>OX346257.1:17725694-18965461 GCA_947049275.1 Epinotia bilunana
AATCTGCCGTAGTATTATATGCCTAATTAACACATTAACAGTAACTTATCGTTACGCCCGGCAACATATGACGCACGTAATATAAGTTAATGCATACCCTTGGTCTTTTGATTTAATCTTCCGAGAATACATCTTCGGTGATACCATGTTTGGTTTTACTTAAAACATCCAATCCGTCTCTAATCTCAACACATCTCACCGTAACAAAGCCGGCAAAAATGCACTTTCTTATGATAAAACTTGATTGAAATTATATGAATGCTTGAGACTGTACCTTATCACACCTTTAACTCCGTTTTGGAATTTCAAAACTTAATGTAACAGTAGCGTAAGAATATTAGACCAAATTTGAGCATAAATGTCGAATGTAACATAACAAGCTGAAATTTGGTATAGCGGTTCTGTAAGTAGATATCAATAATTATTTAAAATTCCCCATTCCTTCTCTGCTTGCGTCCTGAGATATACAGGGTGTAAAGAACAATTGAAAAAAAATTTGAACTGTTCTTTTTTTAATAAGCAATCTTTGTTAAACCTAACTTCAATAAATAAAAAATTGTAAAAGACCACAAAAATATTTATTACTACTTATTATATTACTAAGAAAAAAATACAATCAATCATCGTCATGTATAGTATCAGGAACATTCGCACATGATTTGCCAAGACATTGCTGAAAACATCAGGCCTGCTTTTCAACACTGAGTTGGATTCGGTTTACGACTTTATTCCAAATCTGCCAGGAATTGGTTTAGTGTTTCCGAGGAAAAGGAAAGTGAAATTCCGCTATGAGAAGCGAAAAGTAGTCAGATTTGTTACTCGCGCGTTGAACTCGTTCGTGTTGCTTGTGAAAGTGTGCGGCGGCGGCGGGTGTCCGCGTGGGCTCGCTCTTCGCGCCCACGGCCCTCGGCCCTCGGCCCTCGGGCTCGCCTGAAAGCGCGCTCTCAAGGGACACTTTACGAATTCACAAGTTAAAAGGGGGGGGACGGCGCGTACGCAGTCCCCACTACCAAAAATTACGCATCCGAGTTATCCACATTAGGGATAATCGCAAGGGTCAACCCAACCGCAGTGCAATGGGAGAGTCTCGCCCTGGGGGAACCGCCTTCATGATCACGGTATCCCCTATGCCAGGTAAGTATGAGTTCACAATAGTCCGCCGCGAGGGTCATTATTGCAGGAAAAATCTTAACAGCGCGTTCTACGAATCTACTTGGAGGGGACAGCGACATCTAGCGGCCAATGTTGGAACTAACTTCGATGAGTTTTGGCCACTATTTACCATTTGCAGACGTAATATCAATATAAAAGAGGTTCACCAATAGTCCGTTAAGTGACTTGTTGTTTAAGTATACGAGTAAATTAAAGGAAACTTACCATTCATAATAAATATCGCTTCAACTTCAGTCAACTGCACGGATTGTTCGTCCTCCTTGAGCTTGGAGCGCGCTGTGTCGCGCTTTTGTTTCTCAACAGGGTCCAGATATTTCAATAAGGACAAACTGGACCCTTTCGATTCCGTTGCCTGAAAATGAACTCAACATTATTATTTTTTATGCTGATTTTACGCAGTTTTTATACTAACTTACTTGTATGTATACTAATCATGATTTACACAATCCAAGGTTATTACTTGTACTGAGTCGTCCATTAAAAAATACAATTCGACAATAAAGTGCACCTGAGTGATATTAAAATGAGGCGCAATTTAGGACTTGAAGCAGTGGCGGTTTTGATAGAAAACACTTCACCAGCTGGCAGCGAATGCGAGCTGGTGCCACTTCGCATTCTGATAAACCCTCATTCTAATCGGTCAAGGTAAACGACAATAACTACAGTGTGACCGTAGGACAAATGAAACAAAATGAAAGAAACGGAAATAAAATAATCTAAATTTCTGTAACATATGTTAATGCATGTAACTACTTGTACTAATAGGGCGGACACGTCAAACATAATCCTTCAAAAGCGGCTAATCTCATGAAAAAAAGAATTTTGCGATCAGAATACCCATTTAGCGATTCGGGCCACCCTTGAAGGGTTGACATGTCTGTTCTAAGGTGATATAATCCATCGCTAATTATCATCATATTAAAGTTTACCCATTGATTAGGGAACCCAACTTCACTTAGGAGCGTCGAAGCATCAAAAGTCCGACCTGACAAAATATATCCCATTCGCCAGAAAAATAGCTTAAAGGTGGAAAAAAATAATTAAAATTAAAATTGGTATCTCAAAATGCCAAAAGTTCATTGGACCTACCTTAAGTTGTGTGGATTCTTCTGCTTTAGGCAGAGGCATGCCTATTAATATTTCACATAGTGTCAATAATCTGAAAACAAACATTGGATTCATTTACTGATTTTAATATTTCATTGTAAAAGAGATACTCGCAGAACCTGGAACGCTCAAGCCGTTAAAGCTAACACTAACGTTATGCAGTACTGAGAAGACTTTATACTGTTTCCTTCGAGGTTTTTGACCGTAGATTAATGTTTTTTTTTAAATTACATTGAATATTTCCTTCTTATTCAATTTCCAAAATGTTGTTACGCTTGGTTAAGTTTCGGAGGCAACAATCGAGAACAAATCTACGACCTCTGAGTTTTTCACTTAAGATTCTTAAGCGGCGCGCAGCTTTCCTTATCGCACTAGCGCGCGGTCCCACCTACATCAGCGCGACAGAAATACTGGGCTAGAATTGTTAAATCTGAAAATATCCTCAGGTAATGGTCTCTCTTAAGGTTCGGCCGAGCGCTTACTCTCAACACTAGTACCAGAGGAGACCGCATAAATGTGTACACATCTCATAAAACTTGCCAAAGAGCATACCTGTCTTCAGATGCGCTTATAGCAATTTTCTGCAACTCTCCCCTAACTCTGATCTTGGGCAGCCGCGGGTCGTCAGTTATTAAACACTTATGTATTTGGATCACCAAGTTCGTGGGTTGCAGTAGATGCAACTCGGTAGCTTTATGGGACGCTATAGCTGATTGCCAATCTTCATTTCGTAGCGCTATAACTATCTGGAAAGATATAATTGCATTCTGTGATACTCTGATTAAATTGCGACTACAGAAAGCTAACAATACAAGTAAAAAAAAACCGGCCACGTGGAGTGCAGGGTTCCCTTAATAGACAGGCAACTTGTTACATCGTCGCGCGCGCGCCAACTATGGGGCGGCTGCGTCGGCCAAATTTGTACGAAAGTTGGCCTTTCCAAGTACACATTAAGTTGGTCGACTATTACTCGGAAGAAAGAAAGAAAGATACATTTATTCACAAACACACAGGACACACGTGGTTATTGAATAATAAAATAAACAAGAAAAGCACATGAAACATGAAACAAGTGTGTCTCTGCGGCAGTGAACCGGACACTGGCTCAGCATTATGCTGAGGTGTCAGACACCTGCAGCGCTCGGGAACTAGTTATGACTACGTAGCCGTGATAGTTTTCCTTTTAAATTCATTATACTGCTTGTACTACTGCCACGATTTTTTTCAAATTCCCAGTAGTAGTCATTTAGCCGGCAGGGAGGGGGGAGTCACGACTCGAACACAAATTAAGGCTTAAAAAGCCACATATTACGCAAATGGATCACTAAGTTGATAAAATGAGTTTTAGAAACCCATAATGTTTTTAAACAAGCTATCCAACGATACCCCACAACCATCACACCATGGGTTTAAAGAGAAAAATATGACATCCCCACTTTACGTGTAGGGAACGTCCCTAAAAAAATATTTTCAAGATTTTATTCTACCGTTTTGTCTGCGTGATTGATTTATATACACATGCTGAATTACAGCTTTCTAGTAGTAAGGGTTACTGAGCTAAGCCGCAGACGGACAGACGGACATGGTGAAACTATAAGGGAAACTGTTGACTACGGAACCTTAAAAACCGGCCAATTGCGAGTCGGACTCGCGCACGAAGGGTTCCGTACCATTATCTATAAAAACGGCAAAAAAAACTTTTGTTGTATGGGAGCCCCCCTTAAATATTTATTTTATTTTGTTTTTAGTATTTGGTGTCATAGCGGCAACAGAAATACATAATTTGTGAATATTTCAACTGTCTAGCTATCGCGGTTCTTGAGATACAGCCTGAACAGAAATATGTTTGTTGTATGGGAGACCCCTTAAGTATTTATTTTATTTCGTTTTTAGTATTTGGTGTCATAGCGGCAACAGAAATACATAATTTGTGAACATTTCAACTGTCAGCTATCGCGGTTCTTGAGATACAGCCTGAACAGAAATATGTTTGTTGTATGGGAGCCCCCCTTAAGTATTTATTTTATTTCGTTTTTAGTATTTGGTGTCAGCGGCAACAGAAATACATAATTTGTGAACATTTCAACTGTCTAGCTATCGCGGTTCTTGAGATACAGCCTGAACAAAAATATGTTTGTTGTATAGGAGCCCCCCTTAAGTATTTATTTTATTTCGTTTTTAGTATTTGGTGTCATAGCGGCAACAGAAATACATAATTTGTGAACATTTCAACTGTCTAGCTATCGCGGCTCTTGAGATACAGCCTGAACAGAAATATGTTTGTTGTATGGGAGCCCCCCTTAAGTATTTATTTTATTTCGTTTTTAGTATTTGGTGTTACAGCGGCAACAGAAGAATTTCAACTGTCTAGCTACCGCGGTTCTTGAGATACAGCCTGGTGACAGACAGACGGACGGACGGACAAACAGCGAAGTCTTAGTAATAGGGTCCCGTTTTTACCCTTTGGGTAACGGAACCCTAAAAAGTAACCCGCGCTATCGCTATAAATGACAAAATTGGTAAATCCTAGAGCTGGTTCATATTTATACGGATAATTTAAATCGGTATTTATTACAACATTAAGTATGTAGCAAAAAATTCGGCATTTCATACATTGTCCGTAGTGATATCGCGTTAGGTGTCTACCTCGCGTCACTGTGCACTGCCGTCTTGTGGCACAGATCGAAAAAACTAACTTCATGTACCGTGAACCCCTTCCTAAATATATCAGATGTAATACCACTGCAGCCGTTAATCACTCGTATGCTGATGTTAATTTTGACCAATCAAATAATTACTTTGAAATATAAAACAAATGTAAAAAATACAATGGGTAGTTTGCATTCCCCAGGAGTTATGATTTGTTCGATATTCAATAGAATATCAAACAACCTATAGGGCGTATTACGAAAATTTATCTACGATTTCCAATGCATAGCGATCCACTAACAACTAACCCCCTTATTCATAAAACTTTAAATGCCTCCGCTAAATAAAATGTGCTCTGTCCCTTTCTGACGAACACAAATGCCAACGTGACAGATTTAAAATGCCAGCGCCGTTTTAGTTAAAATAGGCTTGTAGAACGTTTATGAATACGGCCGTAAGACATTCTACTCACTAGGGCATTCTGCAAAAAATACATTGTGCTTACCAAGACCTTATCAACTAAGACGTTTTGCTTATAGAGTCGTTATGCAATCTAGTCCTTACGAACCTAACCCAACATTCATTCCATTTTGACAATAAATGATATCTATTTCTATTTATCTATCTATCTAACATAAAAGACCGACGCGACACGACCCGCGCTCCGTGCGGGCGAGGACTGAGTTAAACGCTCGACCTATTTAGGTGGATTTATATATGACCATATAATGGCATAATGATCGCAGCGCCATATTTATTATACGATTTCAAAGACTACGAATTGACAAGTATAAGAAGGGGGGGACGGCGCGTACGCAGTCCCCACTACCAAAAATTACGCATCCGAGTTATCCACATTAGGGATAATCGCAAGGGTCAACCCAACCGCAGTGCAATGGGAGAGTCTCGCCCTGGGGGAACCGCCTTTATGATCACGGTATCCCCTATGCCAGGTAAGTATGAGTTCACAACAGTCCGCCGCGAGGGTCGTTATTGCAGGAAAAATCTTAACAGCGCGTTCTACGAATCGACTTGGAGGAGACAGCGACATCTAGCGGCAAATGTTGGAACTAGAAGGGCTAGATGTGGAGATATGTCTTGGCGATAAGATATTTTATATGTATATAAAAGAGATGTTTATATTATTCGCCTTATTGCAATGTAATAAGGCGCCAAAGTGTAAACATATCTTTGACATCAACTGTACATGTTATACTGTCAAACATAACGAAAGGTACTTTAAAATTTGAGAGAGAAACAATAATCGTAGTCAATATTAAAAACTGTGTACGGACATAAATGGCCCTTTGAACCGAATTTCAATGAATAACGAAATCCGCGTCATATAACTAATTAGATTAGAAGAAACCCTTCGTTTTTCAGTGTATTTACAAAATCTAACGTACCTGCATCTCAGTAAGCTGAAGGTCCAACTTGTCATAGCTGTGGCGAGCAATTTCTTGTATGATCTGATCATCCGCTAAACCCTCTTTGTATAATTTGTGCACGTCCAGTGTCTCATCTCGCGGTTCAGATTTTATATTTATGGCACCAAGTTTTACCACTATGCATGGCTCCTCTCTGAAATCACACAAATGTAAAATGTTAATGGAATTTGAGGATTGATTTGAGGTTAATGTTTCACTTCATTACTAGAACGCGTAACGATGCACAACAATATGAAGCTACGCTTCTCACTTTATCTTGAGGAACCTGATTATTACACATTAGGCGAAAAACGTATCATTCTTGTCTTGTTATTCTTTAATAGTGCACGAGTTCAAAACAGCCCAATAAAAAAGTAGTGGTAATGTAAACCCAAGGACACCCAGTAAATTAACCCACTAACACTTATCAGTTGGAACGAGGCTTACCCCCTTATACATAAAACTTAAAATGCCTCTGAGAAATAATTTTTGTTGTAACAAGGGTCAAAAACACATTTTCAGTCATAGGTAGACCGTTTCTCAGTCCTGGTCTGCGCGGCGCGCGGGTGCGGGGGTATGACGATAACGGTGACGACGTGCGGGCGCCGAGCTTTGCCTCCCGCACCGACAACCTATACATTTGTTAGAAATACATATGTTATGAACAAACCATTCACGAAACACCAAATGTCAAACTAACAGATAATAAATACAAATTATTAGGGTTCGTTGGACGTTTAAAAATAATGTAATGACATTATTTTACATACACAGACAGACAGACACAGCACACAGACATACAAAGACAGTTAATTACTGTTTATATTTCCCGGTCTGCGAGACGACGATGTACGACGCCGCTATATCGATGTCCAGGTCGATGAAAGAGTGCTGGTGGACCGCATGCTGCATTCCTAGAGCGGACTTCTCTTTCAAATCCGATATCTTGTTCTCAGCGGCGGCTTGCAACCTGAAAATTTGATAATAGGCATGATTCCTACGGATTTTTCGCAGGCCATTCGAATCAGTTTTTAAAGTATTGAGTACTGGTGCATTTTGAGTTTAGTGTTGGACGAACCGGAAAGCCTTTCTGGTTAGGACACGTACTAATTTAAAATGTTTGACACAATTGTCAATGATATAATATGGCCATATTTAAAGTTTAGTCGGGCATCTCTCACTAGTCAGATATCGTGACGGGATTACAATGTTTAAAGGGGGGGACGGCGCGTACGCAGTCCCCACTACCAAAAATTACGCATCCGAGTTATCCACATTAGGGATAATCGCAAGGGTCAACCCAACCGCAGTGCAATGGGAGAGTCTCGCCCTGGGGGAACCGCCTTCATGATCACGGTATCCCCTATGCCAGGTAAGTATGAATTCACACCAGTCCGCCGCGAGGGTCATTATTGCAGGAAAAATCTTAACAGCGCGTTCTACAAATCGACTTGGAGGGGTAAGCGACATCTAGCGGCAAATGTTGAGACTAAACCCTTGTTTAGGAGGGAATGTTTTGCACAGTGGAATAATATTTATATAAGCAGAAATTGACAACTGAAATAGAAAGTTTACTGGAAATTTAAATACTCATAAGGAATATCAATCGAATACCAGACCAGGATTATGAGTGTTTTTGTTGAAAAGCAAATTGATCGTATAGCAAAACTACGTTTAATACAAAATCTTGTCAGTTCCGTGTAAAGTTGTATGAAATAGTTCAGTAGCGACGGCATGGGCCGGCTTGGGAAGTTCTAATACTTCTAATTCAGAGAAGTTAAAAGCAAATAGTTCCTTAATTACTTACGTTGTCAAAGCTGAAGATTCTGTTTCCGGTTTGAAAACGTTGACAATCTCAATAACGGTCTGCGCGTCGTAAATGATTTGCAAGGGCCGAGCGGACACTCGCACTCTTTGGTCGCACTTTCCGTCTGTAAACAACGAAATTGTATCATAATTCATTTATTGCAATTATCATGCGGTACAAAATAGGTGTTCCATTACGGTTGGTTCACACATAAACCCTGCATGTCTATCATGAGACGGCCGCGACATAGTCTCGATTTTTCTCGCACTATCCGTCTCTCTCTTATTATTATTAGAACACTTGGAACAAGAGGTGTATATATATATATATATATATATATATATATATATATATATATATATGTATATATATGCGAGAAAAATCGAGAGTATGTCGCGGCCGTCTCATGATAGACATGCTGTTAGCTCACAGCAAGGATTTCTTAAAATTACAGCTAGCAGCACATAAATGAAATTAACCGCATTCTGAAACTTATGTTCGAGGCATGAAATTAGAAACTTATTTATCATGTTATTAATGTTATGATGCTGTTGGAATTATTATTATTTTATTCATATTAAGACTGTAATGGACAAACAAAAGTAAGGGTGGTTCCACTTGTCCAAGATCTTTGTAAATTTCTAATTTTGAGGTGGGTAGCTGTAATTGTAATTTGTCATTTTTCCTTCGTTGCGAGTTAACAAGTTTTTTGGTGAAAACATGAGAGTTGTTCCTAACAAAGAGTGCCGCTTCCATAATGTATACACGAAACGTAAGAATATTTAATTTAGTGAAACGCGGCCGGTATCTGCGTGTTGTTAAGTATGCGAAATACACTTGTTCTGCATCACGAATAGTTGATGGACATCAGTGCTGGCCCCCACAGAATTACACCGTACTGGAGCTCTGCATGTCCGAATGCGAAATATGCTGACAAGGCAGTTTCCAGGTTAGTGTTGACCTTTAGCACACTTTTATATTTTGTATATGTGATTTCCAATTAAAACTTGTATCTATCTGTATTCCTAAGAATTTAAATTCATTTCCTTCATTTACAATCAGTTATCATTTGTGAATGACACTTGCAGTTTTTTTTCAATAGGCTTGAATTGACTTTTTAGTTTTTTACGATTTATTCTAGATTATGGTTTGAAAGTTTACCTATCTGAATCACTAAACTTTTTTGTCCTATTTTCATTTCGGCATTTACTATTCGACAAACTTCGTTTGCCTTTTTTTTTCGTTTGTCCGACACTTTAGTTCGCGACGTTTACGGCTGGTCATTTTATGGTTTAGCTTTTGTAATTGTTTGACAAATCAATGATTCCCAATTATTCGTATACCCCCGCAATATCGTTATACCGACGTAACGATTCGGTTGATAATCTGTTCGTATTTTATCAAATCGGCTTTATTATATTTGACATATTACTGTTTATTATGCGGAGCATACATATTTTACTAATTCATATGTTTGTTTATGAAAATGGTTGTTACCTATGCATTTTCAATATTTAAAAACATTAGCAAAAAGTTTGAAATTAATTTAAGGTTATCCTCCCAAACAAGTGTATACTATTCTATTATTACTCATGTGTGTTCTTTAAATAAATCAATACTAAATAATGACAACATTTGTTTATCAAGTTATTTCTTCCGATCTGACCCTTACTTATATAGTAAATATGTAAGTATTAGGTAGTAAAAAAGTGTTCGGTTCTGGCGCTTCACCGGCCGCTGCCGCGGCACGCTCGTTACGCTCGCTCGGCTCGCGCGCTGTAGTGTCGCAGTTCGCCTAACACTCCTCCTCGCTTCGCTCGTCGTCGTACCTACACCGACCTGCCTTAGCCTCTGTAAAACTACTTTGAATTTCACTCATAAGTAAAACATTGGCTGTGAAACAAAAGTTGTAACAAGCCAAAGCTCAAATGACTGTAGCGATAAAAGTTTTTCGGACAACTGAAACATTTGGATAACATCAAATGGTAAATGAAAAAAGTAATGAATTGTATATTCGGAGAACTCATAAAAATACGAATAGTTTTCGGACAAAAGATATTCGGTCAATAAATTTTAGTGATTGCGATAGGTTACCGGTTTGAAAGCCACTCCGGCTCTCGGCACTATCTACGCAATTTAGCAGCAAGGAGACGTCATCTGCAAACATCAGACATTTGATTTCCATATTTTTTTGGCAAATCGTTGATGTATGCCAGAAATAGAAGAATCAATGAAGAATAGAGTTGTTACAACATTACAATTTGATCAAAAGAAACGTAGTCAGTCTGAAAACTACTTTTTTTAAACGCCCAATTAATTTAGTGTACTCAACTCAAACGAATTATTTCTCTGCAGTATATGTAGTCTTAGGTCACCGTAACTTCAGATACTACTAGCGCCATCTATGATATTTTTTCGAAAACCTTTTGCCAATATATATTCGTGAATTATTGAACAGTAGAAAATAGCGTGCTACGTGAGTCATTACACTCTTTTAACACCGTGAAGAGCTACCGTTATTTTTTAAATAATAATGAATTAACGAATTACTTGTACAAACCGATAGAACAAGACTACTAGCGCCCTCCCTACTTGGACTTTGTAACTAACTCAACACCGCCTATTATAATCTCGGGCCGCCTACCATTAGAAAGTAGTCATATATTATATTTAATACAATATTTAAACCAAAAAAAATCAAACAAAGAAAACCAAACCAACACTAAATTTAAGAAGGTGTAGATGTACTCGCGCAACGCATCAGCATTGCAATTCAGCGAGGAAATGCCGCCAGCATCCTCATTACAATGCCTCGAGGGCCTTTTTTAGATTTAACTTAGTTTTAATTTAATTTAGTTAATGTTAGTTATCATCTTGTATAGTCTTTAGAAAAAAAAGAGTCCGCAGTAAGCTCGGCCGAATTTCACCTTCCCATACAAACGGAGTTTCGTTCTCATTTTAAAACTACGTGTTGGATTGTGACGAAACTTTGTATATACAAACACATGAGGTATATCTATGTCTGTAATTAGTTTATATGGTTCCAGTTCATAAAACAAACGAAATACAGCAAAAACAAGTTTTGTACGAAAAACTTAAATTCGCTGTATTTTTTTACTATGGTAAACATAAACTAATTACAGACCTGGATATACCTATGTCATTGTACATGCAAGTTTCGTTACAATCCAACGCGTAGTTTTAAAATGAGAGCGTAACGCGTTTGTATGGAGAATCGAGCTTACTGCAGACTCTTAAAGCTTCTTGTAGTTCGCAAGTAGCACATATGACACAATAAATTCCTCCTTTACGTTTCTTACCCAAAGGTTTTGTTTCGAACGAGACGTTGAGAAGGTTGACATCACTGGTGACCTCCTTGGACGTGACGAGCTGTGGTTGATAGTCACCCTGCTGCACGCCAGTCACAGTGAACGCTTGCATTTGAACATCCACCCTGGAATCAGACGAAATATGACATACCTTTAGTACCAGGAACTCATTAGGTGGGCGCTTCCCGCTACATATACGCATAATAACAATAAATACTTAAGGCTGATGTCACACTGCGCCGCATCTCCGGAGGGAGGTGCGGAGCTGCAAACAAATTTCGCCGGACGGAGGTGCGATGCAGTATGCCGTACCATATGGAATTTATATACAAACTGAGGTACTTGCATACAACGAGAAACGCACCTCCGTCCGGAGATGCGCCACAGTGTGACATCCACCTAACACTTTTTAGCAATGGACTATGAACCCTCCGTGAGGAAGAGTACAAAATTTAATTGTTAGTAAGCACTAACAATGAAATTTTGTACTCTTCCTCACAGTTCTCTTACTTGAGCTCATGATGTAAAAGCTTACATCATGAGCTCAAGTAAGAGAACTATTACCGCCATCTAGTGACGAATGAACAAATATGTTAGCAGTCTTAAAGTTTATAATTCAATATAAAATTATAATATTCAAACTAGAATAACGTAAGAACGAAACTATAAAAAAACCTACATTTCACTCGTAGCTATTGTAAATAAATTTCTATACCTATACCAAATTTCAGCTTCCTATGTCAAACAGTCTTCGAGAAAACTGGCTGTGACAGACGGACAGCCTCCGAGTGATCGCATAAGTGTTCCTTTGGACCAATTTTGGTACGGGACACTAAAAAAACCACATATTACTAGCGACATCTTGTGGTAGCAGTGTAAACTAAACTGCATTGTATGTAATAATATTTTTGTCCATTATACGCTTTAAATGTAAAATACTTTACAATGGACTATGAACTCTCCGTATTAAAAACCGGAACTACACGAAATTCCAGAGTATAACTCGAATCGTTAGAACCACCTCATGAGCTCAAGTAACCGTACTACTAGCGACATCTAGTGGACGATTGAACTAAACTGTTAATCAGCGGTTTTACTGCGGGTCACAGTTGATATTCTAATAATACTGCAACTCTAAAATATGTTCTCCATATTAATTAAAAAAAACGCCAGTAGCAAAAACATCTCAATTTCAGTCGAAACTGCCGTAGAAATAGCTCAAGTACATGTACCGCTACTACTGCTAGCGACATCTTTCGCTAACCGTGTAAATAAAATTGCATTCAATTTAAATCATAACTTTGTACCTAACACTCTTCAAAGGCATAATACTTAGGACTATGGATTCTCCGTGTTAATGAAATAAACGAAAATACGAATATTCAGTATAACTCGAACCGGAAGGGTTTTATGACTCCGACTAGCACTACTAGCGAAATCTAGTGATTTTTTTGACAAAACTATTAACCTGCAACCTTACAGCAAATCACAAATGATATTCAAATCGAATACTAATAAATTACGTTTTCCGTATTAAGGAAAGAAGCTTCATCAAAAAAATCTAAGATTTACTCTTAACTTATCCTTAAACAAACCAAAGTGCGCGTACTACTATCGACATCTAGTTTCAGTTTTCTAAACTAAACTGTATGTTAACTAATATTTTAGGCGTTTTCGGCTACTTGCTACCTGTACTGATGGAAGCATGTCTCGACGACAACGTATTCCTTTAGGACTTTCTTATCCATAATTCATCACCACTACTGTTGCGCTGTTTTCCTGGTAGTCAATAGCGCCTAACACCTTCGCTTTCTTCTCGGGAATTCGGATTACGATATCTTAATGGAAATGTATAAAATGTACGCTGTGATCCTGGTAGTCAGTGGCGCCGAACGTCTTCACTTTTCGCATTTTAGAACTATTTCAATGTTGAACTGACCTGATAGCATTGGCACTGGGCCGTTGCCCCATCTCCACCACCACATTGTCTACACAGGCCTTCAGCACCTCCTTCTCATCGTTCACAGCCACCTGCAGTCGGTCCAGACGGAAGCAGGTCTCGACTGCCACGTATTCCACAGGCAAATGTAACGGAGCGCTGTTCTCCTGGTAGTCTATGGCGCGGAACAGCTTCGCTTTTTCATCACTTGTCATTGCGTTTTGGAATTGCCTCACTGGAAATTTAAAATTCGAATTTGGTTATCTTAAATAGTAGGATAGGATAGGAAGGCCCACACAGCACGTCAGAATCCCTGACACGGTATTGGGATCAGAGCGCCAAAAAGCGGCACCTAGCGCTTTATTCATCATCTGCCTATATACGTCCCACTGCAGACCTCCTCTCATGGATCAGAGAGCATGGGCAGTATTCCATAAATGTCATAATCATCAAATCGTTACAGCGACAGTGTAACATCTTTTATTTACACCCCGGTAGTGAACTCTAAAACGTTGACAGGTTTTCGAAACACAGCGCTTGAATACAATAATAAGCGCTAGGTACCGCTTTCGGGGTAAAGGCGAAAGTCGTATCAGGGATCCGGGCACATGGGAACGAACGGATACATTCATATGTGTTAAATAATAATAATAATAATGCACCTTGCAGCCTATGGATCAATTATACTCAAAAAGCTTACAGCACCCTATGCGTCCAGTATAACAACGCTTTCAGGATGCCTTTCGGGCAGCCGAAACATTGCAGCGCATCAGAAATGTTCGCGAGCACGGATGGCTTTCACGCAATATTGCGAAAACGTGTCGCATCTCTGCAGTGGCATATCGGCCTGCGCCCCAACAGCCTCCTGGAAACAGTGGCAGAAAGGAACGATGGCCCATTTCATTAACACTGGAATAAATTGCATGTGATGTCCTTGTAGCCAGGCATACCTCTTAGTTTGTAATATATGTAGTTAATGTTTAATGTAAAAGTGTTTTAACAATATATTATAAGTGATTATTGTAAATAACCAAATATGGGTTTAATCCGAAATAAAATGATTATTATTTTTATTATTATAAAAGGTCAGTAGGTTCTAACTAAAGGGTCGGAAATACTCACAAACCATATTAGGGAATATTTTAAAATTATTCGGGAAAAGGGGTCAAACTTAGGCATGCTTTTGCAAAGATTCTTACTATGGTTATCCCATATTGAGTTCTTTCTTGTTTCGCTCCGAGCACCTATACCAGAAAACTCATTGACTAATAATAAATCATGACAATATAAGCATTTGATCCTATGATTGGGATGTGGTTTGACTTCAATGGTGAAGCCACAAACTTAAATTCGTTTCACACCGCCGGTAATCGTAAGTAATGTTCGTCAAAATCTGATTGTATGGGATGCTTGACAGTTTTCTATGGGACGACGTCCGCCGGCGCCATATTTAGCTACCAGCCGGTCATTTACACAACCAGAGTTCTTAAAACTGTCGTACATAAAACATTACGCAATCGTCAGATATGAGACAGATGCAGGACAACATCACTACATGCGAATATTGCGAATTATAGAGCGTTTTTCTGTTTCTTTCATTTTCATAGCCCGTCATGGGCGTTTAAAGGGTAGACGGCCATTGCCCAGTTCTTATTATGGCCCTGGGCGCAGCGAGCGTTTGATAATTGTATGATATATAATACCATTATCAAACGCTCGCTGCGCCCAGAGCCATAATAAGAACGGGGCACCTCATGCGCTCTCTGTTGCACATACCTGCCATGATTGAAGCAAAATACTACGGGCAAGTGGAGGATTTTAAAATTTTTACCGAAGACGCGGTAGCATTATTGAAAACTGTAGATCGTTGAAGTAGGGAAATATAATCATCAGCCATACGATAAATAATAATTGGTGCGACAGATAGTGCAGCAGAGGTATGCCGTTCCCACATTTAATTACTCCGCGCAGCGAGCGTTTGATTATAGCACTAATATACCAAGATGACTTATCCTTAAAAATAAAAGTGGGTTTATATAGATGGCGTTTCTAGTCTATGTTGGTATCATATACTAGTAACGCTATCTACATATAGCCGCTATTGAAGTTTCAGGGTTGAGCCGTCTAGGCCCTAGGGTATGTAATCCTACTAATATTATTAATGCGAAAGTTTGGATGTTTACATGTTTGGATGTTTGTTATTCAATCACGCTTAAACGGCTCAACCGATTTGGATGAAATTTTGCATGAATATAGCCTAAACCCTGGTATATAGGATAGTTTTTATCCCGAGTCCGCGCAGACGAAGTCGCGGGCGGAAGCTATACAGGGTGTATCAAAGATGGGGTGTGAACCGAGCAAGGGCATATTCGGTAGCGCATTGCAATTCCCAATATGCATTTGTTAATGTCTATTATTTTTTGATTATTTTTGTTTACATTGATATTTTTGTTTTTGTTTACATTGCAGTCTTTGTTTTAGTCGAAACTGAAAACAAATGTTTTGTGTACGTATTTTTGACACGCAGGTGACAGCTTTTACGTTTTTGATGTCATGCACACGCAATTTCAACAAAACAAAGACTGTAATGTGAACAAAATCAAATATTTAAAGGAAAAAAAAATAAAAATAAAATTTGGAATCGCAATACGCTACCGAACATGCCCTTGACCGGTTCACACCCCATTTTTGATACACCCTGTGTAATATATGTGTATGATAGTACAGCATGGTAATCGCAACTCACTGATGGCGGTGCCTTCGGCCAGCTCGTCGTCCTTGGAGCCGCCGCCCCACCAGCCGCTGAACCAGCCGCGGGTCTTGCGCGCCTCCGCCTCCAGCTTGCCCAGCCTCTCCACCTATCAGACAAACAGGCATATAACTATTGACCTGAACATGGGGCTAGTTCGATTTGAACACTGACCCCTGATATTTATATATGAGGTGCTAACAAATTAAGTGCCAATACTTGAAGTGTTAACTTCAATCAAAATAATTTACTTTGAATAGGAATTAAAAAAAAGAAAACAAAAAGGGGCACCCTATGCATTTAACTGACAAGGTGGTTATCACTTTCTGTCAAGTGAGCGTCCTTGTCTGTCATCAATGACATATAATCAAACAAGTCTTAATTGTCGAATTCTAATAATCTAATTAACAGGGTGTTATTACGTGGCACAGTTGTTTTCCTAATTTTCTCCAAAAACTAAAATGAAATTTAAAAGAGTTTTAAAATACTTAAGTCTACTTCTAAGGACGAGTACTATCAGCTCTGAAAGTATTGGGTATCTAGTTTGGAAGCACCTTATATTTGTTTCATACTACAAGGTACATACAATAAGGTGCAATTTCCAGAAAGGCGTAATTAGAAATCATCCTTATTGACATCAACAAAGGGAGCCTTTTGTTTGAGATGACACATTTGTTGGCATTCTGGACACGTAGCTAAGATACTAATTTTCTTCGGGTCTCAGTTCGGTAAGATAATAAGCAGGCGAAATGATAGACGCGCAGAGTCGAAGAAGAACGCCATCGTCAAGCAATCGGAACACCACAAAGTACATACATAAATAAAAACCAAAATCGTAAAACTTTCATCAAATTATATTACAGAAACATACCTCCATTTCAATCCTTTGCCTAATAACTACCAAGTTGAGCAAATCCAACTTCTTTTCCGCCTCGTCCAGCAGGCACTGCTGTTCTTGTGTTGCTTTGCCTGTAAAAAACCTGACTTTGTAAGAAGTGTTACCAGAAAAAAATATTAAGGATATGTTTGCAACCGGCAAGACATAAGTAAGCTTCGCATATTGCCTCGGAACAACCTCTAAGCTTCGGCAGTCTGTCTTAAAAATGTTTGGCAAGTTTTCAGCTATCAACTTACACCATCATACTTCCAACCTTTGTTACTCAGTTAGCACTGTTACGTCTTCGCGTAGTCAGAAGTGCGGTGGCGCGGTCTGACTCCATATAATGGCGGTGAAAATTCAGAGATAGACTTAGCTGTCAAAATATCACAATTTCAACTGACCTTTGTTACTCAGCCTGCTCCAATACGCTTTGGCATAGTCCCTGCACAGGTTCCCTTGTTTCAGCATGTGAGTCCACTCCCAGTTCCTGCGGCGTCGACGCACTTCCTCTTCCAGAATGCATTTGTAGGCGAAGTCTCCTTCTAGTGGCCGCAGTATGTCCGGAGATTCAGAGAGACTTAGCTGTCAACATATCACAATCTCAACTGACCTTTGTTACTCAGCTTGCTCTGATACGCTTTGGCATAGTCCCTGCACAGGTTCCTGTGTGTCAGCATGTGAGTCCACTCCCAGTTCCTGCGGCGTCGACGCACTTCCTCTTCCAGAATGCATTTGTAGGCGAAGTCTCCTTCTAGTGGCCGCAGTATGTCCGGAGATTCAGAGAGACTTAGCTGTCAACATATCACAATCTCAACTGACCTTTGTTACTCAGCTTGCTCTGATACGCTTTGGCATAGTCCCTGCACAGGTTCCTGTGTGTCAGCATGTGAGTCCACTCCCAGTTCCTGCGGCGTCGACGCACTTCCTCTTCCAGAATGCATTTGTAGGCGAAGTCTCCTTCTAGTGGCCGCAGTATGTCCGGAGATTCAGAGAGACTTAGCTGTCAACATATCACAATCTCAACTGACCTTTGTTACTCAGCTTGCTCTGATACGCTTTGGCATAGTCCCTGCACAGGTTCCTGTGTGTCAGCATGTGAGTCCACTCCCAGTTCCTGCGGCGTCGACGCACTTCCTCTTCCAGAATGCATTTGTAGGCGAAGTGCCACCATTCTTTGTAATGGCCGCGGTAGTTGCGGAGATTCGGGCGGTATTTTCTGTAACAGTTTAATTTTAATTTTTGTAATCGGCTCATGAAATAACCGGTTTTCTTACATATTTATAGAATTTTGTATTTATTTGCTTGTTTTGGTCTTGAGAAATTAGAATTAAGTCTACGTTTGATTTCAGAAACCCCTATTTCGGATGACAATATTAACTTAACCGTGAAAATAGGAGTTTCGATAGAAAAAAACATTTACCAACTTAATTAATAATATTTTTTTACTAAGGCCAATGTGAGCCCAAGGTCATACTTTCTGAAGCGCCAGGTAGTTTTTCAGACTTAAAAGAACTCTTTCTGCAGACTGCACTTTTTTTGCACAGATTTAAACAACTCAACAGTAATTTCGTACAAACGCATTTTTTACGTTTCAGCTCCGATAATGCCATGCCGATAAGCCGTTATTATTTGCACAATTCAATTAATATATTTACTATGACGCAAATAATATTCCTATATAATATCAAATAATATTTCACATAAATCGTAACACAAATCTAGGTCAGCTAAGTCACTTAGTTTTAAATGAAAACAAAACACTGACGCCGCGACGCATTCATCCCAGCTCGGTCAAGCGTAGTGAAGCAACGCTAACAGCCGATAGCCGACCCCTATATTCAATTTAACTTTAGGTTTGTCATACTGATGATATATGTATATACATATCTTTCGTTTAACCGTCCTCAAAAATGAACTGTAGATAGATAATAACCAATTATGGTTACAAACAGTTAGACAGTAACCAATTATCCGGGGCAGCCTTTTAATCTTAGATCGAATACTGCTAGCAAAGTAAATCAACAACAAAACAAATATTATTCTGCAAGCAAGTGACGAAGAAACCGCACTGCAAGGCACTTTTCCAGGGATATTAGGACCAAAAACTAAATTATAAAATCAAATGAGACAATATTAGTAGATATGGGAATGATTGGGAAAACAATAAATATTTACAATAACAAATGAAATATAAGGACGCTTTATGCGGCAGTTTACTAAAACTACCTTTTATGAGTATAGTCAACGCCAAAGATATTATTACACTTGCGATAGGGTAAAAAATAGAATTAAATATCATCGACGTTGACTGTACCCATTATGGTTTATTTACCAACTTAATAGCATGACAATATTGCCGACACTTTCATTGTTTGCCAAGTCAAGTCACTTCACAGCGCGCAATGTTTGCAATGTGCATGAAAACTTATGAACAACAAGCGAAAATAAACCTTATGCACTAAAAATACACCTTATGACTTAAAACACACTGTATGACGGTACATACATCCAGCTTATGCAATTAGCTAAGCAAGATTCTTGACCTATGTAATGTATGACGTCTAAAGTAAAACAATTTGTATCTTGATGGTCAGTCAGTATTATATTCTGTATACGTATCCATTTAATCAATGATTATAAAAATGTCATCGCAGCATCAGCGGATGTCAATTTATAATAAACATTAGTGTTCAAAGAACCAGGTTTCCATGTTGGAAAACTAACTTATATGTTGATTGGTTCTACCTAAAGTTTGTATCTCATTTATATTCATAATATCATAGCATAATGGAGATAAAATGTGGGACTGTTTTATTAGGCAGGCTTCCGATTTCTCATCTGATAAAGCCATTAGTCCATGGAACCTGTTACTCGTAAAAGCGCTTCTAATAGACAGTGATAATAGTTATTTAGAAGAATCAAAGGGGTCGCTAAATAGCACGTTAATGTTCGAAAATTACACGTACGTACTCGTATCATATCAGCGGACGAATAAACCATAAAATGCGAGCTCCTCACAAATTTCTACCCAAACACGTGCCTAAAACCCGGTATGGTAAACGGCTGGCATCGTTTTGACACCCCGCCCCCAACCCCGCATAATGGCAATGGCACCCATTCTGTGGGGCCATTTTGCGGCGCTACTTAGACGTCTATGGTTTTTTCGTTCGCTGTATCATATACTATTGGATTTTTTGCAGCGCTTCTACCGCGATACAGTACCGATAAAGGTGACTTTGACAGGTGATCTATGGCTGAAACGCTGAAAAATTTTACTGTGTGTGTGTGTGTGTGAATCCGCTCCGAATCAAAATGTACCTGAAAGGTGCCCCTTTATTCATTCTGTCCATAGAGTCGGCGAGCAGCATCATGTCTTGATATTGTTTCTTGCTCAAGTTCACGGAAAGTTGTTCCATGTGCAAGGTCAGTATCACTTTGGGAAGACTGAACTTGGGGGTATCGGCCTCTGGCTTCGGATTTAGTTTTAGTTTCGCTGTGGCATTTATTGGACCAAGCGCTGAAAGAAAAAACTGGTTGAAAAAAAAACAAGGGCCTGTTAAAAACCATCCTCACTTCAATAGAAATTATATAATAGGGATGATGCAGGATGTGACCAAAATGTTAAAAAAACATAAAATAACCCGTGTGGTGTCGGGTTAGAATTTCACCACCCCCTTTCTTCCCGTGGGTGTCGTAAAAGTAGATTAAGGGAGCAGGGTTGAAGTGTGCTGTGGGCGATGGGCTAGCAACCTATCACTGCAATATCATATTTTGTCGATCTTTTATACCCACATGTATGCTAAAAGTGGCGCTGGAACATACGTTTCATGTGCTCTGCCTACCCCTTTTGGGAATAAAAGCGTGAATGTATGTATGTATGTATGTACATAAAATAAAATAACAGCTACTAAAACTTTTACTTAATTTATACGAATTTCAAACATTAATTACGATTTGATGTAATGTGAAACGGAACGTGTTTAAATCCAACAGTCAGCGTCTGGTGACGTCACTTCTGTCAAAAGTCAAAACTTAGACAACTCTATGACATCTAGGGACGAACCACGTACAAACAAATAAAGCAAGTGACACAGAGAAATTGTAGTGTTTCAGTTTTTCGATACTTTCGTGGTCTATTCTACACGCGATTCTTTCAGATGAAAGCAAAAAATGAAAATATTGCATCTTACCTATTCTAAACTAGAATAGGGTTGCATTTGTTTTGTTTCGTTCGATTAGAAAACTCTATTCAATTACCCTTAAAAAAAACGGTAAGCTGCAAGATAATCAATTGATGTTGAATCGGATAAGGACGGGAGTTGGGAACTGTGCTTACTTATGGCACAAATGGAACTGGGGCGAATCATCAGTGGCATACCGATGGTTCGGAGCCCCCGGACCGACTGTACAGTGGACTACACCACACGGTATTTGACTGTCCTCTAACCAAATACCACGGGCAAGTGGAGGATTTTACAACATTAACCGAAGACGCGGTAGCGTACTTGAAAACTGTAAATCTTTGAAGTATAGTAACATAATTATAGCTATACGATAAATAAATAATAAATTTTACTGCCAGCGGTTGTCGCCTGACGTCGCCTGCCGAATCATGTAATCGCTCAAGTGAATTAACCATTTTAAACCTTATTGCAACGTAATAAGGCTTTCTTACCATATTCATAAGACGAAGGTTGCGACGACTTTGTAGCGATCTCGGTTGACAGTTTCGTCCTGATAATGTCTTCTGCGTGGTTTGCATACATATCCTTCGTTGGATTCCAGTAAATTGCTAGGCCATCTAAATCTAATATCTGTAAACAATTACTTGCTAAGTTTAGATCTCGATGAGACTGTTTTCAATATATTTTTATACTTGTCGACCTTAATGTTTGAATTAAGACTTCGTACACCAAACTATAATCACATACTTTCTATGGAGCTCCCAACTCAACTTTTTACAACTGTTTAGACAACTAAAATGAATTCGACCAATCACGTGGCGCCTTTACTGAACTATAATGAATTTGACCAATAGAAAGTCGTCTTGGCTACAGAGGAAAAGACATCAACGTTGGCTGCGCTTCGTTTCAGCAGGGCTTACATTTTCAATAGATACCAAGTTGGTTTAATTAGTTCAGTTGATTCGTAGAAAAAGTATTGTATACAATAGTTATATAATTAGCGTTTTAAGTCTCGTACCTTAATTATATTTAAACGTGGTAGGTACTCTACTGAAAAAGCATACATTACATAACGATGGCATAAAATACTATTGAACACCAACTTCAGTTATAACTTGTGTGTTTTTATAACGGTCAAAAGCTGACGGAAAAGGCTACGCCTAGTTTTCATTATAATGCTGGAAATATGTACCTTCTAAGGACTACGGCGTAGCGCTTTAAACGTCGCCCATTGAAAGATGAAGGTGTCAGTCCGTTAAGACTTATCTACTCTCTCTCCTGGTCCATCCAAAGATATCTTCCGAGTGAGACAGAAAACAGTTTTGGAAATTGGCATTTTTGTATTAGAAGACTTTCCAATTCGTATAACAAACCTTGAAAATCTTAGTGACCGCGTCCTGTATAACGGCCTGCTTCCAGTTCTCGTCAGTAGTGTGGACGGAGAGGTTGTGCAGGGTGATCCCGAAGGAGAACGGCGCTTTGGGATTCGTTATACTGTCCTCGTAGCGTATGTGGATGTCCTTTATGTTCAACTGGACGTTTTTTATAATCTGCGTCACTAGCTTCTCGACGAAGGTCTCGTCGAGTTTGTTTTGGTCTGAAATTGATGTTCATTTGAAATTTGTTGGAATAAAAATGAGTTAAGTTATTCTTCCTATTTCCTTCTTGCCTAATTGATTCAACATAAAATTAGCATTAGCTTACTCGAAGAACACGCGAAATCGTTAACCTATGCAGGCATACTAAATTATTATTATGTATATCTTCCCGCTCACGGGACAATGACGTCCCGGACCTTTGGGAGGCGTGCGTGGAGCTAGGTACCTACAAAGTACCAACTGAGCCAACACGTAGAGGCCCTTTTGACAATTTAATAAAATGCAAGGAGTACACCGAGCGGATGCTGTCCCTGCCCGTGTCATGGGACGCACACAGAGACAGCACCCGCTGAGGAGTATAGGGCCTATTGATGGTTGATGGAATCTAAATGAAACGGGTTATTGGGTGAAACATCGGACGCCTGCCTAATAAAACTGTCTCACTTTTATCTCTGGCAGACGGTGACTCGCTAACTGCTAGATGGGCCCCTATTAATAGTGACATTAAAAAATGGCCTAAGGGCAACACCGGTCAGAAAGCTGGGGGAAGAGAGGTGGCACTGGACTTTAAACATATAGCCAACTCGCCACTTAGGTGTCCACATCAACCCTCGAGCAACAGCTCTTGCGACTCCACTCTGAACGGCCAGTAAAGGCAAGCCAGAGACAGGGGGCCTGTCCAACCATCCACCCGGTCGGCTCAACCTGACCACAGGACACCCCCAGGAGTACTTAGGTACGTAGGGTCGCTACGCCCTAACAGCCCGCCACAAGCTGCCTTACGTTGACTGATTGCACCAGAAATCTGGTGGGCGATGGGGCCGTCACATCCCTACACCTTATTATTATTATTATTATTCTTTTTATTATTATTGTGTGTTATTGTGGGCCTTTCTATGCCGCTTCGACCAGCAGGTGATCTATTGTGGCAGCCCTTTGTTTATATTTCACCGTTGAGATGAGACCCGTTGCCTCTAAGAAGTTCCAGATTCTTTGGGCGGTGATATGTTGTACCTGGTAGATACTTCTTTTGTGCATGAGTGGTCCGCAGGAGCAGAGAATATGCATTGCTGTTTCCTCCGTCTCCTGGCAGAACCTGCAAGTTGCGTCCTGTTTCATACCCATTTGAAACAGGTGCTTGTTTAATTTGCAATGTCCTGTCAGAATTCTCGTTACTGCGCAGGTTTTGTGCCTTCTGAGTTGCAGTAGCTCTTTAGACAGTTTATTATTGTAACCTTATTATAATTATAACAAGAACCAGCGTAGGCCCGCCCACTTCTCCGCGCTGCTGGGCTGTTATTCTGAACGCGCTAATGCGCCTCATCGCACCCGTCACGCGTGACGAAACTAGACTTCTACCTATACGCTTAGTTAGTTACTACGTATCGTGGCGTCAAGATATATTTGTGGGTGAATGGTGAGGTGAGGTCAAAACAAGTAACAGAATAGCGGGGCTGGATAAAACTAGCACAGGGCCGGGATGAGTGACTAGAAAAGACGTGTTCAGCGACGTATTTCCTATTGACCCGACTGGACAACGGCCCAGAAGTCCAAGAC
The DNA here is from genome assembly GCA_947049275.1 of Epinotia bilunana. Taxonomy (NCBI): domain Eukaryota; kingdom Metazoa; phylum Arthropoda; class Insecta; order Lepidoptera; family Tortricidae; genus Epinotia; species Epinotia bilunana. Next base: position 17,750,094 of record OX346257.1, read on the forward strand.
CGGTGTGCTCTTCATGAGATCCCCTAGCTCCTGCCATCCTAATGCACATTAAAACCTCATGCTAGAAACTCCAAAACCTCATACTGAACGCATTGAAAACCGGAACCCTGGTTTGTCTTAAGCGACACAATATTCTAAACTGCCCAGGGCCCACTGGGTGTACTAACCTAAGAGGGGCTTATTGTCAGTAGCGGAGGATTAAGTAATTTGATATAAACAGTTTTGTAGTATGTTTTTGTAGGTCGACATCGTCGCTTTTTTGATAGCCTATTATGCATTCCATTAGAATTTTCCAGATCAAACGTTACCTTTCTCAGCTTCCCTTTTCTTCGCCTCCTCGACCCTGTTCAGTTCCGCCTGCTTAGCGGCCAGCGCCATCTTCTCTTCTTTCTCAGGATCATAAACCACCTCAGCCGAAGGGTTCACTATCAAGAAGAGCCGCTCCACAGACGCCTCTACTGATGCACCGTACAAATTCTTCCATGGTATTTTGAGTACAAGTTTTCCTGTGATGGCAAAACATACGGTCAACTTACTGAGAGCAATATAAAGCATTCATCTAGTTTTCAACTGGCTGTCCTCGCTTAGTTACGAGACTTTCGCTTAGATACTAATAAAGATAGTTTACAAAAATTGTTTTTAGTTCAGATGTTAATTTTTCTTGCCACATATTATTACACGTACCTATTTATTATCTTTCTATATTTGTGAACGTTATTATGTTCATTTTGTTTTCATTGTCATGTCAACATTTAATTACCACTCATTGTAATAAATAATATAAGCATGATACCAAATAGGAACCTGGTTTCCCGCGATACAGGCCTAGCCTACTGCGGGAACCTCGTGCACTTTTGCATTGTAGATTCTTATGCACCAGCCTTTACCTTTTGTTTTGAACTGTATGATTATTTTTTGTGCAATAATGTTACTTTTTATCTTATCTAGCTTATCTTACTTCGTCCCTTACCTACTAACAAGCATGTAAGAGCGAGTGGGATGAATGCTTTATGTCGGACATAAACGCGATCACGTTATCTGTAGTCGATAATAGAGAAATCTTATTATGATGATGATGATAAGAATGTATTTGTAGTCAATAAAAATCTTGAAACAGTTAGGTCTTTTATAAAAAGTTAAGATAAAGAAAGGTGTTTGTTTCCTAAACGAGAGTAAACAGTTTATCTGAGGGGCGTGAGTGAAATCTGTAAACATTAAACAAAACAAGGATAATAGAAAAAGATAAGATAATCATTAATTTATTCATATGGTTAAACCACAAAAGTGGCTAGACATAAAGAGACAAAGAATAGCACATAAATAGTTACTTATATGGAGGGAGACGGGTTAACTTCAACAGCTGATTATAATATTTGTACTATATTACACACCTGTCGCCCAACAGAAAGCACTGTTTCAATCAGGTTTGTGACCCAGAACACTAGTGTAGTATAATATACGACCGATTTGTTAGTCTATCTATTCTATACTAACTCCATTGTGGGCCAGGCCAACACATCATGTGCCCGGAGGAGATCGAATTACTTGAGTTCAACATAATCCTGCAATTCTTCGACGACCACGAACTGTATGTACTAAGTGGCGATCACAATAGATCAGCAATGGTCGCAGTGATAGAAGGGCTCTCACAGCCTGGAAGCCACTACCAGAATCCTTAATAATATTATAAATGCGAAAGTGTGTGTGTTTGTTTGTCCTTCTTTCACATCGCAACGGAGCGTCGTATTGATGTAATTTTTTTGTATGGAGATAGTTTAGAAGCTGGAGAGTGACATAGGCTACTTTTTCCAGCGGGAAAACATCTAATTCCCATGAGAAAATTCAATATGTTACATTTTCCTATAACCATGCGGGCGAAGCCGCGGGCATATCAGCTAGTAATAATATAATTCTCTCTATACTAAAAGATGCCTAGTTGCTTAATTTTTATGCAGTCAATACAAGTTTGAATTATCCGTTTCCGCAATAAATAAATGATATGAACCAATTAATTCCACAATTCCTGTTGTATTGGTTAAACAAAACACGAATGTTATCACCATGCAGTAAGGTCAGCATTTGACCTTGATAGTTTTTTATTTGTGTGAGTCACTCACACCATTGTACTAAGTCTGATTTGAAGCCATGATGTCATCAGTCTGGCCAGTTCATGGCTCAAATATAGGTGAGTTTGTGCAGAGAGAATGCTAAGTGGCACCTTAACTTATTAACACTGATACTCTATTTGATGAAACAGATGAATGTTGAACTTTTTGTATTGCGATAAGTATTGTTCAATAATTGGAAAAAAAGTGGAGTAAACTGTCTGTCAATGCTTGTGAATAATACTAATGATAATAAGATTATAAAATAAATAAAATAAAAAATAAAAAAGCCTTTTATTTCTGGTTTGACATGATTTGGACAATGAAAGAAAAATTAACTTGAATTGCACTAGCTTAAATACACTAAATAGCACTAGCTAAGTTTATATAATGCACCAGAATCCTATTTTGAGGTAAAGGCCTCTTCTAGAGCCTGCCATTTTTTCCTATCTTGGGCCCTCCAGACCCAGTTGGGCCCCGCCACGTCTGTTATATCATCAGACCATCGGGCCAAAGGTCGACCTTTCTTTCTTTTTCCCGCTGGTCCCTTCCATGTTGTTACCCGGTGCGTCCATCTCTCATCCTGAAGCCTGGCGACATGGCCAGCCCATTTCCACTTAAGCTTCTGGGCCTGGCTAAGTGCGTCTATGACTTTTGTTCTTTTTCGGATTAGGGGGGACCCTAATCCGATAATAAGATTAACAGAGGAAAAATTACGAAATCGTGAATTTCACATTATTGTTGTTCTAAGATATGATCAAATTAGGCCATAATTATATTTCTATATATACAAATAACTTATCTTATCTATACTAATATTATAAAAAGGAAGTCTGTGATATTCTAGCTTTATAAGTTTGTATGTTTTGGATAAACTCCGGATCCGCTAATCCAATTTCAAAGAATCTTTCACCTGCATGTAGAATGGACTTTCTGGATGGTTATAGGACTTATAGGTTATATATTATCCTGCGTGTTTGCCTGTGTTCTATGCAATACGCGGGCGAAGCCGCGCGGGCAGCTAGTTGAATATAATTTGAATTTGGTTAGAACAGATCCAGTCGTTAAATAACATAAAAATCAATTTGTATTACTTAATTATAAAAAAAAACTATTTCTTTTAAGATCTCTAATCAAGTCTAATGTGAAGGGGCCTATCTATGTCTATCTATACTAAAAGGGTAGTCTTGAACATAATATATATCAACTCTGGGACCTATGAGACTATTCTAGTGATATGGACAGACCATCATAATGTCATCATATTTCTTATTTAGTTATACTTATAGATCATATCCAATAAACCATTAAAATAATAAGGATCCCATTAGAGTGGCACCCTTCATAAGTAATGAAATTGGAAAGCATTCTGCAATAAACTGTCAATAAAGACAGTAGGCAATAATGTGTGTGTATACGAGTATATAGGTATCTTTTAACTATTATGTGGATTATTGGTGGCAGTTTGATTATCATATCAACCGAAAGACGTCCACAGCTGGGCATAGGCCTCCCCCAAAGAGTGCCAAAGTGGTCAACCTTTGGGCCACCCGCAACCAATGGGGTAGCGGTATCAGGTAGTTGAACAACAGATTTTAAGTGCTTATCCCTTCAAACCTGTCCATAGTCAAACATAGGTGGTAAAAAATGCATTAAATATTGAATAAAAGACCATTAGGTATTCAAAAGGTAAATTTACTTGAATGTATCATGGGTGTAGATATAGAGAGTATTAAATTAATTTAGAATGCAGCATAAGTATAGCAATAGCAGTGTATCATTTGTACAGGATTAGGAACTCAGGAACCATGTCTTAAGAAATTACGTTTACATTTTTTTTTTATGTAAGTAAAAGTATTGTATGTACATTTTAAACAATTAATTGTCATTGTTGTTATCTACACTTTGTTGTTAAGAAACTTGCACATTGTTGTTAAGAAACAGAGGATTCCTTCTATACTTTTTTTTTCATTGTCAAGAACAGTATTTTTTTTTAATATTTCTATTACTGTCAATACACCTAACAAACTAATATGATTATGCCACAATGATTGATTAAAAAGTATCCTAACAAACCACTCTAGCAAATAAAACAATAAATAAATACATAGAAATGAAACTTACCCAAATGTCCATACACCGTCTGAACTGGGATGTTTAGCTCCTCCAGCGCATTCTGCTTCAATTTCAAATTTTCCAGCACAACATCACCTAAAATAACATTTTATATCTTAAATAGCCGCATAATAGTGTGGTTAGGCATGACATCATTTCCAACCTCGCGAAAAACACTTACCACCCCATATTCCCAACTTTAACTGGGACTGATTCAAATTTTCTACATAATCCCCAAGAAACCTATTCAGGACATCCACCACAATGGATTCGAACACCATCTTGAGGCAGTTTCAAAACAAATAATATAAATTACGACTGATTATTTAAAAGGCTCATGGCATTGTCCAATGGCCACACCACCAAAAGCAAAGCACCCTAATTTACTTTGTTTAATTATTTTATTAACTGCAAATAAACATGTTCTTCAAAAAATCGCGACTAAATTCAGATTATTCAGAATAGTTTCCTGAATTATCACACCAGCACAAAAAAGCACTGACGATTGGCAGTGTTGCAAGGTAACGTAAAATTATTACCGTGAGTATCGAGATAAAATTACTTACTAGTACTACCTACTGGGACTGGGGCCCGTTTCACGAAGCTACAAGTCACAAATTAGGTATAAGCGGAAGTCTCATTTCAATACATTTAGATAGAAAGAGACTTACGCTTGTAATTTGTAACTTGTAGTTTAGTGAAACGGGTCCCTGGTATTATTATTGAAACTGTCGCAGAGATAAATACTTTAATTTTAAAATTGTTTTGTTTTATGTCTGTAAGTTCCTTTTGGGTACACATTTAAAAATTCTTGATTGATTTTATTTTTATTACTTAATTATTAGAAAAATACTGAATGTAGCCTTTGCAATGTTCTTTTCATAACCGTAATAACAGTTTAAAAGTAAATTATTACAATGCCGAAAGCAATGTTATTTATCAACAGAGTAAGCGGGCGTGTGTAGGGTGTGTAGGCGTGTGTTAAGGAGGGTATTCATTTGTCAGGCTACCTACCTATACCTACCTCGTGAACACGTGAAAGTTAAAAAAACAAAATCAGATTATTTACTCTGCAAATATACCACTAGGGCTATTTCACAAGTCAAATAAGTATATCTACTGTTGATTCTAAATTATTCATCATCTACAAGAAAATAAAATCCATTATCAGTTTACATAAAAAAAATAGACAATTTAACAATTCACAATTCTTAGAGGTGTATGAAAAAAATATTAAAAATGTTTATTTCTTTGTTTTTAATGCATACATGTTAATAAGGTTGATACTGCAATACAAACATGAATCAAATAGACACAACAACTTATACAAAATAGATACTACCTAGCTTACTAGGTATTTATTATGTACCTGTCAGAGGCAGACCCGCTCGTCCATAACACTAGTAGTTGTACAGAAACATCTTCATAACACATGTTCATTGTGGCTCTGTGAGCTGGTGAAGTCGCGAGCCTGTCCATAAAAGCCGGACAGCATGACAGCTGACAGCGTGATAAGACACCAGACACCGGACATACGAACGATTTTCGGCCCAAGCTGAAGCATAGAACTTCGTTCGCCCTATTGACGTAGTTTACCTTGTCTACGAAAAAGCGTTCGGCCTATTCCCCACTGCGAGGCTTCTTGGATGGTGGAGGTGGATAGAGACCTTCTTACGTCACACGACCTTTCAAGTAAGAGTCGGTGAGACATTGCCAGCCACATTGCCTAAAGTGCAGTGTCAGTAGATTTGCAGATGACACCAAACTATTTGCTATCCCTTTTGTGGATTACAACGACCTTCAAGATGACTTCGACAGGATATCAAAGTGGCTCATTCATTACATTAAATTCCGCAAAATGTAGGTACTGTGTTGCACATATGCTACCGCAGCCCCCACTTAACCTACACCCTGAAAGATGCTGCACTGCAGATTGACAAAATTCAATTGGACCTGGGCGTCAAGATCTCTGAAGACCAAAAATGGGGGGAGCACATAATTAGTGTCGTGAAGAAATCAAGGAGCCTAATTTACCTCATTAGGAAAGCTTTTAGAAATTTGACGCCTAAAATGATGCTCATGATCGAGATCTGTAAAGCATAAACACTGTTTAACTACATACAGTTGGGCAACGAATATACTTGCGCAGAGCAACGGTGGGGGCTGTCGCGGGGTAGCAGGCGGTGCGGGGTGTCGCCGCGAACGGACACAGTTTGTGTTCTCCAACTTTCAAGGCAGGCGCGTACATGTTTTTGAGTTGAGTGAGCGGTGGCAGCGAATGATTTTATTAAGTACAATGGTGCGCACCTGTTCCGTCTATGGATGTACTTACCTTAACAACAACATTGAATAAGGATTTAAGATTTCATAGATTTCCCCGTGATGACTGGTAAGTTTGTATAAGTACTTAATTTCGTTAATTACGTAGGTACCTAACTGCAACCTATGTTGGAAATAATATAGTCTAGTAACTACCTGGGTTGCATTTAGTGTTGCAAAGGACTCGAGTTCTGGGAGTCCTTTTTATTACACTCGGAACTCAAATGGCGAGACTCGACTCGACACAGGACTCCCTTTATTGCAGAACTCCCAACCAAGCAGGACTCGAGAACTAAGCGAGTCTCGCAAAGGACTAAAGTCTATTTTCTGCGTTAGAGTCGTCCTCGAGCCGTATTATTGTTTGAGCCCACCTGTATAGTTCTTACATTACAGTATGTAGCCGTATTTATATATACAGGGTGGAAAAAAATATGGGCCCTGGAGGGAAACGGCCTTAAATCCTTAAGTTAGCTCATTATGCTTAAAGGAAACGTTTTTTTTTTCTTTTAAAGAAACAATCATCTTATTATTTAATGTTTTGGGTGGTTTTGGTATAAGTAGTAATGTAAATAATTTTCACTTATTAACATTCTATAAATTTCAATATAATACATTTTCGCAGCTAGACTCGGAGTCGTATTGTAAATCTAGCCACGAGTCTTATTTGGAAACTAATAGTCGCAGTGAAAGACTCCAGTTTTTTTTTGAAGACTCGCTTTACAGAAAACTCCATCGCTGGACTCACGCTCGACAGATGACTCACGCTCGTCGCGACTCGGGACTCGGAGTCTTCGAGTTCACCGAGTCGTCTATTAAGTGAGTCGAGTCTATAAAATTGGGACTCCAGGACTCGAGTCTTTTACAACACTAGTTGCATTGCATAGCGTTGAATTGCCGTGGAAACCGTATTTTTTTAATAGTTTGGATTGCGCTCCGGGTACGGCGCTTTTTGTTTTTGTTTTTTTTTAATATACCTACAGCCTATAGAGCCTATTAAGTATCTGTTCACAAAAAATATTTATTAATCAGTGGCTATGGAATTAAGTGTGGTTTGTTCATACGGGATTAAAAGAAATTCAACAATATAAAATTCTCACAAACAATTGGGGTACTTACTTATGTTTATACTTCGTAATGTTTCCAGTGTTACAACGTGGCCTGAGCTGTAGGTAGGCATTAAACCTACCGCGCGATATCTAAGTAGTTATTTATTAATGAAACTCAGTTTAATTATATTTAGCGTGAATATAAATCTTTATAACATAATCTTACGTAAATATCTGGCTGTGCAACACCTGTAAATAAATCATTGCATAACAATAACGTTTATTTTTTTCCATTTTGTGACAACCATGGCACATCCGCGCGTGACAGCGTAAGTACTTACACGAGTGCCGGCGTCGCCCGACATCAAAGGCGTTTCACTACTGTAGGGAATATATTGTGACCCTTGTTGGAGTATGCCTTTCATGCTGGACCCTTCGTTCAGCGTAGTTTCACAAAACTGCCAAAGAAACTCAAGAAGTTGCCACATGAAGACAGACTGCAAGCTCCGAAGCTCACAAACCTAAAGCAGCGCAGGGAACGTGGTGACCTGATTGAGACATACAAGATACTAACCAGGCACTATGATCGTAAAGATTTCCATAATATGTTTGAAAATAACAATAACACCCGACTCAGAGATCAGGGAACCTAAAGCTGGTCGCTCGCAGGTCACACAACCACCCCCATAGACACTAAATTCTTGTGCAACAGGGTCGTGAAAGCTTGGAACGAACTGCCAGACGATGTGGTCTCAGCTCTCAATGTCAATCAATTCAAGAACAAATTATTAGACAAGCACATTTGTACAAAAAAGGAAATGAAAGCTCAACAATTATATTCTTAATGTTCATTGGATACAGGCATCATTAGTTGTTTTAACTGCCCGCCTGGTAAATAAATAAATTAAATTAAATAAATAAAAAATGTATACAGGGTGGAAATCATCTATCGGCCCTGGACTATGGAGGGCCCTAAATCCTTAAGATAGATAGTTTAGGTGAGGTAGGGCACAGCAAAATGTCATCCCGCTCGAATTTGGAGCAGCCCAACTGGGAAGTACCTCCGCCTTGCAGAAGACCACAGCCATAATAAAATAACACTACTACTTGCTCTGTAGTAGTGTTGTGTTCCTGGAGGTGAGCAAGGTCGCCAGAGCTCCCGAGGATGCTTTGTTGAGAGCGAGGAAATTTGTTCCTTCAGCTGTCAACACGGCGAATCCTCAAACATATCAAGGGTCGGCAACGCCCATGTTACTCCTTTGGAGTTGTATGCGTCTAGAGGCTGCGGTGTCCGCTTACCATCAGGCGGGCCGTACGCTTGATTGCTACCGCCGTTGTATATAAAAAAGATAGCTTATTTTGCTTACAGGAAGCACTTTTAAATTTTCCTTAGAAGAATAACTGCATTCACAGATTTTATTAAAAGCTTACCTGAATCACACCAACTCCTTTATTTTAATCTACTAATCGATATGATCAATGTTAAGGATAAAATCGTTCCAATAACATCTGCATGGTTCTCTCGCACTAGAATCTATTCTATCAGCCTCTTTTTAAGTTTTCTAATAAGAGAGACACGAATAGTGCGAGAGAGCTCTAGAGAGCTCGCACAGGCGTCTTGCACTAGCCATGCTGGTCTTCGAGTCTATGAAATGTAACATTCATTTTGTTTTATCATCGAATTATGTAAGTAAAAACTTTACTCTTTATTTATTTTATTTAGGGTTTGAGGGTAGTTTCCCTACAGGGCCGATATTTTTTAAGGTAATTTTTACAATAGCTTTCCAATCCAACCTTTTACAATATTCCGCACCTTACGTATCCGTCAAACTTAAATCAAACTCTATAATTATTCGCTCCCTCCTACTCCTCCTTGCATTGGCTTCCTCATTACTAAGGGTCCTGGTCATATCTCTGAAGCATTTTTTGTCGAATGATGACTGTGTTTCCATCTCTTCCTATCTGTAGCCGATTGCAGAGCGCCGTGAACTGTTGTATAAACGAGAATCTGATCCGTCCAGCGTATCTATCCCTCCTACTGTTTCCATAGTTTTTAACATTGATTCAAATATTTAGTATTTAAAAAGACCAAGAGTGAATATTTTTTGCTCCTTTTGACACACGATGAACAAGCATTTGTGAGACTTGACATGATGCAATTAATATTTGTTTTTTTTACACTGAAATTCTATAATACTATCATGTTCCTGCGTTGTAACAGGAACGCGGGCCGCCTCGTACCTGCCCCACATAAGCAAAAAGCGGACGATCAGCCTATGTACTTGGCCCGCGTATTTACAACCACCTGCCTAAAAGTATCAGGTATGCACCTTCCTTCCATAGTTTTAGTTAGACTAAAATACTGGCTACTAAAATTACCATTTATGACATAGATGAATATTTTTCCTGAAAATTTGATAAATAATGATGTATCTAAATAAGATTAAATTATAATAAATAAACAATAAACATTCACATTGAGACTAATGTAATACATATATACGTGTAAGTATATAATACCATGATATTTCAAATTCTCTTAAAAATTGGTCTGTAACCTAATATTATTAATAAATTTTCATTTTCATTTTATTGATGTGACAATATTTTTAAGAATCGATGTGATCTTCCATAATTATACTGAACATACGACTTTCTTTAGTAACTAGCAACATTCTTGCATTATGTCAAATTTTACAATACGGTGGGTGCCGGTTAATGTACAGCCATAATAATGCACGGCTAAAATAATGTACAGCCCAATAATCCGCGTCCATACTGTACATGGATTATCGGGCTGTACATTATTGGGCCGTGCTTTATTGGCTCCCATACGATACGATTTTATTAAAAACTCATTCATGCACAAAGTAAAGGCAAAGTTAGGTGCACTGCACTCCACAGATCCGAGGTGCACTCTACAGATCCGTAAATCCAAATCTCCCACCACTTGACATTGGCAAAGTGCCTAAGTAGCAAAAATCCACAAAATACGAAAGAAAAGAAAGGCAAAGTTTACTCAGCCAATGAAAAAAATATTCTTGTATAAATGGTGAATGTCAAATCCTGAAGTGCACGATCCATAAGGCATAAGATAGTATTTAGATAAGAAATTTTGCTTGCTCAGATAGAAAATAGTTAACTTAATTGAGGTTCAAATTTTTACAGATCCATACTACCTACTTAATATTATAAATGCGAGTGTCTGTCTGTATGTTTAAACCTCTTCACGCTTAAACTGGTGAACCGATTTAAATGAAATTTGGTACAGATAGAGATAGTTTCAGTCCCAAGAAAGGACATAGGATAATTTATATCCCGGAAATCATTCCCGAGGGGGGTGAAAGTTTGTATAATCTATTATATAAAATCGAAAACAAGAACGGGATAAAACACGAAGGAACGAGCGAGATAGCGCCTTACGAAAAACACGATCTCCGGCGACACGTTTCTCAAAAACAACGCAAGTAACACGACAAATAAATGTTAGAATCAATTTTCTGGATATTACCTTAGAATAAGAGCATAAAGGCTCCCGATTCTGTTGTGTATTTTTCTACAATCACGTAATGAAATCTCGATAACATTGACAATTTGAAACGTAGGCCATTGTTCGGAAATCTTCGGAAATGTTCGGCTAACGTACGAATCGCATTCAGGCAAATTCTATTTTACGTAATTTGATTATATCCATTGTTTTCTCATCTGGACCTCGATTTGGTTATTTACGACATGCTCGGTAGTAAACTACAAGACCGAGTGAGGGATGTTGAGATCCGACGTCGCACTAAGGTGCTCGATGTTGGAGATACCATTACCAAACTCAAGTGGAGTTGGGCAGGACACCTTGCCAGGCAGAATGATAGGTGGACCAAAAAGGTGTCAGATTGGTGGCCACTTCTAGGTAAAAGGAGCGTCGGCCGTCCACAAGCTCGATGGGTGGACGATATTAGGAAGATTGCGGGTCACTTCTGGATAAGATTATTAGCTCAGAATAGGGACGGGTGGCGTGCTCGAAGAGAGGCCTATGCCTGAGCATAGGCCTTTGTGCTGCTGACAGTGGGCGATTGCGGGCTGAAAATGATGATGATGAATGGGTCATACACAGATTTAGGTACGCGTCTTTCCTGTGGACATTATCAAAGTTAAGGGCTACGAAGCCTTATTTTTGGTTGGACTCTTAATCCGTATAATAAACGGCGTCTCCTCTTCTATAATATTACTATGTGATAAAAACATTATTTATATGCACATGAGCTCTTAATTATTGACCACAGGAGACGAATTTTGTTTTATGCACTGTGTAATACCTGAATGCTCATATTTTGTCTTTGTAATTGTTTGTGACTACGGAATATCGTCTGACATATGAAAATCCTGGTCATACACAAAGAAAATTCAACATAAAATCTCAACATGCCGACGATACATGGAGAGAAGTTTATTAAAGTTAAGAAGAATACATAAAACCAGAAATGAAGATTTAAGAAAACATACAAAAATAACAGATGCACTTCACCAAGCACTGTCCCTTAAGTGGAAATGGGCAGGCCATATCGCCACATATAAGGAGAAAAGATGGGCACTAGAAGCAACAAAATGGTCGGGGCCGAAAGGCAAAATAAATAAAGGTAGACCATGAGGACGTTGGACAGACGACATAACCGAGGTTGCCGGACCTAGCTGGATGAATTTGGCCAAAGATCGGGAAAAATGAGACGGAGGAGGCTTTTACCCAAATGGGGTCCATATAAGAAAACATATATATTTGTATAAAAACATTAACACAACATAACTTTTTAGATTAGTAAATACTAACAATATGGAAAAATAAAGCTTAAATAAATAAATTAATGGATTGTCTGTGACACCTCGAATACAAGATGTTATAATTTAAATTTTGTTTTTATTATTTTCGGTTGATACCTACATTAAACAGTGAGTGTCTTGATTTGGAATTTTGTTTTAAGTAAGCGCAATCAAAGTGTGAAGATTCCAAATTTTCAGTTCAAAACATTGTGCTATGCAGATAAAAAAAGGAAATAAACCAATATGTATGCATGTATGTAAGGCCTGCAACTGCAACACCCTGGCGCGGCCTGTGGTGGCGGACAATAGTAAATTTGACAGCTAATGACAAGTTTACTATGGTCCGCCGAGGCCAGGCTGCGCCAGTGTGATGTGGGCTTAAAGCGTATACGGCTATAGCTCACGCAGCCCAAGCGTGAGCTTTGTACTCGTCAACGTCAATTGACGTTGACGAGTACTCTTTGGTGGCCGCAGAGTACGAGAGGGTTTTTAAATAGGAGGAATAATCAATGATGTCATATTTGCTCTAAAAAGAATTAAAAATGTAGTCAAATGGAGAAAAGATCAACGCAAAGGTTAAATAATCACGAGGTTAAGTGTCCAAAATTTTAAGAAGGGGTATGTTCTGTCCCTTTTTCGCAAAACGCAACTTCATATGAAACAATTAACGCTCGCAGTTTGTAACGTCACTAGAAGACTGCAACATGCTGTGCCCCATCGTGTTCGGCACCGGCATGGCATCGACGCGGCCTGCCGCGCGCACGACGCGCTCTGCGGCAGCCTCGCAGTTTGTGATGTGACAAACTGTTTGCGTTTTCTCTCTCTAACAAGCAATATTAAAACGGTTGTAGCTTCGTAATTCTATGAGATATCTGAATGAGATTTTCGTCACTAGGCATATTTTTTTGCCTTCTTTCTTTTGGAGTAATAATATGTATTTTGGCTACGCCCGTATTACCGAGTTTCATGATGGCATTTTAATAAATGTATATGAAAATATATACTCTTTTTTATTTCCATACCGTACCGTACCGTTAGCCGTTGCTAAGCAGGGCTCATGAACATAATGCAATTGTGACAAATATATTCATATAATTCATTCACGCGGCCACCCGCATTAGACGTGCCCGCGGCTCCACAGCCGCGGGCACGTCTAATGTATAATAAATTTGTGGAGCTACTTAAAACGCAGCGCCGAATTAAATGAAATTTGGTATATAGATCCCACCAAATCATTACATGTAAAGTGATGCCAAGACTCCATAGCTCATACAGCTTTCAGCGTGAAAAAGATATCAGATCGCAATTAGCGCCAAGCTTCCTACTCCACACGGCGTAACTCTACCACTACCAGCCACGCTCTACAAATTCTATATCTTGGCTAAAAAGTATAGCTTTGTTATCACTTTACATGTAATGTTTTTGGTGGGATCTCATTCCTTTTTGTAAGGTAATTTCTAAAGAAATGAATGGGAAAACCCATACAAACTTCCATCTCCTAATTTAAAGGGAGGGCGGTGATTTACTAAAAATCCTGAAATACGTATTTTATTATTTATAACAAGGAGTCCCTATATACATTTTCAGACCCCTAGCATCAAAATTTGTGGAAGTCTCATACAAAGTTCCATCCCCTACTTTTAGGGGTTGGGGGGGTAGAAGTTCCAATTTTTTGATTTATTTTGTTGATTGTAATTGTGTACTAATACTAGTTTACATACCAAATTTCAGTTTTCTAGGACTTCAGGAAGTACCCTAGAGGTTTTGATGATCAACATCAGTCAGCGAGTCAGTGACGAAATCGGCGTTTTTTAGATATCATTAAAATCTTAAGTATAAGAGCTATGTTACTGAAACTTTATATGTTTAATAAGTCCACTATTGACATCATATCCCGAGAATTTTGTTTATCTGGTATAATCCAAACCCAAGTTACGAGGGTTCAAAAAAATGACGAACCGCATCGAGAAAAGGTAGGTAGTGCCCTTGCGTTGCGCTTCACTTGGCTCGTCTTGGCGGGGGCACTACCGTGCCCCCAGATTCGTGTGAGTCCCGAGGCAGGACAAAGGATAGTTTTAATCCCGGAAATCAGCCTCTACGTGGGGTGAATTTTTTGTGGAGGTACTCGTTTATATCGATAAACGAGTTCAGAAACTAATAATATTATAAATGCGAAAGTGTGTCTGCCTGTTCCTCTCCTCTGGACTTCTTCCCGCTTGTGGGACGGAATGTGGTATCGAAATTAAGGTTTTTAACGGTACTTAATAAAGGTATTGCAAGAATATCGCGAAGTGTCTTAAGCTTAAGGCCTATACACAATAGGATCAGGGACGCATTATGCTTTGGAAATGTACCTCATGTCATTGTATATGCAGTTTCGTTACAATTCAACACGTAGTTTTTAAATGAGAGCGTAACTACGTTTGCATGGAGAATCGAGCTTACTGCGGACTCTTAACGTTCAAAACTTTTTAACAAAAAAATTAAACCGCCGAAAAAAAAATTAAAAGCAAAAAATAATAAACCTTTTTTATTTAGTTTAATAACTAATTTCTTAAACTATTGTAAGTATACCTAAGTATATATTTTTGTAATTATTTTGAGTTGTTAATTAACCTTAATAACTAAGTTCTTAAATTAATCTAAGTGTACCTAAGTACTTTTGAGTCGGCGCCAAACAATACCGTTAAAAACCTTAATTTCGATACCACATTCCGTCCCTTATTTAGAACCATAATGGCATGTACGGTCGAGGAAAATGAAGGTTTAGCAAATGTCAACTCTATTTGAATGTATTACGGATCAAAAGTGCTAAGCATTAAATTTCCTCGACTGTACAATACAATAAGCGCTCGGTTAAAATTAAATAGTTCTCATGTACAGTCAAGAAAGTGGTCTACCACTTTTGGACCTTATTTTGCATGCAATAAAGTCGAAAAGCGGTAGACCACTTTCTTGGCTGACTGTACTTACCTACTGTTTTTGTTTAGCTATCATATCTATAAGCGGCTATTAATAAAAGTTAAACAGTTTGCGTGCCCTTTGTCAGGCAATCATTAAATAAAATACTAGGTTTATACAATATTATGACGCAATAGAGCAAACATAGGCTTCCTACGATGTTTCCTTTTGCCATATACCTAATATAAAACAACATCATACACACCAAACCCTTAGAGTTGCTAATGCAAATAGAGTAAAATGAAGTAATTATATTCTACTAGCTTCTGCCCGCGACTCCGTCCGCGTGGAGCTCGTTTACATCGTAGCTCGATACAAACTTTTATCCCCCACCCCCACCCATTTCACCCCCTCAGGGGATGATTTCCGGGATAAAAACTACCCTATGTTGTTTCCCCGGGATTCAAACTATCTCCATACCAAATTTCATCTCAATCGGTTCAGCAGTTTAAGCGTGGAGAGGTAACAGACAGACAGACACACTTTCGCATTTATAATATTACACACTTTCGCATTTGTAATATTAGTATGGATTTGCCTCTCGACGAAGTCGAGCGAAATGCGGGAAGCGATTCGAAAACTACTAAAGATGGGAGTTCTAGAACCTGCAGATCACTGTCCCAGCTTTATCTCTCCAATGTTCCTGACCCCCAAAAGCGACGGCTTGCTCCGCCCAATTTTCAATTTGAAAAGACTAAACTTGTTTCTTCCAATCCTGAAATTCAAGTTAGTAAACATGCATCGAATTCCAATGTTCCTTCAACCATTAGACTGGCTTGTAAAAATAGACCTTTCAGATGCTTATTTCCATATACCTGTCGCAGCGAATCACAAACGTTTCCTGAGATTAATTTTCAACGGTCAGTTGTTGCAGATGACCTGTCTCCCGATGGGTCTTGCTTGTGCCCCAAAGATGTTTGCGTCTCTGACAAATTGGGTTGCCTTAATTCTATGGGAAAAGGGGTTTCGACTTTTAGTTTATTTAGACGATTTCCTCCACGCAAATCCAAACCCACAGACCTTAGCAAAACAAGCCCTAGAAGCTGTCGATTTGTTAGAAAATTTGGGCTGGCAGGTCAACCATTCTAAATCCATTCTAACCCCTCGGAAGGTCATAGAATATCTGGGAATTTGTTGGGACCCTCATACCAATAAAATATTCTTGCCGGAAAAGAAATGCTCAGGCTTAATAGAGAAAATAAAACTTCTTTTAAAACGCAACTCAGCGTGCCTGAAAGAGGTTCAAAGTATAGTGGGCTCCCTAAACTTTGCCAGTTTTCCAGTGCCGCGGGGCCGCTTGTACCACAGAGCTCTTTTAAGGTTTTGTCAGAGCCTTCTATACCAGCCCATCCACCGTCGGCTCCCTGTACCGCAGGAGGCGCTGCTCGAACTGTCTTGGTGGCTAAACAATATCAGCAACGGCTCCATGATCCACTATCCCCCAATTTGTCATTACCTGGTAACCGACGCCTCATTACTGGCGTGGGGAGCCCAAGTGGACAACATGAAATTGTGGGGGCAATGGACACAGCACGAAGCAAGTCTCCACTCGAATCAGAGAGAAATGCTGGCAGTCATGTACGCCCTAAGGACAGGAAATTGAATGAAAACTTGTACACATTCTGTTGATTAAGGTTTATTTTCAATAGATAACTATTTTCAACTGAATTTTATCTTCCACTTGATTATCACGTGTAG
Source organism: Epinotia bilunana (assembly GCA_947049275.1). Classification (NCBI taxonomy): domain Eukaryota; kingdom Metazoa; phylum Arthropoda; class Insecta; order Lepidoptera; family Tortricidae; genus Epinotia; species Epinotia bilunana. The sequence goes on from OX346257.1 coordinate 17,767,147, forward strand.
TATCACTTAAGGTTTGTTTGTAATATACTTACTTGATTAAAGTTTTTTCTTGTATTAACAACAACATGACCAATGTAATTGTTAATTTACCTCCAGATTCCATTATAGATCCTAAGTGATTCTTTACATGTAGATATGTATGCATAAGTCTAGTATATTTCAAATAAACAAATAGTATTATCTACCTGTGTTTATCTATATACCCATCGCACTACCCATTGAATATCCCATAGATATCCTTCTTGTCACTTGTAATCAGATCACTCGTATACGTTACACAAAATAACGTATTCACATTGGGGTCTGGCCACCAGGCGATAACAAACAGTTCTCAAATATATAGTTTAGGCTTCGAATAACGGTACTGAAGCTTAATAGCAGTGTTTTACCTAAAAATAAAACACTTATTAAGCGGAATACCTTATTCGAAGCCTACATTTTTATGCCTGCCTGGCGGTAGATTACGCAATGATCCACCTTCATTATCAATTTGAATTGTAAACATGTGAACAAATGATATTTATATCACTATTTATACACTTCACTAGTAGCTAACCACGTTGTTGTTACTTAATACGTGGATCTTTGCTATTTATGTTTAATTAAAATTTGAGATCCAATGAGGATAGGGCGCTCTCCAGCTCCAGCTGTTGCGGCGCCCCCCCTGGTGGCAGAAAAGGGAAACAGGTGGAGGGGGAAAAGGAGTAGGGTATCGACCAATCAGCAGCCGTCACGTTACAGCAAACAGTATTGCCTCTCTCAAATATATAGTTTAGGCTTCGAATAAGGTATTCCGCTTAATAAGTGTTTTATTTTTAGGTAAAACACTGCTATTTTATTTACTTAATTTTTTATTTTTTTATTAAATTAAATTAAATTAATTTTAATTAAAGTTAATTTAATTTAATTTAATTCAATTCAATTCAATTAGTTAGTAATTAGTCGACATGTTAGCGTCGTCATGACAATATTGTAAAGTGGTCCAAAAACATGAGCCATCATAATTTGATTGATTAAGGTATCCGAAAGTGGGTATAAGGTATACGAATCGGAAAATTGGGCAAATGATGCGCACCTAATTTTTAGTCGAATAGGTAATTTATTAGGGTTGGGTAGGTAGATTGCGTAACATTTCGTACGGTCAGGTAGATCTAAATGTAATTTTCTTGTATGGAAAAATTACAATTGAGTTTAAGCTCGAAGCTTAAGCACGCACGCACACACACACATCCGTGGTCATACATTTCAATCAGTAAGTGAACAATCAATCATCCCCTGTTTTCCTACCCTTAGGGTTGTAATTTTTATTTAAAATTTATGTGGGACCAACTTCGAGGTTGTTGTACTTCTAATAAAAAAAGAATTATTAAAATCGGACTACTCCATAAAAAGTTATACGTGGTCATACATAAAAAAAAAATACGCGTTGACTTGAGAACCACCTCCGTTTTTTTCGTCGGTAAAAAATTGGCAGACCACTTTTATGTCTGACTATACATCCCACTCGTCAATTTTGACAAACCGGCGTCTAGACCTAAAATGGGATGTAATTACAAATCTAAGGGCCCAATCATGACAGCAACTCAATTGCACAGGAAGTTGTTAGTGGAGTCGCGTACAATTTGACTTCTTAGTTACTCATAAAGTAACTAATTGGTATTCTACACACAATTAGAACGTGGGCGCCGTGAAACTAGAAAAGTTAAGTAATAAAATAGTTATTGTATAATTACTACCGTGCCAAATGAAATAAAGGAGCCGCTGATAGAAAATGTGACTGTAGCTAATTCAATGTTTTCTTTAACTAAATATTCGGGGACAATCTTGTACCAATCTAACTCAATAAGGCTTGTGTTATGGGAACTAGAAGACTATATATCCATACTAATCCATACTAATATTATAAATGCGAAAGTGTGTCTGTCTGTCTGTTACCTTTTCACGCTTAAACCCCTGAACCGATTTGGATGAAATTCATTCATTCATTTCACCCCCTCAGGGGATGATTTCATTGATAAAAACTATCCTATGTCCTTCCCCGGGATTCAAACTATCTCCATACCAAATTTCATCTCAATCGGTTCAGCCATTTAAGCGTGAAGAGGTAACAGACAGACAGACAGACACACTTTCGCATTTATAATATTATTATGGATACAAACAAACATTCATCACAACACATAAAAATTAACAAGCAATTTACAATACCTCAATAAATAACAGTGACAAAAAAGTCAATGAATCATTATTAAATTAAATTAAATTAAATTGAATTGAGTTGAATTGAATTGATCTAAATTAAATTAAATATATTAAATCAAATTAAATTAAATTAACTTAAATTAAATTAAATTAACGTTTATTTCAGGCCGTGGCCCATATAGTTGTTAGCAGGTACAGACTTAAATTAATTAATGTTAGTAGTGGGTACATTCAAATTATTAATGAAGGGAAAGAGAACAGGACCGGCGCATCATTAAACATAAAATAAAATCATACAATTAAAATTAAAATTTGATATTGGAAATAAATTATAAAATCGTTAATGTCAACAGGTGAAATATTATTAATTGCTAAATGTCAACGAATCCTAATTATCAGAATTAAAAATTAAAACAACATAAATGAAATTAATTAGTCCTTAGAGAATTGAATTAAATGTCACATCAAATACAGTAAAAATCGATTTTAAATAAAATTAATAAAACATTTAAATGAAAATTAAATAAAATAAATAATAAAATTAAGTAAATAAAATAGCAGTGTTTTACCTAAAAATAAAACACTTATTAAGCGAGCGTTTCTCAAAAAAAATGCCACTACATTTTTTCGGAGATTTTCTGCAACTTTTATGTTATTTCTACTCAAAATCACGATGTCTTTCCATCCCAATAGGAGAAAAAAAGTGTCCCAAAATGTTCATACATTTTTGAACTTTCCTATTGTGTTACCACCATACAAAGTGTATGGTAAATGGTAACACAATAGGAAAAATATCTTTGGGACAGTTTTTTGTCCTACCAGGGTCGAAAGAGCTCCTGATTCTGAGTGGAAATAGTTAAAATAAAATTCCTAGAAGTACAATTAATAATAGTGGCATTTTTTTTGAGAAACGCTCAAGCGGAATACCTTATTCGAAGCCTAAACTATATCTTTGAGAGAGGCAATACTGTTTGCTGTGACGTGACGGCTGCTGATTGGTCGATACCCTACTCCTTTTCCCCCTCCACCTGTTTCCCTTTTCTGCCACCAGGGGGGGCGCCGCATCAGCTGGAGGTGGAGAGCGCCCTATCCTCATTGGATCTCAAATTTTAATTTAACATAAATAGCAAAGATCCACGTATTAAGTAACAACAACGTGGTTAGCTACTAGTGAAGTGTATAAATAGTGATATAAATATCATTTGTTCACATGTTTACAATTCAAATTGATAATGAAGGTGGATCATTGCGTAATCTACCGCCAGGCAAGCATAAAAGTTTAGGCTTCGAATAAGGTATTCCGCTGAATAAGTGTTTTATTTTTAGGTAAAACACTGCTATTAAGCTTCAGTACCGTTATTCGAAGCCTAAACTATATATTTGAGAACTGTTTGATATCGCCTGGTGGCCAGACGCCAATGTGAATACGTTATTTTGTGTAACGTATACGAGTGATCTGATTACAAGTGACAAGAAGGATATCTATGGGATATTCAATGGGTAGTGCGATGGGTATATAGATAAACACAGGTAGATAATACTATTTGTTTATTTGAAATATACTAGACTTATGCATACATATCTACATGTAAAGAATGACTTAGGATCTATAATGGAATCTGGAGGTAAATTAACAATTACATTGGTCATGTTGTTGTTAATACAAGAAAAAACTTTAATCAAGTAAGTATATTACAAACAAACCTTAAGTGATACTACACGTGATAATCAAGTGGAAGATAAAATTAAGTTAAAAATAGTTATCTATTGAAAATAAATCTTAATCAACAGAATGTGTACAAGTTTTCATTCAATTTCCTGTCCTTAGGGCGTACAAGACTGCCAGCATTTCTCTCTGATTCGAGTGGAGACTTGCTTCGTCCTGTGTCCATTGCCCCCACAATTTCATGTTGTCCACTTGGGCTCCCCACGCTAGTAATGAGGCGTCGGTTACCAGGTAATGACAAATTGGGGGATAGTGGATCATGGAGCCACTGCTGATATTGTTTATTCACCAAGACAGTTCGAGCAGCGCCTCCTGCGGTACAGGGAGCCGACGGTGGATGGGCTGGTATAGAAGGCTCTGACAAAACCTTAAAAGAGCTCTGTGGTACAAGCGGCCCCGCGGCACTGGAAAACTGGCAAAGTTTAGGGAGCCCACTATACTTTGAACCTCTTTCAGGCACGCTGAGTTGCGTTTTAAAAGAAGTTTTATTTTGTCTATTAAGCCTAAACACTTCTTTTCCGGCAAGAATATTTTGTTGGTATGAGGGTCCCAACAAATTCCCAGATATTCTATGACCTTCCGAGGGGTTAGAATGGATTTGGAATGGTTGACCTGCCAGCCCAAATTTTCTAACAAATCGACAGCTTCTAGGGCTTGTTTTGCTAAGGTCTGTGGGTTTGGATTTGCGTGGAGGAAATCGTCTAAATAAACTAAAAGTCGAAACCCCTTTTCCCTTAGAATTTGGGCAACCCAATTTGTCAGAGACGCAAACATCTTTGGGGCACAAGCAAGACCCATCGGGAGACCGTTGAAAATTAATCTCAGGAAACGTTTGTGATTCGCTGCGACAGGTATATGGAAATAAGCATCTGAAAGGTCTATTTTTACAAGCCAGTCTAATGGTTGAAGGAACATTGGAATTCGATGCATGTTTACTAACTTGAATTTCAGGATTGGAAGAAACAAGTTTAGTCTTTTCAAATTGAAAATTGGGCGGAGCAAGCCGTCGCTTTTGGGGGTCAGGAACATTGGAGAGATAAAGCTGGGACAGTGATCTGCAGGTTCTAGAACTCCCATCTTTAGTAGTTTTCGAATCGCTTCCCGCATTTCGCTCGAGTATGGAGTTTGGTTCTAATTACACGCGGGTTCGGACCGTCCGTGGCCGTTTGAGTTGAGGCAAATCCATACTAATATTACAAATGCAAAAGTGTGTAATATTATAAATGCGAAAGTGTGTCTGTCTGTCTGTCTGTTACCTCTTCACGCTTAAACTGCTGAACCGATTGAGATGAAATTTGGTATGGAGATAGTTTGAATCCCGGGGAAGGACATAGGGTAGTTTTTATCCCGGAAATCATCCCCTGAGGGGGTGAAATGGGTGGGGGTGGGGGATAAAAGTTTGTATCGAGCTACGATGTAAACGAGCTCCACGCGGACGGAGTCGCGGGCAGAAGCTAGTATAGAATATAATTACTTCATTTTACTCTATTTGCATTAGCAACTCTAAGGGTTTGGTGTGTATGATGTTGTTTTATATTAGGTATGTGGCAAAAGGAAACATCGTAGGAAGCCTATGTTTGCTCTATTGTGCCGACGCCTCATTAGGTAATTATTCCTTCAACATAGAAACTTGTTCTGAAGAAGTAATATCCAAAACCATAACATCAATAAAGACGAACGCCAGTGGTCATGACGGAACGACGGTCGAGATGATTCGAATGACTCTGGATGTCACTCTACCGATAATAGCGCATATCATCAACACTTCTATAGCAACAAATACTTTCCCAGATAATTGGAGGGTATAACCAATACCGAAATCAAATCGGGCCGAGGATTATAAAGATCTGAGACCCATAAGTATTCTCCCGGTACTCGCTAAGGTTACAGAAAGAATTGTCTGCGTTCAACTTTCCAAGTACCTGGAGGAAAATAACTTATTACCATGTACACAGTCAGGATTCCGCAGTAAACATGGGACGGCCACAGCAATGGCAACAGTCACAGACGATATTATTGCCGCGTCAGACAAAGGACTTGGGTCTATTCTTGTACTGCTGGATTTCTCACGAGCTTTTGACTGCCTCAATCCAACACTACTCCTTTCTAAAATGGCATACTACGGAGTGTCTGCAACGGCATGTAAATGGTTTCAGTCATTTCTGACAATTCTGACCCACCGTACGCAGTACGTCGAGCTTGAGACAAGCCAAGGTGAAGGTGAGGTAGTTAGGTCAAAAACACAGGTAATCAGCCGCGGCACACCCCAGGGTTAAATTTTAAGCCCCTTGCTTTTTATTTTATATACTGCTGATTTAGTAAAAAATCTCAAACACTGCAAGGCCCACCTCTACGCGGATGATACCCAGGTTTATCACTCCTTCGCGCCGAACGACCTAGTAACCTCTCTTAATAAAATCAATGAAGACCTGAAAATAGTAGCTGACTGGTCAGTAAATAACAATCTCGTTTTAAATCCAGCCAAATCCCAGTTTATAGTTCTAGGTAATAGATGGCAACGTTCAAAAATCAAGGACCAAAACCCAATAGTAGCGGTGGGAAACGAAGCCATCACCCAAGTAGAAACAGCAAAAAACCTTGGCGTGATCATGGATGGTCAACTCCGGTACATCGAGCATGTAAATATGAAGGTCAGAAATGCTTTTTATCGGCTGAAAGTACTATACAGGATTCGCAAGTAGGTATCTCTCAGTTAAGATCAGAGAGATTCTTGTAGAGTCCTTGGTACCTCACAATTTAATTTTGGAGACACAGTATATGGACCAAGGCTCCTAGCAGAAACAAAAAGAACCATACAACGTGTACAAAATGCTTGTGTTCGCTTCTGCTACGAGGTTCCTAAGCGAGCCATATTACCCCTTTTTTAAATCAGAACACAACTCTAAACATGGAATATAGGAGACAACTGCACCTGGCCTGCGCAGTTCGAAAAATAATGGAGTTCCAGAGGCTTCGCTACTTGTTTGAGAAATTAAAATGGGTGACTGACTCGCGGGTAAGGACCTTAAGACGATGCACTAAACTTGCGATAAGATGCACAAGACCGCATTTTTTAGGGGGAGTTTTAAATTTGCGGCCACAAAGATTTGGAACGACCTCCCTCCTCCGCTGCGTGAGCCAATGTCACTGTTAAAATTCAAGCGATTAGTTCGATGTCACTTATTAGATAGGCAAAACAAGTAGGTGTCTCATCTCCCCTTAGTTGTTTTGCTCTCCACTTGGGTATTCATTTTCATTTATTTTTTATTTTTTGCAATCGCACACACACACACAACAACGTTCGCACGCTCGTACACATACACATATACGCACATACAATAACGCTCACACACACACACACACAACACAAACACGTACACACGCTCTTATTTTTAACTTTTGTATTATTATTATTTTTTGTAATTCGTACGCATTTGAAAGCACAGCGTCCAACTCCGACGCTTAGGTTCTGCTACCGACCGAGCCCTAATAAGGCCCAGGCTGAAAACCAGCGCTGGACTCTTGTTGTTCAGCACATGCTGAGTCTGGGACCTATTGCCCCAAAATAATTGAACTGTACTTTTTATTTCTAGCATATTCTTATTCTGTATTTGTCACTGTTTGTATATGTCTGTACTTGTTTTTGGCAATAAATTATTATTCTATTCTATTCTATTCTAAAGTTTCAAGTTTCTAGCTCAAAAAATTAAGTTCCCTCCAAACAAACCTTGCACCCCTTTTTAACCCCCTTAGGGGTGGAAATTGCTGTAACGCAGAAATTACTTTTTTGTATTCTAATAAGTAATTCTTCTAGAAAGTTTCAAGTCTCAGTTCTAAAAATAATGTTTTCCCCATACAAACATTGCACCCCGTTTTTACCCCCTTAGGGGTGAAGTTTTCTAAAACGCAGAAATTACTTTATTTGTATTCTAATAAGTAATCTTTCTAGAAAGTTTCAAGTCTCTAGTTCTAAAAATAATGTTTTCCCCATACAAACATTGCACCCCTATTTAGGGGTGGAATTTTCTAAAACCCTGAAAGTACTTTGTGTCTTTTTTAATAAGTAATCTTTCTACAAAGTTTCAAGTCTCTAGCTCGAAAAAAAAGTTTCCCCCATACAAACTTTGCACCCCTATTTAACCCCCTTAGGGGTGGAATTTCCAAAAATCCCGTCTTATCCCTTGCCCACGTCATAAAAGGAAGTCCTGGTGTAAATTCCAAGTTTCTAGTCCCAGTAGTTTCGGCTGTACGATGATGAATCAGTCAGGAAGTCTTCTTTTATTATATATAGATTAATAATAGTCAGGTAAATATAACTGATTTGTACTTACATAGTGATTGTGTCCGAGACAACTTGCCGGAAAAAAACTTCCTTTCTTCGGGTAGGTACTGCTTGCTGGCTTAGTGTTTCTTTGCTACTGACGGGGTTGGTTAGACACACTGGTATGAATAGGCGGAAATAATACAACATTTGCACAGCAACATATCATTTATTGAAGTGAAACATTAATACTACAAGTATTTGAATAATCAACACTCATGGAATGGTCGTGTACCCATTTACAATAAAATTGGCACCACAAAGGTTTTACTTTAAGTAACAAAGTTGTGGCCTAAGTTGATAGAAATGAAGACATTACCACAAAATCAATTTTACATGCATTAAAATAATCCTCCATAAGTGTAAAACAGGTAGTGATATATTGTTTTAGTTATCTTCCCTCAACCTTTGGTATCCTGGATCGTGGATCCACGGTACTGCGTTATACTGCGATCATCTTCATTTTGCCGTCCCATCCACATCCTAGCATACTAAAGGTTAGGAAAGAAATTAAGACATACTAGGTAGAGTTTGATGGCTGTCGAAAGAACACCCGTAAAGGCGCAATTACAGAATTTCAGCCGCACAAGGTCGCCACACGTGAATGCAGTTGAGAGGATTAATCTGACATTCAATACTGTTGTTTGTTTCAGACAATGAGGTCCACCGTATAAGGGGGTCAAATGTGGTATAAAGTGACGAGAGATTTTATCTATAAAACATATAAGCGACCATCATAGTCATGCTGGGTCCTTTCCATCATTCTACTTCAACGAATGTGAAAAACAAAATATCCAAAACTAAGTGATTGCATATTTCAAAGACACTTCTGCTAGTTCAGAGGATCACAGGTATAGGTTGATAAATTGTAATGTAATTTTGCATCACACCTGCTTGTAAAGGGCTTCATAATGCGCAGGCACACAGAGTTACAATAGCCTATGTTACGCTCATAAGCGTAATGATTTTTCTCTTAAATTGTATCTGTCAGTATATGGCAATTATAAAGCAAGGAGACTTAAGTCAAATACGGTGTTCTAAAATCTATTTATAAATAAAATAAATCGAAATGTAAAAACAATAATTAAAACGTTGAAGGGTCTTTGTCTTCCGCGCCTTACGTCAAATTCGATTTAATTGACTACTGTCATTTTGTAATTCTTCATGTGATAAGTATTCATTTTACAAATGTATTTTCTCCCAACTCGAGTCATCAATGCCCTCCACCATCGGGGTCGGGTTTCTAATAGTTCTAATATATTTAGGACAATAGTGCAAGGTGCGAGAAGGTTAGTAAAGGAGTAGTACTCTTACCGACCTCGTAGCAAAATGTACTATTATTTGCACTGGTTCAGTAATAACATGTCATCTAAGTCATCTTACAACAACAAATTAGTATTAAAAGATTCATTCATTACGTTACCTAAAACGGTTTATTTTACGTAATTCTCATTCTCATTACAAACCATGTTACAAAAAATATGTTATTCTGTCACTAGAACATTCCAAACAGTGCTAAACTCTATATATTTCAAGAAATATTTTTATATAAATCTTCAATAGCGCATTACAACAGCCATGTAATCACAAACATTTATATTTTAAACATCACCATCACAAATAACAATCACAACTTAGTCAAAAATAACATTAAATTTACCTAACAAGCAATAAAGAGTTTGATGGGCAGACCTAGCGTTATTTTACGATATCAATTGTCTATTTACTTTAAATCTTTGAGTAGTAAATGAAAATATTTCGCAATGTGTTGTCTTAACTCTAAAAGCATAGGCATTTCTATAGACGCTCACACTAAAACATAAACATATTATTCGGGAAATCCTGGATGACGAAAGGTACTGACAGGTTTGATCGTTGTTTTTGCCAAATAGCACAATGTAACAATCGTCAATGGAAATTGTGAAGCGAGGGAAGACTTGATATGTATCAAGATTTGTTCACACAAATCTTTGATCAGATTTGTTCACACAAATCTTTGATCGCATGGACAATTGGGTAGGTAACAAGAACACGAAAGATTTCCTAGAAACAGAGCCACATTCCAAGAATCTCGTATTATTAGGTAAGTACTTACAAATTTTGAAGAATTGAAGATTAACACAGTTAAAGATAAATCTCCATAAGTTTATAGAACATTTTACGGCATTTTCAACAAGACATTACATTGGATATGTTAAGCAGTATGAATAATACAAGTAGAATAAGTAGGTATATGAGTTGTAAGGAGATTCTTAAGCGCAATTTAAAAAACTGTGATGATATTCCTATACTTTATAAATAACAGTTTTATTTTAAAAAATACGCTTAAACTTAAAATATGGCTACGTGTCACACGTATTTATTGAGATAAACTAAGTATATAAATTTTATGTTGGCACCAAAAATAAACAGTAGATGGAAAACATTTATGTATTTTATAAATGCATGAAAAAAATATTCATTCATATGCGTAACATATAATATTCAGTAGTTTACTGTTGTAATTTTGGAAAGTGTCGAATACTATACAACATAATATACTAATAAAATATCGCTTAAAATACGTAACAGTAACCAGAGGAGCATGTATTAATTATGCTTTTGTATCAGAGCTTAGTGTTACAATTAACTAAAAATCCATATTATGCTGTATAATATTGACTAGAAAACGTAAAAAATAAATAAAAATGTTAAGCTTACATTAATTTTCATTAGCAATGAAAATATTTAGAAAAAAAACTGATTCCTTATTTGTGAACAGAGAAAAACTACTTAAACTTAAGTACATTTGAACTTACTTTGCTACTCCATTCACCTGCTTTGTATTCCCGTTTTCAATCGTTGTTTTTTCTTCTGTAAGGCTTAACGAGGAGAGGGATATGTCGTCTTCTTCGTCTATAAAGATAGAACAACCATATTATGTATATGTTTTTTAAATGAGACTCCTTCTATAGTTATTACTTAGCAAGAAAAAATATGAAAATAAAATACATTAAATAGTATATTTATGTAGCGAACAATGTTTTTCCATCGTAAATACGACTACACCCGAAGTGTTTACTGTATTATATAATTGACATGTTTATATCCATCAATATGAAACTTCATTACTTTCATTAGTCATTACAATACAATACAATACTCTTTATTGCACACCTCACACAAACAAAGCAGTTAAAAAGAAAAACAATACAATAACATGTAGGTAGAGGTAGACAACAGGCGGTCTTATCGCTAAAGAGCGATCTCTTCCAGACAACCTTTGGGTATCGGTCATTGTTAAACAACCAGTTTTCATTTTGACAAAGTTTCATATTAATTAACTTTATCATGTCAATAATTTAAAACGTATAGTAGAGATTATTTAAGTTGACATAATTGCATCATGTGAAGCCCCCAACCCGTACTGGGCCAGCGTGGGGACTACTGCCCGTTCCCTCTCATCCATGACAGGAGGCCTGTGCCCAGCAGTGAGACGTATATAGGCTGATTTCGGCATCATGCTGAGTTGGGCCCATTTCGTGACACGGCACATATTTACTTTGTCTTATGTGTTGTGTTGTGTTACGAATAAATGTTTGATTCTGATTTAGATATATTAAATATATATAATTGCATTAAAGTATTCAAATAGCAATTCTAGCGTCCAAGGTAAATGATTCCATTTCCTAAGCAGATAATCATACATGTTCTCACGTTTATATGTAATTTTACTATGTACTACTATGTTAAGTAAGGAAACTATAGGTCTAGTTTAATATAATACCTTTCATTGTTAAAATGTATTTTGTAAATGACCGTTTGTTTCTAAATAAAATAAATTTCCAATGAAAGTTTTTATAAAAAGACCGTCACATTAAAATAATCTAGGATGACACATGGACATTTCGGTTTGCCGATATATGGGCGGACCGAAATTACGCGACTCACAAATTATGCTCGTCTGGCCTCACCCTGATTGATTGATACTTCGGGTCTGGCCGATTTTCCGAGAGTTCCCGATCGAAACCCTCACCACATCCGTAAACAATCATGATACGTACAAAAATCAATAGCGAATGCATTTCTAACAGTGTAAATAAAATAAGTTGGCAGTGTAACTCACGCTCACCTGAACTGACGTCAGACTGGTTTCGCGGACTCAGGCGGCATCCTTTCGACATGTAGTTCTTAAGCTTCCCGAGCGACGCAAGTATCAGCCTGGAATAAAAATAAATGCATGAAGTCAACACGTCATCGTCATCAAAGCTTTTGTACGGTTAATGGTACACATAATAAAGTCTATCTATTGTTGGAATAATAACAGGACACAACACTTTGAACAGACACCTATACAACTTCGGTATCACAGACAGCTTCATGTGCAGAGCGTGCATGGAAGCAGAAGAAACAACCAAACTCATTCTACTGGACTGTTAGCAGGTAGAAGTATACAGAAAAAAAACACCTAGGGTCTCCGGACACACTACGGGACGCAGTCAGAAACACCAAGGCACTCACAAACCTCCTGGAGGAGCTGGGGTGGTTAGAGTAGCGCTACCCCACCGATTCACGCAAAATAGGCACATTGGATGTCGACTTGCGGAAAACGCCCAGTATAACTAACCAACTAGAGTCTATCTAAAGCAATTTGAGGTGTATTTTTTTGATGTAAGAAAAATCCTAGGCTTTTGTTACATAGAGGTTATAACAACATTTTGCCCGTTTAAGGGCAATTGAACCGCTGACTATTACGAATGTATGTAAATATCTTACTACACATGTAAAATACAGACAAATTACAGGTTACATCGGTAGTTAGGCGAACTAACCGTAACCAGTTAACCGTTTCAGCAATCGAGTGGAGTACAGGAACGAATAGATAGGAGGGTCTTTTTGCAAACCAAAATAGGGGCGTAGGCACTAAATAAAATAATCAATAATGTCATATTTTCTCGAAAAAGGATAACAAATGTAGTCAAATGGAGAAAAAATCCACGCAAAAGGTTAAATAATCTCGAAGTTATAAGTGTCCAAAGTTTTAAGAAGGGGTATGTTCTGTCCCTTTTTCGCAAAACGCAACTTCATAATTTTTTTATTTATTTATTTAGAAACACAAACAGTCATAAGAAACTTGTTACATATGTTGTACACAAGTTACAATAACTGAGAGGTTATATGTACAAACAGACCTGGAGGTTCATAAAACATAATATTAATAAAACCAAAAAGGAAAGGTAAGAACAACGTAGTAACGATGATTCCAACAAACACTTTTTAATTTCTAGTATTATGTACAAGATTGCATTTAGTATTAAAAGATGGTTAATGTTAGTTTTTTTTTCCAAAGTTTGTTTAGACACTTAGGTAAATACCATGATGAACATGTAAGGTGTGAAATATACACATACAAAGCATCTCTTTGTATATATATATTTCAGAGGGCATGTAAGGTACAAACATTAAATAAGTAAAACGAAACGTAATTGTGTGAGAAAGAGACAGCATGAGAGCGTGAACTGAGAAAGAAAGGGATAGAGGAATGAAAGGGATAGGAGATAGGTTTCAGCGAGAGGAACAGAGAGAATAAATTCATTATGGCCGATCCGTTGTTTCCTTTACTTACAATAGTATAAGAATACACAACTAAGCATACATACAGTCAAGGACAATGAAAATGGGCCACCTTGTGCAGTAATTGCCACACAAACAGACCCATCCCCAATGCCCGTAAGTGATGAGATACAACAATACTATATATCAAAAATATACCTAGTGCTACATTTAGGAATTACTAAATTTATAAAAAGAGTTTACGTCTCAACTGCGTTTTTAGACTAGACAAGGAATTATTAAAAGGATCAATATTGTACAAATGTTTATTATAAAAACTAGGGACTCGTCTGAAAAAGGTATGTCTAGCATAGTTCTTGCGAGAAAAACGCACATGGAATAATGATCTAGGTCGTAAGGGGAGATGGGGACAACCAAACGTCACTAATTTTAGGAGATCAGGACTGTTGATATTGCCTTTAAGAAGTTTAAATAGAAACATAATGTCTAAGTAGTTTCTACGATTAAGGAGAATTTCATAATAATGAGTGAGTTTCATAAAGAAGAATTTAAAGAGAGTTTCATAATGAAACGATGACGCTGGAAGAATGTGACGTCACAGAAGACGGCGACATGCGGCGCCGCATCGTACTCGGCGCCGCCGTCGACGCGGCCCCCCCGGCAGCCTCGTGCAATGTGGCGTCACACACTGTTTGCGTTTTCTCACAAGCAATATTAAAACGGTTGTAGCTTCGTAATTCTTTGAGATATCTGAATGGAATTTGCTCACTAGGCATATTTTTTTGCCTTCTCTCTTTTGGAGTAACCCACCACTATTATTCTAATAACAGTACTCACCCGAGGAAAGGCGGGCTGGGCGACAGCGGGCGCGACAGATACTCCGGATGGAACTGCACAGACACATAGTACGGGTGGTTCTCCACCATGGCCACCTCCATGCGGGTCCTGCTCTCGTCCTTGCCCACGAAGCGGAGCCCACCCGCCTCCAGCCGCTCTATGTACTCCGGGTTCACCTCGTACCGGTGTCTGTGACGCTCCTCGATCACGTCCCGTTTGTACAATTGACCTGTTATTAAGATAAATGGGTTAGACTAAAGTTAGACAATATTCAACACAGTGTAAACATGTCTGATGTTTACTGCAACTATTACAATACAATACAATTACTCTTTATTGCACACCTCAATTTATGACAACAGTATATAACAACAAAAAATAACAAGTAGAGGTAACAACAGACGGTCTCATCGCTGAAGAGCGAGTCTTTTCTTATCAGAACACGATAACCTGTTATGCCCTGGATCGGTTCACACCCCATTTTTGGTACACTCTGTATGGTTGCCCACACAGAAGAAAAAAAGTCTCTTGTCCCTTTAACAGAACCTAAAGGCCCTTCATTCAAGGCTAGAGGAAAATAAAGGAATACTTACTAATTAAACCAGGCTCCAGATAAGTTTTCCTCTTCCCCAACCTCATAGTGCCGCCCATGTTACCCGGATGATGTTCTGGCATGTCAATCACCAGCTTATCCTCGCACTGCGGGTTTACTTCGGTGCTGTTAGCTCCTTTTAATCCTAGGACATTTCTAGCGAACTCTATGACGGACGCTTGCAGCCCGAGACAGATGCCTAGGAAAGGTTTTTGGGTTTCACGACACCATTGGCAGGCTTCGATTTTGCCTTCCATGCCTCGCTGGCCAAAACCTCCGGGAACTATGACGCCGCTGTAAAAGAAAAATAAAAATGTCAATTATCGTTTTCTTGGTCTGAAAAAAAAAGTTTTTAAGCTTCGGTCATGGACAAATAAATTAAGAAAACCGCCAATGTTTGTAAATAGTCTGGATTCGATCTGAGTCGTGTTAAAGCAGCACTGTGTTAAGCAGAGATCCGAGTGCTATGCGAAATTAGTAGTATAGAGATTTCTCTATAGTCACACTAGCTACTGTTTACTCTACACAGAAATTGGCAATGTTCTTGATTTATTTTGTCCATGCCTTTGATCAATTTATTTTGTCGAGATAGTATCCCTGTAACAATAGGTACGTATTTGATATCGCATCATTTGATGACTTTAATAGTTACAAGAATTAAATATAATCCGTAACGAAAGACATAACCAACAACTCAAAACCTACCACATAAGTCTGAACTCTACACTGTTCATTTGAATTTGATGTAGAAGTTATTGCCATTGGTACATAATTATTTTATGGTCACAAGTTCTTTTAAATGCTACTAGTTGGTTGATAAGGAACAAAATACTAACGAGAGTTAGTAACCCCGACAGAAGTGTTTTTTATCGCCTATTTTAACATTACCTATCGTCACACTTGCGAGGAAAATTAGACTTTATTGCCTTATTGCGTAACACAGGCGATTATCGATCGCGAAATAGGCATGAAATGACCTTGTTTTTTAGCAAACGAAAATGAAGAAATGATGATGGAATTTGCTCCCTCCATCTTGTATTGCCTGAGAATTACGATCTAGGTGCCTTCTATAGAAAAGTGAATAGGCTATTACTGAACCAGTGAGCTTCATCTTAGGCTCTCAGGCGAGAGTGGCGAGACTAGGGTCAGTCGTTGGACATTTTTTAACATTAAAAAAAGTTTTACTTACTCGCTTTTGCATAGGTCCTGCCATGCCTTGTGATAGCTGACGGGGTCATCAATTTTCGTTTGCCTTTCCAAAGATACAGCTTCAATATATGTAAGGTTCAATTTGCTACTAGCGGCAATGCAGGCATGTTGTAAGGCCTTGGTCACACTAGCATAGCTGTCTTCTAGTTTAGTATATTTACCCACTAGAGCAATGTTGACCTCTTTCCGTAGATTGTCTACACGTTTGGCAAGATTGCGCCACTTTTGCATAAATCTGGAAAAAAATAACGACAATAAGGTCATAAGATGATGCTGTTAACCTATCGGGAATATGTAGGTTAGTAATCTGCAGCGCAGTTACCTGCTTTCAAATGATTGACATTCAATAATGTTATCTACCTAGAAGCCTAAATAGATAACAAGGCTATTTAATGAATACAATACAAGCTATTGAGTATTGTAGGTAAAATCGAGCCATGAAAATAGCAATTTCACTAGACAATCATGGTTTTAGCTGAACACAATTTGGGGGCTGTGACACCACGTTCCCTGTTCTTTGCTGGTTTCACTCTTGACAAGGTCGTAGTCTTGATTTAAGGTGTTGGTGCCAGTTATGTCCTATTTACTTGAACTTTACCGAAGATCAAATGCATCCAGAAGATTGTGTTACATAACATAATAAATGCGAAATAACTCTGTCTGTTACCTTTTCACGCTTAAACCGCGGAACCGATTGGGGTGACATTTGGTGTCGCGATAGTTTTTATCCCATAAACCATCCCCTAAGGGTGTGAAGTGGGGGGCGATATATTGGAGCCACGATATAAACGAGTTCCGCGCGGACGAAGACGCGGGCAAAAGCTAGTGAAATTGATATTTTTATGGCACAATATAATTTTCAAATTAGCACTATTGTAAATAAATAAATATTAGGGGACAATCTTACACAAATCGACCTAGTCCCATAGTAAGCTCAGTAAGGCTTGTGTTATGGGTACTAAACGACGATATGTGTAATAGATATATATACTTAAACACATAGAAAACTTCCATGACTCAGAAACAAATATTCATGCTTATATATAAGATTAACAAGTTTATTTTCCCCAATTCTACGCACCTTCCCGGCCTTGGCATGGAAATATTGAGTTGCAGCCTCTCATTCAGGTACTGAACCACCCCCTGGGCTTCCATCAGCAAGGGCACGTGGTACACTGACGTCAGGTCGTGGACACAGATAACCTAGACAAAGTCACATAATAATTGCCAAATAGCAAACTGAAGGCACAAATGCACCAAAACTATTATACTAACTTGTACTATACCTTCTGTTAATAAAGGTTATAATAGTAATAATAAGGCTCGCCACAATCACATACATTAACGTAATTAAAGAAATATAGAAAAGAAGCAATGCATTTGTAAAATTAGAAAGAAAGAGTTTGAGGTCAAACATGGCGTAAGGCAAGGTGACCCAATATCGCCCAATTTATTCACGGCTCTCTTAGAGGATATCTTTAGAACACTTCAATGGTCAAACCGAGGTATAAAAATCAATGGAGAGCCTTTTCATCACCTCCGTTTTGCGGCATATTCTTTTACTGACGGCAAAGTAGAAGATCTCAAATACATGCTTGATTCACTAGACCTCGTAAGCAGAAAATTTTGTATAGAAATGAACTCGGATAAAAATATGCACATTGTATAAATTATTATTCGATTTTTAAAACATTTATTATATGCACATAAAAATATATTAAGTGTAACTAAATTTGTAAGCTAGCTATTGGAAATAAAAGGCTATTATTATTTTGAAGGCTTGTCACATATAGGTTGTTCCGCCGACAAAATCAGCCCTGCAGAATTGAACCCAGGACCTTTAGCTTCATAGGCAGGGTCACAACCAACTAGGCTAACCCAGTCATCATATTTCATCTGGTAGGATCAAACATGACCCCTATGTGCGTCACGAGCATTGCGTAGGCTCACAAATGACATGCATGGGCACCAAACTGAGTTTAAAAATAAAATATTTTAATTCTCACCTGTTCTGGTGCAACATGGCAGAAGTTAGATATTTTCTCCTTCACCGTGTGGTTGATGGGTTTCTCTGACCGACATAATATCAGGTCGGGCGACAAGCCTAAACCACGAAGCTCTCGCACAGATGACTGTGTCGGCTTCGTTTTCGGCTCGCCTGTTGATTTTGGCTATAAAAGATGGTAAAACATTGGAAAAGTATTTCTTTCTACCACTAGAATGCAAAATATAATATGATGACATTGATGACTGCGAAAAATTCATCAATCAGACAAAATCATCAAAAGTTCTTCAAAGTTCTTGTTCGTTCATCATGCTCCTATCGTTATTCCCGGTTGTGCCCCTAAAGGAGCCCGGGGTCTGCTTTGACTCCTAATCCTAAGATTTGGCATAGGCACTAGTTTTACGAAAGCGACTGCAATCTGACCTTCCAACCCAGAGGAAAACTAGACCTTATTGGGATTAGACCAGTTTCCTCGCGATGTTTCCCTTCACCGAAAAGCTAACGGTAAATATTCCGTACATAAGTTCCGAAAAACCCATTGGTACGAGCCGGGATTCGAACCCACGACCGCCGCTTAACAGCTGCATGCCTGAACCACTAGGCTACCGTAGCTCTAAAGTTCTTGCTCGTTATATGACGTAATATAAACAAAAAAATTACAAAAAAAGCCTTAAGAGCGTGCAAACAAAAAGTTCGTATTTTAGCTAACGTAAGGCTTTTTCAAAGGCCATAGTTTCGTTCAAATGATTGCATTGTTAAAGTAAACTACTGTTTTGTATAGATAAACTCTTATTCTAGACCATACCATTGCTATAATTTTATTTATATAAACGGTTATTTAAAACAACCAGGTTTTCGTCGGAGTGTTTTGCAAAAATACGCGTCAGAGCTATCTTTCAGGTAGAATATTTCCATTTTAAACTTTCAAAAATGTATCGATGTTTGCCTTTTACAATGGAATATATAGTCTTTTAGTACATAACAATCGCACTAGTTCTAAAATATTGGTTTTTGCTATTAAAAAATAGCACTACATAATGTCTAATTCGCTTAGTTTAAACATTTTAATATTCACGTATTTGATGATGTTTTGGAAATCAAACATTTTATTATAAAACTACAGGACTTGTTTAATATTACGTGATTTTTTTTACGCTTATGGGTGACCCAGTTAAGCTAGCCCATTTTTTTTAAACCACTATATAGCCGCGAGCGAAAACGTTGTTCAATTCATTACGCGCCGGGCCTGCCCAAAGAACGGACGTATCGCTCTCGTCGCTGCCCAAAGGTCGGTGACCGAGCGTACCCGACACGCGCGAGCTGTAGTACGTCCGCTACTGATTGATACTTGGTATACATGTTAAGTAAGTTTATTTATTTTATTGTTTCACCAAGCACTAAAGTGATATAACTTTTTATAGAAATGGGTAATAAACGAAAATTATTTGGGATGAAAAAATCCAATAATACTACGTACGGCCAGACAAGTTAAAAGTTAAGTCACCAATATTATTCATATTATTTATGTTTATACCGCACTTGCCTAGGGGTTATGTAACGATTGTATGAAATGTTTTCGAGTTAGTAATCGTTTTATAAAATTCGTCATCATCATCATCTTAGCCTGCGGCGCGCGCCGCGCCCAAACCTTTACACATAGAAAGCTGAAATTTGGCATAGAGGTTTCTTTTATGATTTCAACTAGGGGGGGTAAGGCTAAATTTATAGGGGATGAGAAGGGGGGTGGAATTCTGAATTAAAAAAACTTTGTTTTTTAAACTTACGATCATATAACTGGGAATATACTCTTCAAAAGATATAAAAGAACATAACCATGTTTCACTGTTTTAGAATGCTGAAAAAGGGGTTGGAAGTTTGAGTGGGAAAACGTTATATTTAAACCTACGGTTTTGAAACTTAAAAATGTACTTTTCAAGGGAAATCAATGTTTTTGGTAATTACTTTTTGTGGTAAAGATGAACTTTATTTCCAGACAGAAAAAAAATGAGAAAAACCGTCGAATATGGGTGAGGACCAAATTCTTCGCCAGGAGTGGACGTCTTTCGGCTGATATATGATGATGATGATATGTGATACTGCAAAAACAAAGGATATTGCACAAGACAATCAAGGAACTCCAAAAAGAGCTCTTTTGGAATATATATTGCCATATGTAATGCCAGTTCGGTGTGGACAGGAGAAGAGTTCCAGCTGTAAGACTGCAAAAATGAATAAAGATGACTGGTTTTGGAAGGAGAAGATGGAGCCAAAATTAATATTAAAATAAATGAAATGGTTGATGGGAGAAAAGTAGGTCAATGTCAATTAGGGACATACTTACCTAGGAGAAACTTAAAATATAGATAGATTTATTTATTTAGTTTCGAAAACAACATGATTATTTTATTTTACATCAAAATAAAATGGATTCACTAAAAGGTCTTCTATAGGTATAATAATTTGAACATTTTAAACTACACGAGTGGCTCGGATTTACTCGGACCAATATTCGTACGGCTTAAGTTTGTAATTTAAACACTGTTAGAGTCGGTCGAGTCTCCATACAAAACTATACCGTATGACATAAGAAAATAAGTGCGTCATCATCATCCCCTAGCGTTATTCCCGGTTGTGCCCTAAAGGAGCTCAGGCTCCGCTTTGACACCTAATCCCAAGATTTGGCATAGGCACTAGTTTTATGGTAAGTAAATAAGTGCGTAAGTTTAATAAAATAAAAACATTTAAAACTCTATAACTAAACCTGATTTTTACTATAAAGTGAAAGTACACACAGTAAACATCGTAGTGTGGGTTGTTAATCATAGCCGCTCGCAGGCGATCGCGACTTTGTCGAGTTGTAAAGAAATGTTTGCACGCTCTTAAGTCCCCAGTAAGCGCGGTCGAATTTCACCTTCCCATACAAACGGAGTTTCGTTCTCATTTTAAAACAACGTGTTGGATTTTGACGAAACTTTGCATATACATTCACATGAGGTATACATAATACATTACAGACATAGGTCTGTAATTAGTTTATATGGTTCCAGTTTATAAAACAAACAAAATACAGCAAAAACAAGTTTTGTATGAAAAACTTAAATTGACTGTATTTTTTTACTATTGTACCTGAAGCTACATAAACTAATTACAGACCTGGATATACCTCATGTCATTGTACATGCAAAGTTTCGTTACAATCCAACACGTAATTTTAAAATGAAAGGGTAACTACGTTTGTATGGAGAATCGAGCTTACTGCGGACTCTTAAGTTGTGCAGATTCTATTTATATTATTCAAAATCGTTTCTCGTAATTTACATAGTGCTGTTACGAATGTTACGATTTATCAATATTTACAAGACATGAGCCCAACTGTTGAGCGTGAGCAGGCGAAAGGCAACTTATAAACGTTAGCATAAGATTCAAACTCGCACGCAATGATATATTATAATGAACATACCATTACACTGTGCACTGTTGCATAATATATAAATGTTTTCGATGTATGAATGTGCATAATGAACACAAACATATTTAGATTAGTCATAAATGTTTTTAAAAACAAAGGGTTCTTTATTCTCGGTGAACTTTTGCAACAATTATTTTGTTACAATAAATCTTTTGTTAGTTTTCATCGGTCCTAATGAGATTGCCTACGTTACTCTACTTCCACCATTCATAATCCCACAATGATTTCAATTAGAAACCCAACCTTTTCATTTACATTCATTAAGTTTTAAATATGTTTTAGCAACAGGATTCTGCGAACGATACATACATTAGATACATACAGCCAATACAGACCGGTACTTATAATAATTACTACATACTTACATAAAAACATACATACCAACAATTGTAGCACTACCCTACACTAAACCAGATTTATTTACTTGGCAACGAACAATAAATTCTTAAATAATCTATAACTTGTGCAATATCTAAATGCAGAACAAATAAGTGCATATGCATGCCAAATATTTAACTGTACTTGTTGTCCAAAAGCAGCAAATGGTCGAGTCTGGGAAAATAACAAAATAATCATAGACTATTGGCTCATCTAAAGCTTTACTATGCATTATATGTAACTTGATTATTAGAAACATGCTTGGAATGGCTTATAATATAATTTCCTGAGACCTGCTCACTGACTATGCAGGGGGGGGGGGGGGGGGGGGGGGGGGGGCTCATTTTTCTCTGCTTCTGACCATACAGTCAGCATCTTATATTTAGTAACAGCCAAACTAGCCAAATATTTCGGTACACATGTTTATTACTGTATACGGAAAATAATAATATGAGATAGATTGGAGGTGCGGTACGACTTCGCGTGAACCCACCATAGAGTACCTTGCATTTCTTAGCTTTTCGTTAGTAATGTCATGACTTATCATGGTTAGGCTAAGAGAATGATTTAGAGCAGTGTCAAAACAGTGGATTATCCATGTGAAACACATAAAATGACAGTGAATGGTGTTTTTTTTAAATAGTGACTTTTAGATGCGACTGAGTTAAATAACATCACATCTAATTTAAATGAAAGCTGTGACATTTGTAACTATTACAATGTTATTTATCACAATATTGTATGAGGATGTGCCATTGTCAATCTACGCAAGTATAGTTTATAGCTTGACTATTAGTAACATCAAGAAAATAGTCCTCACAAACGCATGATTTACAAGCAAAAATTAAAGTTATTGCACTCACCATCGGTATTAGGGACACATGAGCACAGCAGAAGTTTTCCCTCTTCACTCGGAACTGAAATTGCCTGAAGGCTTCTACAAACGACATGCCCTCAATGTCGCCTATTGTGCCACCGAGTTCCACAATGCAGACTCTTGGAGGAGTGTTCTCGGCTGTCACCGGGATGTGCGCAACCCGTTGCACCCATTCTTGTATAGCATCAGTTATATGGGGAATCACTGTGGGGATAAAGTAATTTTGTTCATTACTTTTCCAAACCAATATATAAATAAATTATAAATAAGGGTCTGAAAAATTGCTAATTCAAAGTATCAATCAATTTATTTACAAATTTAAATGCCCATGTATATATATAAAAAATTTTTTAACTTCCTATGTTAGTGACATTTAATAATAATATAATATATAATAATATAAGCCTTTTATTCAGACAATTTTACAGTTTAAAGAGTTTAGAATTATTGTAAACAACTTATCGAATTAAATAACTTAACTTAACATATTACTGGTTCAGACAACATCGGTTTGGTCTGTATGCCGTTTGGCAAAGGCCTCTTCCATCCCATTCCATTTTTGCCTGTCTCTCGCTAGTCTGGTCCATTGTCTCCCTGCGAATTTGACAATTTCATCTTCCCATTTTTATACGTAGTTACGCTTTCATCTCATTTTTGGTGGTCCTTGTTTTCTTTTTCTATCTTTCAGGAACCACCATACAATTCTCTTGTTCCATTTCTCTTTACCCCTGATCATATGTCCTGTCCACCTCCATTTGAGTGTCTTAACTTTAACGGTTACATCTTCTACACATGTTTTAGATCTAATACACTTGTTTCTGATTCTATCTCTCAGTTTAACTCCAATCATACTTCTTTCCATGGCCCTTTGACATACTTGTAGTTTGTTTAAGTTGCTCTTAGTTAGGGTCCAAGTTTGACTGCCATAGGTTAAGACTGGTAGAACACATGTATTAAACAACTTCCTCTTAATGACCAGTACCGTTTCCATGCGTTAGTTGTTCTTCTAGCAATCTCTTTCTCCATCTGTTCATCCATGGATATTGTTTGTCCCAAATATATGTATTCATCAACATATTCTATGGTTTCCTCATTTACCACTATCGGTGTCTTTATGGAGTTGGTCATTGTTTTAGTTTTTTCTGCATTCATTCGCAGTCCCATTACCTCACTCTCGTATGCTAGTTCCTTTAGCATATTTTGCAGGTCTTCAGCTGTTTTTGCTATCAGCACTAAATCATCTGCGAAGCGAAAATGTGTAAGAGTAGTACCATTTATTTTAACTCCGTATTTGGGGTTCCTATCCCATTTAAGATTCCGAAATATTCCCTCCAGCACCGCAGAGAATATTTTTGGAGAAAGAGGATCCCCTTGTCAAACTCCTTTGTTTATCTTGATCTCTTCTCCCTGGCTTTCTAACTGTATTCTGGCAGTGCTTGCTTAGTATATATTCCTTAATATCCTAATGTACTTCGGCATTACCCCTTGCTCATTCCGGGCTTCCCAGATTTTGTTATGTATGAGCGAGTCGAAGGCTTTGCTGTAGTCCACATAAGCCATGTATAGTGGAACTTGGTACTCTTTGCATTTTTCTGTTAGTTGCCGTACTGTGAAGATGTGGTCCAGCACTGAAAAATCGCGCCTGAACCGGCCTGTTCCTTTGCTTGATTTTCATCAAGTATGTTTGTCAGTCTGTATAATAATGTCTTTGCGAATATTTTATAAACATTTGACATCAGACTAATGGGTCTATAGTTATTTATGTTATGAGGGTCGCCTTTCTTGAACAACAATATAATGTTTGAGGTAGTTCATTGGGTAGGTATTGTTTCTTTAGAGATAATTTCGTTGAAGAAAGCTGTTAGTACTGGAATCGTAACGTCTTTTGTAGCGATGATGAGCTCGTTGGTTATACCATCTGGGCCAGGAGGTTTTTCCTTTTTTTGGGAGGTGATCGCCCGTTCAACTTCGGCTTCTAGTATGGTTGGTATTTCCTCCTCCTCACCTTGTTCCAAATTTATTGTACTCTGTTGCTCTCTGGTTTCGTAAAGCTCCTTGTAAAACGTTGTCGCTACTTCGAGTATATTTTGTCTCCTTGTTTCGTTAGTGACATTTAGTATTATATTATTACTATTTTCCGCCCGCGACTTCGTCTGCGTGGGCCCGGGATAAAAACTATCCTATATTATAATCCAGGCTATAAACTATCTTCGTGCAAAATTTCATCCAAATCGGTTAATCTGTTTAGGCGTGATTGAGTAACAAACATTCAAACATCTAAACATCCAAACATCCAAACTCTCGCATTTATAATATTAGTAGGATTTACTAGCTTCCACCCGCGACTTCGTCTGCGTGGACCCGGGATATAATAATAATATAGCCTTTTATTCAGACCTCTTTACAATAATTTAAACTTATAAAAATTAACACTGAACTTATAAACTATTTATACTAATATCTGTTGTTTCGTTATTTTTCCTAGATCTGTTTGCCAGTCGGCAAAGGCCTCCTCCAACCTTTTCCATTCTTTCCTTTCTTGTGCTACTCTGTTCCACATGACTCCTGCCACTTGTCTGATGTCGTCATCCCACCTTTTATGCGGTCTGCCTCTCTTCCTTTGGCCTTCTCCGGGGTACCACCGTGTCACTCTTTTGCTTCATTTGTCGTGTCCTCTTATTACGTGGCCAGCCCATCTCCATTTAAGTCTCCCCGGATAGAGGACCCGGGATATAAACTATCCTATATTTTAATCCAGGCTATAAACAATCTTCATGTAAAGTTTTATCAAAATTGGTTCAACCGTTTAAGCGTGATTGAGTAACAAACATCTAAACTTTCGTATTTATAATATTAAAAGGATTAAATTTCTAATTTTGTTAAATTACTCTTTTTACTTTCTTTACTTTCAAGTGGTATTATAAAACTATCTCAACCTTGTAATTATTGTAACCGACTGAAAATCAGAAAAAGTATTCTATTGTCTATCTATTCAGAATTAAGTAGGTATGCATACCCTGCACAGTCTTGCCGAGATAGTCGCCGCGACGTTCGCGTTCGATCACCTGCTGGTAGATCTTCCCGGTCGTTATGTTGTTGTCCCTATGCAAGGTGATGTCTAAGAAGCGCTCGTAGTTGCCAAGATCAAGGTCCACCTCTCCGCCGTCATCCAATACGTAAACTTCACCTACAAAACAAAAATAGACGTGCTACAATGCACCGCAGTTTCTATGGAAAGCTTCCGTGACGCCAGTACAGGTTAAAAGGACCCACTTACCATGCTCGTATGGAGAGAAAGTGCCTGCGTCGATGTTAATATACGGATCAATTTTAATAGAAGTCACATCAATGCCGCAGCTTTTCAAAATTGTACCGAAAGAACTTGCGATGACACCTTTCCCTACGCCACTTATCACTCCTCCGGTAACTAAAATATATTTCATATCCGACATAATGGTGTTCACATTAAATCATTTGATAACGTGGAAACTATGAGATCTAAGAATGAAACGTGCTCCCGTTACAGTAAATTCAATAATGCAAAAAAAAACCACTCAAATCAATCGAGCACACCAGTCACACGTGCGGGCAGACTTCACTCGCAGTGAAATATTTCAAACATCATAGCATAGCGTAATTAGCGTATTTCTAATGGTCACTACGATTATAATCAAGCGGCAGACCGTGTGGCTTAAACAGCCTAAGATCCTTATTGTGCATATTGCATATCCGTCACTCTCTTATTAGAACACTTAGAACAAGAGGTATAGTGCGAGACAAGTCGAGAGTATGTCGCGCCCGTCTCATGATAGACGTGCTGACTATTATTAAAGCACCAAACTATGATAAAAAATATGATACTAATATCAATGCAGAGTAAGTGATATCGTAAATCACTTCAATATTTATTGATTTATTTTAAATGTGTGGCGTTTTGCCTAGAAGCAAAACTCCTTGGTTATTATTTATTTTCTAGCAGCTACGTAAGAGCTGCAATTGTTTTCACATACACCTTTGACAAGTTGTCACGGAAAGAATGTCCGGAATTATATTGATTAATGTTATGTTAATTTAACCATGGAAGTAAATACAATCCTGACTAGTGATACCAGCGTTTGATTCCACCCCTGCGGCCAGAACACGAAAAACACGGGAGCGATGAAAATCGCCTCCCAAATTGGTGACCCCTTCGTTTGAGTCTGCCGGTTAGTTTGGAATTGGACTGAGGTGAGCCCTGCTTCGTGGCACGACGCCGACGGTTCCCGGCGTTTGTAAGAACACCGCGCTGTGCGTCGCCCACTGCTCGTGCGTCAGCAGGAATCAAGTAAGAAGTGCATGCAATTTTCACTATTGATGCCTACAAATGTGCAGCGGCCCATGAAGAACAGCCCATGCAAATCGGTCGCTCTGCTTCGCAAACGCAAATTATAATTGTTTTCGTCAACTACAAAAATTCGATATATACACGGTGTTGGGGATTGCAGTATCTGAAGTTAGATTTATACAGTGTGTAAAGTTTACTCCGAAGTTACGAACTTTATTTTTATATTGCAAAATTTTACCATTGCTTTGTTTTTTAACATTATTCATGTTTATTAAAAAAAAACTGTTCCATGTGTAAAATACTACCTTCTTATTTTGAATTGTACATTCCTGTGTTATTAGGGTGTTCGTTTATTGTATGCGTCGTGGTCTGGTTGTGGTATTCGCAGGTTAGAATGTCTGTTGAGGAACTGCGGACCCAGCTGGATGCTCTGAGGGCACAACATGCCGCACTACAAGCCCAATTAAACCCACACGAGGAACATGGACCTCCTCCAGCTAAAGAAATTTGCGGAGTTTCTGTCAAGTTGCCGCCGTTTTGGACTGACAGGCCAGCTGTTTGGTTTGCTCAAGCGGAGGCACAATTTCATGTGGCAGGTATCAAGACTGACATTACTAAATTTAGCTATGTCATTAGTATTATCGATCAGAAACTCATCGGGGAGATCGAGGATATTATTATGCACCCGCCTGAGGAAGGCAAGTACGACACTCTTAAACAAGAGCTCATCCGTCGGCTCTCCATATCTGGACAGCAACGGGTGGAGCGACTCCTTAGCGGGGAAGAACTCGGGAGCAGGAAACCTTCCGCTTTCCTGAGACATCTGCAGTCCCTGTCAGGTAACTCTACGGATGACAGCATCCTGCGTCAGCTTTGGATGCGTCGGTTACCGAGTCAGGTCCAGGCCATCCTCGCCGCTCAGTCAGACCTCAGTTTGGATAAATTGGCTGAGCTTGCGGACAAAATAATTGAGGTCACTCCTGGCCCGTCGCACGTCTACACAGTAGATAACAATGGACTTCCTGATCTTACTTCCCTATCTCATCAACTTAGGAAGTTAAGCGAGCAGGTTGCTGCACTCACTATCAACGACAAGCATCAGCGCGGCACATCCCGCGCCCGTTCGTCATCACGAAGTTCCAACCGCAGTAGCACACCGAACAGGAGCTCTGCTACTGCTAAAGTTTGCTGGTACCATAAAAGGTACAAAACTAAAGCAGCCAAATGCATTCCTCCTTGCAATTGGACTTCGGGAAACGCAACCAGCAGTCAGTAGTGGCGGAGTCTGACTGCTGCTCAGTTGACCCTTCTGGTCGCCGTCTATTCGTCACGGACAGGACCACCAAACACCAGTTCTTAATCGATACTGGTTCCGATTTGTGTTGCTTTCCGTTCCGTTGGCTTAGAGAACGGAGAAGACCTTCGGATTGGCAACTCAATGCCGCCAACGGTAGCATTATCAAAACCTTTGGAACCGTTCAACTGAAACTTGATTTTGGACTGCGGCGTGACTTCACCTGGCAGTTTGTTGTGGCTGATGTCAATACAGCCATCATTGGTTCGGACTTTCTGTCCTATTATCACCTGCTGCCAGATTGTCACAACAAACGGCTCGTTGATGGCAACACCGGTCTTAAGACAGTTGGTACTACTGCTAATACTCTGCAGTCCAGCATCAGGTCAATCGGTTCATTAAACTCTTCGTTTGCACAAGTGCTCGCTGAGTTCCCTGACATTACGAAGCCTCCTGGATTTCCACGGTCTGTTAAGCACAACACTGTGCATCATATTAGGACTACTGAGGGCCCACCCATTTCCTGCCGTCCCCGTCGCTTGGCACCTCAGAAGTTGTCTGCTGCTAAGAAGGAGTTTGAGGACATGGTGCGGAACGGTACTGCACGACCATCTGAGAGTGCTTGGTCCTCGCCTCTACATATGACTCCCAAGAAGGACCAGTCTTGGCGTCCATGTGGAGACTACCGTGCGCTGAACGCCAGGACTATTCCTGACCGTTACCCAGTTCGTTACATAAACGATTATGCGCACAACCTTGCTGGTGCTACCATCTTTAGCACACTTGACCTTGTGAAGGCATACCACCAGATTCCAGTCGCTGAGGATGACATCCCCAAGACAGCCATCGTCACTCCGTTTGGCCTTTTCGAGTTCCCGTTCATGACCTTTGGATTACGGAACGCTGGTCAAACGTTCCAGAGGTTCATCGATGAGGTCACTCGGGGTCTCGATTTCGTATTTCCCTACGTTGACGACATACTGGTCTACTCTGCTGATGAGTCCGTTCACAAAGAACACTTGCGGATCCTATTCAAGCGCTTACAGGACTATGGTCTTGTTCTCAACCCGTCCAAGTGTGTTTTTGGTGTCACAGAGGTCGTCTTTCTAGGCTACACTGTTAATTCTGAAGGCACTCGTCCTCCTCAAGAGCGCATTCAAGCTCTGATTGACTTTCCTCCTCCGAAGGACGTTCAAGGTGTGCGCCGTTTTCTTGGCATGATAAACTATTATCGCCGCTTTATATCTCACGCTGCGCAGTATCAAGCACCTCTTATTAATGCAGTAGTCGCCATTAATGGCAAGGGTGCCAAGCCATTCTTATGGACACCCGAGCTTTTGGCACACTTCGAGGCGTGCAAGTCAAGCCTTTCGAACGCAACTCTTCTACAGCATCCGGTCCACGACGCACCCCTTGGTTTGTATACGGACGCCTCCAGCGTTCATGTCGGGTCTTGCCTTCAGCAACTTATAAACCACCAGTGGTGCCCTCTTGCCTTTTTTAGCAAAAAGTTGACCCCTCAGCAAACTCAGTGGCCAGCTTACTATCGAGAACTACTCGCGGTGTACGAAAGCGTACAGCACTTCCGCCACATTCTCGAGGTTCAACATGTAACCATTTATACCGACCACAAGCCGCTGCTGTACGCTTTTGTACAGCGACGTGAAAAACTCCCGCCTTCGCAACTGAACCAACTGTCGTTCATCGGTCAATTTACGACGGACATCCGTTACATAAAAGGAGAAGACAACGTCGTTGCCGATGCGATGTCGCGGATCGAGGCCATTTCGTTGGAAGAAGATTACGAAGCCCTCGCTAAATCTCAACAAGAGGACCAAGAGCTCGCTGACCTGCGTCAAGGAGATTCCAGCCTTCAGCTTTCTAGTGTTGCTGTTCCTGGCACGGACGTCTCTATTCTATGCGACGTGTCCACTGGCAAGCCTCGTCCTTATTTGACCCCTTCTTTTCGTCGTGTGATGTTTGACAAGCTTCATAACTTGAGTCACCCCGGCGTTAGAGCCACTACTCGACTTCTGGTAGGACGCTACGTCTGGCCTTCTATCCGAAAAGACTGTCGTAAATGGGCTCAGTCTTGTCTTGCCTGCCAGCGTAGCAAGGTTTCTAGGCATACTTCGGCTCCTCTGGGTAGTTTCGAGCAACCATCTGGTCGCTTCGTCCACGTGCATATCGACATCGTTGGTCCCCTTCCTGTCTGTGATGACTTCCGTTATTGTCTTACAGCTATTGACAGGGTTTCCAGGTGGCCAGAGGTGTGGCCTATGCGTTCAATTACTGCGGAAGATGTTGCCGATACTTTCGTTCAAGGATGGATCTCTCGTTTCGGTGTTCCTTCTATCATAACTACTGATCAGGGCACCCAGTTTGAGTCCGATCTCTTCCGACGCCTCATGCATACTTGCGCCACTAAGCGCATTCGGACAACTGCGTACCATCCGTGCGCGAACGGCATGATTGAGCGACTACATCGCCAATTAAAAGCCGCACTTATGTGCCATCCTGGTTCCTGGACGCGCGCTATTCCTCTCGTCTTACTCGGCATGCGTACCGCCTACAAGGAAGACTTGAAGGCTACTGCTGCTGAAATGTTGTATGGCGAATCTCTTCGTTTGCCTGGAGAGATGTTAGTCTCCAACCCTGGCGATGACCGATTCGACGATCGTGCTGATTTCGTTGTTCAGCTGAAGCGCAAGATGTCTTCTTTCCGCCCAGCTCCAGTTTCTCGCCACTCGACTCCTGTTGTTTTCGTCTCGAAGGATCTGCCGACTGCATCTCACGTCTTTTTACGGGACGATACCGTCCGACGTCCCTTGCAGCCTCCCTATACCGGTCCGTATGCTGTATTACAGCGTTCTACCGACGGAAAAACTCTTACTTTGGCTATCAAGAACAGAGTGGTTGTTGTGTGCATTGATAGAGTCAAGCCAGCTTTTGTTGACTTGGAAAGTTTTCCTAGCTCAACTAACTCAACAATTCCTTCCGCTTCGCCGTCTCAGGATTTAACCCAAGCGCAGCCAGCTGGACTTTCACCTAAGCCTAAGCCTGCGGATACTATTAACCCAACCACTACCACTACCCTTTTAAATAGACCTTATACCACTCGTTCTGGTCGCCACGTAAAATTCAACGTTTGTAATGATTATTGTTATTTTTAGCTTTTAAGTTTTTTATTTTTTGTTGTGCTTTTTCTTTCTCCGTGGGGGGGTGGTGTGGCGTTTTGCCTAGAAGCAAAACTCCTTGGTTATTATTTATTTTCTAGCAGCTACGTAAGAGCTGCAATTGTTTTCACATACACCTTTGACAAGTTGTCACGGAAAGAATGTCCGGAATTATATTGATTAATGTTATGTTAATTTAACCATGGAAGTAAATACAATCCTGACTAGTGATACCAGCGTTTGATTCCACCCCTGCGGCCAGAACACGAAAAACACGGGAGCGATGAAAATCGCCTCCCAAAAATGTATGCAATTTGATACAAATCATTGTTACGTACGGAAAAAGACGCACGTCTAGCACACGACGGCGCGCGAGCTCTCTCGCGCGTCAAAATGCGATACATGGAGCGACAAAGCGAATCCGTATCACGAGACGCTTCTTGTCTCGCGGTCATATGTCAAAGCGATTTTTTTTTGTCGCTGACAGTTGGTCGCGATAGACTCTCGAAACTCGTATCACAAGTGCACTTTAGAGCGATAAAATATATCGCTTTATTCGCGTCTCAACGTCAAAATGCGAGTCATTGTCTTCGAGATGTGGAGACCGCGACAGCGATAATAACTTGATAATTGGACTCACAAGGAACAAGAGCACACATTATTTTTATTAATTTTAAGTTAATTAAGGACACATACGTAAATGTAATGCTATTTAGTGTCCTTTTTACTACCTTTACCTAATTTGATTAAATTTGAAAACCATGAATGACTTTGCTTTGTACTTGTAAAATATTTAAAGAAAATATTGTGAGAGAGCAACAACTGTCTAGATTCAGAATTCTAATAATGCTTTGGGGGCATGACACCGTTTGGGGACCTGTGGTCAGATTTCAGCACGATTTTGGTAAAGACTCAGAGGGGCTGCCGCGAAACGATAACGAACTTCGTTCGTGTATCTTCCTCTCTGTCGCTCGAACGAGCAAGTGCAACAGAGACGGAGATACACGAACGAAATTCGTTTTGGTTTCGCGGTAGGCCCTCAGATGCTTTGCCTGGATCCGCTACCTACTTAGGTAGGTACCTATAGTCAATAGCAGAAGTAGGTATGTTAACAGTTTTTCAAAATCAAGTGTAAAAGTGTTAACTTACTTTCGCTGTTGACTAGGTATAGATTAGGCTAGGTATACTTACCTAGGTACTTTTAGGAAGTATAATAAATTGCTTGCTTAGATTAGTTATTTCCCGTCACAAGTCATGCAGTCATACTCGTATACCTAAATTAATAAGGATTATTAAGGATGATGCACAATTTCTCGCTAAATTAATGGAATTATCTGCAGTTACTCATTAAATTTTCCGACGCGACAGCGCTCTTTCTAAATGATAAGTAGGGCTTACGTGCGAATTGAGGTGAGGTATTACCTACTTACAAAAGCATCATATGGGTACTTAGGTGCATACCTATATAAAACATAATCTTGGAAGTTCTTTTTCAGTTTTTGGTTTGAATTTGATCCAATCTAATGAAGGAGCAGTTCATGTGGGGAAGGAGTTAGGTTAGGTTAGGTTAGGTTATCAACTTTCGACTTTTAGCTTGCAGAAAACCGCAGACTACTTACTTGCCCTGTGGGTGTTGTGTTGTGTTAGGAACCTGGGCTGTTATTCGCTACACGCTAATGAGGCTCACCCCGCCGGTCACCCGTCACGAAACTAGACCTCTACCTACGCTTATTTACTATGCATCGCGTTGTCAAGATATATTTGTGGGTCAGCTTAAAACAAATTACAGAATAAGGGGGCAGGGCACCCGAGAACACGCTATTTTGAGAGTGAGGGTCCGACAATCGTCTCTGGAGGACTACACAGTGAAGTCGATCGCTTGTTTTCCACCGTCGTGGTATTACTTAATCATTTTCTCTCAAAAAATGGTAGCTTTTATTGCTGACTGTACTTTTTTTACAGTCATGAACAGTCAACTACTAGAGAGGGTTCCAATGAGCTCAAATACGACGGGGGACTATCTAGTGTAGTTTAGAAGTTGCTATGGCAACCTTCAGTCTCCACCATCAGCTCAGCTCGGTGTGGCCATAATTTTACCTTGTCACCGAACTTACATAAGTCTAGCAAATTTCAGCCAAATTGGTTTATAAAAAGTATATTTAGTAACTGCTTGATGACCCAAACATGCAAACTAATAAGGCAAATTAAATAAAAATTTAAAACAGAATTTATATCACTTTAGTAATAGTGAAGTGTTCATATAAATAAATCCATAATAACAATAACTTAATGACAAGGAAATAATAGACATCTGTTAGCTAAACTACTTATCCTTACCCCTATACACATTGGTCAGTGTCAGTCAAATAATAACAATAACCTGTGTTTTCTTATGCTTTATGACTGATCTGATCATACACATCATTAACAATACAATAGGTTTTAAGTAACTTAACTACTAAGGTATGCCTACCTATACTATACTTAGTGTGAAAACTATGAAAGTTTAAAATTAATATGACAAGTCCCTTCTAGATTTGAACCAGACTAAAATTAGGGACCGTTTCAACATGAATTGTCTTTCTAAGCTTTATAATACTTAGTACTATATAATACTTAGATATATTTCAATTTTTTAATTATGAAAATATCCCTACATTTTCATTGGGAATTTTATGAATATTAGTTTAGTAGCTAGAGGAATACTTGATGTTGACCTACAATTATTACAAAGGTATTTAAATTGCTTTTGACTACTTGTTTAAATATGTTTTAATACAACTATGCCATACAAGAAAATTAAATTAAGTTAATAAGAAAATAGATGTGTAGGTACCAGGGGGCATAATAATAATAAAAAGAATAAATCAGCCTATATAGGTCCCACTGGCCACTGGGCTCAGGCCTCCTCTCATGGATGAGAGTGTACGGGCAGGTAGGTAGTATTAGAGGACATGCTTACACAAATTGAATAAGTCCCATAGTAAGCTTATTAAGGTTTTGTGTTATGAGTAACTAGACAATGATTATATGGTTTGGTACTTATGTCAGTGTTGAGGAAAAATATAATCATTAAAAACACGATAGAATATACGAATATACGTTTAAAACCAGATTTCAAATTAAAATTAACTTAAAAATAACCTACCAAAAACATCTTTCTAATTTTGGCAAGTCTGTGCGAAAGCGCTGCCATTGATGTAATCATATATGATATGCTATCAATATAATTGCCCTTACCATTTTACAGCCATTGTTTCATTATCCACTAAGCTTAACCGATAGTAATACTTAAGAGGAATATAAAGGTTTTTTTGGTATAATAGTCAACACTGATCATCTTTAAAATACATTAGTGTATTGTACAATAGCCTCATAAGATACAGTTTTTGGTGTCCATAATGTCTGCTTCCACCGTGGCACTATATTCTTGACTTTTGGCTCCACAACCAGTCCCTGGAATGAATTGAGTATTGTTAGAAATCTTGTTAAATACAATGAATAAACTGTTGTCCAAATATAATAACTGTTTGAGGTAAATTAGTTGTGGAAGGTTGACATCGTTTTTGAAGAATACTTACTCGCTGATTATGCATTGCTTATGATTCCAAACATACTTAATTACGACAATATTTTAGATTAAAGTGATTGATGAACTTTTTCTTCCTAGAAACCATCTAGGAACTAAGGGCCGCTTCAGACCGGAATGGCAGCGGCGCGGCGCTTTCAGTGTCAAATAATTTTAAACTTTATCTACATACTAAAAAGTCCAGTACCGCTTGAGAAGCTCGAAAAGGTCGCGCGGTGACGCGAGCCGCCTCGCGGCCAAGCGCGTCTTGGCGTCTGGACTTTTTAGTATGTAGATAAAGTTTAAAATTATTTAACACGGAATGCCCGCCGCGCCGCTGACGGCCGCTGTCAGTCCGGTCTGAAGCGGCCCTAACAATTAATAACTCACGTTACCTTCTACCATGTTTCCATGTCTGTTCCATGTGTGTTCGTATTCGGCGAAAATCCAGCAGCTCTTCATGGAGAATATTATTATTATATCGGACTATATTGTGTTCTCTAAGTTCCTCGATTCAGCCTGATCGAAATCATCGAAATGAAGCAAAGTATTATCGTTTTTGGGCTGTCTGAATTTATTTCGATTCCGATTCCGTTTACAGCAACGCATTAAATAACTCTTCTGTTTTAAAAGTCATTGTTAGAAAGCACGACAATCTCACGGCAGTGAGTAATGTGAGTATTATATTCTTAGCTCACGGCACGGGAGTTTTCTGTTTAAAATACTAGATAATTACACTCTTATTTATGACTAGATAATATAATATTATCTATCTATTATTTTATTTTGACACTTCACATTTCTTTAACATTGACAATTTATTTCCCGCGGGATATTTTTAAACGTCATGTACTCTTTCTCTTTCATTTTGAAGCTTTAGAGAAAGAGACAAAGTTATCGTGATTAGGGACGTTGCTAGTATAAGGCTTGCCATTCACTCTTTACTCCATGTTTTACTACCGATTCTGTGTTGCCATACAGCAATATGGCATCAGGGACTATTTTTCAGATAAATGGCGACACTCACTGTGTCGACCGCGACAGAGCTCTCTCGCTTGGGCTGGTTTTCTCGATGTGCCAAGTGGTGCTACGAAAATCGAGAAGACTGACAGCGCGATCGAGAAATTTCGCAACCGCGAGCGAGGTGGCTCGCGGCGCGAGAGTATGTCGCGGCCGTCGTGTGCTAGACGTGCAGCACGTAGCCATCGCGACGGCACGCGAGCTCTCTCGATTTTTCTCGCACTATCCGTCTCTCTCTTATTAGAACACTAAGAACGAGAGGTATAGTGCGATAAAAATCGAGTATATCGCGGCCGTCCCATGCTAGACGTGCTGTGACCGGAAAACTTAGTTACGTTTGGAACTTGCCAAAGCTCGCTATATTGTACATGGCAATACTGAATGTGTCAAACTGACATTCGTGCGTGTTTTGTAAGCCTGAGCAAGCGTTCTTTCCAGTTTAATATTTGGTTGCATTTTGATTGTTTGGCAGAATATAGAAAGTTCTAGTGTACTTCAAGATGCCAAAGTATTACTGCGACTATTGTGATACATATCTAACTCACGATTCCCCCAGCGTGAGGAAAACACACTGCACTGGCCGAAAGCATAAGGACAACGTGAAGTTTTACTATCAAAAATGGATGGAGGAGCAAGCTCAACATCTCATAGATGCTACGACGGCTGCATTTAAAGCTGGGAAAATTGCCCAAAATCCATTCGGCGGTAAGGGTGCTGCTATTCCACCGCCATGGGATCCGTCAGTGATGGGTCCGGGCGGGCCGCGGCCGCCCGTGCCCACGCCCGGCGGGCCCCCCGGCATGCTGCCGCCGCCGGCCATGGGTCCCGGAGGCCCGATGGCCCCACACATGATGATGGGGCCGCATGGCCCTATGCCACCTATGATGGGTATGAGACCTCCAATGATGATGGGCATGGGCCCCATGGGTCCTATGGGTCACATGGGCCAGATGCGACCACCGTTAATGAATGGTCCGCCTATGAAGCAGCAGTGACAGTTTAAAATTAGTGATGGACAGTGATTA
Source organism: Epinotia bilunana (assembly GCA_947049275.1). Classification (NCBI taxonomy): domain Eukaryota; kingdom Metazoa; phylum Arthropoda; class Insecta; order Lepidoptera; family Tortricidae; genus Epinotia; species Epinotia bilunana. The sequence goes on from OX346257.1 coordinate 17,804,723, forward strand.
TAAAACAACCACAAATCATATTTTGTTCTGTTTTCCCTATTTGTTCATATGATATCCAACTCTAACAACAATGTTCAAAAGTTAATCCTGTTTCAATTGGCTATCAATATCAACTTCAATTAGAACATTGAACATGATAATATATTGGATGCTATGTGTGATATATTTGTCATATTTTGTTTCATTTCGTGTAGGACAGTATTCACTGAATTTCTGAGAACATTTCAATGAAACCTCTCATATGCCGATGTCAAAAAATTAAATCAAATCATGACCTTGAAGTTTCAGTTGTAAGTTTGAACCATTCTAGATGGGACCTTGAAGTTGTTGTAAGTTCGTACCATTCTGGACGGATCCGGAACAAGGCATCCAAAAGGTTAAATCAGTATGACTGCTATTTGATTACCTGGGCAAGCATTTACAGCACTGGCCGGCCTCAGCAAGGCTGGACATGCTGAGTGATTGAGGTCTCATTGGGTAGCAAATGTGCTGAGTGTGTACCCAGCTATTCAAAATTTAAAGTAACTGCTAAAACATGTGTATTGCAGTACATCCAAATTGCTAAGCTAATTATGACTTTTAAATTAATACTTTTCCAGAAATGTCTAAACAGTTTTCACTTCCTATATATTTTAAGGGTTTTTTAATTTAGACTAAATAGGTAAATAAACAATACATATTTGTAAATTATATAAATTGTTTTTCTCTATAACCTTCTTCCCTTTGTCAAGTCAGGCATTTAAAATTAAATTTGTAATATTTATTTAATTTATGCCATAAAAATTTCTAAGGGGAGGTTAACCTTTGTATCCTACTTACAAGTTCCCTTAACATTACTTGAGTGTAATGAAATAAATAAGTCATTAATTCTTTGAAAACTTGCTTTATATAATCATAGAAAATAATGTTAAATAAATCAAGCAGAACTAGCCAGCACAGTCGCCTAAAATGTTTCTTACAGCTGTACGAAAACTGAAATGCGATCTTCCTGAATCACCGCCCCGTGAACCCCTCGCATACTCCATAAGGATGTTCATCAACACCACAAACAGTTCCACAAACAGCAGCAGGATTATCAAAACTGTTGATAATAAATTAACAACTACTTTTCCACTTTCGTCACGTACCTTTCCTGATAATTGAGCTTGGTACTCCTTGAACATGAAAATAAAAATCCCAATTTCGATAAACGTACAGACGATTAAGGAGTAACATTGGAAGAAGTGAGATGGTTGATGCTTGAACATGCTGGCAACGAGTTGGGTTCCTATGAAAATGTAGACAGAGGTAATGGCGACTGGAACCAACAGAGCGTGATCTACTCCCACCACGGGGCGAGTAAACTCTATGTAGGTGCCTACAGAGTTAGCAATAACTATAGCCAACTTGACATACCACATGTTTAAATATAGGTACACATTTTTTATTTCTTTCGAGTATTTAATTCAGCTCGCCTTTGTCTGCTTGACAGATAGTTTGTGAAATATACTTTGCCTAGTAGGTATAAATACTCTTTGTTGTGAATTTTATTTTTCGTTAAAAAACTGCCTGGAACCCGATTATTAGCACATACACTGCCAAGAATCGCTACGCCGGTTTTCCTCGTATGTAGCGGATAGCGACTTACTAGGTTACTGAACCTTCGGGACATAGGTACCTACTAACCTAAGGTAAGTATACCTACTTATGCCTAACTACCTAAGTCAATTCCAGGAAAGAAAGAGATAGGTATGATATGACAGCGGAACGTCATCTTGCTTATATTTTAAGCAGCCCAACTGGGGAAGTACCTCCTTACAAAAGACGGGCAGCCATAATAACGCCGCTACTTATACAGGGTGAATTTTTAAGGTGTTCAAATTCAAGTATAAGATTCTTCAGCAAAAATTATAAAATACGTTTCTTTTTGTTTCATATCATTCAGTACTAAATTTTTTAGTAATTGCTGCTTAAAGTTATCCCAAAAAAAACTTACCGCGCGGGCACCTCAGTCAGCGGGTAGTAAGGGTTAACACGGCACGCCTCCCCCTCCCCCGCTCCGCGCGGCACTGAATCCCAAGTTACCACGCTGTACGGATAATTTAATAGGGGAAATGTCAATATCATTGTTGACCACCACACGTATGGGTTTAATGAAAAAGATTTTTTTGAGTTTCAGTTCTAAGTATGGGGAGCCCCCAAAATTTATTGTTTTTTTTTTCTACTTACTTTTGTGTGAAAATCTTAATGTGGTACACAGAATACATCGGCAAGTTTGGTAAAGTGTAACTGATGATGAAGATCACTTATTCAACTCCTCAATAACGTAAAGTACGTACCTACTTGTTTAAATGTGATGGTTAAGAGGAAACACTAAGGTCGAGATCTCGAGATAATTGAGAAATAGGTATTTGTAAAATGTATAGCTGTCGCGCCAACCTCAAGCCTCCCCCCGCAGAGCGCGATAGAGACAACTGCAGCTTGGGCCGAAAATACCTATTAAAAGTACATAAAATCAACGTTTCGTAGTCCCCTGATTCCTTCTCCAAAACTTGACCTATTTAACTATTCTTTTTATTAAAAATCAAAGAAAGGCTTTGGCCGTGTTCCTATGTTTTCCTTTTTTTAATATTGCTCTACTGCCATTATCCAGGGAGAAAACAGGGGACTACGTTTCTATGGAAAAACGGCCGTTGTGTTTCCTCTTAAGTATGAGAATGAGATTAATTTTAATCTCAATATCGATTCTATATATGGCCTAACGTCGTAGGTACCATGCGATCAAATGTCCGAGTATAATAATTTATACTGTTGATGAAACAGAATTTGTAGGACAGACAGGCGGATGAACATAGTGCGGATAGGTCTTGTCAACTTTATTCCACCAGATGGTTTGTACCTTTGGTTTTTTTAGCTGGCGATAATACTTTTAACCAACCATTACCGACTTCTATTATTGAATTATCTTCAAGTGGGGTTATAAAACCATTACGCAGGTGTGTCGGTGGGACCAAAGCATACTGTGAATACAAAAGAGCACAAACAGCAGCTACTCAGTACACGGGTCACATTTCAGTCAGTTTTATTACGTTTCTTTCATATTTAGCAACAAAATAAGTTGTAAAATCCCACGTTAAGTGCATTTTCGTCATTTTATCTAAAACTATTGGTACGTTCTTAAAAGTATACATATTTATAGACGTGACTGTATTTGTAAACGTCAGCCTATGTCCAGCAGTGGACTTCTTTCGGCGGATATCATGTTGATGATGAGCCTGACGGATCGGCTTGTTGAATTTTGCACCTTATCATTCTAATATTAAGAAACAATATAGATGTTTGTGACGCGGTCTGGTTAATTTTTGTCGGTATCTTATGTACTTACTTAAATCTGAGCATGTTATCGACGGTCGACCGGACAATTTCCCCTTTTACCCGACGGGTGTTTCCAATCGGCCCAATGGTATTTCTAACACCCCTGGCCATTTGTTAGATTATAATGGCGACCGAGAAAAAGTCTCACTGGATCGTTTGATCGATCGAACGATCGGGCGGACGGGAAACACCTTAATTTTTAAACAGTTATACCGATTTAGATGAAATTTCTTAAGGATATTGAGTTCAGAGAAGGACACAGGTACTTTTAATTCCGTAATTTACTTCCCGACGGAGGCAAAAGCTAGTGTGTAACTTTACTCAATACAATTCCAGAGCAAATATAATATTACTCACGTATATTTTATTACCACCAATAAAATCATCTAGTAGATAAGTAGACACAAAGCTAGAGCACAAAGGGAAAAATAAATCAAAGGACCAATTATTTAACACGTTTTATTAAAATTGTATCCTAATAACTTCAAAAAGTTTTAAACACTACTTGAACAGTACTGGTTAAGGTACTCAATAAATACTTACAAACGAATTTAAATCTAAGTAGTTGTAAAGTTGAACTTTTTACAATACAGTTCATGAAACATTGGCCCCTCAAGACCATATCATTTAACAATATTTTGTTTGAGCTTAAAGAGCTTACCGCGGTAATTAGTCACTGATAGGCGATGCATTGGTGCCAGCACAAATGGCACTTTAAGCAATAGACTAGAATAAAGCTTCTATCAATTTTGTTTTGTAGTAAAAACTAAATACCAAGCACCGCTTATGTTTACAATGCCTTAGTAGAAATATCATAACGCTGTTTCTAACGTGGTGGGTGACGTCTTTCCTCGGTCGGGGGAGGATTTGCTTCGCGGAGATTCGGAGGCTCCTGCAGTAGGACTTTTGAATGATGTAAATTTAGGTGGAGACGAATCTGGTGGGCTGTTGAAGAATTCAGCTCGCTTGGCTTGCAATAATTCTGTCCGAGACAGTCCATGTAATTTACTGAAATCCGAATCAAGTGGGAATACCCCTTGATGAGCTGGTTCAAAGAAATCGCTATCGGCTTCTAGAGTATTCTCATTTATTGGAATCAGGTTCCGTCTAGCACCGAAATGCTGATTGGTAAGGATAGGCACTGTTTTACACGGCACATTGTTCGGCGAAGTATCATGCTTTTCGGCAGAACTATTTGAGTTTTCGTCTTCGTTGTAAGCTTCTGGTATAGGCGTAGAGAGGACATCTGATCGAGGACTTGAAAAACGCCATTGTGACTTCGGAGAGAGCAATATTTTGGGTGAACTCTTATGTTCTTTGATCAAAACGTTTGCTCTGCCGGGTGAGGCTGGCTGGGGATTTAGTTTTATTATTTTTCTCTGTGTATATGTCTTAGGAGATCCGCTTAGATCGAGGATATTAATTTTACTTCTATTAGCAGGAGGAGGTTGCAGTTCAGTTTTTTCTTTCGAAAGCTTCAGCTGTTCCACTGCAGAGAGTTTGTTAGATTTAGTTTGAGGGCTTAGTGTGTTTAATTTTACGCTGTGCTGTAAGAGTAGCTTCTTGAAATCAAGTCTCGAAGTTTGCGGTACGGGGCCATATCTATCGGCACAAGTGGTTTCCTGTTTTGGCATAGCAAAACCTCGACTCGGAGTTACGATGACATTTTGTCTTTCAGCTGGTGACCAACTATTCCTATTTCGTGGGTCTACTAGATAACCTGTCTCTGGATGACGTTGATTACCTTTAAGGTACAACGAGGTTTCAGAATTTACTGGTGATAAGCTAGTTGTGGACAATGCTGGTGATTCTGATCTTTCTGCGCCATCTCTTATATTAAGCTTCTTTTTACTCTTATGTATAACTGCATACAGTTCCTCGTTCGTCATAGTCGATTTTACTGGAGACAGAAGTTTAGAAGTGAGGTCAACTACGTTTTCTTTGTTGGACGGGGTAGAAGATTTGAAAGATCCAGTTGTCCGCGGATCTATGGGTGATATTCTAATTGAGTCGTCGCTGGGCTGGGTGGGTTGAGAATTTCCTGGCTTTTCAATTAAACGTGAAGAGACAGTAGCAACGTTGGCGGGATAGTTGAACACCGTTCTAGCGTCGGTGATCGGTCGTCGAGCGGTTGGTTCTAAGGTGCTTCTCTTTGGAAGTGTCCAGAACACTGGCTCTTCTCTCACTGGTGGCTTTGCTGGATTCTCATAATTGATTACTCCATGTTTGCCTCGTAAATGAGCGGTATGATATTTGTACGTGGTGGGATTGTTCGTGTTGAATTCTACTCTCTGACCCTTTTGGACTAGATTTAGCGGCGGATTCAAGTAGGGCTTGTCAGCACTGGAATGTCGACAGTCTGGAATATAAAGAACAGGCAATGAGTTTGAGGTCACCTTTCTTAATGATAAGTAGCACCAATTACAATCCATTAGAAAATATTTCTCAATCTATGCTAAAATATTTGATAATGATAATGTTTTTAAACAGGCATTAATACGTAGGTAACTACATTTAAATCGTTTTTTTAAATTTGTATTTAGAGTTACAAAAGGTTTATTTAATCATAACAATATTAGATGCGACTGAAAAGTTTAACATAATACATAATACTAGTACATAATAACGGCACCAATCCACACCAATCCCATAAGCCTAGAGCTAGGTAATTTCTATCATAGATACAGCGGAATGCTACAACAGTGAACAACCATTACTTATATGAAACAGGTTATGACTTGCGTTAATACTGACATGATCAGCTTGTATCTGGTCTATGTTTCGTGAAAACAATGACAAATTAGTAACGTGAATTTACAGAAGTGCATGGTATTTTATTCTATCTTTAAATTAGCATAGTCGGGGTTATGATAATTTACAATATTATTAACGACATGATTAATACAAAGCACCACATCTCAACTCCGTGTTAGCTCGTGATGGGTGTAAAATTGTTAGTCGAGTCACTCTTCATGCATAGTAAACATTAAGTCATGCCAAAAAAGCAACACAAAACTTTACCTTTGAAGAACTTCGTGTTAACAATGTCACAAAGTGGAAGCAATCTCCGCTGTGCAAGCCATGTGGGATGAGTGCAATTAGGGGGACTGAGCACCGTTACACAACAACCGCGAAATCCGGTGACTGGGTGTTGTTAAGACAGGTTTTCCTGAGTTTTTACATTTTCATAACGCTCTTCGTTATAAAAACGGCAATTATACATTAGTGGTGTTACGTTGATTGCGACGGAGTCCAATCAAATCACGGACGACCTAGTTGGTTAATTAATTAGTCCCTTTTAATGGTTAAGTGTCCCACAAACGTAATTAATAAAATCCAGTGACACGTATTTACAATTCAGTGCGAATTAGGTATTGGAAGACGGTTAATTGCGAAAAATCCTGTTTTAGAACTTTTATTCCATATCTGTGTTTTCAAAACAGAATTTTTGTTTCTTAAATTTAGAGCTCAATGCTGTGCTGAAGTGAATGAGGTGAGGAGCTGAAGGAGTGAAATCAAATGAAATCAGTGCGTTAATTCACAATTACTCTATAATAAAATTAATTACAAAACACAAAAGAAAAAACACAGAATAACACACCATGCACTTACAAACGAAAAATCGTGAACCAGTCGTAAGCACGGCTGGGCACTGCAGTAATAGAACCTACCACATGCATTATAGTCGTGTCAACATATAATAAAAAAAACAATACAATGCTTCTTTTAAAGTGTAAATATGATAATATTTAAAAGTCATCATAATTTAGCCATCAAAAATAAAGATATCCATATCACAGTATTCACAAGACAAAAACTTTTGGAAGACGAAATTTAAAATTAATTTTCATAGGACGGAATTGATCACCTACATGTAAATCATTTTTTTCACTTATCTAAATTATCGATTTACACAAATTCATCTAATACTTAATACAATGTTGGCTACATTGCTTGATTTATCTAAAAGCGTTTAATTTCCACAAGTACCAACAAATGTTCAGGTAACAAATAACTTTACAATAAGTTTGTAGTTTATATATTTAGAAATACTACAAAATACGTACATACTACCATATTTCAGTACCGTAATCTGATTCAGAAACGGATAATACACGAGCTCGATGCAATGAGCTATCTCCAGGTACTGTGACTTTAGTAGGAGAGAGTGGACACGTCGGGGGCGAGTGCAGTATACAAACATCGTCAGGATCAGAGTCCAAAATAGCAGACAAAATATCTAGAGAAGTATCTCTATTATCAGGGACGAACGCCACTGAATGCCGTTTAGGCATTGGAGTAGTAAAAGGACTTAGCGCTAACGCAGATAACTGCGATTCAAAACTATCGTTAACAACTGAACTGATGTTATTAATATATTCACAATTTTCAGAATCATTAGAAAAAATTCTATGGCTTAGTTTGGGCGACACAGAAGCTGGGTAGTTAATTTGTTCGCGTAACAAATCCGCATTAATTTCAGCTTGAATCATTTCTAAGGAATCTACTTTCTTCGCGTTACTGTTAAAACTTTCAAGTTTCAGTAGCTTCTTAATAGGCATTAGGGGTGAATTGGCAAGCTTGTAACTATCACTACGTTTAACTTTATTAGTCAAAGATTTTTCGCTACCTGGAGCACTAACTTCATTATCATTCATGTTATTTCTATTCGTAAACATTCTCAACACTTCTGCTACTTTACTACCAGATTTGCTTAGCTCATGCCTACATTTACTATTTTGTAACATAATTGGTGTTTGAAAATTGGGCACAAATGGAATGATATCGTCATTTATTCCAGGTGATGTTCTTAATTGATTTGAATTAGTATTAACCATAGAATTAATAGATTCTTTGTTTGAAGTGCTTTTATTCTTACCTGCTAAATCATCTTTCGTCGGAGACAAGCTGACGCCCTCCGCATCGTGAATATGAACATATGCCCCGGGCCTAGGAACTACTTCTACTACTCGCGGTATATCTTGCGGGTTTTTAGAGACAACCATGCTTAGCTGTTGAGTTGTTGGAGTTGAAGGTGTTTCAGTGATAGGCGTAGCGGTGATAATCGTGCTTGGTTTAGGAGTCGGTAAAGTTACAAATTCTGTTGTTACTGCTCCATCCGGAACTGTTGGCGCTTTAATAATTACTTTTCCTAGTTGCGGTGATGTAGGCTTGCTTGAGGGTGGTGGAGGTTCGTAAGGGAAGTCAGTCTCGTCTCTGATTTGAATGACTTCTGCTATTTCTCTTTGTACAACAGTACTGGTAGCATCTATTTCCTGAACAAATGGTCCCGGTTCAAAAGTAGTGTGCGCTCCCTTTCTTCGCTTAAGCGTATCAGATGAGTAAATAACTTGGCCTTGAGAGTCTAGAGTAACTTTAGCACCTTTCTTTTGATATTCTTCCAGTGCAGGTGTTGGCGTTTCATGTAATCCGTGTTCTAAGTAATCTTTACTTACACTTAGGCAATTTGGCAACTCATTCAAAGAGACATACTCAGTGTCCGGTAGTTTTCCGGATAAAACTGTTTGTAAGTTTTTCCTTACAGTATCATTTGTTCCATAGATACCTTTGTTTAGGGAAAGCTTTTGATTATTATTTTTAACATCAGCTATTGTCACGTAATCACCAGCGTCGTAAACATAATCTGACAAAGTACTATCATTTGGCACAGGTGACTTTTTGTTTGTCAACTTAGCGGGAAGCACTCCTTTAAGCTTAGACATTAAACTATTAAAAGGCTTTAAAGTTATTTGTGTATGAGGTTTGCTTGATTTAGTCAACTCAGTAACGTGTTTTGGTTCTTTTGGTTTTTCTTCTACTGGTAGATCTAGTTTGGGTCTACTGTTTGATTTCTTGAATGTGCCTTCTATCTCTACATCTAGTTTTTTACAAACATCAATCTCTTTGTTGCTTGTTTCACTCTCATCATCGGAATTGGTTGGAGTAATGACACAGAGTGATGGAATTCTGGAGCTATTTATTGTAGTTTTATATCTTATTCTTTCTATTCTGTCTGTTCCTTCTAAATCGGATGATTCCGAATAATCTTGTTCGGATAAGCTATTCTTCCCATGAGCACTGGACACTGAGTCTTCGATTGGAGAACTAGATGTATTATGACCCGAATCTGGGGAACTGGTGCCGGTGCTTTTCTTAGCACTTTCAAGATCAGTTTCTGTATGAATCTCTGCTACGGCTGTCATTTCTCTATTATTTCCAACGTTTCTAGTTATAGTAATTGTAGAAGTTGGCACTTGATTGATTTCAGGCGAAGAATGATTGTAAATAGGCTTATCCGTATATGAACGGTTAGGGTTATATCTAAGGCTGCTATAAGGAGATTTTGAAAATGAGTTCATGCTTCTGTCTAAACTAGCATTCGCGCTATGAATGTTGTTGCTTCTACTACGGTTTAATTTTGTTAATGAACTCTTTCTTTCTGGCACTTTTGGACCGATGACTAGAGACCTGTCACTTCCAGCTGCCATTAAAGTTGTGCAAACCGTTCCAGCAGAGCTTGTGGTTGTACTAGTCGATCCTTTACCAAATAGTTCATACTCATTCTCAGCAGTTTGACTGTTACTCGAGTTAGAGAGTGCGTTGCTGGTATGCATTGGCGTACTAGGGGATAATTCTTCTTCTCTCAAAGTCTTTAATCCGGAATCCATATGGAATGAGGTAAAGTACCCTTCTGCATCACAAGAGAACTCGGAGCTAGTTTCTAAATCCTCGTGTAAATCATGGATAATATCAGGCGTAAGGGTCCCTTCACTAGTAACGCTGCCCGATCCAGAAGTATTAAGGAATCTTCTTCTACTAATAATTGAGCTCGGTGGCCCGTGATGGAAATTCAGAGAATTATTAGAGGTTGCTGCCGAAGTTGAACTTCTGGGTGGCACTGTTGTGGATGTTATTTCTGATCCAATACTGGTTCGACCAGACTCAGAACTGGCAGACCAGTTGCCGCTTGAAGAGTGTATTTCGTCTTTTCCTATCCCTGATCGTCTTTGTCGCCTTTGAGCTGATGGTCCACGTAATTTCACACCGACGTTAATGGTCGCTGTTGTTGGTGCCGCCGGTATACCTATGCTCTTTTCAGAAGAGGAATACGAGGCACATCTTTGATGTGTTCTCCTGTCTTCTTCTCCTTGACGTTTCTTACGCATCGTGACCGTTTCCTGTACATCTTTATCTTCTTGCCTAGTCGGTGACTTTGCGTCTTTCTTGTCCAGTTTTAGCGAATCCTTAAAGCTATCTCTGCTTGCACTTGGAGATCTGCCGATCATCTTCAGTCTGCTCTTACCCCATTGTTTGAGAGTATTGAAGTGCCCTTTCTTAGATATGGGGTCAATGGGACTCTTCTTAAGAAGATCGCTAGATCGCGACCGGATGACAGTACTGTCTTCGATTTCTTCAGAAGCCACCCCATTTGATGTATCGCTACGATAAAACAAACCAAGCAAAGCATTAGTCACACGCATAAGGCAACCTATAGTTGTAATACACAAAGAACGCTTCTTAGTCTCGTAACATCGGCGTTCTTTAAAGATTTTATTAATCATAAAGCTTATGAACAATTAGGGTTCAAGTGCACAATTAATTGATTGTCCTCGTTTTGACGACCGTCAACGATGAACGAAACAATGACAACCAATGTTACAGTAATGTATACACAGAAGCACAACATTATCAAAGATTTGTTAAAAGTGCCGGAGAATTGAACAAGAACATCATTGAAGCTGTCGACACAGTACTGTGCTCAGCGGTTATTGTCGTTAATGGACGCTTTAATAGATTACATTATCGAGTAGGACGTAAAGGGGTGATTATTACTATGGGTTTATGTGATGGATAATGTAATTTATTAGTTGGTGTAGGTGCAAACTAGAAGCTTACCCAGCTATAGCCTCTCTAAGCTCTTTCTGATCAGTGCCCGATATGGTGTTTCGTCTTTTACCGCGGGGTTTCCTCGTGCGCGTGCGCCGCTTCACGGTGTCCGTCTCACCGGTGGCGCTCTCTATGTGCAGAGACTTACGCGAGCTACACATTCTGTCGAAGAACTTGCCGGAGGTGTCGATCGCAACCATTTGCGGGGGAAATCTGTCAAAGTAGGGGTACAAATTATATACAATATTAAAGGGTTGAAATTAAAATTGAATCTGTTATTTGCCATAGTCAGTATAGGTGTCATAGTGACTTTGCTTGTTTTCGAATTAACCCATTAAATTTACAGATATTATTCCATACGCGCTATTGTTATTTGTTTACAATCTGCGATTACCCTCATTTGTATCTTGTGGGATAAAAATAGTAGAGTGAAGCGATCTAAAGCCAATTAACCTTGTTTGAATTCTGATCTATTTATTTTGAATTATAATCGCTAAACAAGCTAACCGAAACATTAGCCTAGTATGAAAATATACTCGATATTTGTATTAAGGGTTTAAGTGGAAATCAAAATTGGTCTTGCTCTTTCCCTTCATTATTTACCAGCGAAAAAGGAAACGGATAAAAAAACTTCCAAGTACATTAGGACTAAGAATGAATCGGGTACTACTTTTCCGAGTGCTTACTTGGAAGCGATGACTCTCAGCTGTTCCTCCGGGCTGGGCAACCTGTGGTCGATGGGCTCGTCGTCGCCCGAGCCGCAATCTGACAGTTCGTCGGGAGTCAACGTCACCGAGCTCTGTATGCGCATGGACGCGTCCGGGAACGCTGTCACATCGCCGACAGCTTCTTTTGACGTCCATTTCCGAAGGTGTTCGACCACTGACGGCTGAAATGATTTCGTTGAGGATTCAAATATCTATGTCTAGTTGTTTGTGGCATGTTATGTACTTACTTGATTAAAATGTATATTAGTTTGTAAAACACTACCTTGGATAATATGACATGGCATGTTTTATCATGGTTTATTTTTTATTGATAAGATGACAAGAAGTACCCTAATGGGATGTTAGCGGTAATGAACATACTGTGCTAAAGCCACTTGTTAACCCTCAGCAATGTTAGTCCCCAGCAGGCGCGACACACGCTGCTGGCACCCAAAAGAAGTTTGGCTCTCATTAAAAAAAAAAAGAAGTTTACTACTAGCGAGTTCTGCAGCTCACAGAGCTAATAAGCTCTGTGAGCTGCAGAACTCGCGAGCCTGTATTTCTTCAAAAATATATTATTTATAATTTTGAAAATGTGACCCGACTTTTTTCTATATATTAGTTACCGAACCTACTGACAAAATTTCACGCGAATCGGTTGAGTAATGCGACCTGTAGAGGAGAACAGCGGGACCTCCGGACACCTGGACATACAAACGATTTTCGGCCCAAGCTGGAGCATGAAACTTCGTTTGCTTCGCTCCCTCGTTCGATGAAAATCTTATTAAGTCTCTATTTTTTTTCTATTATAATTTGTACCAACACAATCTAGTTTCCGACATAGTTATAATAATATATTGGATACCATTGTGTGTACAAAGTTTCATGTTCTTCTAGCATGCCGTTCTTAAATGAGAACCAAACTAGGTTTTGTATGGAGAGTCGAGCGTCCTGAGGACTCTTAAACCAGTGTTCATGACCAAGCTAAACAAGCGAACGGCGATCACCCTCCCTACATTTTAATGCTGGGCCCAGGCCGTCTCTAATCCAGTAAAGATTGGGAATTTCACATTCTGTTTATTATTCTAAGAAATGTACTTATTTAATCGTATCAAATCGTATGCAATACATTATTTTGGCCTTTAAAGTTTGTCACTCTAGTTAGTAGTACCACCCAGGGGACACATGCAGGGTTGTGGTAAGTAGCTCCTGCGGACGCGTGTAACAGTTGTCTCCCCTTTGTCAAGTGAGTGGGCAACTGGACTGTTACAAGTTCTTAAGCCGCCCGAATGCCTCTAACTCGGCTTAACGACTACTGTCATAGACAGCAGCTGGGATCAACTGCTTAGCGTGCCTTCCAAAGCACGGAAGCGCTCACTTATATTAACCACTCAAACATCACACACCAGGAGGTCACCCATCCAAAGAATGAGCGCTGCCATCCTTGCAACCTGCGTTATCGTTTCCGACTCGCAGGCGCCGCTAGGTTATGAGCGCTTCAAAAAGAAATGTACTTACAACATGAGTTTCAATTTCAACGTCTACTTTCTGATAAATCCGTCGCCTCTTCGAACCAAGCACAGGAGTGCAGAGGAGATACGGGGAGTGTTGGGAGTCTTTCCGAAGCTGGTCGAGGATGGAAGCCGACAGCCGGTCCGTGGTCGCCTTCTCGTACAAGTTGCGCAAGCAGGTTGGCCTGTAATGTGAGATGCGGTTGAGGTTTATGCATCAGTTGATTTGATACAGTGGCTTCAGTGGAATATATAAGTAATACGTATATGACGAACCCGGTCAGATATAGCTCTAAAATATTGTGTAATTTCGCGTTCATAATACACTCGCGGGCAAAGAATACGGGTCGGTAAAATACCGTCATATTTCCTATAATAGTGCGTAAGAGGTTGTACAGTTAATCCTGTCATGATCTTTATTTAATTTTACATATAAACTGCTAATAACAGTAAAAAATATAACGTTACCAGGTTTAAATCGGACTCGTAAAAACCCATGAAAAAAAACAACGTTAACGGAGCGAGATATCGCAAAAAACGTGATTTTTGGATATCGATATTTTTATGATAGGATCCAGGAAATTGTTAATACAGTTGGGTAATGTAAAGAATAGCATATTATGTAAATAAAACAAGTAATCAATATTTTAAAAAACCTATTGCAGTTATTTAATTTAGGGTGACCCGTATTCTTTGCCCGCGAGTGTATAAAAGTGAAACAAAAATTGCGGTTCATCAAAAATGCAGCTAAACGAGAGGAGCCTGGCTGCGGTCGCACCGCGTCCCTTGAGGGATTTCTAAAAAACATGCGATACCTGTATAAATAATAGCCGCTTTTTTCTCGTACTTAAAAATGCAAATTTTACCTTGTATCAGGTGTGAACAATTCCTTTTTGAGGGGATTGCTCGCCGTGTAGTGAACTTTGCGGAGCGCAAAGTTTGACAGGCTTCCCTCCGCTGTAACAACGAAAAGATATAAATAAGTAACTAAAACGATATTTCTTGCAAACACTGAGTTTCTTTTAATATAAAAAAACAGTTAAAAAGGAACCAAATAAAGTTTGTTTTGTTTTGAGATAAGATTGCACTTGCTGGTGTATTAAACGAAAGAATTTCTTTTATTCTTAACACCATACTGAAACATTTCTAATTGTTTGACCGAAACGGGTTATCTTTTAAATAATGTAGCTAATCAAAGCGGCAAATTATCTCGGTGAGAAATATGGTTATAATATAAATCTTTCACGTAGAAATACTCGCTTATAATCAGACTTGGTTCCGAGATAAAGGATATAGCGATTATTAGTCACAAGTTTAAATGGCAGGGTAGGTAGGTGAAATTGACTAACCACCCACCATAATTAAGCCCACAGGTTATCGGGATTTATGTTTGCAACTGCGGTATATCATTTTATATCCTCTGCTTACTACTTTCTCCACTTGCATAAAATTGGTTTTTATTACGCGTGATAGGGAATTACGTCCAATAAAATGTACATGTATGACCTTCGTGAGATTAGAGTGGGTTAAACAAAATTGCTTTAACAAAATATTATCAAGGGGTATTTCAACTTTTGTGATGACCAAATGTTGAAGAAGAAAAAATAAATTAAGCGCTATCATATACAATAAGACTAATTATTCCGTTGAAATAGAGACGTGATTGATGCTGTTTAATACAGATTGTTATACAACAATGTTATACTCTAGAACACTTTGTTACGTGTGTCACGTTAGAGTGATCAATCAAGTGCACAATCGACTACGAAATAGTTCCTACGTGTGTTGTTTGTGTGATGTAATAACAGATTACACTAATACTTTAGACAAGTGGGAAAAGGGTTCTAGATCTGGGATGTTGATAAGAAGTTGAAGAAATAATTATATATATACTTATTAGGGGACAATCTTACACAAATCAATATAGTCCCAAACTAAGCAAAGCTTGTACAATGGGTACTAGACGACGATAAACATACTTATATAGATAAATAAATACTTAAATACATAGAAAACATCCATGACTCAGGAACAAATATTCGTGCTCATCACACAAATGAATGCCCTTACCGGGTTTCGAACCCAGGACCTCTTGCTTTGTAGGCAGGGTCACTGCCAACTAGGCTAAAGCGGTCGTCCGGTTGGTTATGGGATACAGGGATTTAGGTTTTGTTTTTCTGTACATTGCCGAAGTTAAGGGGATGTAGTTTAATTTTTGGTTGGACTCTTAATCCGCATAAACGTTGACTCCTCTTATATATTTTTTATGTTATATTCACATTTTGCACGCAATCATCAATAAAAGGAAAAAGAACCGAGAACCTTTCCGCCCCAACGGCCATCGGTTCTACGTGCTATGTGCACGCAAGCCTACATCATAATATTGACTACGAAAAGGACAGTTTTGTTTTTGTCTTTGTGTGACCTTTATACTACGTGTAATAGAGACACTGTCACTGTAAAGGAAATAAAAGCAGGTTTAGGATTATTAAGAAAAACTGAAAGTATTACATTTTCAAAACATCTTACTAATATTATAAATGCGAAAGTTAGGATGTTTGGGTGTTTAGATGCCTCCAGGACCACAAGGTTGAATTCCTAAAATGTTGGATTTGCATAAAGTTGAATTTGCAGCATGTTGAATGTTAAAATGTTGAATTTGCATAATGTTGAGTTCTTTTTATGTCCAATTCGCATAATGTTGAAATATTCAAAAGTTGAATTCCCACAACGTTGACTTAAAACGATAAATAATTCGAACAGTTTTGACGGAGCCCCGCAGAGCGGGGCTCCTATTTCTGGTCTGTTTGCCCTTCGGGCATCTGAAGATACCTAACGAACCTAACCTACCTACCAGTAGTACCCACCAGGTAGTTCAACTGGTAGGTAGGTTAGGTTCGTTAGGTATCTTCAGATGCCCGAAGGGCCAACAGACCAGAAATAGGAGCCCCGCTCCGCGGGGCTCCGTCAAAACTGTTCGTATTATTTATCGTTTTAAGTCAACGTTGTGGGAATTCAACTTTGGAATATTTCAACATAATAAGAATTCAACATTTTGCGAAACAAAATATATTCAACTTTCTGGGAAAGTCAACATTTCGGGATTTCAACATTTTAGGAATTCAACCTTGTGGTCCTGGAGGTTTAGATGTTGCTCAATCACGCTTAAACGGCTAAACCGATTTGGATTAAATTTTGCACGAAGATAGTTTATAGCCAGGGTTAAAATATAGGTTAGTTTGTATCCCGGGTTCACGCAGAGGAAGTCGCGGGCGGAAGCTAGCACTTAAATAAAGATCAATGCAGCTATAGGTGGATACTTTTTACATTTCGACTTAAAATGCCTTTAGGCAATTAGAATACGGATCAGGCCAACATAGGTACACGTTAGGAATGTAACACAAGCTGCTGATAAGTAAGGGAAACGTGCTTAAAGTCATAGCAATAAAATATTTTACAGCAACGCTGTAAATCAAGCCCGGTAGGCTATATAATATACGCTACTTAAGTGTGGGATTAGGAAGATTTCCAAGCTCACAAGAATAAAAATACACTTAAGCCGTGAAGATACGCATAATTTCAAAAACTATTTAAGTTAAGATTCGGTACTGGTGCTTCAGTCTAATGAACAACCTAATTAACCTGAACAGAAGGTATACATTACTCCAAACCATAACGTTTTTTACTTATCACTTTAATACACCGATTTTTAAAGCATAGACAACTAATTCAATTTACAGTATGTACCTGTAATATTTTAAGTATTGTAAGCGCGCCTATCTAATGCAATCAACTTTTCGGAACGATCTTGGTGATCTTTACAATGAACTTAGATAAATGTCAGGTACTCCGATATACACGTTTTGTATTAGGAAATCATGCAGCCTCACTGCAAGCATATCCATTCTCTCTGAAATACCAGACGTTTCTAATTGAATTGAATTAGTGTTTTGTATTCTAGAGATAGGTATTCAATGACATTAATTGGATTCTCGGAATTAACCGATTAAATTTAATCAAACTAAACGTCTGGAATCCGAAGTCACCCGAGCCCCACGGAGCGGACCTTTTGTTCTAATTCAATAGAACTTTCAGACATCGTCCATCTATTTCCGACGTTAGTATATGGCTGTATTTGCATGTGCGGTCAGTGCAATAACGCGCATTCCGCACTAGGCAGTGTTGAGCATAAATTTCCGTTGGCGGTGATATAAGCTAGCTGTTGGACCGGTACACAGCTGCTTGCTGCTGAATAAACTTTAACTGAAACAATTTTATAGCAAAAATATGTCACGAGCTCGTATCGTTGTAGTAGGAAACATCTGATTTCAGTTTTACACCCGTGAAAATGCAGTTTATTCTAAGTTCAGAATTTTTCATATCTGACTTTCGAATAGGTTTGATACTGCCATGTCTCACAGACGGCAAACAACGCGATGGATAAAGACGTTTGAATCCTCGCAGCTCCACAGTCAATTCAATTTCACCCTATAAAGGTTGCAAATGGAATTCCTCTGTGAATGGCGTGCGCTAAAGGGTACTGCCCTCAGGAAACTAGTTCCAAATAAAACAGATAGCGATATTGAATAGTGTGGATCGCAATAAGAGCCGCACAAGTGAAGTCCATTGTGGGGCGGCCTTGGCTCCCTGAGGAACGGCGCGCGCGCAGCAGCTACGTGGGTGGTGTCTGCGACCCTTACCATGGAAAACAGAAACTACCAGATATAGTCTCCTCTCTAGTGGCCCGTTTCATGAAGCGATATTATACAGGTCTAAACAGCAAGAGCGCCTTTGTTGCCAATTAAGTCTTGAAAATAGTATTAATTGACAACATCGGTGAAAGTGTTCGTTATTCTTCCCCTGCCATCAAACAATCTGCGCTTAGGTGTAAGAAATAAATGCATTCAAGGATTCACACCCATACACGTTGAGCGGATCATAAAATGATAATGGTATAAAATCAACTCCATTAAATTGCTCCATATTTTAAAATGTTATGAGTATCGTGAGAATGGGTATGTAGATAACGCAAATACCGTATTTTATCTCAGTATCGTGGGCTTCGAGATTTCGAACTCATAGTTGTTCGATGAGGATTTTTGTACCATGACGGGCGTTGTTCGGATAATCCATTGCCTACGGGAGGCGAAGGCCTATGGGTCACGACTTTGAAAAGGCCTCGCAAGGCCGCTGCCTGTAGGTATGTGCATGCGCATACACTTGCGTGCAATTTGCACTGGAACGAGTTCTTGCTTATCGCTGTGGGATATACACATTACATTTTTCTTTTCAGAAAATGTAGCTACGTAGAATAAATGAGTTTATATCGAGTTTTATTGTAACTGTCCCTGCTTCAAATTCAAGTTAATTAAGTCATTATCGAAATCAAAGTCAGCCCGTAGAAAACTTGAAGTGAATAAAATACTTTTCCGTCTTCAATAAGAGATAAAGAGTCCGCGAACTCTAAGAAGTAATTCGCACGCAATCGGCCGTATCAATTTATGGCTTGGGAACTTGCGAAAAGATTCCTAGCCCACCAAACGAGGTTAGTTGATCCACAGCTTCGTAGAATAAAAGGATTTATCGAGAAACGAACTCAGCGGCTTAGCTTTAGCTCTATTTTGCTTTGCAATGTCATATGATTCATGGAGGATAATATTCCGGAGGATTCTTATATACATTATCTCATTAGTGGCGATTAAATCTTTATCCCAATCATACTGGATAACGTGCTTAGTTAACGTTTCATTGAATTATGCACACATTGTTTGAATAATAGACCAATTCATAAATAAGATTATTGACTAAAGTAAATAATTACACAAATCTCTCTGTAGGTAGGTATATCTTAGTATAAATATTTTTTACAACCAGTCTTAGAAATAAAATTCTTGGTTGTTTAGCAGGTTGCCACGTATAACTTCCAGGGGCGCTTCACTTATGTTAATAAAAAAGTCTGGGCCAAAAAAAATGTCATGAGGTGAATTTAAGACCTAACTTTTAAAAACCACAGTCATGTAGGTATGCCGTGTCGGATTAAGTCGTAATCTGGCAGGCTTCTTGAGGAGCATTAAATTTTCATGGTGCAAGGGATAGCTTTTTCTTACATTACCATGAAGCCTGACAGTACCTAAGGCATCCAATTACTTGGCTTAGTGAATTGAAGTATGTAGCAAAGTCGGGAATGTATTATGTATTAGCATTTTGATTAAAACACTAGGGAGCGGAGTATATACGTTGGAGTCGTTGGACTGAGTTTATAGCACTATTGTTATTAGGATTTCCATAACACTAACGTTAAATATTATGCTGCTTTGGGTCCTTTTATTGAATATTGTATGCGTGCTCTCTTTGACAGTCGTATCGATAGCGTTGCAAGGAAACACGTTTATGTAAAATAATGGAAATCCAGAAGTATTATGTAAATTGAATTAAAACCGCGATTGTATCCTTAGAGCGTTATTGCAATTAATGTTTTGGGAGCACTAGAAGTTTATACAACTTATAACCATTCACGGTGTTCTGGCATTCGAATATGTAATGAATGTGAGCAAGACATGAGCCATTTAGAGTAACTCCATCTATTTCGAGATCGTCTGGGAATCACAACAAATGCCGTGAGCCCCGACTCATTTGTCGCGGCGTAAATCTTTGCCTTTCAATCAGTTACTGACGTAGACTCGACGAGAATTTGCTAAAGATGTCTTGCTGGGAATGCAGACAACAGGTGCAGCAAGTTAAAAGCGATCCAACCAGGCATTGCAAAGACTTTCAAACAATGTTATTAGTTATCTGAGTCTTATTCCAGGTTCTTCATTATATGTGCCTTATTGCAAAGGTCCTGGGTTCGAATCCCGGTAAGGGCAAATATTTGTGTGATGAGCATAAATATTTGTTTCTGAGTCATGGATGTTTTTCTATGTATTTAAGTATTTATATCTATTATATATATCGTCGTCTAGTACCCATAATACAAGCCTTACTGAGTTTACTATGGGACTAGGTCGATTTTTGTAAGATTGTCCCCTTATATTTATTTATTTATTTATACTCTTTTCTTAATAAACCATATTTTGATTACACAATACAAGAAATATGAAAAAAAACTTTGGTCAAAGATAAATAAGAAGCTTTAAAAGAAAGGCTGGTTGCGCGCTAGGAGAGTCTGGGTCTGGTGTATATACACATAAACAGATGCTTTGCATGATGCAGTAACGATCCCTCATAAATATTGTTTTCGCGCAACGTCGATTCAGCGACAAATAATAAGACATTCACTTGTTTTGCAAGGAAAGGAAGGCGTCTTCATGAATTGCTGATACCAGCTCTATTCTAAGCAGTTCCTCTGAAATAAGGAGATTGCATAAATTTACAGTACACAGATTGTGTACTTGTTACAGTCCCCTTGAAGACTTTAAGGGTTAGGCCAGAACTTTGGGGTAAGTGTGCACTTTGGTTGTATTTTGTCGTCCACAAGATAAACTAAAGGGCGTCCCTCCGGTCCAGGATTTGACTTAAACTTGATACGTAATTAGAAATTGGCTCCATAGCGTTTAATTCGAGAATACTTGAAATTGTTTGTAATTAAACACGCTGTTTAACTTTCTATAAAAAATTAATAATAAGATAGAATACTACGATGATGAAAAAAGTATAGAGCAACAGTGCTAACCAAATCATGTACATACTTATCATGTGTTGGACTAGTCTGTAAGTGATATGTATACTTTTGCTAATAAATAAATAAGGCGGATGTCACACTGCGCCGGATCTCCGGACGGAGGTGCGGAGCTGCATACAAATTTCGCCGGACGGAGGTGCGGTGCAGTGTGTCGTACCACATGGAAATTATATACAAACTGAGGTACTTGCATACAACGAGCTCCGCATCTCCGTCCGGAGATGCGGCGCAGTGTGACATCCACCTAATAAAA
This sequence comes from Epinotia bilunana, assembly GCA_947049275.1. Classification (NCBI taxonomy): domain Eukaryota; kingdom Metazoa; phylum Arthropoda; class Insecta; order Lepidoptera; family Tortricidae; genus Epinotia; species Epinotia bilunana. The sequence goes on from OX346257.1 coordinate 17,826,116, forward strand.
TGTATTAAGCTTAATGCACTCCGGAACGTTGACATCATATTTAACATAGGTACCTGTAATCCTCCGTATTCTATTTCTGAAATAAAACCTTTAAATGCAAAATTAACCGCGCAAATCTGCCGGACCCTAAAATTTGGATGAGAGGTAGCCTGCACGTGAGTAATTATACTGTAGAAATTATTAAATTAAGTTAATTTACAGCTCAGGGTAAAATGATTTATTACCAAAGTTTCCAGTAAATGGCGTATTAAATTGTTTACCATAAATGTTTATTTCGTGTGCCTAATAGACCTATTCCAACAAAGACGTATCCTTGTTTGGCAAACAAAATGTAAATTAAAGCAAAAAATTATGCGAATGTCTCCGACTATGGTGGGGACGGCGATATTTCTTACAATGGACGTAAACCTAAAAGTTGAAGGCATGTAGCGCTCCATTATTATATTATGACCGAAGGCGAAGGGTCGAGGGTTGTAGGAGGATGAATATCGTCGGCCACATATGAGCACTGTCACGCGCAGAGCAGGCATCTGACGACAATGCGGACCTTTTAGTTAACTACCGCAACTCCCATTTCGCTCAGAAGGGGCCCACTGTTATTGGGAGAATGGCCGCTAAATTTTCAATAGAAACGCCTATTTATGGGACTAATTAAAACTTTCGGCGTAACGTTGACGACAGTCGTTTGCAATTATACCGGTATGTATCGTTCACGTATATTTCGCAGCATTTACTATGAGATCGCTTTGTTTGTTTACTCAAATATTTACCTAATGTTGTTACATTATTGAAAACGTTTTTTATTTATAGACTGTAATCTGAACTGTGCAGCAACATAAAACCACCCTAACAAATGACACGAAGGGCCGAAATCATCGCTCTAGTGTTTGTTAAATAAGTAGGAATTAATAGCGAGCAATAAAACAGACACTTTTATGGTTTCGAAGATTTACAGCGGCACACTATCGACACGTATGGGACGTTAAATCAGGACACAAGTGTTCTCACAGAAGGGCCTCTTACTACCTAATGTGTATCACTGAATTGGAGTTCTTAGGTGCGCGGTTGTTTTATGCGATAAACGCTGCGATTCCACAGGTACCTGCGATTACCGCAGCGGTTACATAGAAGGTATCCTTGCAATAGTTGGAATCGCAGCGTTTAACGCATAAAACAACCGCGCGCCTTAAAGGTGACGCAACTATGAAACATTTTTGTGGGAATGAAAAATCACCCTTATCAATTGGCCCAAATTAAATATGGTAATGCTGAGAATATTATTATGCTGAGACAGACATTTTTTCTCCATGTATCTAGGAATACACCGCAGCACCGTCTAAAAATCCGTTCAAAAATCGAATGCAATATAAACACATTCATGCCTAAAGCGTGGAGGATGTAAACTATTCATGAAGTAGTTACTTATATAGTTAAAGTTAGCAACACACATTCAAAGCTGTGGCCAGTCTTGATCACGTACTGGCTATAAGCGTTGTTCAGGCAATTTATTATTTAAACATAAGGTCCCCACTTGAGTTCCAAAATAGTGAATACGTAGTAACACATGACCAGTGTTTATTTACAAAGCACGTAGGCTGGCGTCAGCCCAAGCGGGCAACCACAAAATTTAAAAGTGGTATTAAGTCTATGAAAGTTTTTGCTAGATGGTACTTTTTCGAAATGCACAGCATAACTGAATATTGGTGGAGTTTACGCTCCCTCTATACTCTCCGTGATACCCGAGGGTAATGACTGAAAATTTCCAGATTACATTTTATATAGACGCGTTTGGTTAGAGGTGTAGGTATGAGTTGTATACCGTAATGTAACGATTGACCTGGTGTGACCTTTTATTTTATTTGGCAGTAAAAGTGGAGGGACGGGGGTAAATTGCATTAGTAGACGTAGCTTGGTTATACGAACTTGGTAAGATACATTTTTTTAAAGATGTGCCTACTTATGCTTTGCTAAGTATTGCAATTATAAGTTAACCGTAGAATATATGCCTTTAAAAGCATTTTTTAAGGTATTTACGCAATATATTTGTGATAACTATGAAACCATTTTACGTCGTTTTTCGTTCAGAGTATTTGAAGGCTCGTTTTTTAAATAGTTAGTAATTATAGAGTACGAAGTGTGAGCTATAAACATCAGTACCTGCGCGCGCGGCGACGGCAAAGGGGATTTATTATGTAGTACCAGTAGTTTAAGTACCTGGGACTGGCCTTCAGGGGGCTTTGCCGCCGTTCTCTGATCACATTTCAGACTGATCTATTATGATCGGTTTATAGATCCTCATATGATTAAGGGCCGATTTTTCAATCTCTAGATAAAGTTATCCGTCAGTTAAAATTATCACCATCTTTTTCTTAAGTCATATGAAAGAAAAGGACAGAGCTTACATTTATCTGACAGATAGTTTTATCTGGGAATTGAGAAATCGGCCCTTAAGCAACTTTGTGCTTAGTTAATAAAATACATTTGGTATTTTTACTTCCCGGGTTCTTGATTAGTTGGCAACGAGAATAAAATAATGTTACATGAAGTGAAGCTGAAATTCTGATATACCTAGTCGAGCCACGTGATGAGAAGTGGTCTTGATTGCCAATCAACATCAAAGAGGCTGCCCAAGCATTCCCGCTATTGATGGCCTGGATTCTGGACCACGAGAAAAAAAAGATCATTATATTTTGGTAATTATTGATCAGGACTTACCATCCGCTTTTCATGAAACAATAAAAAAGTTTTTTTTTTAGATTCTGAAAAATCTGTATTAGCCGTGATCTATGAACTCTTTACGGTTAGTAAATAAAAAAAATGGTAATAATGAAGTACTATACCTATAATATTCTTCAAAAAATCATATAAATGTGTATAGGTGCTCATATAGGCAGTGCACTCGGGATCCAAGCGGCCAGTGGCGGGGAGGAGAGAGTGGGGCTCACGGTAGGCGGCTAGCACGGAGGAGTTTGTCCGTTCTGGTTTTTTTTTTACATACATACATACAAACAGACAGGTCAAACTGAGAACCTACTTTTTTTGAAGAACGCTTATATTCAACATGTTAGGTTGTTTTAGAAGAGCAATGGATTATAAATTTATTGATGACACTGCTGGACGGGCAATTTCCATAAATCGTAGAGAAGGATAAGATATAATATTTCAATGACACAAACCTCAATATCACAGCAGTTGCGAAGAACTTGCCAAATAAATAAAATTATGTATTAACAAGGTGGGCGATGGGTAAAGTCAAAATCATCAACACCATATCAGCTGAAAGCCGTCCACTGCTGGACATAGGTAGGCCTCCTCTGAAGAGTGCCAATGTGACCGGTTCTGCGCTACCTGCATCCAGCGGACTCCCGCGACCTTTACTTGTGGGGGGCCTACCCACGCCGCGCCTTCCGGTACGTGGTCGCCACTCGAGAACCTTTCCGCCTCAACGGCCATCAGTTCTACGCCGCTCACTGCCACTTAAGTATAGCGATTCGGAGGGCTATATTGGTTACCTTGGTTCTACTGCGGGTAGCCTCATTTCTGATGCGATCACGCAAAGAAACTCCTAATGCTATGCCCTCTCCATTGCCCTTTGGGTTACTTTGAGCTTTCTTATGAGGTCCATAGTAAGCGACCACGTTCCGTGCCATATTCGAGCGTAATGTGTCCGATTGAAATGGGAGTTGGTATTACATGGGCATTTGACATGATCTTCGTCTTATCCATGTTCATTCGTAAACCAACTCGCTCGGAATCTTTACTGAGGTCATCGAGCATCGTACTTAAGTCCGCCATGGTCTCTGCCAAGACTACTATATCGTCAGCAAACCGAAGGCGAGTGATTTACTCGCCGTTGATGTTGATGCCTAGCCTTCTCCAGTCCAGTGAAAATATTCCTTCCTTATTCCGGCCAGGTAGGATAAAGAACAAGTGAAAGCTTTGGGAGATCAACAATAGAAAGTGTAGTGTAATACACGCCAGTACGAACATCTGAGATAACGTGCACAAAGCACTTGCATAAAATTGTTACGGAAAAACTGATCAATAAAACTTGGGTATCAAATAGTCGCAACGAAATATGAGCCGAAGCCGTAAAGGGTAAAGGAAAAGTCCCAAACCAAACAGGGTGCTTGTTTCCTTTCAAACAAATATTTATCCCAATGTTGGGATTGGACTGATATATAGCAAACATTGTAAAGAAAGGGTATTTTGATAAGAGCAAAATCGTTGGCATTGGTGTAAGATTTGACGGGGATAGTATTTAGGGGCAATAGAACAGTTTTCAGGGCATTGAAAACGTACGTTTCGGTAGACGGCCAGTAGTGCTAGTGGTTCGCCAAAATATGCGGAAAATGGTGTTCAAGTTTTAAAAATCGTTACGATTGATCTTTAGGTCAAACGAATCAATACCCGTAATAAAATAATATTAATAAATAATATTAATATTATTGAAAACTCCTCTCGCATTAGTATTTATCATCCTCAGTGTCTAAAATTCAACTTTTCATTCATGTTTCAACTGATTGTGATTTAATCAGTAATCACATTTTGTAATTTTTAAAAATTATGAAAATATACTAAATGAAATTATTTACTAAATTGCTTTTTTGAGGAGTCTGGAGGAGCCCAAACTTGGTATGTTTCGAAATTTTTTTTTTTTTAATTTAACAAAAATGGCTGAAATATAATTATGTGATATATTTTTAGAATCGGCTTAGTAAGCCCTTTCATTAGGTACCACACTCGATAGGTTTCAGTACAAAATATATTTTTCTTACATACAAATAAAGATGTCGACGTAACTCCTCTCCCTTTGCCTTTTTTTTTCGGCCTACGGGTCAAATTGATTCGTTTGGCCTAAAGATTAATCGTACCGATTTTCAAACCACCACCACTTTAACACCATTTGCCGCATATTACTGAATTAAGGGGTGTACCGCTAGCACTACAGGAAAAGGTCACAAAAACGTACAAAATTCGTTATATTATAAAAATACATAATGAAAATGCATAATATTTAAAACTAAAGTTTCGCTAAACACGAAGTACATATTTGTATGCTGTCGTGTCATTAGGTCATTACATTACCATTAGCTTTCCGCAGGTATTTATAGTATCAGTATGAAAATAAAACCACATTTATACGTAAACAAAACGTACATGACAATCGTGTATCACAGTAAAATCATTAAGCTGTTTGAACGCTGTAACAAAAACAAACGGTTATGGCTGTCTACGCCTCGTTTTCAATCGCGATCAATTTAGAGGCAGTCGAGCGTAAAACACTTCTAATTAAGAATGGTGTGAAATTCAGCGGCTTGTGCGATAATCCAACCATTGAGGTAATAATTACTGAATATATTGCGATAAAAGCCCTCATTAACATATATCTATGATCCCTGGCAATGGCAATTATCTACTAGAAATCTACTGCTAATAATACCGATACCGTTTTATTTCAGTGACGAAATTTAAATAATTTTTTATAACACAAATGAGGAAGCTCTCGATTCCGTCTTCGCACCTGCCCTAAGAATGCAAGGCCCAACGAGTTCTTGAGAGCACTCTAAATTTTCAATTACGTCCCAATCACTGTGTAATGGGTGTAAGTATAGCAAAGACTTTTTACGCTCCCCGAGAACGCTCGGGAGTAGATTTCACGGACGCTTCGAGAATAAATCACGGGACCAGCTGACGCGCCTTCTGAATTCTGGATGAGCTACCCAGGGTTGCTACCTTCAAACGAGTCGATAATTCAAAGTAACAACCTGCATTTTATCAATTTACTCTATGCTCTACCTTTTGAATACGTAAAGGAGGAAAATGCTTTTATTTTGTTAAATAAACTGTAGAAAACGGCGACGTATAATACCCGTCGGAATGTTAGAGATGGGTTTAATATATTTGCGTTGCAGGAAGGCAGAAAGCAAGATCAACCCTGTGCTCGAGATGTTACAATAAAAGTTGAGTCAGTGCCAAAATGTGAATCTTAAAGAGCGTACGCCGGAAATTTACTATAGAATGCATATGTTTCCAGGTATACGCGTAGTAAAAGAGAATTATGACAAGTACATGAGTCCATAATCAACTGAGGAGTCTACCACTACTTCACTAGTGGTATTTTAGATGTTTTCACGCCTTCCGGAAATACGGTACTTACTACTTAAATACCATTGTAAAACGTTTCATTACAAAAACAAGAGAGCAGGATATCAAGGATGGGAATAAAAACCCCTATGCCCTATGCAATAAACATTAGCTGTCTATTCCGTTGGATTTGCCCGCGACAAAAAGTTGTATGGAGAAAATTACACGCATCAATTGATGTATAGGGCCATTTAAGGACAACACCAGGAAGCGCCCGCCAACTGGTTCTCGTAACTGCGGGCATCGCAGGAAAAATGGACGGAGAAAAAATAATCGCCTCCTTATTAACTTGATAGAATACTCCTAGATGCGCTTGCCCATTAGAAAAGATATATCGGAACATGTTTATAACTATCTACCAGCTCGATATTCCGTTAATTATATTGGTTTATAAGGCTAGATTGAATTTACAAGGACCATAAACAGATTTTACCAGCCCGCTTGAGAACATCTGTAGTAAAGGAGCACTAAAGCAATAAATTGGGTAAAAGGAAAGGATCTGGGCAATATAATATTTGTAAAGTAGCGGTCTTTATGCGCATGCGGCAATGCGTGTCATCAGCGCGACCTCACAGTCCCGAGAAACACAATTTCGTGGGATTCCGAACGCTAATCCGGTCAACGGGATCGGTCCAAACTTGGCAAATTTGTTCAAGCAATGAAATTGTCGGTCTTATTTAACGAATTTTATAGGGCTTAAGCTGAATATCCGCGTGTTCTCAGTAAGATAGCGTTTCTGTATGAGTGATGGTGATGGTTAAGGTTCGCTGTGTAATGGCAACTAGGATGTTAGTTTTTCTTTATCCATGTAATAAAGGGAAATGTCAGTGACCGCTTGTAATGCGATTCGTTGCGGTATTCGCGGGCGTGGATAAAATTGATTTCTGGATGCGTGCTTTGCACGCACACATGCCGTGTTCGGGGTATGCACGACCCACCCAAGCCGTTTCGAATGACAGACGATTGCAGTTTGCGGGACTCCCGGTCTAGAGGTTTTGCGCAGGACGTCGGGGCTCGGGGCTCGGCGACGCGTGTAATGTATGTATTCGTTTTACTGATGCACTTACTGTTATGTAAGTACGAGGCCAATGTGCGTAAGTTCCTTATCCGATAGGATTAATGATTGATTTTATGCTGGAATTAAATTACGGTACCTGCCTACGTGCAACTGCATACTATCTGGCTGAGCCCTTTTAAACATAACTCTGTTCAAATCAAAAGCAACGTGACACGTGTTTTAATTAAAAATATATATATATTAGGGGAAGTATAGGCATCTATAGAAGTTCTATTAAACGAGAAAATGCAATACAGGGTGCTACTTTTATGCAGTAGGTGTTCCTTTATTAAAATTAATATTCGATATAAAGAGCGTTGCAAAAAAGGTACAAGGTAATGAATTATAATTAAGGGCGGCTCGCCTCCCTCGCTCTAATGATTATAGCACAACATTAGCTGTACCTACACAAATTACCAAGAAATGCGTAAACATGTATAATAAAGGATCGCCGAGTTTAACCTAAATTAGGGAAGAGTAATGCGCTTTTTCTTTTGTTACATTTTTATTCAGCAACCTGACCCCATTGTTGCTGTATTTTGTGTAAAATCGGTACCTAAGGTCTTTTACGAAAAAGTTAAAATCTAAGATGATTTCCTTTTGCAGTTCATCTCCTTTTCACCCAAATGAAACAATTTATATTCTATTTTTATTGGAAAATATAAAGAGGCCTTTGAACAACAAGAACGTCTGGAATCAGTTCGGCTGCTTATTAAGCTTTGAGATAAAATATCTTTTCTTTAAAGGTATTCAATTTCTATTTAGTTTCTTACACGATGGTATAGAACAAAATAAATATGTTATTAAACGTAACAATAGTCGTCACTCGTTTGGTTCTAATTGACCTAGTTGTTGTGTATGTACAACATATACTTCTTATTATTTACGGGATAATTTCATGATTACCAACTATAATTAATTAATTATGGTTACACCATCAAAGTGCCCGTGACAGACACCGTGCGTTTGCATAATGGTAGCAGATTGTACCAATTTTGGTATGGAATAAAAACAGGCGACCACTGAAGCAGTTCTATTGCACTATAAAGTACTGTCTCAGGCTGGGTATAATGAACAATTGCGACGAAGCTGTCGGTTAATCCAGAGAGCTATCGGCACGTATAACTGCACAAGAGCACGATACTATCTGCGGCTCGTTAACGCTCAACTTATAAATTTTAAACCTAACAAAGCTCGGATAAATGAACCACTGCCCAGTAGTGCCACCGATTTCGCATTTATGTTTCTAACTCCAGTATAACTCTCAATTAACTCAAATGTATGGTTTAATGCTTGTTCGACTTCATTTAATCGATAAACGTGAACATTGATAAAGTTAAAACCATAACCATAACTTCGGTTTAGCATTGAATTTAGCGGAAAAAGTTAATTTGCAAACGTGAACGTTATTTTTAATTTAATTAAAAGCACGAACGGTATTTTAATTACCACTGACGGACAGGTTCAATTGAAATATATTTTAGCAGGTATATAACTAGAGCTTGCCGCCCAACAGTAGTATTTCTGATAATCAAACAGTACTCGACTAGATATCACAAGTATTTTAATTACACATACGTCTACGTAACTTAACCTCAACTGATTAAGTATATACGTTGCGGAGACCGCTCCGATTTGTACCTATGTTAGAAAGTTTAGCTTAGTTCGACATGTAACTTATTCAAATATTGTTTCTAACATCCATTATTAACTGAAACCCAATTCAGCACACGTTACAGTTTCATCAACAATATTGTTACGAGGAAGAAACTAGCACGGACTACATTGCCCATATGTAAAGAAACTTCAGAAACGGGAACATCTTTGTGTGGGCTACAACTTCGTTCCGTCATTCCTAAGAAAAGTTTCCAGAATACGATTCGCCGCCTACTCATGGGTCTGGAATGACGTGTCCCTACTTTCAGAGCTGCATTCACGACGTAGTAACGGGTAATGGCACAATGGATGCATGGAGTATGAGGATATGGGCCGGTGACAGTAACATGAATTGATTGGTAGCACTGAGATGAATTCGAGTGTCGAGGCGTACGAAAGTTGAGCAGTATATTTTCTTTGTCCCTAGAATTCCCACGACACAATTCCTAGCCAGTACAACCTACGCATTGGCGATTATTATTGTTTAATTCAGCAGTTAGTCGTAATGCCAAGGAGCCCGATAGTGAGCGTATCTAAGCTACACAAATTATCATTTTCTTGTCGAGAACCCATATTCCAGTTCGTGAATGCCAACTACTAAAGTGGCATTTGTGTGGAAGGATTATTTTATGACCTAAGCTACTAGTATGATTTGATTGCTACATACTTGTTTATTTTTTTTAAATTGCTGCATAATGATTTTAAAACTGTATTTTAATACTAGGCCCTATTATGCAATACCTGTCATAAAATTAGTTAGGAAAAGCAAACTGGTGCAGCTTTTACATAATATTTGCTAGTATTTATCTATTTTCTGAATAAATGTAAATTTCCATTTATACTGAGTAGCGTTGTATAGAAATGAGATCTCCACAAAATCCCCCACTAATCACTATAAGCAAAAATGCATCGCAATTCGCAACGATCTCTCTTTATGATTATGATTACCAGAGTTCAGCTAAAAACATAACTATTCATACATTCACGTGAATATATAGTTTATATTTGGCAAACGATATATATACTTATAGTTGTAGGCACTAATATATGTCTTCCTCTGCTCACGAACCATTTAGCGTGACGGTTTGCGTTATGTACAAAGGGGGTCGGCGGGTCCATTTCCGCTATTATTTTTGTGCTAAAATTATGTATTTTTTACCGAGTAACGTTACTTTTAGAATCATTAGTATTACATTACATTTAGCTATAAATGAAAACTAGGAATCACTCAACTACTCGTAAATGCATCAAATAGGAATAGATTTTAGTTTGCTAAGCTATCGCTAAGTTTGAGAAAATTTGTGCTTATGTTACTACATCATCACTCACTGTCAGTCTACATTTCTCTATGACAGTTGTCATAAACATTTGAGCGTATAAAAATAAATACCTAGACAACATCCATGCCAACTTTCTTTCCGCGCCTGTACGTGAAAGGTTGTAAAGATAGTTTAGGTATTTCCTAGCTCGCCGGGCATCCGGGAACTATGGTAGGCTGCGGCGGTTAGCCAGCATCCCACGAGGTGCGCCCGCGCCGGGTCACTGACCCCGCGCGCTAAGGAAGCCTATACGTCAAATTAATAGCGCTCGTCTTGGTTGTAGATTTATGAGTGTTTATAAAATGTATAGGGGTTTATGTTACTAATAACTATAGGTAGAAATATTTTACAAATGCTCATTATTTTATAGGCAAAATGAAGTTGTGACAAATGTTCTGTTATTTTTACTACCTAATAATATTATAACGAGGAAAAGTCTTTGATAATATTGTAGCTTTGTAAGTTAATAACTTTGTATGTTTTGGGTAAGCTCCGCAACCGTTTACCCGATAAAAAAATCACCTAAATAATAAATAATAATAATAAATATAAGGGGAAACTTTTACACAAATCGACCTAGTCCCATAGTAAGCTCAGTAAGGCTTGTGTTATGGGTACCTGCGTGTAGAATGTGCTTTCCGAGTGGTTATAGGCTATATTTTATCCCGCGGGTTTGCCTGCGTTATTTGCAATGCAATACGCGTACGAAGCCGCGCGGGCAGCTATTAGGATATAAATTAGAGTTACTACATATAGGCAGAGGCTCTAGTATATGTTTTACCGAAATAAAACTTTACGATCGCGTTTGCGTTTTACCCTCAATTTGTATGGGATTTCACAGCTAAACGCGAACGCGGTCGTAACGTTTTGTTTCGGTAAAACTTATACTAGAGCCTCAGACAACGAAGAGTTATTGAAATCCCGTAAGTCTGACCATCAAAATCAGCTAGATATTATAGCTCCGTGAAATGAGTGATCTTCGGTAAAATTACATTACTTACAAATTCCTTAACATGGCAGACCACTATCATATCACAATGACAAACAAATCAAAAAGTTCCAAAACCTAAATAGCTACACATTATGCAACGGTTCATAGGTGTCGTAAAACGTCGAATTGTGACATATAAGTCATATAACGGCATCAAACTTAAATATCCTCGATATCCTTAGGGCTTTGCCACGAACTTGTAAGGGCCAATAAAGTTGAGAAGTGCCTACATAAATCATGGATGTCGGTTAACTTTAATCGGAAATCGGGAATCTACGTGGGCGAAAATAATGTTTAAGGCTCAACTGGTTAACTAATAATAATAACAGTCGTCGAATACGACAATTTTCGCTTAGACATTTTTTTACTTACATTTTTTAGTAACAAAACAAAAGCGGAAGTTTGTACCAAAATAAACCAATATTTCTTCAGCAATATTGTAAAACGAACAAGCAGGAATCTCGATACAAACTTCACTAAAACGAATCTTTTATAAACTCAAATGCACGTTCCTCCGTATTTAAATTCTGAACACATACTTTATCACAGTCTTCTGCAATCTCCGTACCGCTAAAAGCTTTTAGGAATATTTCGTCCAGATTTACAGTGCACCATTGATAGGCATGAAATGGGGGCATAGGTTGTGGTCGAAGCTAAGAGCAGATACTAGCGCGCACGCATTAAGCAACAAGCCGAGAAGATAACCGCAACATAGGCAATAAAAATGGATGAGGGTTTCGCCAGCTGCAGAATATGTAACAGAACACATAAAAAGCCAAACCCATTTCTTAGAAACCAGGGTAACAGGATTCTTAATGTAAGTAAGTATGCACATATATCATTTCTTTCAATATTCAAATTTACAGTATTTACACACGACAACCCTTAACGGTGAAATACCCATAGCTTTATATTCGTTCTGCTATGGAAGCACCACTTGGCCAGATTTTCCGAAAGTTAATCAAGCACGACGAGATATGACAAGTTGCCGTCGTCGCCTGGTAGACGTAGACGTCAATTAGTTCACTTAGCTACTTTGTTACCTCGATAAGAATATAACTCGGTTTTAATTCGCAGCTGTCAAAGACAACGCCCGCAGCTGCGCTCGTGCTGACAAAAGGTAAATTAATAGAACAGTAACGAGGAAAACTATGTCTGCAAATATAAGTTAAATAAGTAAGACTCGGAGCGTAGAATAGACGTTTGGATACTATGTTGACTAAATAAATCGCTGCAGTTGATATACAGCAGCAAATAGTGCAAAATAATCCAATGCAAGTAGGTACTTCTGAAAATGTCCGAGTAACGGTCTATTCCAAACGTATATTTAAAATGACAGTAATGTTGTGGTGCTTTCTTCTCATAACCTGGACGATTAGTCATCGGATCAGCAAGTTGTTGTGAGACGATTGCGAATGGCTTAGGCTAACAACAGATCTTTTCTGAAATCGTTAGGTACTAGATAGTATATAATGAGGAACAAAACAAAGTTGAGACTTGAGAGTAGTAGTGTGTGAAAATAAAGTGACTACAGATTGTCAAATCGTATAATAAGTACTCAGACACAAAGTTCTGCAAACGCATCACGTATTTGCAAATTTAATTTGCACTCACTGCAGCGAACTGCGTCCGAAGTGACGGCGGAGCAGTGTTGCTGCATTAGCGGTGTCAGTTGTTTAAACACATAACAAACACGGCTTTGAAGAGCGGACTTTGTTTGACTCCTCTCTCCCCTCAAACAAGCATGCTCGTCACCTCGGCCTTTTCACATCTTACAGCTTGTCTGTTCCAAGCGTGGAATGTACGAACAACCTGTGAACTTTATATATTAAAACGTGTGAAACAATGTCCAAATACACACGGCTTTTAACCATAAAATCAAATGAAGCAAGCTCTCATTTCAGTTTATGATCCAATATCATCGTTATAAGCTTATGATTCAAACGGCCAATAAAATCTTATCTCTCGAACCGTAAATAAAGCAACCACGAGTCAGTGACTACGTGAAGTCTACATCAAAACCGCGTACAGGAACTCTTAAAATAAACCACATGAAAAAATGTTTGTAATATCGACACCGATTGACCTAATCACGTCGGGCGGGTTTACGTTGTGTGATAATTAAAATGGCTAAATAGAGAATGCACTCTTACACGTAACAGTAGACAGAAAGCTAAACATATTATAACAAAGCACACCGTGTTTGCTTATCACATCATCAACGGTAACGTAAGTAATTTATAAATGGTGTTAGTTGGGAAAGCGTAAACAATTGTACTACAGGTTGAAATTTTGCTACAGGCAGATTATCTCTGGGCAAGAAACAACTGTGCTCTTATTTTAGCATGTAGCCCTATTAAATATTCCAAATGCAGCACAATGCTGATCAAGTGTTTAACTAAACTCGTGTTTGTAGACATACAGAGGCGCTAGTATAAGTTTTACCGAAACAAAACGTTACGACCGCGTTCGCGTTTAGCTGTCAAATCCCATACAAACTGAGGGTAAAACGTAAACGCGATCGTAAAGTTTTGTTTCGGTAAAACTTATACTAGAGCCTCAGGTTGTTAACCCATTTGCGTTACGGTCTGATACCGTCAGTTTAGATTTATGCAGGTACCCGTACTCGTAAAAATACGCCTACTAATAAAAAACGCCTCTCCACCTTTTCTAATTCGATGTTACATGTGTTCATATTAAAATGATTAACTGAATACTGATGAATTACTTCCGACTCATTTGCTCCGATGATAAGCTGGATGTCCGTTAATCTTAAGGCTGCACAGGTTTCACCTTATATGGTGTGCATCCGAGCACAGGCCTCCCGCATAGCTAGCACCAGTTCAAAATGCATTTTTTTTTTCAGCATACGGCACGCTGCATTTCTGGTTTTGTTTCGATTGTCGGCCGAATGCGCGAAGCCAACGGTGCTTTTTATTCATATTCATATGACCCGCAGTTCCGAGTACAATGTTAAATAAATCAGCGAGTAACGAGACGGTTACGGAAGCCGCTTCGCCAAATCGGGCCCTGGAATGAGGATCGATTTATTTCTCTTGAAGCTGGGTATCGCTGTGAGTGGTTTGCGGAATACGCGCGCCGGGTAAAACGATACGCAATGACTTTTGTTGAGCATCGCATATTTCGTTTGCGTGTAATTTAATTTCGAATCCACATTCCTACATATCATTTTTATTATAAACAGCATTATGTTGATAACCACACAGGATAATTGATATATAGATTTTATATAGAAAAAAAAAACTATGTAACCCCGTAGGGAGCTTTTTAGTAAAGTTGATGGAATGTTCATAGCAATTAAAATTTGTTGATGGCGCTGTTTATAAATTAAGGCTACCTAGCAGTAAAAATGTTGCTACTTTTGCAGTTTCTCCTTATAGCTTCCGCTTTGAGATGGTTCTTACTAGACACATGATTGTTACTTATTCCGGACCGAAGCGCCGACCTGGCTATGAGGAAGTATTGAGACGCAATAATCGCCAGTAATTATAACAATTGCTGATCTTCGCTCTGCATCCGCGTTACGGTCATCGCTTTTTTTTACACAATAGTTAAAGCCCTGCCGTTGTCTTGCATATTTCATAGTTTTACTCTAAATAACTTTTTTAAACGAATGAATTGTGTAGCATTTATAAAGACATAAATTCGAGTAATTTCAGCCACAAGTTTAATTTCATGTTCAATCACTTGATCCATTTGTTAATTGCGATCAGCCATTGTTATAAAAAAAAGAAAGGAGAAAGTAGAATACGGTAAACTAATTTATTTCGAGACAGCTGAACATTATCTAGATAACACAGACCGAAAGTTAAAAGTATTGAACGTTACAGATTTCTAGGTAGGTATTAACACTTTCCATTAGCGAGTAACAGTTAGGCTTCAATCGATGCTAAGATTTGATGGGTGCAAGTAATCCTCTATTTTACAGTTACTGTCCTTGTTAGGTACATTTTGTGCTCGGTTATGTTTATCGGCCCGTTTAGCATTTTGTTTCTTGAAGCCAACCCAAGCGGGTTCGATTCAATTTGCGCCAAGGGCATGGCTACCTTCACCTCATAAAATTTTCACTACAACAATATGATAAGGCGCTTGCGTTAATTACTTGCAGCGAGTGTAACACAAGCCGACTTGTCCAAGTACTTGCTTCTCAAATTACGATCCTTATGACGCCGCCCTGTAAGATAATTTATAATGACGGTTTAACGACATCTCGCTACATTTTATTCGGGATTATAATTTTAAACGACAGGTATGTCCGTTCAGTTCACCGAGACAATAACGACTCGGTTGATTCAATTCTTTAGCTAGATCCAGAATTAATAACCACTGCCTGTAATTTAATTATCTTTATAAGGGTGGGTCAAAACTTCAGGCGGACCAATATGGCGGTTATTGAGGACAAGATGCTTGGCTAACCACATGCGAATCAGTGTTTTCATAACGAGTTAAGTGTGGTATAAAAAAGTAGATCATTAATGAATGGAATACCATATTCGGTAGCAATTGTGTCAATGGACCAGTCCCGACCGGATGCCCAGCCTTTATTCTTGTAAGACTTGATAGCTCAAGCCAGCAATGTCAACATACTGGTACAGCACGAGTAAGTCATGATGAAATCACCTGTCACAAGACTTGTATGAAAAAGGTGGATATAATTTACTTTAAAAACAAAGTTTTAACCGACTTCAATTTAGTACTCCGCCAAGCCACGATAACATTTCCACATTTCTTTTCCAATTTACCACATGAACTGATTTCCGAGAGCAAATGCATTGATTATTAGGGAAAAAAACCCAATCGCTGTATGTGGCCCGATAATATTTGAGGACTTCCGTCGATTCCACAAGGATCACCTTTGGCACTTCATTAGTTGCTATTTTAACGGAATCTTATCAAAATGTGTGACGTACATTTGTACTTTTAAGTACATAATTGAGGAATTCCATAAGTCATCTGTGGTCTTCATCATCAATTCCACTCCACCAAATTTATGATTACCGGGTGTAAATACACGAGTTAAAATAGAAAATACCAAAATCACTACACGCGTGCCTAATATAATTGAAGAGTTCCCTCAATTCCTCATGGATCCCATCATCCAATGGACCCACCTGGAACTACCTACTTACAAACCAAAAAAATTTTTTACGAATCGGCTCATCAATGACGGAGTTCTGAGGTAACAAAGATTAAAAATAATAATTAAAAAAAAAATACAACCGAATTGAGAACCTCCTCCTTTTTTTTGAAGGCTGTTAATAAAAAGAACACGCTTTATTAACATTATGAATTTTCATACATAAAGATATCAAATTTAAAATAAAGCTCAACACGAAGTACAATCACTTCAAAGTTAAACCTATAAAAGCTGAAGGTGAAACTAGCTACAGGTTGTTTGAATTTGAAACGCTCGAGTAACGAGTTGGTCGCGGCTGAGACAACGTTTGCAGACGTGCGGTATTTCACAGGGAAGCGAGGCGGATAGATGTTTGCCTCTGGCGTGAGCTGTCAATCACGTGGGCACGACCACGCGCGACCGGCTTCCGGCATGCGGGTGCTGTACCTCTTACAGTGTAATGCATATTGTAAGCTCTGCTTGGCCACAAGTCTGGTATTCGGTGAAATTATACAATGTGCCATTAATCGGCATTGGTATACAATACATATAGGTGACAGTTACGTGGCGACAGATATTGGTCGGTCTAATTGTGTGCTTAAGACAGGTAAAGCCTATGTAATTACTATGCCTCTGAAGTAAAGTAGTTGAATAATCTACTGCTTAGAATCTACCTAGCTATCTAGGATAATCTATTAGAAACAAGCTACTGCCTTCTGAAATTCTAATGAAATGAATGTATTTTTATGCCAACCTTATAGAATGATATCAAAATACATCTATTTATTTAGAGGTTACTGTAAGAAGGTCATTGATTCTTTTTAAGCAGTCCATGGTTTATCTCGTTTCTATTAGCTGCCTATTACTAACTGCGAACTAGTATAAATTCTTGAATAAGTCGTTCCATTTATATTAATTTAGTGATAATTTATTAACAGCCTATATTTATGTCAAAATTTAGTACCGCAGCAATCGAATCATGCGAATTGAGCGACTTCGATACGACGACGATAGAAACAAATACGAGTAAAATGATTTTATAGCTTCATACCGAGATTGGTTCGTAGTGGGAAAGTCTTTATTGTGGTGCGGGCGGTCGGAGGACTTATGGCTCACGAGTGGCTTCAGGCAGCGGGCGTTGTCTGTGTGGTCCGCCACCATCGCATTTCTACCAGCTAATGGTTAATTGCACTCAATTCACCGACAAGAATCCACATGAAAGTAAACTTAGAAGGCAAGCGAATAGACATAAAGAAGACATCAAACTGTGATTGGCCGCTGGCGAATTTTCCAAGCGGTTGGCGCATGACCGAGATCAATTTTTCAATCACGAACACGGGATTAAGACTTACGAAGTTCCCTTTCCGATATCGAGAATCCGAGAAAATATGGGGCAATATTGCCCCAAACAACTCTATCGAATAGCTTCAAAACTATTTTATCTAGATTGAGTTTTCGCGCTTTTCCTCTTAGACGGAGATTGCAATTTGTCAGCCGCCTGAAGGTTACAAAATAACATAATTTTAAAAGCTGGGGGGCTAACGTAACCACGTGCGCGGGAAACCGCAAATATCCAATAAAGGAAGACGTATTTATTTACCAAAAGGGTTTAAATAATCTCGCATCGTCACGGTGAAGGTGAAGCTAGGGTCTTTAATAATTAATATATCTATCTATTCCAGTGTCGAAGGTTGAAGGCGGTGGTTGACTAACGAAATTAGCCACTGAAAGCACTTAAGCTCAAAGCTGGCATGGACATTGCTTTAACTAATACATAAAACAAATCCACACATTTAAGTAGGTAGGTATTTGTAATTTACTTTACTGCGGAAAATATAAAGCTAAAATAATAACCAACAAAAGTATTCGATTTCTCTTGATAACATATTTCTCCTTCGATATTCATACGGAAATGACGTGACATGCATATCAACACTACCGCATTACCAATACATGCCCTGGGTATTGCGAGTCTCTAGGGCTACTGTAATCACAATGGACGGAATGCTTTAAGAACAAAGTGTTCAGGGCACAGAGTGGGACAGATTTACACCTATGTTAAGTTGCACCTTTTTGAATGGTGTTACGGTTGAAAATAGATCCATTGCTAAGTTAGAAGTTGACGATCGCCATCCACGACTTTTGCTGGTGAATGTCGATGGCAAAAAAGCCTTTCCATGTCAAGGGCTGTCGATAAGCAAGTCTTTATTCCTGGTATGAAGCCCTGTAGAATTGGCATAGCATAACTTAAGTTTGCTTTATACTGAAGGCACTTTCAGCATTTATTCTTAGGTTTTCATCACAGGATGTTTTAGAAAGTAATTTTGTTTAAACCTTTCAAACAATGTTCACCCATCCTGCATCTATTAATTAGGATTCATTGTAATAAAAAAAACTAAACTAGATCTTAACGTTCGTTCCCAGTTAAAATGTAACACGAAACAGAAATTCAGACACTTAATTTAATAAGTTAAAGAAGGACATCACAGTAAGTAGAGCGAAGTAGAAAAGGCGTGAATTTCTAAATGTGGTGTGTAACTTATGGCAAATTGCCATACCGGGTGGCAGTGACGTGTTTCCAGTGACGTGTTTCGTGAGGTTCTGGATAATTTGCCTCCAAAATAAGGCATACGTGCGTCGCAGACCTATTATTTTCACATGCTAATATGTATAAGATCACACATTTTTTCTCTCTCGTCTCTTCTGTCGAGTTTTCGTGTTTATCGTTGCCTAACAAAAAAATACAGTCATAAATCTCCGGATAACATACTGATATTTCGACCTCCAGTGTGGGTTAGTCGAATCTATTGGTTAAAAGTGGAGAACATGCGACCAAAGGCTTCTAAGGTACAACGCTATGTAATAGCTCCAATACTTAGGTTGGGGCAGTTAATTTGTAGTCGTGATAGTATTAACGAAGCTGCGGTTGGCAGAGCTCATTTCAAAAACCGTAAGATGCTATCGGCTGATGCCTTTATACTGACGGGCGGAGACATGGTAATGAATGCTTTGGGCAGACATAGCTATAGCATACATCACGAGAGAAAAAATGTGCCTCGGGCGTGCTCAGGGCAAATTCGTCGGATATTAGAATATTACATATCAGTCAGTAAAAGGAAGATACGACACGACTCCCATGCGCAATGCAACGATTCTTGACTTATTTTGATAAGACTGTAATCTCGCGCTGTCAAGATTGTCATGTCATGGTTTCTTATTTTCTTAGATATTCTATCTGTCATACGGAAGTTAACAATAATTTAATTTCGCTTATCTAGAGAGCGTTGAATGCCTATCTCTCTTAGATTAACGTCGTCACGACATTTTGTGGAGCAATCCCGCAGCGGGCAATGGAACGCAAACAGAGCGAGCTCCGAATTAATAATTTCAAACTGAACAGCGAATGGGAATGAAATGAGAGTTTCAATCCGGTTTACTGGAGTAACGACACTTGACAGAAGCCCCGAGTGCCTTTTAAGGGATTGTACTCGAGCAAATGAACTGATTGCAGATAGCGTTTCCTCGTCATTGCATAAACAAAAGACAGCATTGCAAAATGAATAAGCCTATGTTATGAAGAAAAGTGATGTATGCAGAACGCAAACCGGTTATGATTCTCACTTGAATAGATTTTAAACATCCGCCTGAATATCTCGCATGCGATTTATATCACAGCAGAGCCGTTGGGTTATGCCATCGCCTGCGCCTGTCCATTCGTCCATTTGAAAATATCACGCATACATCAGGCTGCCACCAGTAAGTTCGCAACCTAACATTAGCTGCAATTATAGTCCGTGTCCCAAGTGGTTAAAGTATGAATTGGTATATTTTGATTCTAAAGGTCTGTAAAGTGTTCCAGACGGCTGAGTGTGCTGTCTAACGAGGAGTGACGGCTCTAGGACACAATGGCGGGCTCAGGTGTAACTCGTAGAGGCAAGGAATGCTGAAATCATGTCAGCTCATTCGAGATAGGAACCGACATCATTAAAACGATCGTGTTTAAACGTAAATCACCGAAGTATTGATTTGGAAAATCAAGCTCAATAAAATAACGCAACTACGCTACATAACATACTAAGCTAGTTTAAAAAAATAACCTCAGATATATTTAACGTCTGAATCTCACTCTTAAATCATTTTAAGTACTTTAGACACTGCGCTAGAAATCATGCAAAAGTCACAGATTATTCAGGTTCAATTTAGAAATCAACTAAGTCTGCTGTCTGTTTAGCTAAATTACTTACTAATAAAATTTTGATTATTTAGGTACGGTAATCCTAAACATTATTCATAAATCAAAACTTCCGAAACTTTCGCAGCATTTTATTTGTCCCTTGAAATTGATATTTAGAAATAAAATACTGTACTTACGCTATTATTGAAACAATTATTTCCATAATAAGATAGAACCTACAGTTATTTCTATTGACTTTATAATGTAATGCCCGATAATCGTGACTTGGGAAAATTACGGTTCTCATAGGCAATTATGGATACTTGTAAGTGATCATTAGAGAACGCCGGAATTCGATTCTGCAAATACAGTTCTAACAATAGCACGGAATATTTGATATATGTATTTAAGAAATGTTATCTTTTGTAATACACGCACGACACGACACGTTACATTTACCTACTGTGTGTGTGGAGAAGTTTCAATTTCGGATTCATTGTAGTGTTTTTGATCATTTGGAACCAGTGAAACAATAATTTACTTTAAAAACATAGTTTTAACCGACTTCAATTGAATACTCCGCCAAGCCACGAGAACATTTCCACATCTTTTCCAATTTACCACATGAACTGATTTCTGAAAGCAAATGCGTTGATTATTAGAGAAAAAAACCCAATCGCTGTATGTGGCCCGATAATATTTACCTTTGGCACTTCATTAGTTGCAATTTTAACGGAATCTTATCAGAATCTGTGACGTACTTTTGTACTTTTAAGTACATAATGGAGGAATTCCTTAAGTCATCTATGGTCATCATCATGAATTCCACTCCACCAAATTTATGATTTCTGGGTGTAAATACACGAGTTATAATAGAAAATACCAAAATCACTACACGCGTGCCTAATATAATCGAGGAGTTCCTTCAATTCCTCATGGATCCCATCATCAAAGTGTATTTTAGAAAAAAAAGGGACCCATCTGGAAGCATATACTTACAGACAAAAAAATAACGAATCGGCTCATCAATGACGGAGTTCTGAGATAACAAATATTGAAAAAAAAATAGAACCGAATATCTAATTGAGAACCTCCTCCTTTTTTTATTTCGGTTAAAAAAGAACTGATGGCTATATACCTATTGCCTAAAACACGAAATATTCTAGTTAATATCTAACCATCAGTTATTTAAGCCACTAGTACTGAACAAAATAAGGATGTTACATAACGTGTTGTTAGCATAAAGAAAGCGGTCAGATGTCAAGGGATAATTGCTATGGCAGGATATTAGAGGCATTTAGTAAGTGGGGCAATCCGCTGAGGCATCGGTTTAATCTCTCATCGCGAGGCGACTCATTGTCGAAGCTCGCTGTACTGTAGCAGGGTTTCAAAATGTAGAATGTGGCTTACGCGACTCTCGGAGATAAGTAGAAAGTCTTTTATGAAATTGGTATCTTTGTAATCCAGGAGCCTGCGCGGAGGCGTTATCAACCTCAGTTCAAGTCACTTTAAATATAGTGAATTATATTTAAAGTGACTTGAAGCAGTATCTGCAGACTTGAGGTAGCATATGGTTAAACAGTTCCAATTGATTTTCACCTTCTTCTGGTGGTCGGATTAGGTGGAAACTTGGCATGTAAATGTAGATGACAATGCAATAATCAAGGAAATAACTATCTATCTATTCAGCCCGTATCCACACACTGTTGAGTATAGGCCTCTTCTTTATTGCGCCACTCTCCTCAGTCCTGTGCTAATCTCATCCAATGTTAACCTCCTGTTCGGCAGATATCATCGGTCCATCGAGCTGGTGGTCTGCCCGCTGACCGTTTCGATGACCTTGGCCACCATTCAGTAACCCGTTTTGTCCATCTCCCATCGTTCCTCCTCGCCAAGTGTCCCGCCCACCTCCACTTTAACTGTGTTATTCCTTAGCCGACGTTCGCTACTTTCGTTTGGCGCCGGATTTCAGTGTTTCGGACACGGTCTACAAGGGAGATGCCTAACATGGCTCGCTCCATGGCTCTGCGCCACATTCATTTTGTGCAGAACTCCCTTGGTGAGTGCCCAAGATTCCGTCCCGTAAGTAAGGGTTAGGCAAGACACATTGGTTATATACCTTTGTTTTAAGGCACTGTGGGACTTTGGACTTTAGAAAACGCATCCCCATCCTCACTGGATTCGTCTAGCGACCTCCTTCCCCTGGGTCACTTGGCCAAGGGATAAACACTGTCCAAGATATATGTAATCATCCACAAGTTTCGCCAGAGAACCACCAACAGTAACATTTGGTATGTTGAGTGGATGACTTGCCACGATCTTGGTCTTAGACATGTTCATCTTGAGGCCCACCTTTGGAGAAGCTACATGGAGCTCGTCAAGCATATCTCTTAGGTCTGCAACGTTCTCAGCTAGGAGTATAAGATCATCTGCGAACCTCAAGTGCGATAATTTCGTGCCATTGATATTGCCCTTTCACTCCAGTTTAGAATCCTCATCATGTCTTCTAAGACGCTTGTGAAGAGCTTGGGTGAAAGGGTATCTCCTTGGCGCACCCCCCGATTTAAAAGCACGGGGTTGGTGAGTTCGTGCATACGCACTTGCATGGTTGCGTCCCTGTATAGCTCCCGGAGAATATCAACGTACTCGTATCTGCTGTCAATACCGCAGCGATGGAGAGAATGAAACACAGCCCAGTGTTCGACACTGTCGAAAGCCTTCTCGTAGTCGACGAACGCAAAACATAGAGGTTGGTTATACTCTCTGCATTTCTCCACATAGAGCCACGATACAAGCGTTTGACACTGTCAATGGCAAATAGGTTTGAGGCTCATAGCTTTGGGTTGGCTTGAGGCCAAATACATCAGGCTGCTGAGAAACCCAAACGGTCAAACAAATGTAAACATACTAACATGGTGTTGGTGGTACTAGAGGCGCAAATAACAATGTTCGGAATTGACCGATCAACAAAATTCACGTTCACTGCGTAGCTACGTATTCGTATTTTGAACATATCGGAAATGCAGTCGGGTCTTGATTGATTCTGCCAATTAGTCCAACAATAGTTAATAACCTAATTCAAATAGCGTCTCCTTAGAAATAATCTCTAACGATTAAAATTTAATGTGGAACCATTTCAAAGTACTAGGTATTTACCTACCTGCAATTCACCATGACGTAATCTGTTAAAACCACCATCATCGCGCAGAAGTAATAACCAGTGGGAAGTATTCATTGGACTTATTTATCTACATATTAATAGCAACCGAACTGAACATTAGTCTTTGTGAAATATACGTTGCTCGTAAAGCCTAGCACGTGAGAAACTCGGGTGTGAGACTGTGAGAGGCAGTTCCAGTAAAGTTTTACGTACACTGCGTATCCGAGTCTCAAAATATTATGAGTTTATATATGAATATACAATAGTATGTTCATATAAAAACTATAAACAAATAATATTAGAGGTTAGCCGGCAAACAGCTTGCGGCTTTTTCATGATTTTGGCTTTTTAATTTCCCGTAAACAAGATTGAGATAGATATTTATATTGTGGCTGGCTTTCATCAGCTAAGTGAAATAGTCGATTCACATTTAGATATTTTGGTTATCCCACTGATTATTGGAATATTTAAGTATGTACATTGGTAATGTACTATAAAGACCACTGTACATGACCATTAGTCTTATTTTTACGCGTTACCCGAGGGGGAATCACGTAATGTTTCAAACGCGCGTCAGGAAAATTTAACTGTAAATTCTCCATAAAAGAAGTGACATTTAGAGGGGTAATCGCGTAACGTTTCCGACGCGCGTTAGGAAAGTTTCACTGTCATTTTTCTATATTAAAGTGACATAGATCTACCTGACGCGCGTACAATGCGTTACGTGATTCACCTCCTGGTCCGAAAACCGAACCTGAAGGTTACGAAAGTGTCTCACGTAACCCCACCTGAATAGGGCATAAAGAGCGATCCCACGATAGTTGCGTATATTTAGGAAATCATTAGAGTATTTGTTTGTTTGCTCGTCTGTGAGCCGTCTGAGCGTGAGTCACGCGCGTGGGGCGCAAATAGTTCAAAGCTCCGCTAAACGAATCATATGCCAAGTTCGGTGTAATTTATAATAGGTAATAGTTGACAAAAAGGCTCTAATGTTGAGTACATTTTAACATGCGCTTAATGCCTTTAGTCAAATAAGATCACACGGCAAGTTTATGTGTGATCAGTGATGCATTTCAGTTGCTATTTAACTTGACTGTTAAAAACACAGTTAGGCATTGAAAAAATATATCACAGATATACAAGCTCCTTTTTACTCTGCCAAATCTCGTTGTGTCTGTTAGTGGCAACTTTGTCGGGTTAAACTTGTGTTAAACTCGATAAAATATTTAAATAAGATACCCGCAGTTTGTGGTGTGGATGTTCTTATCTAGCCCATTTTAACCCCGCAAGCACCCATTGACTACGATTATTACACCCGCTAGAAAAGTGAATAACGTTAAGAAGATTTTTCAAGATAATGTTTACTTTTAGCAGCGCTAAAGTGGTATTAAGAGTCCGCAGTAAGCTCGATTCTCCATACAAACGTAGTTACGCTCTCATTTTAAAACTACGTGTTGGATTGTAATGAAACTTTGCATATACAATGACATGAGGTATATCTATGTCTGTAATTAGTTTATGTAGCTTCAGATACCATAGTAAAAAAATACAGCGATTTTAAGTTTTTCATACAAAACTTGTTTTTGCTGTATTTCGGTTGTTTTATAAACTGGAACCATATAAACTAATCACAGACATAGAATTACCTCATGTCATTGTATATGCAAAGTTTCGTCACAATCCAACACGTAGTTTTAAAATGAGAGCGTAACTACGTTTGTATGGGAAGGTGAAATTCGGCCGAGCTTACTGCGGACTCTTAAATACATGCGCTAACACGTAAGAGTGTTGCAGGCGCAAAACCCACAATACAGAGAGTTTGTTTTAAAATATTGTGTAAGGAACTGGCATTAGAGCACATAGGTATGTGGTCAAGTGATAGTTTATTTAGAGATGCAAAAAATGAAATCTACTGGAACCTATTCGCAAACAGCGTCAGTTCTAACTATAGAAGTTGAACTTAACATTGCGAGTAGCCTGTTAATAAAACTAAATCACGTTCGAGAGTAATTAGTAAAACCAATGAATCCTAAAGCGGAGTCGTAGACGCGACTGAAACCGCAAACAAAATAAATAACGACTAATAGTGCCAATAACGGGCTTCCGTCTAGAAATGGTATATTCTCAAGACTACGAAACCATTACACGCAAAAGACGATTTTATGCTGTTCTAGACAAGACGCTAAATTGAATGAAGTAGAGTCACAGCAAGAGGCAGAACTGATTGCGGTCCCATAACTGCACTACAGTGGAACAAGTTGGGTTATTATTTGCATAACACGTTAACTTGCAGAGTACAATATATTACGGCAATTTTCAATATGGGCCAGTATACATTGCCAGATATTAGTACATATGTAGGTAATTTAGGTGTTGACTCAAGTATCTTCTTGCATAGTTATTTCACTTGGCAATTTCAAGACTACCGTACGCGTAGAGCAATTTGGTCAATGCCATTGCTAATGACGCTGTCCAAGACTCATATCCCTAATGGCGTGGCTCGTACTAACATTTACTAAGACGTCACTGTAATATTTTTACACAATCTTCTTTATTAAATTTGTGAATAGATGATGTTCTTGCAAATGTATTTTAAACACAATGCGGGTGCACTCGTAAATTATTATAAAATAAAGAAGGCAAAAAATATGCCTAGTGACGAAAATCCCATTCAGATATCTCAAAGAATAACGAAGTTACAACCGTTTTTAATATTGCTTGTTAGAGAGAAAACGCTCGCAGGTAGTGACGTCACGATCTGCGAGCGTCATAGTAAATGACAATCGTTTCATATGAAGGTGCGTTTTGCGGAAAAGGGACAGAACATGCCATTGAGGAAGCATATACAGGCGGATAGTAAGCCCAGTGGGCGTAGCATGGTTGCCATTTTATCACTTATCGTTGTGGTAAAGACGCCCATCACGCTCTGACAAGTATGCGAGTGCAAGAGTGACGGATGCCTAATCCACAACGATAAGCGATAAAATGGCAACCGTGCTACGCCCGCTGTAAATAAAAGGTGACTAAGACTTAATAAATATCTGCCAGATTGGGTGAGCATCCATCTCAGCAGAAGCGTGTGCGAAGCTGTCTTTCACAACAAGTGACACCTAGCTGTCAAATATATGAAAACACATCTTCGATCAGCTTCTTCTCTGGGCGCGGCCTGCGGTGGCGGTCAATAGTAAATTTGACAGCTAATAACAAGCCGCGCCAGTGTGATCCAAGCTTAACAGGTAACCATGAGTTTAGTGTTCTCTAGTGTACATTAGTCTATTACATAGACAATAAAGCCTTAGTAATGTTTCTATACCGACCGGCCATTCAACAAGCTAATGAGCTCAAGACCTCATCTCAGCGTATGGCTGTGCTCGTAATGCGAGTGGCGTGACTAAAATCGTCGGTTAGAAACACAAGGCCACAGCTACATTTTGGCGGAACGTTTTGAAGGCCGGCCACATTTGTATCTACTTCCAACGCTGTAAAGGACGTTGTACAATGGCGCGTTTAAAAAAGTGTATTTTATAATTTATTCAACAGTATGCAGAACAGGTTTTTCCTGCTCTTAATCATTACAAAACATTGTTTTAAGTACCTTACAATTTGCAGGGTTTTCCAGCCACAGAAAATGTATGAAATAGAATGAAAGAATGGAGAATCTTTTTCCTTTATCAAATCAATAGTACTAGTCAGGGGCTCTGTGCGCTGTAGCACATGCGAGTCTGGCTTTCTTCAATTTTTTTTTAATTTCGAAAAAGTGATTCGACAAAGATTTCTATATAATTAAAGAACCTGCTCACTAAATTTCAGGAGAATCGGTTAAGAAATGCGACCTGTAGAGAACAGCGGGAGCGGGAAAGCGGGACATCCGGACATCTGGACATACAAACAATTGTCGGCCCAAGCTGAAGCGTAGAACTTCGTTCGATTCGCTCCCTCGTTTGATTATGGAGAAAATAAAAACGATTTATGAAAAAAGTGCTAAGTAGGTAACTAATCTTGCTAACATATCCGTCAAAGTTTATATTTCATAGACACCTGTGAATGTTAGTTCACTTCACTGTTGCTAATATTTTTATGTCCAATTTACAAATTTAGGAATGAAATCGGTAGAAACAAATGTGCACGGTCCTTAAGAGCGGTTCAAGTAACTCGAATAGGCTTAATATTTTTTAGACAACCATTCGTTATTGTGATATTGGTATGTATAAAATTTCCTGTTCTAAAATCGACAAAAACTTACTATAAGAAGTCGAAGTACTTTGATAGAAGAGTGGCAATAAAACCTTTTTATACTCGTCGACTATAATCTTTAAATTAGAACCTCGCAAACCATAACGCGATTGAATACTTTTATTCTGATGCAAAAGTTTATGCTCTATGGACAATCGAAATAATAATTATTCAACACAGAACTGAAATGAATTTCGACCATTCACGAGGCTCGATTTCCAGAAGACATCAACGCGCAAAAATAAAAAAAGCGGTTGGCTGCACTTCGTTTCAGCAGGGCGATTTTCAATAGATACCGAGTTTGTTTAATAAATTATTATTTCCGTTAACTCGTAGAAAAAGTATTGTATGCAATGGTTATATAATTAGCTTTTTAACTCTCGTATCTTAATTAGGCCGTGGTACTCGACTGAAAAAGCATACATTATATAACGGTTGCATAAAATACTATTTAAGCAGGTATTTAAAGATTTTTAGCGCAATTTGTAATATAGATACGTTGCTGGAGTTGTGTATGTATATTACGAATTCTCCAACATCCTGAATGCGGTTGCAGAAAATTTGGAGTGTCTATGGATTAAGTTTTGTGTAGGGCTTATAAAAAGTGTGGCCTTCACTACGGATTTATTCAGAAATAAAGAATTATATTATTATTATTGCAATTGCTTATGTATAAATACCAACACTAGATTAAGATATTTATTTAATAACACTATGGATACTTGTTTGTCCGAAATAAAGAATTTGTATAAACATATATACTCCAAACAAAAACGTGAAAGCAGAAGCAACAAGTTAAATACACAGTTGTATTTTCCCATCTATTTGTTATTATCGAACAAGGACTTTTTTATAAAAAAAAAACTGAACTCGGCAGCTACTTTTATTCGCATGTCACTTAAGTTTTTATTACTTAAATTCTTTATAGACCAGTCTGTTGTCCATACGGCAATAGATTAATTAGAAATTTATTTGTAGAGGAAGTAATAAACTCAAACTGCTTGTAATGTGCAAAAATGTGCACATGAGCTGTAAAGTGAAATGGCATGCAATAAAAGTACATAGTTATGCAGCTTTTCATTAAAAGGTTTGATGGACCCCCGTATTTTGAAGACTATTTTAGCCTAGTTGGTAGTGACCCTGACTACCCGGGTTCGAATCCCGGTAAGGGCATTTATTTGTGTGATGAGCACGAATATTTGTTCCTGAGTCATGGATGTTTTGATTGTCTAGGTCGATTTTTGTAAGATTGTCCCCAAATATTCATGATTTTATTTTTCTGTAATGTAATCAAAACTAATAACAAGTTAAAATATGTTTCTCTGTTTGATTGAGCTGGAATTTTGCATCATTTTGAATATTATGTCTTATGTCGGATGAAGTTGAAATATTACATACTAGCTTCCGCCCGCGACTTTGCCCGGGATAAAAATTATCCTATATTTTAATCCAGGCTATGAACTATCTTCGTGCTAAATTCCATTTAAATTGGTTCAGCCGTTTAAGCGTGATTGAGTAACAAACATCCAAACATCTAAACTTTCGCATTTATAATATTAGTAGGAAGTAGGATGATATGATATTATGTTACCAAACTGGTCTGTAATTATACTACTGTAGTCAGCAATAAAACATTGCCTACTTATATCTGTGGTCTACTCCAAGATTCTAATAAAGTGTAGCCATTAAGAACGCTAACTTCATAGCACGGACATTAATTCTGCGAAGTGTGTTAACATGAAAGTTGACGATATAATATTATGTGTCATCCAATAGATATTAGCTTCTTGGAAGTGTCACTGGCCTGTTTCTTTACAACTATCGCACATATGAATATACTTATGAGTTTAGAGGAATGATTTAAGCGTTAGTGAGTAGGCAAGCATTCATTGTTCCGTAAAAAAATAGTAAGTGCTAAAATTATCAATAGTGGAAATGAAAGAAAACTTTCAAAAGCTGTGATTACAACTTGTAGATTTGTGCTATATAACTTTCAAAGATATTTGAACAATTTGGTTACATACGCTGATTTTTTCGACTATAATTATTATACTACACGGAATAGAATAGATGTTGGTATTATTTTCATATGATTATCATACGCAGAAACTCAGCAGACGTATCTCGCGGAAATGACTAACAGCCTTTTTCTGATGGAATTTCTAGGCACGTTTCTAAGGCTGACTCTGAGCCTTGCTTGTTAGTCTTTGAGGAGTATATCGGACAACTATTATTTAATTTACCGCTACATGCCATTGATTTTACACATTGCTTGCTCGAATGAAGCCAAATTTAAAAGATGTGATGATGATTTATATTTCAGTGGAATCAATGCTGCCATCTAAAGCATCCAGCGCATAATACATATAAGTACCCATACTAAAGTACCGCCTACATTTTGGCTTCAGCAGTAAAAAATGTTCATGTTATTTAATCTAATAAACAGATTTCTTTTGTCGATTATTATAATGACGATTGAATTTCAGCGGAACCAATTTTAAATCCACAAAAAACTCCTAAAACGCACTTATCGATGCTCCAATGGAAAAACTATTTCGAGAGGCATTTTTCACTTTAGCGCAGATAGAAACGAGACGTAAATAACAACAGGACGTTACCCTTGTCAACGCTAGCTTTTCGCTTAGTTAAGTTATGGTCCCATTGTTTGAGCTGGCTGCAAGCCTTGGACGCCTGTCTTGTTCGAAAATGTTCCACGAAGTTGTTGGTTTCACGAGGCACTGTCACCCAGATCGTTAAATACTCGCGAAATTTCCGGGATCCTCGTCAAACTATAAGCATTCCGCTAAACGCAATATTTAAGGCGCCTATGTGAGATTTCCCATTGAAGACCCATGGTGTCACCGGAGCAACCACTTCCCTCTGCCGTATGAATATTGACAAAACAATGAGATGATTTATGGTTTGCTCGCTACAACTCTATTCGCGCCTATGTCTCCGAATAAAGGTGTTCAGTTCTGTACTGCCGAGGATAAAACGAACTCTTTAGAAACAAACGACAGCGAATAACTTACGTAATAAAACTGAGCATTCGCAATTATTGTAGCAAATAAAGACGTCGCTGGACAATTTTACAGAGAAAATGACACAGAATGAGATAAGGGACGCACAAAATTCATATTCCAGCGGAAATATTTATATTAATGACGGTTCTTATAACGTTGAAATGACGGAGGAGTGAGGTGTTTTATCAACGTGCAGGCCGCTCATTAATTCAATGAGAATCCCTAATTGGAAAATCCTTTTCAATGAGTTCTGCTGAAGACATAATTGCACCCTCGATAGAAGATAGTCACGAGTGGGATTAGGTAGTCAAGTCAAGCGGCTAGGCCTGGCCGGCCAAAGCCGATAACAGTCTTTACCGCTTGAATCACTTACGGACGGACTCCATTGTTTTTCTGACCAAAACCCGTGAGCCACTTAACGATATCTCTTTCGTCCTGGAATTCTGTAGCAAAACACAGTTGCATCACCTCGCATTTCGTTAATCGGTGTATGTTTTATTGGAACTGCGATGTTCTTACTTTTTATGAATGAAAGAGCTAATGTCCCGTGAGCGAAACCAAGAAACGTTTTCATGAAGATACCGTAAAATTAGGACTTCCTGGTAGCAGGATATTGCTGGGTTTCTTAGGTTATCATTTCAAACCGGAAGTCGCAAGTGTAGTCGGCGATTCAAGTTTTCCGGCGCGAGCTCCCGGGCAGAGGGCACTTTGCAACCCGGAAGGGTCGCCACGTTGTACAAAGACTGGCAAGGAAGTTAGATAATCGACTGTTACGTCATTCCCTTGTTTGCCGGATATCGAGTGCCAGACTTAATTTAATAAATCTTGAAATAAATAAATCGAAAAAAAGCCCTAGTATTTGAAATTCAACACAGACTTTTCGCGACACGATGAATCATGAAACGTGAAAGGAATATTAGTTCCTCTGGAATTTCCGTTGGATTTATTTTGATATTGTGTCTCCTTGTCTGAGTGAGTGGTTTCTAATTTAAAAGTTATATTTGTCTTACATAATTACAATGCGATGACTGAGCAAATGAGCGATGTTGGAAACCGACATCCATTAATTAAGTTCCGTCTAACGCAATGTCCGCACGGCAACACGTTTTTAAAATGACCGACATAATAATTATCATAATTGACTTGACATGAATACGCATACTGAAGGAGCAAGAAGAAAAATAAAAACAAAACGAGCACGATGTAAATAAAGTTAAAGACAGTAGTTAAACATTATAACCTCCGAGTTGATAGCCGATAAAAATCACTTGCCTGATGTGTGCTAGGCGTTTTTGAAGTGTGGGCTTAGTAGTAAAATTACAGAAATAACAGCGGGCACGTTTTATAACCTATAAGCTTCATAACTCGAATAAGTCAGTGGCGAGCTATGTCCATTACAGAAGCGAATAAAGTGGGGTTCGTAATGAGCTCATAAGATAAGTTCTTGCGAACTTGCACCATATCTCCTTTACTACTCTCGTAGAAGTAACAACAAAACTCTAAGACTGGGTGTTTACCTAACTGAGCGCTCTGCTAAAGGGACTTTGTAGGGGATTTACACTATATCTTGTTAATCTCTAGGAATATCAACCGAAGTCTGGTTTATTCGAGCTATATCAAGATATTATAAACTGTATAATTTTGGTAATTTTTATTTAGTACCGTAAAATGGGGTGAGTGGGGTGCAAACTGACATTCAAACCTCGATAAGATTTTATTTTTACTTATACAAACTGAATGGTGTATATAATAAGTGTTCCGGACGTTTGTAATTTAGTTTATTTTTATTTTGGGTAGTTCCATTTCATAACTTTGACGATAAACAGGAAAACCCACCTCACCCCGTAGTCCCTCGTAATTGGGGTGAGATGGGTTTCATACAAAGGTGATTTTGGAAGATTGATGGATCGATTTTTTTTATTATGAGTATTACTATAGCTCCATTTAAAATTGGAATACATTATTTTTGTAGCAGTAGCCTTAAAAAACCATCTCACCCCCCTTTCATACCTTCTCTCCCCATTCATAACCCAACTCTCCCCGCGAACCCTACTCACCCCATTTCACGTTACTTGTAAATGTATGGCTTGTTGTTCATTTTAGTGGTTGTACCTGTTGATTTAATATATTTTGGAGGATTTCGGTTTAAATTGAGCAAAAGCAGTGTAATTGCAGCAAGGCAAAAATTATTTACAATTTTGGATCAAACATTTACTATTCTGCTCTGGCCCCCCGTTCGATAGGTCTTTAATTAAACTCGACAAATTCGCCTATCGAGGCGCCTGCCGCGTGTTGAATTTAAAAGAGTACACTGAAATCAAGGGTCGGAATGAGCAAAGGCCGAAAATACGCCGAAATGGTTGTAAAGTTCCGCTTTTCTTTCAAGCTGCTAACATTACTTATATATAAAGGGAATATAAGTGTCTGATGTTCATTCTATCATATCGCAAACAATTGTACGGAGTAGTGGAGTGCTCTTCAGGTTGTCAGGTTGCGAGCGCGCCGATGTTTACTCTGCACTTTTGTCCACACAAACAGATAAACAGATCCGACGCTCGCCCTTTCATACCAACCGCCATTCGTGACTAACACTGATGGAGCTTTAAGATAACCGTTTTATTTACTTGGGGAATCGTTATTCTACGCTCAAGTTTATCATAAAAATAAAAGCCAACTTGTCAGAATCTGCTTTATGGCAAGTCGAGTTTTATAAATAATTACGATTCTAGCCAGTATTATTGTACTCAGCAAGCTTTATACTTGTAATATTAATTACGTGACATACCGAAAGATAAAAGTCTTTTTAAATTTATGTATAGAAGACGCTCGCGGATAAAATGACCCAGCATAGCTGCGTAAATAATCATTTCGGAAAAGCTCTCTTGCTAAGGAGCAAGCAAGGAGCGCCTGAGAGCAATTTGCTTCGCAATAAGGTCGTCGGGACCCATCTGTACAAATGAAGGGTCAGCGGATAGACAGACCTTAATTAAGCCGACATAAGAGAATGAATTGAGAAATTTGCCTCAAAGGCAAACGTTTCCGAGACCAAAACTGGAAGATCCCGGTTACGACATATTTAAACTGTGAAACTTTCTGCATCAAATGTAGCCAATTTACTTATCTTCCTCGTTGAAAACTTGATATGTACAACGCTGATACTTACCTGAAATATAAAAAGATTCGATTAAACTTTGACAAAGTTTAAATTACAAAAGTTAATTCGAACAAGCAACTGAAACGGAAAACAAAGTACACGTCATCAAAAAGGTACAGAAAAAGATTTTATGAGCGTTTTATTGTTTTAGCGGTTGCACAAGTCGCTTTAGAATGCAGGCGGTAACAATCGAATTATTCAAGTAGGTCGACCCCCGTACAGAACAGGGCTGCGGGATCGATTTTGGTCAATGAAATTAACATTATTTTATTACATGCCTTAGGTGTATTATACAAGATCCATTTTACCGTGCTCCGTATATGATCCCCCAGTACAAATTGTTTATGACAACGAAAAGACCAATAAGTTCGGCCATTGTGGTCAACGACGGATAATTGAAAAATACTTACAAATTCGATTATGAAGCCATGCGAGTATTTTGTATGATTTACGAGTGGGTGACGTTAAAATACCGTGTTACTTACACCCATACCCAAAGTTATATTGTTCTTTTCGCTCCAAGGAATTACGCTTCCATGGGCATGGACGTGAAACAAATAAAGTACTTTCGCGTTATTATTTACGTTCGTCGGACGACGTTATTATACGAGGTAAATATTTTTTTTTACTAGCTAAGGACAATTAGATTACAGGGTGGTTAAATGAATCTTCATTAACGGGCCCTCTTTCCTCTGACGAAAGAACAATTCAAATGTGTTAACTAAGAGTTGGACTGCACGTGCAGTGGAACAAAATTTAACTCTAATCGTCGATCAATGAAGCATTGTTACCAGGAGCGGCGCCGGCGCAGGCGAGCGTGAAAATGTATACCGATCGAAATAGGAATGCGGCGATAAGTGAATAGGTCCTAATTAAACGTGAGGGCCACTGATAGATAAATAATGGCCACAATAGGTCACGAAGCTAAGGGCATCATTACACAACAGATGTTTGCTCACACGTTGCGGACAGATGCTGGCCAATTTGCAAGCCGTCGAAGTTCCGTGATTAAACGCACTGCACTGGTTGAAAAAAAAAGTTAAAGCTTAATTATTTACAAAAAGTTAAGCTTAAATTCATTTTATTGACATTCTAAGATTTTATTTTTTGAAGGTGTAATCATGATACCAATAATCGACTAAATTAGGCTTTTAATGGAGTTTGTTTTTAAAACATTCATTGAAGGATCAAAGTGATAATGATAACGCGCCTCAGGCGATAAATATATTGAATTTTAATACAACCATTACGGATATATCCTGCGAAATTAAATTGGGAAAAGTGGTTCACAGTTAGGTGTAAGTACGCTGTTTCAAGCGTGACGCCGTTCGAAGGGGAGTCAGGATACCATCTGGCGAATATCAAAAAGCTATTTTCAAGTGATAAGCGTGATAATGATGCAGCCCACTAATGCAGTGCATTAAATTACATTCTACTCATTATACAGAAATTATCACAATAGCTTTCCCATATAACGGAAGGGGATTTGTGCTAAATAAAATGAAATGCGAATAACACGTGTTATTAAGACTCGGAACATAACGTGACTATAATTGCAACCGCGACTATAACGTTTTTTGTCGAGGATATTAACATTGATAACTTTCGAGAGGGCGACTTTTACGGGCAATAATGTGCAAAGAAAAGAAAAACTGCCCATTCGCTGACGATACGAGGCCCATTAAAACGAATTGTGGTTGCACCGCCCGGCCACAAATATCGTGAAGGCACTGATCATTTAGACCCCCATCATGTCGGAACCTAAACACCGTGAATACGACGACATTAGAATACATTAAGTTCAACTAAAAACCACTTCAAGCGCATCCTTCCCCAAATTTAAACAACTAATAGCATTAGTCAAGACAATTAAGTGTTTTTATAATTAACTTCAAAGTTTACATGTTATGACGTAATTAATTTTGTTAGTTAATGCATTGATTATTATGCATACGCCTGTTCGGGACACGTGCTGGGGCAGATGTTGTGGGGTAAAAAGCGGCGGATTATAAAAGTTATTGTGTCGGCTGATATGTGCATTATCCGTCATACAATAACACTATCACCTATCATCTGTGTCTCTGTTGCAGCGATCACAATGACCTCACCGCGCCACATGGCCTGCCTTTGTAAAGATGCAACTGTCATAATCAATAACCAGATTTCGGCTGTATCTCGTATAACAAATATGCATTACACAAATAACGTTACTTTTTTTTTTCAAGAGAGATTTTGGCCTTTCTTAGATCAATTTAATCTCAACTGTATTTAGTAGATAACGTTGTAAATAACTTGGTGCAGATCCAGTATATTTTGACAAGCCAATATACGGTCAAGGAATTTCTACGATATCATATCGGCACTTATCCTTTACTCCTATCATAGTTATCTGTAGTGCAACTAGATTTACTCGCTCGCTTAATAATAATGCCTTTTAATAATTGCGGCTTTGAATAGATCATGGATTAGATCGGTCAAAGTGCACGAGGGTGGCATAACCGCGTAATTACTAACCATATGTAGAATAACAGTGCTTTTAAAGCATTGTTACGTTTTGACATTTGGTAGAGCGCTCTTTTTGGCGGTAATAAAAACTTTTTTACGATAACACCGCCCATCTGCTGCCTGGAAACCAAAAGGTACCGTTGCATCGAAATGATAATTGTAGGGTAGATTTGTTACAAATGTGGCATCAGAAATGATAATTAAACTTCCTCTAATTCACCACTATACATAGAAAACCCGGAAGGAAAGGGTAATGAATTTAGTCGTCTATGTATGTTTTTCTTGTATTGTTTTGGAGATGCGTTGTGCTTGTGGGTCTAAGAAATATGGCTAGGAAATCTTAGGGAACCGAAATCAAATTACAACTTTTTGAAAAAGCATCTACAAAAGTTTCAATATCAATAAAGAAAGAAGAAAAGCTCGAATTTATAGACACTTCTGGAACTTCCTTGCACCGGTAATCATTAAATTATAAACAAAAATATGATGAGGCGGAAACTTTTCCAATCATAATAATAAGTATACCTCGGGACACCTCAGCCTGAATCTCAGCCTTAATGCAGTATAGGTCTCTACGGCTTTCAAATCTTAAGGGAGGCATGTTTATTTTCCGGGTGGTTACTCCTGCCAGTCAATATTTGTATACCGCGGGCTTAGCCTATAAACGATTCCTGGGGATATCGTGTTCGTTATATTTTTCATTTTTCGATGTTGTGTCTATTTGTAATCTAAGTTAGTGAAGTTTACTGTAATGAGGATAAGAAGGCACTTTATTACGCTATTTTTTTTTAATGGGCATAGGTGAAACTAGATTGATATATTTTTTAAAGTGACGTGTATATTTACATTCAGTTAAATACATCAATAAGTTTTAGATTGAAAAGCAAGTGAACAGCCAGACTAGGCATGAATTTAGACATTTGACATGTGATTTGTATGCTGGTATCCCACACTTCAAGTCATTGCTTGCTACAAATACATTACGATGCCTATCTAGAAATGTTAAGAAGCCATGCTCATTTAAGATAATATCAGGAAATATGTAACCTTCTAACCAACGAAAACTACAAAGATTTAGAACGTTTTTATCCGTGAACCGCTTGATTCGTGTCATGGCTTAGTCGAAGAAAATAATGCAATGGGAATTAGACTTTAACACCACCCCGGAACATTTAACCAGAGTCAATAGAAATAATAATGTAATTACGTTCACAGCGTAGTATCTCGTAAGGTGTTTATGGGTTACAAAACAAATCGTTACTGTACGTACTACAGTCTACAACACGATTCAATAAAAAAAAACATTAGGGAATTGTTAAGGACCAATTCTGCCTAAGTGTCGTATCGAAAGGCTCGTTGAGCCATTAGACTCGGCGAGCGGAGCATAAAACGCATCATTTTCTCAGGAAAAAACAAATAAATTAACTTGAACAGCTACTTCGAGTATAATATATCTAAAGTTGCTCTAATAATTCATTATAAGACGAAGTAACTAAACAAAAGAGGAGTTATAAAGCTGAATGTGTGTTTTGTTTCTTAGAGATTTCCGAGCGAGCGGTATAACTTTAGCCGCCTTATTAATTTTAACCATTCTTACTGTCGTCCCCGAATAGGCTGAACTCATACGTTGTCTTTGTTCTTATGTAATGTAGACTAATGTTTTAACTGTCACTCGGTAAGTCCGTAACGTGTATGGACGGGATTACACGCGGCGGCAAACTCGCCCTTTATTTAATATCATAAACGCCTCTGGGCACGATTTAGACGAGCTGCACATTATTTGTAAGCTCTGGAAATGATCTGGTAGTCGTTTCACGCACCAAGCCATGCAGGATAGTTTAGCTTGACAAAGTAAACTGAGCGGCTATTATGCCTCCCACAGTTATTATGTACTTAATAATGATCAAAAATTTCTTTAGTAAAGAGATTTCACTAGGCAGGATAACTCTAGAACAAGGAAAACAATATGATCTCTTTGCACAATTCGGCAGATACTAAACACATGTCGTAAAACCTATGTAAAACGATCCTTAGCAACGACATGTTTGATGTTATATCCAATGACACGAGGCTCGTGGGAACATGTGTCCTGGACTATTATACTATGTATTAATAAGGTATAGAGATCGAAAGTGTCTATGTTGCGTTGTCCGACTGACAGGACGTGGCATTAAGCAATTGCCAGCCTTATACGGTTAAGTGATCAATTGGGTTCAAGTTCGTTTAAACACGAGGCGGTGTTTGTTTTGTTGTGACGTGAGCGCCGCAAGCGCCGCAAGCGCCGGCGGACGGGGTCCTATAAAATAAACCATCGAACTAAACACTGAACTACTATAGTATATACTTTACAAAGTACTTTAGTTGCGCCATTGTTCAAGCCGCGTAGCGTAGGTCCTCAGTGTAGTTTATTCTCGTTAGTGTAAATGATGCCGAATAAAGTTTTTGGACTTTTTTGTGAGACATTCCTAACTACAATGCGATGCTCTAACACCGACTCACAGAGCAATGTTCAACCCAACCAGGCGTAAACATCAACATTTTAAATGGAATGATTCCATGCAAGTCACGCCTACGCTGCCCTTCCAGCCGCTCTAGCTCAACGCTTTGGGAACCTCAATAGAGCGCCGCGGTATCTGGTTTCTATATCCGAAACATTCCAGAGGCATTGGAATAAAAATTCGATGGTTAACCCGGCACGAAACTTGCCCGTACCGGTTTTCTTTAATGTAGGCGTACTCCAAAAATCGAAGTTTGACTCTGTATTGTCTGGGCTTGATTGAATGTTTGAGATTGAAATCGAATTGTGTTACATCGCTTGTTATTACAAGGGTCTTGTTTAAACCATAATCGACTTTGTAACTTTTGCAGCAGCCGGTGCAGATTGAGGAAAAGATTTGAACAGCAATTATATCAAAAACGCTCTAACGATTGCAATTGTCAGGGCAAAAGTAGGTACATCTACTTGAAATAATTATCGAATGAATTGGAAGCCTTCACTCATTGAGAAAATATGAAATTTTATTGAAAATTACCTTCATTAAGTAATCCGTATAGCTCGACTAAAATAGAAACCTGAATTTAAAATAAATAAATACTCCGTACCTACACCACAACATTTTCCAGACACTTCAGTATAACAATAATAACTATGCCTCTGTTACAGGCCCATCATTAGAAAATAAAGACGTATTTATTATCTTCACGGTTTGAGCTAAAAATAAAATAATGAAGGGCGGAATACGTGTTTTACTTCGGTTCACACCTTGCACGTGTAATGTCATGTAGTTTGATTACCTTTCAAGCCGCACCGAGTTATTTTGGACACGATAGGGTGACTTGCCACAAACTCGACGAACTTTTTCCTCAATTTGTTAGCAGAAATTAACTCTGAACATGCGGGATGTTACAGCATCGACTGGAATATGTGGAATACTCTTTGTTGGTTTTGGAAGTTGACATGAGAATTCGGTAAAGCAACGTGCTACATTTCTAATCGAATTACAGCGAAGTTTCTGAGTAGTATCAAAAGTTGTACCTATCAATGAATAGGTACATGAAGTTGTTAGG
The DNA here is from genome assembly GCA_947049275.1 of Epinotia bilunana. NCBI lineage: Eukaryota > Metazoa > Arthropoda > Insecta > Lepidoptera > Tortricidae > Epinotia > Epinotia bilunana. The sequence continues at coordinate 17,866,239 of OX346257.1, forward strand.
TTTATAAGCTTATATTTAAATAAGGTGCGTAATGTTACTATATGAAGGCGTAAACACGTTACAATATAGAATGCGTAGGAGTTTCTCAAGAGGTCTGTCGTCGAGTGCGCCTCGACTCGACCCCACAGGTCGCCTACGCGTCTAACTGTTCACGGCATGGACGTATATAATAAGCCTAACGAATATGCCCTATCGATTTTTCCTCAATTTTACGGCCCTTGGCCAGCACGCGAGACTTTAATTGCTTCATACAAGTGAGACACGTTCGGGATGAGAAAATTGAATACAGTTTAATATCACCCTCCAGTTGGCATCTCATCCGAAAACTCATTACATGTCCGAGCGATTCAATCTTCTTAAACTGATTAAAGTTATGATACGACGCTATAAAGTAATGAAGTCATTTAGGAAAATGTATAGTGCTTTAGAATGCGTTTAAAATTAAATAAAGTTTATAACGGTATGATCGGCGCTTACCGAGATGACTGACGCGACGCAGTGATTATAATCAGTTATCGTAATGACGTAAAAGCATTTTTAAGATGTACCGTAGGTACCGCCACCGGTCTGAAGCCAACTTAAATGACGGCGCCATATAAGGCTGAGCGAGTCACGTAATTCGTGAAAACATTTCCCTTCTGAAATCGCCTTTGAGGCGAAAAAGGTAGTATGATTGTATTTACGGCAGTACTTTGTAGTCTTTTGTTTTATTGTCGACCTGTAGCGATAGTACTCGTACATGTTGTAATAAGTGCATATACTTTATGTAGATAACGTACCATTATTGAATGTGTGTGTACTAACGGGCCGCACTTCTACGATTAGATAAGATAAGATAGTCTTATAATCGTCCGCCTACTATGTTAAAAGGAAACACTACACAAATATCGAATTAAACTTCTAGTACGTGCCAGAAGTCAGATTTTATTTCTCACGGGACGCTACTTTGTATGAAAAGGTCAATTTGTCAATCAAGAGCGATCTGCATACGAGGTTGTTGAACTTGGCCGTGACATGAATTATGAAGTCAATTATTATCGGTGCACTGCTGTACTCGTTCAAATTTGGATAAATATATGAGACAGAGTAAATTGCAGCAATCTTCGGGTATTGCCTCGCTCGCCAGTCAGAATGATTTAACCGAATGTAACTAATTGGACACACATTTGTAACGTTTTTAACTTTCCTTTTTACGGAATACTCGAATTTATTTTTAAAGTGATGTACATATTATTCTGGTACTTTTTCCCCGCCACGCTCTTAATTCTCTTTTCTGACAGGCTTCACAGGCACAAACAAGTATGACGGACTAAGCGGGCTCAGTAATGAAGGGCAAGGTGTCAAGTATCACTCTGGAGATGCATTATGTGAAGCGCTGACTGAATGTTTGCTTTCTCTGTCCATTTAAATGCAAGCAACCTTACACCCGTCAGCGACATGAACACTAGCCTAATTATCACGCTACGCTGACTTGTAAAAATTCGAAAGCAACTGTAAATACTTTGATCCCTCTGCACTTTGGTAAAGGAACGTGCAGTCGTGCAAAAATGTATAAACCGTAGTCGACATACATTTCCGAGACCGAATGGCATTCGACAATGTAAATACCCTTAATTAATGCATTTCTCAAGCTCGTGGAAGGAGGGCTCAGAAATTTAAGTCAGTGAAGTAGGCCGCACGGGTTCTTTCATAATGTCATGCCGACGCATCGCAAAAAAGAGAGACATTAAAACGTTGTTGTCGGCTACCGTCTCTATTGTCGTAATCCTAGAGGTAATCTACTGTCGCATCCCAAATATATCAGAAGCATGGAATCACGCACGCGTGTGGTAATGGTAAAACAGGGTGGTGCTGTTTATACGCGAGCAAAGGGCCGTCCTGCCTACTCCCTACCCACGCGCCATTGTATACTTGATCAAACCTTATTTACATCACAATAACTCGGCTCTGGTTGGCGCCGTGTCACGCACGATGCTATTCCTTTCCCATATTTCCCGGATTCCCTGTCAAAATGAACAGCTTTGAGAGAGAATCGAACACAGATGAGTCATTGCATCCTAACGTCGTCGGTCGCTTAACTGAGCTTTAATATAGTGTAATCTTTTTCTAAAATGTAGTTTCTACTTCTCGTACATCTCGATATTTCATGCTAGTATTTTGATCTTGATCAAACAAAGCTTTCTTAATAAACTACAGGATTTTATTACAAAACTTTACTTATTCATGATTTCGTCCTCCAGCATCTTCCTCTGGAATAGCAGGGAAGCGAATATTTCGTAAGCAGTCCCACAGCCTGCTGAAAAAATTAATATTCCTATTTCGTATGACGCGTCTACATATGACGTATATTCATGTTGAATGCGCAAACATAATATTATACTTCATTTCTTTTTCCTCAAAATTCACAAAAATATTTGCGGCGCAAGTGAATATTACCAAGCTTGAAACCCTTTAACATGTTATACGTTTTGATGTCAAAAAACCAATTATACAAATGGAGACGTGTAATTTATATGATATTTTACCCCAAAAGGCCGTTCAGCACGGCTAGCACGCGACGGCGCGCGAGCTCTCTCGGTTTTTCTCGCACTATCCGTCTCTCTCTTATTAGAACACTTAGAAGAAGAGGTATAGTGCGATAAAAATCGAGAGTATGTCGCGGCCGTCGTGTGCTAGACGTGCTGGTATATCTACGCCTCAGATTTTTAATTTTCACACTAGCGTGCCACAGCCGCCTCACTGCTGCGACATTTCAATTCCCTCGAGCAGAATCTTTGTATACATTTGTTTGCCTGCTTCCCAAGTGGACTAAGTTGAATATGAAATGTTAAGAGCGTTATGGATTAATCTGTTTGGAATCAATTTAGATATAGCTGTCACCGTTCTTGGAACTAGGTCGAATGCGAGAACTCGAAACCAACCTACAAAAGATAATCGCTGCGCAAACAGACATAGCCGGTGGCTAGTGTCAGTGTTAGGTTTCTGTGTCGTAATGTGATCGGTCCTCACGAATCGATATGCTCGCTGGCGGGTCGACTGGCGATTAATGATTGCAACGGTGCATCGGGTTAATGTTTAATTATGGCCATAAAGGTTGCTCCATAAACAGGTACGTTACATAACACTTTTATCGTGCACGTTTATTATTAACGTGGAACTCATGTCACTACAGAGACTTTACCGAATATTATGTGATCTTACCGCGTGAATAATTGGCAAATTACAGAATACTACATAGTATATCAGTATCTGCACGTAATAAAATATTCAAATATATCATTTTGCCTTTTGCCTAATAGTTTCCATGGAAATAGCAATTAGACACAATCCTTTGCACGCGGATTATTTGAGCGGGAAGATATCACAACACAAAGATAAAACGTATTTACAAGTGTGTATGGAAAGCACGTACTATCGACAACACAGCTGACTGACCATCGGTGCACCTTAAGTGCATTGTAATAAGGTTCTATATAAACACAGGATGGTCAGTTAACAGTGTTGTCGTTTGTACTAGTATGAATAATTTAGTTTTGTCCCGTGGCACTCCACAAACTAGGTGCTCTTCCAATTGTGCTCTGCGCATCCCAAGCCCAATGGTTCGGAACGGACATTTCATCGCAGTTCGAAATAACTCAATGCTCGTCCGATTTGCTTGGGACCCTTTGTAAACACTGGCAATAAGGCCACACACGTGTCTGAGCACACGTCGCTCGCGGTTCAGTGGGCAAGGCGTCTGGCCTGCCGTCCGCCATACCGGGAGAAACGCAGCAAGCACGTACAGGTTTCGTGCGTAGTTAGTGCGTTTTTCTAGGGGACGCACCGCAGGTGGTAGAGTAACGGTCGCGCTTTGGCCGGTTGCTGGCCCATGCGTCTCCATTTCGTTGTCGTTGTTACCCGGATGGGGTGTTGGGAATGTACAAGAATGCATATCAATACTAATATTATAAAGAGGTAAAGTTTGTAACTTTGTCAGTTTGTACTTTTTTAAGTGTGTCTGCCCCTACACACTCAGGTCAACCGCGTAATCATTTCGATAAAAAAAATCCTTAGTATACTGAATGGGCCGTTGGAACATAGACTAAGGCTAGTCATATACCACGACTTCGCTTGCGTTCTTTGTAAGACGCGGGCGTAACCGCGTGGGCAGCTTAATGGTCCCCTAGACTTACGCCTGATACTTAAGATTATATTGAGGAAGTAGAATTATGGATACTGCTGGAAACGGTGTCTTCTTTTTACTCGATTTTATAATCCATGTAACCACTTCAAGGTTGGGCTGTTGACTGTGGTATACTATAATTAACCTGAAATTTATCACGAGATGACAAAAATACTCTTAGTAGGTAATAGCTACCATTTTTAAACATGTATAATGTTCCTCGTCAAGAAGAATACGCGATTATGGCCGCTTATTAAACTGAGAAGTAATAAAACAGCATGAGGTGAAAAAGCGAAGTTGAGTGAAATTAAAAACTAATTAAGGAAGAAGCGTTAAGATATAAAAGCGGTAACGATCCAAATTCTTTTCACATTGCTTTTGTAAAGAAAATTACAGTGGTTTTGAAATTAATGTTTAACTGTGTTATTTTACCAATTTATGATAGTAGAATAGGTGCAACGTGGCTTTAAATCGATAAGGTGGGGACACTTCGAAATAATAAAACGCTCAAGCGAGTTTTAGACACGTAAGTTGGGGTAGTCACCCTTCTATCAGGACTCGTTTTATGGCTTTTAATAATTTGGGTAAGCTGCACTGATTCGTGATGGCAGCTGCTCGCAGTAACGGGGATTACGGGGTTTTATTGTTTACCAACTGTTTGTGGATGCTAGTTTCGATGTGTTTATCACTTAGCGTATCACTAATCGCTTCCGGACATGCCCCGTGGTATTGATGGTACTTCGAGATCACGGTTATAGTTTGAACTTTGAATTACCTACGTAATTTTTAGCTTTTCAGTGGTTCAATGATCAGAATCAATGACAGTTGATTGGAGACTATTTTTAATATTGCCTTTAACTTATTAAAAGTCAATGACATCGTGTATCTTTTTTCAATTCTAGTTAGTCGATCATGTGTACTTATTATGACTTGTAATATGTATTTTTACAAATAAATATCTGTATTTAGTATTTTGAATATTCTGATAAGGTGGAGTTTTTTATAAGGTGGTTGCCACACTGCCGTCCGCGTCTCGCAACTCGTTGTATGCAAGTACCTCAGTTTGTACATAAATTCCGTGTGGTACGACACACTGCAACGCACCTCCGTCCGGAGATGCGGAGCAGTGTGGCGACCGCCTTAGGGATTTATCTACAAGAATGTAAGTACTGTTTGACATTATACACTGTAAGGTGCATACGAGATAAATTACCGTAGTAAAAGTAGCTGATAAATGATATTTACGAAGCACGTACCTATACCTACGTGTAAACATTACACTGTTATCAAGGATACATTATGCGCTAGTTATCCGGCTTGAAAAATCGTTACTTAGGCCTGTAACGCTCCACATTTATCGATACAATGTTTCTGATAAAAAAAAAAACAGATTTATTTACTTATCATGTTTCCTTAATTAACGTAATAAATATGGTACAAATTAGACTGGTATTTTTTTATATCACGAGCGACGATGGCAAACTGGCACACGATCTGGCTGATGGTAAGCAGACGGCGTAGCCTATGGACGATTGTGGCTCCAGAGGAGTGACACACAAGTCATAAAGCTCTGTTGATTCGTAACCTAGGCAACCTCACCAAGCACAATCTTGATTAAACGAATAATCTATTCGTGCATTATCTACAGCTACAAGGTCCATTGCAGGTAATACTGAGCTATAATTCTCTATGACCGACTTAATTAATTAAGACTTATTAGGTTTAAGGCTGTGGTAAAGACTTCAACCATTTCCATACACAGACAGCCAAGTATTGTATATGTATGTATGTGTAGTCTCATCTCATCACCTTTGTTTATTGTTTGTGTGGTTGAATACACTTTTATTTTTGTATTGCATTGAGATGCAGCCTGATGGTGAGATTGCATTCAACGTCAATATCACTTGTATGGAATCTCGAATACCTATTAGACATTGACCCGAACACGCTAGAGAACTGACTTCCATTCCGCAGCTCGAGTTGACAGTCTCGCACCTAACCAGATAAAAAGAAATGGACGCTATTCATCGCGTGTCTACTAACTCGCCGGCAGCTGCTTTCATTGGTGCAGATTGGGGCAGGTGAGTTAATGCAATGTGCGAGTCAACATTTAATATGATGTTTCTTGTTGAGGTAAGAAGCATGTTGGCGATTTAATACTAATTATAACTTGCAGCTGGGTTTGGTATTAAAAACAAGCAACGGATCATTAGGCGTATATAGTTCATCATCATCATATCAGCCGAAAGACGTCCTCTGCTGGACATAGGCCTCCCCCAAAGAGTGCCACAATGACCAGTCCTGCGCCACCAGGATCCAGCGGACTCCCGCGACCTACCACTCGAGAACCTTTCCGCCCCAACGGCCATCGGTTCTACGTGCAATGTGTTCGGCGCGGTTGGTTACCATAAACAGTGTAGTTTTGTTTATCATATATAGACGACGAATACCAAACTAGACGTTCCTATTCCAGTGACATACATATGTAAGCCGAAAACGGGCCGTGAGTCTAGGTATACGACACGACCGCTTTCTAAAGAGGTCCATCGAATTTCACTGTAAATTAGAATCATTTTGTAAAGGAACTGCGAACGCATAAAGACGTTCTTTGAAGGTTACGGTCAAAGCCACCCAATTGTAATTACACAAAAATAGCCGGGAGTTTAGTGAATGAAGCTTGGACGCCAATACGCGCCGGCGCACGAAACCTCCGAAACCTGTAACGCTACGTGATAGAGTTCGTTCACACCGCGCTACCGCCGTCTAGACAACACGTGGACCTCAATATCTCTCTTCTGTTGAGATTTGTATTAAGTGTACAATACTGTAGTAGTCAGAGGTACGAGTATGGATGTCTAAAAATAGGTCAATTCGACACGACCTTAAACCGTCGTAAAAGGTGCGTACGTGCAGTTACTACAACTGAAGTGATGGTAAAATAATTCGAAAGGCTATGTGTCCTTCGTGCTATCTAAACCATGAAGATAAGTTTCGTTTTTTTTAAAATATCATATTTACATATATTTAACAAGCTTATAATTAATTCATCAACCAAGTATATTTAGCTAGACTATGTACTAAATGGGAAAATATATATTATAGATAGTGCGTAACATAAAGAAAATGTACAAACATGGAGTGACGACGGCAATGACAAAAAGAAAAGATGGGGCGGAGGGGGAGGTTGGTTGTAAAATCTTGTTAGAATTCTTAGTTTAGAATTCCTGCTCCGTCTTCGCAATCGAAGGCTTTGATGTGTCTTCTGGTGCTTCTCACTCTCTTATAATTAGCTTGCAGTAGAGTTCTTAACTGAACAACATTTTACACCTGCATATTGCACATTATATGTACCCATTAAATCACGTGTGGATCTAGGTTATCGCTAAAGATTTAATCAAGTAAGAAAACGGTAGCGGCAGGCAGGCTGGTTACAGTTTTATAGAACCGGGTCAAAATGACATATATGTATCCAGTTGGCCACCCGAACGGGCTTGCACGCCATTGCATTCACTGCCAGTGGCATGAATTGTACCTACTAGTAGTAAACGTACCCATTCTAGAACAGTGTTTACAGACAGGCGCTAGGCGAGGCGACGCGAGAGACGTGGGGTGATACGCGTGCTGTCAGGCGAATATAGAGAAACCCACGCACAACTCATTGCTTGTGCCATATATTTGTGTCTCGGCGATTTTCGACGCAGGCTCCGCGCCGCTGATCGAACCGCTTGCACATAGGCGCGGCTTAAGTAGTACTGCTGCCACATACTTTCAGTCCAACAGGATTTATTTTCAAACTTCTGGGTCAAAGCTCCTCGGATTTAGATAGAAACCGGACAAAGAGTTTTACCGTTCTACCATCGTGCCGATTTTTTCAGGCATATTTCTTAAAAACTTAAAGATCCCACTATTTGTAATTTTTTTATAAAAAATGCCTTATACTTTTATCTATTTGACCTGTTAGAAATTTTAAAGTTAGCCGTAACCGTTGAACGTTTTCGTGATGACAAGTTAAGAGTACTACAGTTTATGAGAAAAATATTGTCTCTCACGACGTACGTTGAAGAGAAACACATATGCTATTAATGTTGTTATTCTATCCGGATCGTTGGAGACTTCTTGGTGCAGAGGCTACAAAAAGTCCGACATCCCAGGCGATTCTTAAGTGTTTTTTGAAGCAGAGACAAGTCACTACAATTTATTGAAAGTTATCAGTGGTAAAAGTAAGATATAGACAGTTTTGAAACTCACCAATCTCACCATAAGGCTTAAAATTTTATATTATGGCGATTACGCAGGTTACCAAAGGAAGTAAATAACGACGTTAAAACTGTCGCTCAGGTAATTTATGGTAGGTAACTGATGAAATTTACGAACAAGCTCTGTTATTAGTAGGTAAAGACCAAAAGATTTACAAAGTTTCATATCGGTTGGTTTTCATATACGATTTTATCACTGTGATGTTAGTTTAAGGTGGTTCGACGACCATAGAAAACGTTTTGACATTTGTTAGCGTCGTGATATTTTTCCTAGTGAACAATGAAGTCGAATGTTACCAACAAAATTTAATATCGCTCGTTCACTATTGTCAGTGTCAGCATATGGTCTGTGGTGTCAGCTCGATATGCTGTGCTCGTCGCACGCGCACGGAAACATGCGAAAATCGGTATACTCATACTTTATTGGTGGTGATTACATGTCAACATGTATACATTTGGTATTTGTCAAAAAGAATGATTATAAAATAAAAATAAAAACATAAAAATAACAAATATATCAATGAATAATTAAATACCAAACTTTTTTTAGATTGGATAATTTTAGAACCATTACCCTTAAAATCGGTGATTTTGCCCGACCCCCACGTGACATACCTTCACCTTAATACACTGCTCGCCCCAGGGTGTAATCCTACTAATTATATTGATGTCTATGGCGTCGTGTCTCCCAGTGTCCGTCAACTCAGTGAATTAAAAGATGTTAAGGAGATATTTAAGATGAAACTCTAAAAGTAATTAAAATTTTGGGTTCCCCGCGTTCCATGCCAAAAACTTAACACTATGGAAACAAGTTTTGTTGCAACAAAAGCCGCTCGTAACATCTAAAAGCAACAAGAATGCCAGTGAATGGCTGTGAGGAGACCACTTGAATTTCCCTGCACAACCGCGCCGGGAATTTGCTGAGCTTGCGAATTTGCCGCCACCCGGCCGGGCGAGGCAGGTGATAAATTATGAATTTAGATATGCATTAGTACCGAGCAACACTTAAAACCTGACGAAAAACATGGTTATTCGAGATTTTTCCTCAACTAGAGAAAAGGTTGTATTTAGGTACAAATTCTTAGCTGCATGTGGTTTCCAAAAAGAAGTTCCTTTTAATTTTTTTTTGTATGTAACACGACTTCTCGAGCTGAACCAATATCAAAATAATTTATAAGAGATTTTAAATTAACAATGATGGTCTCATTTAAATATCAAATGATTGGCTGACCCGGCTTTGCATTTTTTTAAATATAAGTATTTGATGTTTTTGAATCGAAAGTTTCCTTACGATTAATGATGTGCCGATCTTTTTAGTGTTGTTAAACAGTAGTATGCACCTGTAGTGGAATAATTAGGAACCTACATTGTATACCTGAAAGTTTCCAAATCATATAATAATTCAGCGTTTTGAGTATTCTGCCGATAGTGTCAACTCTCATAATAATCCAAGGAGAGATCAATCTTCACTGTTATGAAAATATCCAGTCGGTGTCAGTGCATATATCATGAAGCGGCATGTTTACTGCCATTATGGCGCGTTCGTGCATCCTTATCTAAACCATACGTTGTGCCATCAGCCATTTTACCTTTATTTTGTACTGTCACTCGACTGTTATAATGTCCATGATTCATATGGATGCAATGCGATGAAATACGATAGCGCAAATGTGTGTTGAATTTTTTATGGTTTCGTGTGAAGCGAAAATCCATTTCCCCTTTCGAAATGACCTCCCATGCAGCGAAATACCTATACTTAAATGACAGTGTTTAAAAACCACGTGGCCATCCTAAAATTTTACATTCGAATAACGATTGCAATCTGTCCCATTCAAAGTCGATAGCAAAGCCTTCATGGGCGTTTGTGGAATACTAACGAAGGCGCTTACACCGTATTTACGTTAAAAAGTCTGCCATAGATCACGAAATACATGGCCACGACCCTTCCTAAAGAGACAAATCACGCTGCATAATAAAGCAGCGCTTTCAATGAATAATTTGGTAATTCGAGAAACGTCAATTTAGAATAATAAGGCTTCTCGGTATCAAATTATATTCGTTAGCCACTTTGTTTGTTTCACAATCAATACTTATGCGATAGCTAACAATATACATGACCCACACATTCATGGAATGTGAAGGGACAGCCAGAGGATGAAAGAAAGGGCATATGTCCAAAAATCAGATTGTGAGCCACTGCGTTTTTCAACTATTGTGTGGAGCTAGCATTATTGTCGAAACTCTCGCAAATTCTTTCAAATATCCAGTTAAAAGGCGGACCCGAAGTAGCCCAAGACCGCTAGCAACATCCGCCTGCAATATAATAAATGAACCGATCGGACGGGAGCCTGCAATATGGATGAGAGGTGGTCTTGCCATATCGGCCGGGTCTCATGTTGGCATGTCCCCTCGTGCGGGCGACGTGTGAACACACTACGCTAATGAGCGCAACGGTGCCTGCGTGTACGCAAACTTGATTAATTTCAAAGAAGCTCTAGGCTAAGGCGAGCTAGATTGCCTCGTAACAGTACACTGTGCCTTATATGCATATTGGATGCAGGAACATAATAATCTTATGAACTCCAAGAATTTAGAGTCGTCAACATAGCTGGATTCACTCCTTATGCGTATATAGAAGTGTATTTATTGCTATATTCTTTATCTGTTATTATGAAAAGGTGTAGATTAAATTAACAATTCAGAAGAATTTAATTGACAATTCAGGACATCAAGAGATAAGAGGCCGGAATAGAGCTGTTCATATGATGCCTACGAAATTTAGTCAATTGGTAATGTCGTACCCGAGACACTCGAACTGACCGTATTTTACCGAACACAGCTGTACGTTACGAAATGGCAAACTAGCCTAACGACCTCCCTCAACATAGATGATACGTAAGTAACCTTGTACTTACTTTCATTTTAAGTTAACAAGAATGTTTCATTTTAACCAGTCCAATTTTCATTCAGAAATCCTCGCATAGAAATGGAATGTAATATCACAGCTGAGATAAGCAATGATATTATACAGCAACCCAGTGATTTAATGCGAAAGATTCTTTTAAAAGCCAACTCTTCGATAAACTCGCGCTGGAATCGTGATCCTGTCATACGATATCTTATCAAACGAACATTTTTTACACTTCTCTCCAAAGAGTATGAAAAACCATGCCTTTACTGGGCGGTCATGTAATAAATGTGTCTTAAATGACGAGCAGGATCGCAGGATGCAATGATATGATGCAGGACATCGTAATATTCTCCGTCTAGCGTAGTTGTACAATCGGGGTTCATTTTACGTCATGCGATCGTAATGGACCATTAACAGAAACAATTATAAGTTAGATCAGATTAAATGCACATGCTAGCCGGTTTTAGATACACGTGTTTTGTCATGCTGCTGCATAAATTAAGTTACTCGAACATTCGACTGCTATCTTGATGTAGGAAGACTTGTAGTAACCGACGCGGTGGTCATAACTCATCGAGGCGCTATTGGCGGTCGGTTCATTAACGTTAGCGTTATTTCAATCCTTCCGTATAAGTCGGTGGTTGGTAAGCAATAAACGCTATTTGCAGAAGCCACAGAACTGAAGTCTCGCTCGAGAGCACCCGCCCCGCCACGTGGCTCGCCGCAATCCCTGGCAGCTATTAAAGCAATTATTGTTACTGCACGTGACGGTGCACTAACCGGGATTACAGAGCATGTTGTCCCTTGATTAAGCTAAACTGCTTTAATAGCTGGCTGAAGTCATTTTAAAATTAGATATGTTAAACTGAAGCGAAGCAAGGGGAACGAAGCTCGAAGGCGAGATTTGGTGTATCTGATATCGCTCACGCTTACGACATCGACATTGGAACTTGAGGGCAGCTATCAGGTTATAATGTGGGGAGGCACGGCAGTGCCCTCGCTAAGGCGAGCAAAACAAAGAGGCACGGCCGTACCATCCTTTTCTCGAAGCCATTCAGGGCATTTTCAAGATTCTGTAATTTTGTGGTGGCTAAAGCTTGAACCCTGAATTTTCAGTAACATGTAGGGCTAACTTGCAGATTTTTATTTAGCAAGCAAATACAAATTAATAAGAATGCCTGACTTGGCTCTACGAAATGTCTCACAACTTATTACGGTGGAAGAGTTTCGAGACTTGGCCTGTTTTTTTCATGGAATGTTTTTTATGGGATCAAGTTTTTGAGATATAATTATAACCTGTATGAAACATATGTTGGGCAGTCCAGCAGCTTAAAACCAATACAACTTTAAAAATGATCCATTCTCACAGAACTACAGAATAACGTCGAACGAAAAAAAATCGGATGTATAAAAAATCGGAGCAAGGAGCGGCAGGAAGTAGTTAATAAAATTTTAAAGGCGGATATCATAGGTGTAGTACTCTTTTATCTTTATACTTTGCGCGACAAAAGCCAAATTTTTGAATAACCACCTCTGGATTGCGAACAATCGATCTCGACGTGGATCACATGCTGCGCGCGCGCCATAGCCGCCATTGTGTCCAAAATATTCTGAATAATGGAACTTTCCAGCATTGTGTGGATAAAAACGCGGATATTTCGTAAAGGGACAATGGCGCGTAACATAAAAATCGTGATCAAGCTGAAAATAAAAATGCTACTACCCTGCGACCAGGGTTCGAAAGGATAATTATCACGATAATTATCATGATAATAACAGATGGATAATTATCGATTGATAATAACAAAAAATTGCGCCCGTGAAAGTGAACTGTATTCGAGCGTATATTTCCGCACGCGTCTATGGGGATTCCCCTTACAAGAAGAATTCAGTTCGGATTATGCAAAGTTGAGCGAACTCGAGTGTCATTGGTTCTTATACTGGTAATAATTATCCGATAATTATCAAGTAATAGTATCTTGATAATTTCGAACCCTGCCTGCGACGTTAGGTCGCCGAAATTGTTTGCTAGTTGCTACCTAAAGTCAAAATACGAATTGCAGAGTCAAATCAATATAGGTAAGATTCCCCGCTTCCTTCCTTCCTCGAACGACAAATAATGCGGTGGAGAGGCGAACATAGGGCAGGACTTCCGATCAGCTGCCGCGCTCCCCTGTTTTTTACGGGGCTTCACCAAATATAATATGTTACTAAAACGTTTGACACGTTTCGTCGTCTTCAATAAATTCGGGCGACCGATTTACGCAATGGTAGGATGTTGGTTACTACCGTTACTAGGTGCTAGTTTCGACTCTTGACCGGGTCGAGAGATTTTTTATTTTCTCAATGTTTTGCTAACTTGTAATCCCGGAAACGTTTCCAGAAACCCTAGTTGGGAGTGTAATGTTTATTTTTAAACATGTTATTATTTAGGCGCGGCAATGGCCTTTAATTTAAAGGTTCGCCTCGTAGAGCGACTGTTTTCATAAATTATCATATGATCGCGTGATAAAAAATAAATTATTAACATGACAATTACAAGCCCAAAGGAATAAACACATCGATTACGTACGAGTAACTACCCTCCTCAATAGAGGAAGCGTCGAAGGGGAAGGTTCAAGCAAATTTGTTACTGTGGTTACAGGACAGGGGAAAACGTGAAGTTACCGTTAATTTCTATTAGACGTCCCCCCAAGGTACTATACTCGTATTGTTTTACTCCTACCTTATTAAAATTGGTTCGAGTTCCTTGTGATCCGTATTTATATTCGCTGCAGGAGTCATCTTTTTTGATATAGCTAATGTTGTAGGATCAAGACAAATCAAATTACATTACGACAAATCAACTTGAAGTATTATCCTGAAGCTCATAATTCTGGCTTAACTTTATGCCGTTCGGTAGGAAATTATATTCGATAAGTATATTAGCAACGCACCGTATGTCGGTAACAGGAGGGCGCGCTGAATTTATTACCAGTCTTCCGACTTTCTGCGTTATGAGCTTATGAGCATCGTCGAACTCTAATTTGATCATTTTGTTTACCGTTTGCAAATCTCAGAGGAATTTTTGAGGTAAATAATCATACAGCTCATTTGTCAGGCAAACCTGCTCTGGAACTCAACCGTTGTCACATGAGATAAGTCGGCTTTTGTATTTGAACGAACCAGTCGCATTCATGACATGTTTTTACCAAATTGAGTTGTGTATGTGTTTTGTACTATTATCTATTCTGTATTTTTGGTCCTAAAGATACAGAGAAGAAAGTTACACGTCAAAGTTTGTGAATAAGTGATTCCGATTCCTTTTCTACCACACACCAGCCTGTTTTATGACTACACCTAATCCTTTAGTTTTCCGTTTGACGATTTGTGAGTTTCATTTGTAAATACTCGAAGCTCGGAAATCATGCACGGACTGACTATAGTATCTACAAAAAGTAACGTTGGATGCCGCTGCACGTCCGTTCTACCTATAGCAAGTCGGGCACCTATCCCGTAGAACACGGTGTATAATTAGCGTGGGCTTTGAAAGGTCATTGTCACAGCTGCAGCACAGGAACTAAAATTAAAATAGACCCATTGTTCTACGCATGTATTATTAAATTAACTGGATAATTACATCGCTTTAAATTGTTCAACGAGCGAAATGCAGACGACGTCTCAATGCGTTCCCAGAAATAAACGCATTGTACACTGAATGCGATATGGCAATTGAATAATACGCTGCTTGCTGCATGTTATGTACTGCTAACTTGCAATTGGATGACTGTGGGAATATGGTTGCATATAATAAGTACTTAATGTATTTTTTACCTAACAGTAACTAAAGGCCCGCGTAGGCATCAACACCTAAATAGATCGTTAACTACAAATTACATTTCCTTTATAATCATAAACTGCGCGCGGCGCTTTGAAATGTATCTCAATACAATCAATCAGCTACTAATAACTATAATAATTTATACACGTAGCTACATCGATAAAGTAACATCAAAACAGCAATTCATTTAAACAATTTGTTCGATATCATTGCTTAATTTATGGCGCAGATAATTGCATACGTAAACAATACAGGAGAATTTAAAAACAAATCTTGTAATCGTTGCAGAATTTATCTCCGTCCAGGTTCCACAGTTTGCATTTTTTATCATTAGCGCACATAAAGGTTCGAATTAGTACCGACCTACCTGGACGTCTCTCGTTTCTAAGAATAGGAGGACAAAAAATGCTTCCCTGTTTGTTTAGAGTTCCCACAATGAAGACTGAGAGGGGTGAGCTCCTTAAGTGTGGTTTTTGTCGTCTGCTATTTGTGGAGTGAGATAATAAAACTCTAACGCAACTAGGCTGTAAGTGCTTGACGTACTTTGAATACGTTTATTATATTTAACCGCAAATTATAAAGTTGCTTTTTTCGCAAAATTCCGGTTATTCGTTAGGTACTCGACTTACCGTATTGGTTTACAGTTCCCACTAAGCCCTGTTAAGTATTCTTTTTCGTAATTTATTCAGGCATAACGCATTAGGTTTGAAGCCGTTAGTTTTATGCTGCCGATCAGATTACGAGCTAAGCCTTGCTAAAGTTTCCGTTACGCTACCCTGTTTTAAAAACCCATTCTATGTAATATAATAATGTGAAGTAAATTGCAAGCACGACTATAATTTACTCAATTTAGGTGAAAAACATCGCGTTAGCTTTTGAAGTCGCTAGCGGATTCTTAACACGTAGGTACTGTGGACATTCAATAGTCTGCGAGGTAACACCGCTATACAAGGAAAGCCTCAAGAATATCGGGGACGAAAGGCGACACCGATGCCTGTGGCATTAGACTTATAGGTGACTAGGTACGGTTTAGAAACACTATTATTTTGCAAGCGCTCGCTTGCCTATGCAGTAAACGGGATGCATATACTTCATGTAAGTGAGGATAATTATGGTCGTTATTCTTATTTTTTTATGATATTGAGGAGAAATTGAAGTTCAAGGAGAAATATAAACAGAAACTAATAAGAACCCAACGCAATAAATATATTCTAAGTTAAGATATTTCAAAGTGGATGTTTGGAAATACATAGATAATATTTTAATATCATCTGGGTCAAACAGTTAAAAGTAAATTCACTGTCACGGTCGGCGGTCTAAAACCTATTTGTCAACAAGGGCAACCAGCTGAGTGCAATTTCGAAAACCCACTTGAAACTACTTTAGCGATAAGTCCCATTTGGCGTGTCCGCCTATGAGGCCTCGTTAAACACGCAAGACCCGTATACATTGAGATCCTTATTATGATAGACAGAATGACATTGCTTGACGAACGATAACGTTTCATCCGAAGCAAAATTAATATTTATTGGATGACGGCTATTTAAAGACTGAAATGGGCAGGAGTAATACGATATTTGACAACAGTAAAACTATTTGTTTTTGTCACCGACAAACAAAACTTACAAAAACACTCGGAAAATAGAAACCTTCAACTTATTTGTGCTCTGTTAAGGATTTTTAAGTAGGTTCATAAAAAAAGACGCTGTTTGACCATAGAAACCTGTGACGTCACTAGCCTCTATTTCTGTACAAGCTTCATAATATCGGAGCGTTGATATCGTTTTATAAAAAGTTGTTGATTTGACTATCAGTCAAGAAGGTACCGTATTGCCAATATCTGATCTCATATTCAGCACATAATTATTTTACCAAGGCAATTTATTTTTCTAATAGCTCGCAATCTGTTTGGAGTTGCATTTTAAATTCGAAGAGGGGAAACGGCTTGATGATCAGATTGTAATTATTAGTCTAGCGTTATCTTGGCATTAGATTAACCACTTAGAATCTAGTGTAGGAATCAACTGGTCCAGCTAATAACCCTCTTATCGAGAGAACGCATCTCGTCCGGTATAGAGGATTAAAACACAAATGTATATAATGTATCAGTTAAAAGGTTTTAGTTATGCTTTCTTGCTTTCCTGTTTTATTATCATTTTAAATGTTAACATGTTTTCTCCATTATGGGAAAATGAGAAGCGAATTTATGCTTTCCATGTGATGTTGAAGTCAAAGAAATGAGAGTGAATTCATGAGTATGTATTATGTACTTATAGAATGGGATATTTTTTTAGCTTTATCGAGAATAAATTGTTGTCTATGAGAAATTAATGTGTTGTATCGCGTACGACTGTACGGCGCTCAGTATTATCCAGTTAAATATAATTTCTCCTTATCCGAGATGCGGGCCACGGAAACACTCTATAATTTCCTCCCATATAATATTTAAGGAGAGCAGTGATTTATGGTGACACTATCGTACGTTCTATCGTTATTTGAGTGTTAAGGTCGAAAGAGACGCGGTTTTGTTCATAATTCGTTTTATGAAGCTCCTTAATACCAGATACTGGCCATAAACCGCTTAAGTACAAGTATTAATGTCAGATTTGAAATTGGAACAAGCTAGGACCACCTCCGGAGATGTCGTTACGGTGGGCACATTACGCTAAAGAATTTACGGGTTTGCTTTGTAGTGAATACTCACAGCATGGAAAAGTACAGTCGATTGAGTGTATTTCTTATTAAGGTTTGAAGTGGTTTTGGGCTCCAGGCGAGGGGGACAATTTGGTGTATTGATGTGTACACGCTTCAAAGAACGTTTCTCACGCGCAGATAAATCAGGCATGGGAAACCTATCGCATATTGTGCTGTCACAGTACTCTCTGTCTGTGCCCCTGCCCATACAACATGTCTGCCATTTGATCGCTTGTGTACGACCCACCTAGTTATTTATGCAAAATTCTACCAGGAACAGAATAAATCACGGAGCAGAATGTCAAATGCAAGCGACGTTTTGTCATTTATTTTGAGCTCTTGTGTATATTACATCGGTTTTGTTTAGCAGCTTGAGATGATTAATTGATTCGTATCCGTTTCTTAGTCTGAAAAAATGGTAAGTCTCCTGATAAGGAGTTTATCGGGCAATGACCTAATAGCAATTGCGCAAACGTGGTAACGCTGCCATAACAGTTCGAATGTGCTGCAACAATTGTTTATCTAATTGTAATTGATTCGAGCATGGTGTTGCAATGTTCCTCGACGTTTGATTAAATTCCTCGTATTGAAAACAAGACGTGGTAAAGACTCAAGTCAGTGATAAACTTAAAAGGTCAAAACGACAAAGAGCAAAACAAGGTTTACCTCTTATCGTCCAGGTGAAAGGTAGTAAGACGAATCGTGGCGTTTACGCTTCAAAATCGATGTCAGGTCATCTAGGACACTTGGCTTTGTTTGTTTACTCGAACTAGAACTGTACTTTGTTATTCTTTCTAAAATGTATTTGGACGATGACAAATTGTCCGTGACAAGAAAGCCTCGCGAGTGTTTATCTTGTTTGAGCCTTTCCGGGTGTGGAACGCAACTGTCGGAGTGAATGCACGTTACTTAAATATGTTTGTAAAACACTATTCACTTGGCTTTACCTATACTGTGACCTACAAAGGAGTTTCCTTTAAAATAATGTGCGACCGTTGCAACGTGCTCACGGGGGACTCTTTATGTGAGGAAATGTGTTTTCATATATCTTTTCAACACCTCACATGTTTGAAATGAAAGCTAGGTGTCAAATATATGAAAACACAGCTTCGCACATATCTGGTCAGTATTCCCCTTTAAACACCATCTCACAAGTCTGGACAAGATTAATACAGACCGCCCAAAGGCTTCATTTATATTTACCCCTGTGATATTAAGCATTTTAATAAAATGCTGGAGCTTGTTAAGTTGCCTCTTTCTTTTTCTTGAATACATTATTTATGATTTGACATACATTATCGTCACGGGTACCGTTGAAAGTAACGAATACTAATCAAGTTATCAGAGTTTATTAGAAATAAGACGGCTGGATATTGAAATACTTAATTCTACTTTGGATTCCAATCACCGTGTGGTGAAACGATGGCGGTGTTCAGATTTACGATGACTTTATGTAAATCGTGAATGGAGCCTCACGGAACGTAATTGATTCGGAGACTTGTGATATTAAGAAACTTTCAAATTGAAACTCTTTGTATCTTGGCAGCCGATGTTAAGATAAATTACAATTTAACTCTGCAACATCGTCAAGCGTTGTGTTAAGAGTAGTCTATAGCAGTAGCACCAACATCACATTCCATAATAAAAAACAATCCGGGGACTTATAGACTATAAGAAATAACTTTTGAAACGCAACCCGCTCATGACTAAGGAGTACCTACAATTAAATCATCATCATCATTATCACACATGATAATCACGCGAAATAGCTGTTTATTTACACTAATGTACATTAGTGTACATGACACATTGGACTCCACGGACCTTAATTGAGTCCATTGGTGGTCAGAAATAAGTACCTGGTTAATTTTATAAAACTTAAGGCGCAATTAGTGCCCAGGGATTACAACATTTTTGGTAGTTATCCCAGATTATAAAAAGATTAAGAACCATCGGGCCAAGCTACTTATAGTAGCTTTGAGTAGGTACTGCCTTACGAGACGATGCCATTTTTAATGGACCGAATGAAATCCCACTGCCCTTGCCCACATTTTATCTGCTTTGCCTTAAGGTTGACTGGTAGAGAATGCTTTATAGCATTAAGTCCGCCTTTTGTACCATAAGATATTATTTTGTGCAATAAAGATTAAATAAATAAATAAATCTGAAGAAGAAAACAGATGAGTTGCATGTCAAATGCTCATTGCTCACCTGTCGAGTGCGATATTATCGCTTTTTGATATGGGTATGTGCTAATATTATTACAGCAATATGGATGACTTGTTACAAATCAAAACAAGCTGGGCCTATTGAATAACCCTTTAACTTATATTAAGGCCGTCACAGACTTAGCTATGATATACATTAAGATACCGAAATGTATGTTTATAGCAAGGTATATATAAATATATATTATAGCTGAGTGAGTGAACTCTGTCAAATAGTTCGCAAAATATATCGTAATGTACCGGACAACCTCGCTATAAACATATATTTTGGTATATTAATATATTTTGGCCCCGTGCGGGGTCGGGTAAGAATAGCACCACCCCCTTTCTTCCTGTGGGTGTCGTAAGGGTCGACTAAGGGTACAGGGTCGAAGTGTGTTGCGGGCGATGGGCTAACAACCTGTCACTACGATATCACATTTTGTCGATCTTTTATACCCACATTGATGCTAAAAGTGGCACTGGAACACAAGTTTAATGTGCTCTGCCTACCCCTTTTAGAGATAAAGGCGTGAATGTATGTATGTGTAATATATATTATAGCCAAGTCTGTGACGGGCTTTACAAGCTAAAGTCTCTTTTTAGTAAAAGGGGTTGAAAAGAGGTTTCCTCCTGTAGTACAAGTAACACTTTATGCAACGGGGCTCTGGTGGTATAAACAATTTATACAACTCTCGCGTCTCGCCTGCTCAATGCTCGAGCGGTCAAACAGCGCGCATCCTGTGGCATTGGATGGGAAATTATCTTCAAGTTTTTGTGCCCCGCGTCGGAATCTGGAAGTTTTTTTTCCCATAGCAGACCCGAATGCCCAAACAGGTTTTTATAGCGTTCAGCAATGCATCACGGTGGTACAGTTGAAAACGTTTACGTTGGAGTATTACTTAATAACATTGATATTTTGAATAAGATTTCGGAATAAAAGACTGAATTGTGTTTGCTGGCGGGCGCAGCCATTTGTGTAGAGCATTTCTACTTTGAGTACGGCTGCTATGGGTGTGAGCTACTGCAATTCGAACTAAATGGAAGACTATTGGAGAGGCGTATAAATGGTGGACGCATGAACGCTGAAGAAGAAGTGTAGGCATTAGGTACATCCGATTACATCTAAGGTTAAGAACATAACGGCGGTGTGATCATTGTCGTTATCAAAGCGTTATCATGTTGTTTTCATTATTATCTACCTCTATTAGTTGACTACGCCATAAAACTTAGAAAAAACATTTAGAAGGCTGTTTATATCTTACGTCACACCTGGCCATAATGCGAGTTTTACTGCACGCTGCGCGTACGGTAAAACTTGTATTGTGGCCAGATGAAGACGTAAAATTAAGTACTTACCACGGGCGGTAATTCGTAAAGCCCCAGATCGCCTATTTATGGCTCTCACATTCGGTTCGGGCCACAAACAACTGCGATCTGGGCCATTCACGAATTCACCGCCCTAGGTATGTAATGTCCTACGAGCATTTCGCATGTTATCGTTCCTAGATATTTTGGTGGTTGGTGAAGCGGAATTATGTATTATAAAATAATGTCCTAAAATCATATATTAAAATATTCCTAAAGTTTTAACCACGATTAAATAAGCCGCAAATGTAATAGATATTTTGAGTTCAAAATGTACTTAACTGTACGTTTTAGTGTCGGCGCCTTCAAGAGTACAAGATAATGAGTCTGTGGTCTTTTATTCGCTGGATTAATTTACAAGTGTTCTGAGGCTTTCGTTGTCTATGGCTCCGAGGCGACATGTGAGGGTTTTGATGGTTGTGGTCGTGGCCGCTTATGGGTAATGGCGTGCATCATGTTTAATAAAATAAATTGAATGGTTTTTTGAGTTTCTTAAGTAGGAACTCAAACTCATGCTCATTTATTGATACAATATAAAATTTTACATGTCAAAAATAATATGAATTATAATAGTTACTATGTCAAATTAATTTGATACGTAGATAATCACTTTAGACGAGTTGGGGTAGTTTCTGTAATCTTCTAAATCTAAAAGTAACGCAGGCTGATACTACCTACTTAATTTACCTACAATGTAAAGTGGGTACCTAAACACGGTTAGCAGCACGTTAGCTGGAAGAGACTTCTTAAAGGGAAAGCTTCGCCTTTATACAAATGTTTCTTCTGCTATGTACCTAACTTGTTTTTTTTTCGTGTAATAACGTGTTAATTACTACTACTAAACACGTCTTGTATTTTTTGTTATTTTACTTCTGTAGAAGGCTTAAATACGACTGGCGGGCAAGAGTGGGAATTGGAAAAGCGCAGGCATTTTATGAAACACCTTTCCTAGACGCGAAGTGAACACTTCCGCGATTTTTTTTTTGCTTTGAGGGCTTAATTCCCTTCCCGGGCATGGAAATCTTGTGGGTGTTTTAGTTTACCAAGCAGGACCATAAAGGACCTATAGTTATTTGTGTCACAGGGGAGCAAAATAGTATATTTACGGCGAGGGCGGTCTATTGAATCCTGAGCGTAGCGAGGGATTCTAACGTTGAATCCTGACCGTAGTGAGGGATACAAGTATTAACGCCCGAGACGAAGTATAATGATTTTGCTACCGAGTGAAACATACTATTTTTCACACCGACTATGAAGAAACTTAAATAAGATGGCTGTTAAAATGACTTAACAAGTTTAAACAATTTTTCTTAATTTTTATTACAAATTTTTAAATTCATAAATTTTCATATATAACGTTATTAAAGTTAAAACTTGAAATATGTTCGTTTTTAATCGATTTCGATGAAATTACAATCGATTATTTTATTAAGATCTGTGATCAATTGGCACATTGCGTAAATGGTACATGCCAATTAATAAATTAAAAAAGCAGCTTGAACAGAAAAGTAGCATTTTGATCCCTCTCGTCGTGGAGCAAAACTTACTTTTCCGAATGAAAGATGTGAAAAATAACATATCCCGTATTGTGTGGTAAACATTTTAGAATGTCTATCCCACCTACTTTTCAAATGCTGGAAATTTCCCCCGATTTGTTGCTCTAGAATTGAGTGTAGACTTCCAGTATTTTCGCGATGATATTGTCACCAAATATCGTGAAACTTGGTTTATTGACTGATAAGCCTAGCTCATTATTATAGTCTGATTAGACTGTAGCAGGGTTATCATTATCAATAGGTTGGCCACCCTGTTAATATGGAGACTTGCTTCCGACCGCGGCTTCGTCTGCGCGGACCCGGAATAAAAACTATCCTATATGTATTTTAATCCAGGCTATGTACTATCTTCGTGCCAAATATCATCCAAATCGGTTGAGCCGTTTAAGCGTGCTTGAGTAAAAATATTTTTGGACATGTCCAGATAAACCTTGACTATATTTAATTTAGACGAATCCTCCAGGGTTGATATATACACGATGATTCTTAATTCGTGATCAGGAGTCGAAAAATAATGATAAACAGTCAAAACAGATTTCAGTGGATGAGGTCTCATGCAATGAAATCACTGTTTAGTTAATTAAATTTAATGATAATGCTAACGCTAATGTCCAATGAATGTTTGCTCACCCTACATTTCTTGAAGTTAAGTAGATACGACAAACTTTCGCAAACTACCGTTAGGGTGACAACGATTACAACAACGAATTATAAAGTAATTCCTTATTGAGTTTTATTCAGAAAAAAAGAATGTTTGTTTTTTTAAGTAACTTCGAGTTAATCGTGTTGGGTAACAATTACAGAATTAGAAAAATTTACTCCTGATCACGAATTAAGAATCATCGTGTATATCTGCAGCTGCAGACTTCGGGGTCCATAAAAGAGAGACTTCTAATGACAAGCATCAGCAGTGAAGGAAACCAGGTAGGTATTGAAATCATTTACAATATCGTAATGATTCAAAAGTTTCGTGGCTGTACCTACTTAAACTCATATTCACTTACAAATGACTGGTAGGTTTATAATATGTAAGTGCCGCTGGTACGAACGAAATAATACTTCTGGTTAATGTATATATGTACCTATTTCATAGAAATGTTATATTGATGTTTGATAATAACAACTTAGTAAATAGCAAACATAAAAATACACCTTTTATCGTACCATATCGACGTAGCGAGCTAACTGAAGGACAGACAATACTACCAGTTTTAAGTTTAGGTATAAAAGCGATAAGAACCTAATTTATGTTCATAGGTAAATGTATTAGTTCTGTAAACCTACTAATCTGTACATTAATCATAATATGTTCTCCTAACACAGGTATATACCTGCCTATTTAAAAATGAGGCATCATCCTTGATACTATGGGGCAGTCCATATATTACGTAATTTTTAAAATAGGGGAGGGAGGTCCAAAATCGACAAAAAACGATGACGTAATATATGGACAAGCCCTATTATGTTAATGAATAAAGTACCTACTTAAGTACCTATTTTTAATTCGAATACTTATTACCATAACATTTTTTTTACTTTTTATTTTTACTATAATTAAAGAGGAAAACTGTAAGGTTGTAGATTTGTAAGTTTGTATGTAGGGGCTAAAGTGTGTATGACCCTTCAGGAAAGACATAGGCTACCTATATTTTATCCTGTGATTCCGCCTTGGATCTCTGTAAAACGCGGGCGGGGCTGATTTTTTATATTCAATCACACGACCGGCAAATTCTCGGAATCTAGGAGGTCACGACTTTGGTAACTACGAGGTGAATGAGCGAATTTGTCGTTGTTAAGCTGTTCTGAAATAATCATCGTCACTTTTATTGTCCTTTTCATTGGCCACTTAAGAAATGCCAAAAATGTAATAGATACCTTAACAGTGGCTATTCATGACATATAACATACAAGCAATACGTAGCATACAAGTAATAAAATCCAAATTGATAAGATTCTTCATGTGTGATACTTCAGTAGGCTCGGGTTTTTTTTTTTTTTTTTTATGATATAGGAGGCAAACGAGCAGTCGAATCACCTGATGGTAAGCGATAATCGACGCCCATGGACACTTACAACACCAGAAGAGTTGTAGGTGCGTTGCCGGCCTTTAAGATGGGAGTATATATCCTAATTTATTAACTACTTGTATATTCCCATTGCCATGCTTGCTATTTGTGCGCGATGGTTACTGTGCGTCGTAATGTACGCTAAGTTTAAGTTTGGCTATAGATTTCTTTGTGTTAGTTTATTTCTATAAGTGAGAACCTGTAATTGGCTATATGGTGTTATAATTTTGTCTATAAATATGTTGCGCTGTTGGTTTTCCATGTATCAATAAATAAATAAATAAATATCCTATAAGCACAGTATATGCATTAGTAAATTGCACCTCGACTCGCGTCAACCGCAACCTGACTGCCCGTAGCGTGTTGCTTTACAAATTACTTAACCAACAAATGAAAATAAGGAAGAGAATGATACTCACGGACTGGTACTTTCTTGGGATCAAACTTCTCAACGATGCCGTTGATCACCTCAATCTTAGCTTGCGCGACCTTCGACCGCTCAGTGATCCCTTGAAGCTGCGCTGTCAGCTCGCTGAAGATATCCTCGGCTAGAAGCACGAGGGACGCGAGCTGCCTCAAAGCGTTGCTCAGGGTACAGTTCGTGACCGCTTGCAACTCTTCGTCGGTGACCCTAGGAGTCCCATCCTCGTCACGTAAACTAGTCCGCGACAGAAACTTAGGTTCCACCACACGCTGCACGAAAGGCATCGCGACAGTCTCAAAACACCTTGAACCACTTACTCACCCATCCCCGCGCGAATTTAACTTGATTCCGACATCCATTCAGTACACAACACAAAAAACGTCAGGTAACCGCCACTTTGAATTAACCGACATCCTGACCGGTGAACTTTCACTGATGTATCTTTATTCTATTCGATTAAGTACCATGCAGTTTTTGTTGTTTCAGTGATTACAATAACATTTTATTGAAGTTGTTTGAGTTATAAAGTTTGAAGGAAACTTTTTTTCACGAGATCCCGCCATAACGGTGTACGACATGCCACAGCCTCTACGCACCCCAGCTGCCGGCCGATTGAAATTGAAATGAATGAACGCGGCTCTTGGTGTTGCCAGAAACGTAGCGAAAATTACCGCTCCACAGTTTAACAATATATTTTTACATCGCATAAAAATATTATAATTATGTATTACATAAGGTCTATTTATAAATGATACACGGTATAGTTTTCATTGCATGCAAATAAGTATTAAGTAAATAATTGCAATAATTTTTTTACCTTAGTTTTCAATACCTACACTTGCTCGTAATATGGCGCTGTTTACGATTACGGTGGCATGGGATACTTTGATTCGAGGGGCAACTTAGACCAAATCCGTTTTTCTTCGATCATATTGTTTTCATTCGTGGCAGTAAATATCTTAGTATACTACTTGCGATGTATCCGACTAACTCTACTTAGTTTCATATAGTTCTGCTGTTTTGTGTTCATCCTATGGAATGGATTATTTCATCACAAGTGTGAAGAAAAACATCGGATGAAACGCGTAAGCTTTGATCATTACGGTCTTGGCTCTTATATTTTTTTAGCCCCCAACCCCCAAGTCTTGAATCATAATGAAATAATATTAAACATTCAAGCGTCAGTTATTATATTATAAAGAAGTTAAATTAGTGTGTCATGGCATGGTAATTCATTAATATAATATCCTCTAGTAATACATAACTGTTTGATAGATTTGTAAGAAAAAAAATAGCAAAATGGTTAATCAGTGTACGGAGTCTGACCAGTTAGTCGGCGATATAAGCTTGAGATTATCATATTTTCCGTTTTAAACGTGACACGAGTCACTGGTCAGACGATCATAAACCGGCCGGGGCGATCGGTCTGACCGATTAAATCTAAAATTTAAGTCTCTAAATATAAAAAATCGGCCAAGTGCGTGTCGGGACACGCACAGTGTAGGGTTCCGTAGTTGCCTGTCTTTCGTAGTTACTTCGACACGCGCGCGCCAACTAAATGGTAGCGTCGGCCGAATTTGTACAAAAGTTGGCCTTTCTAAGTTCATTTCAAGTTGGTCGACTATTACTCGGTAACTGGTTATGCCTACTTCGCCGTGATAGTTTTCCTTTTAAATTCATTATATGTACTAATGCCACGTTTTGTTTTACATTCCCAGTAGCAGCCATTTAGCCGGCAGTAATATCTCGCAAACTAATTTGAAAAATCGTTTTAAGTAACCCATAATATTTTTGAACAAGCTATCCAACGATACCCTGGGCTTGGATAGTATGGGTTTGACAAGAAAAAAAAAACATCGTCACTTAAGGTGTACGGGACGTACCCCAAAAAAAATCTTTTTTCAAGATTTAATTCTTCTGTTTTGTCGGCGTGATTTATTTATATACCCATGCCGAATTACAGTTTTCTAGCAGTAATGGTTACCTGAGCTAAGCCGAAGACGGACGGACGGACGGCCGGACATGGCGAAACTATAAGGGTTCCTTGTTGACTACGGAACCCTTAAAAATGCATATTGCCAGGCAAAGTGATGTCAGTTGTCCACCAGCTTGGGTCACTCCTGGCTCCTGGGCAAGCTGCATGCCCGGGATGAAGGGCGTAATAAGAAAAAGGCCTATGCCCAGCAGTAGGAGATTACAGGCTGAGAATGATGATTTTGAGGATGATGATGTTGATGATGATGATGATGTATATAATAAAATATGTATATGTAAATATGTATATGTATAAAATAAATATTACAAAAACTTATTTTTAGGATCATACAGAATTACCCGATTGAATAATATATTTTTTGATCTGGTCACTTTCATATTAATTATTGTATTTAGTGACATCTAGCGGCGCAAACGTAAACCACGTCGTATAGCTCGCGACTCACTTGTGGTGTATATTGTAGTTGGATGGGCATAACGTGAGTTCCGACGTTTGACGCTAGAGAGCGCGCCGGTATGTTATTTTAGTTCCTTAAATATGCCATAGATGGTGTTACAAAGGTTGATTTATTTCGCGTGGTTTGCACGGGTGTCAGTTTTCTATTGTTCTATCAGCACTCTTTTAAAGTTATTGGTTGGATAAATGGTTGAGGCAACCTCATTGAACTCTATACTTAACGAGTTAAAATTGCAGTCGTTTAACCATTTTTTTATGGATTAGAAACCAAAAACTTATATTAAAAAGTAGTAATAACTTGTAAAAAAAAATTGTAAAAGGTAAACAGTAAAACCACATTTTAGCACAAAAAATATTGTATTACATTTTATATAACAAAGCATTTAATTAGACAATTATCCGCGACATCATACCATATCGATACCCTACCCTACGCATAAAACGTACAGATATTATTGCATTTAAGACATTTAAGTACCTACCTACATAGATATAATAGCTGTCTACTTGGTGGGTAGGTGGTCGAAATATCCATGTAGGGCCGCCAAACTCACTTAGCGTGATTGCAGAATTTCCATCTCGACACAATCTAGAGGTTGTTTAGCGATATTTGGGCAAATACTGCTATGGGTTGGTCACACCAAACCGTCTGTAATAATAATAAATGTATGGAAAGATTGTCAATTTTTTATGTATTCTATGTATTATTAAATTATTATTCTATGTAATTACAGCTGCCGGCTTCATTACACATAAGTTGGTGCAACCCGCCTTTAAGTGACTTGGCGGCGTAGGATTTTACATTACACTACAGAATCAAGCAAGGAAGCACACAGAAAGCTGCTACGTTAGACGAGGACGACACTGCTTTTCTCATCAAAAATAATTGATTGGTTCAATTTTATGGTCAGATCACAAGTCAGTCTCACTGACTGGCAAATTAAAGAAGAATATTATTTATTTTTATTGTTCTAAATTTCAGGCTCTTTGCCCGGGGACATTCCGGAGATTCTCACTCTTATTGTGATGAAAAAGCATGAGAGATGTTGACTACAGCCAGCCATGTAACATCCTAAATATGTTAAAGGAACATACTCGTAGCGGGCACTGTTCTTTAAATGCACACATTTCGTTACCTTTTTGTATGTTTAAAATTTTGTTTTGCTCTACACATTCAGCGCACCCGAGTTGAACCTTTATAAGTCAAGTTTAGGATCAACATAAATATTATTATTAAGACAAGGAGAATTGACGCAAAAAGAGAAAAATATTTATTTTATTTAACCAAGGAAAAGGAAAAATCTCTGAAGTCATAATAGCACACCTTGAGCTTTTCCATGCCTATCAAATGAAGAAGAAGTGGGAATCTTTAAAAAAGGGAAATGTTAATACGGAGGATCAGATAAGTACGACTTCCCGAATGTTCTAAAAAATGTAGGACCAAACTTTAGAAAATAAAAACAATGGCGGTTTGGAAAAAAAACATGAAATATAAGTACGAGGACCAACCTTAACTCAAGCCGCGGACCGAGTCCGTTACACCAGCACGTCTAGCACACGACGGCCGCGACATACTCTCGATTTTTATCGCACTATACGTTTTCTTCTGTGTTCTAATAAGAGAGAGACTGATAGTGCGAGAAAAATCGAGAGAGCTCGCGCGCCGTCGCGTGTTAGCCGTGCTGGCCATAAGATATGTGTTCTGTTCATATTTAAATACTTATTCGCGATAAACAATGACTGGAACTAGGCCATGTCGGCTCTAATTCAATGGCAGTATTCTGTATTATTAAAAGCTTATATTACAAGTTACGTAGGTAATCCATCCTTAGATCCTTTAGAACAGGCTTTCATACATTTCTGCATTTTCCACTTTAGGTACTTTATACTTAGCTATTGCTGCTTCTATTATATTCAACGTGTTGCTACACTTGTTTTTCAGTTAAAATTTCTAAAGTGAAAAAAGTAGGTTCTTATTTAACACCAAATCAGTTGATATTACATCAACCTACCTAATACCTAAATAATATGGTGTTCAAATGCAACGAATATTTTTTGCTTAATTCGTGACGGTTGCCACATACAAAATATCATATTTTCGATAAGTAGGTATTACATTTTTCATTTTAAAAACATATTCTAAAGGCGCTAAGAATAGTTTGACCTCGTACAATTTGGTAATGTAATGTCAATATTATCTAATTACAGCTAGCTCGTACATACAGTACATATAAATAAATATTTGGGGACATTCTTACACCAATCGACCTAGTCCCAAACTAAGCAAAGCTTGTACTATGGGTACTAGACGACGATATACATACTTATTTAAATAAATAAATACTTAGATACATAGAAAACATCCATGACTCAGGAACAAATATTCATGCTGCACAAATGAATGCCCTTACCGGGATTCGAACCCGTAACATTTATTATTAGACCCCGGATTGTTGTGGCACTGACGTCACAATAGGGTTATTTGGGGAGTAAATGGAATGGTAGAACAAAATGATACATAAATTATAAGATAAGATAAAAATGTATATTCATTTCACCAGAGAAAAACATAATTTCATTTGCGGTACGTAATCGAATAAAATTTAATAAAGTCACAAGAAAGTTGAGATTCGTATTGAAAAAAAATTACGGATTTAACACATTGCGTGACATTAACAAACTTAATACCGGTCAAGAAATACAAATATCCAAGCAATCGTTACAAATATTGCTTTGATAACCGCAAACTTTTCAAATATGCTCCAATAACATCTGTCTCAGTGGAAAGAAGCTTTTCTTTTTTGAAGTGGATATATTCTGCTAGAAGACGTAGCCTAACCGCAAGTCATTTAGAACTGATCTGTTACGGAGAGTCCGTTAACGAAAGAGCAACGTCGATATTTTAATCAACTGACAATTTATTTATAGGAAGATTCGCAATAATGTGTATACCAAAAAATAATAAGTAATATTTCGTATTCATTAACACTATATGATATTTTTTATATTATCTTATCTTAATAATCCGTATTAATGAATACTGTTCCATTTACTCCCCAAATCACCCTACTGTGACGTCAGTGCCACAACAATCCGGGGTCTATTTATTATACTTAGGTATTTTTTTCCTTTGACCACCATTCATGTTAACAGTCCCAAAAAATCACACTCCTTAGCATCGTTCATACACAAAAGCATACACACAATGCGGGTGTAGACTCGAAAATTATTATTACTACAAAAGAAAGAAGGCAAAAAAATATGCCGTGACGAAAATCCCATTCAGATATCTAAAAGAATTACGAAGTTACAACCATTCAGCACGTCTAGCACAACTTGACAAGTCGCTTCGCGCGCGACTGAGCTACTCCTGTCTCACTCGCACCGTGCAAATTCGAAAGAGGAGGGTAGATCTTTCTCGACTCGCGTCGCGGCGCGGCGTCAGTTGTGCCAGCCCACCAGCACGTCTAGCACACGACGGCCGCGACATACTCTCGATTTTTATCGCACTATACCTCTTCTTCTAAGTGTTCTAATAAGAGAGAGACGGATAGTGCGAGAAAAATCGAGAGAGCTCGCGCGCCGTCGCGTGCTAGCCGTGCTGGGCTGTTATTCGCTAAGCGCTAATACGGCTCACCCCGCCGGTCACCCGTCACGAAACTAGACCTCTACCGACGCTTAGTTGCTACGCATCACGGTGTCAAGATATTTTTGTGGATGAGCGTTGAGGTGAGCTTAAAACAAGTTAGAGAATAGGGGGGCTGGGGCCAATGACAACACATATGCGTCAGACCGCCGTAGTCGCTTTCCGCTACATACGAGGAAAACCACGGGATCGGCTACGAGCGTAGCGCGTAGCGGTTCTTGGCCCTGAATGGGTTATTGCTTGTTAGAGAGAGAAAACGCAAACGGTGAGTGACGTCACAATATGCGAGGCTGCCCCGCAGAGCGAGCGGCGCGCGAGGCAGACCGCGTCGACGGCGGCGCCGAACACGATGGAGCGCGGCACGTTGCCGTCTTCTAGTGACGTCACAAGCTGCGAACGTCATCGTTTCCCACTCACTTGCTTGTGGCAACCACAGTTGCCAATTTCGCGCACCCCTAAACTGATGGTGGCAACTGTGGTTGCCAAGTGAAGTATGGACTTCTTTGATACAGAAAAATTTAAAGCTATTTAGGCTACCTTTTTAAAATCCGAAAGAAAGTGAGTGGATCTGAAGTTGCGTTTTGCCCCTTCTTAAAACTTTGGACACTTATAACTTCGTGATTATTTAACCTTTTTCGTTGTTTTTTTCTCAATTTGACTACATTTTTAATCCTCTTTCGAAAAAATATGATATTATTATTTTATTTAGTGTCTACACCCCTATTATAGTTTGTGTATGCTTGTGAAATACTGTGACAGTGGCGGCCAAAAGACTAGTAAATAAATTGCATACTTTACAACATAACATAGACTAATAATAAGCGTTATTACGATTTTCTACTGCAAGAAAGCTGTGAATAAGTGTGTTTAAATACTATTTTATGTATTTTAAATGAGTAGCTGTGACTTGAAATTCTAGCTCACTAAGTTACTATAAAACGGACAAAGAATCTTCCATTCCTAGCTAAGTGAAATAGTAAAAAAGAGAAAATGTTATCCGATTTTAAGAAAGTTTAATATAATGCATTTCCCCGTATCAATGTCTCAAGTAGGGTAAACATCTGAATGTCGACCACTAACAATCATGTTCATTTGCTCAATCCATTTTAGAGCAGGTCATCGAAGCCAGATTGTGTTAGTTCGTCCCTCGGGCTCTCCGCTACGTCGCGTTGTTGACTTATCATGGGGCGGACAAGTATTTCGTGTTCAAAGGGTAAACCACCAAGAATAAGTACGTAGGAAAATAATGGTTACAACAGGTTTCGTACGAGTGCAAAAAGGATCGTAACTGGCTACGAACCAGTCACGACTGCAGAGTGGCGTCCGAAGGGATCCGTTTCGTCTCAATGGATCAAACCTCAAGTCAATGTAGCACCGTAACCTGAATAAACCGGCTGTCTAACTTCCTGGGGCTACTTGGCTCTGACTACCGAAAAATTGGTTCAGGTTGTGGCTACCGAACGATCCAAGTTCGTTGGATAGTTAGCTGGTACGTTCGTCAATCACCCGCTTGCATTTCCAAGGAGTCAGTAATTTACCGTGGATATCAGTTGTATTGTAGCCAGTACCACGACTAGCCATTACCACAGAAAACGCGCGTTTTGACTTCGGCCGATATAATAGATATTCGATTATGGTTTCAATGCCTATCAATGGAATCTAAAAAAGCTGAACAAGCCCAAAACGTAGATGTAGATACGGGCTATGAGTAGGCTACCTTCGTCAGCTCGGTTACATCTGAATTTACGAGACATGATAATACAATCGTATGTAAATCTTTTAAGCAATATTAACTGAGAGTTACTAGGGGTAATAATAATAATTCGTTTATACATTAAGTTAGGAATGTACGAATGGTTAGGACGTCTGGACATTACTATATATAATTTACTACGGGAAGCATGATTCTGGTAAATAACTTTGGTACATTGACTAGTAACGAAAGCATATATAGGCAATGCACGCCTACAGAGGGATGAAATACCCTATATACGATTTACATTTCCTTTAGGTTACGTGATTAAATATGCAAAAAGAGTTATAGAGATAAATAAAGTCACCCGTAAATCATTGTGAGCTCTACCCGCGTACATCAGCTAAGTAACTTTACTGCTTACTTTACAATAAAGCGTAAAATTCAAGGAACATAGATTTTGTTTCTAGTATGGCAGAAAAAGGAATAAATATTATTTTATCAAGTAGGTTGCAATTGGAAGTAATTTAATACTTTCTTCGGAACAAAAGAAAAAATCTTTGAAGAAAAATACATGTTATTTTAAAATAATAATTATAGCTTGGTACATGCTCTCTGTAGGTGCTCTAAGTAATACACGACGACAACCATATAGATAAATATACTTATTTCAAAATATCAAAGACAGAACAACAAATGTTTGCGGTAACCGGGATTTGTAGTAATTAAACCCGAGACTGCTTGTTCTATATGCATGTGAACATCAATGTACCAGAGCCATTCAGGGTCAATATGCGTTAGGTACAATGTTTCGCACTATCTTAAATCTACTGAATCTGCCTCACTATTCGCTTTCATGTTTAACATTTATTTTAATAAGTACATTATTTAAGTTACACAGAGCCTAATCGCTATAATATTAAGAACAAGTTTATAATTTGGCAATTTATTATTTTAAATTATTGAGATTGAAACAGGGACTACTTTTTTTCCATCCATACATATCTATAATAATAAGGCTATAAAAAACTCGTGTCAGATATTGCAAATTTGAAAAGTACTTAATATAATCAATCCAGGGATACTTGCAATGCATATACTTACCAAATATATTCCAATATAAAACTCATTTCATCAGTGAAATTTGTGATATAAAGTCATGGCTCTATTAAGTATATGCGATGCTTAAATATGCAAAATCGGTGAGGACAGTTTACCTTTTCAACGCTATGCTTGAAGTAAAATGTTAAAATGTGAAATATAATTGGTCGAGAAAATATAAAAGTAGACCCTAGCATAATTCATGAACTTACATGAATTATGCTACAATTAACCGCTCAAGCTATCTAATCAAAATACAATCACAGCATTTAAATTATTAAAGTTCTATTATTACAATCATCAACACTCCTAACGATAATCTTATTGGTATCAAATACAAAATATTCTCCAAATCCATGAACGCACTGCACTTTGAGTTAATGATGTTATCGATAACGTATTTCTGCAGAAAATTGCAAATTATATCGTATTCATTTCTTCCTAAGCTAGTAATCGCAAGTATTGCAACAGTGAGTGTCTAGGCTCTACTTTAACTGCAGAAATACCTACTCGAATTGTCAATATTTTTTATACCTAAACAACGACGATATCGCAAGTAATTTTTCATTTGCACCAAAATCATTAATTTCATTTCGCTCACGTTCACACATGATATGAATATTATAATTGTCTGATCAATTATAAACATAATACTAACTTACAAGGTTACTAACAAAAACAAAGTCTTTATTCAAAATAACTGCGTCTTAGCTGTCGCGCAGCCGATTATAGCTCAACAAATCGAATAAATATCAGTTCATGAAAAGATTAGATGAAAAGAAGATAAGGACCTTCGCTAGGTACCCAAATAGCATCAGGATGGTAAACAAAACAATAATACAGACAACTACTTAGGTACATATTATTTCATCCTAAATGAATGTATCTATTTAATGATGAACACATACAATGGCATTTCAATCTTGCACGCACATTTATAATATTTCAATAAATCTAACATTTCTTATGACTAGATATAAGTAATTATTAATTTGTGATTATGAAGATATGATAGTAAAGTTTCTTAGATTGTAGATACGAGTAGTGACTGAATATTTGTATAATATAGAGTATGATATGTCGAGTAAATATGCATATTTTGTAGGTAGTGATTATGTAAAGTTACAATAGGAAAGCTTTCAATGACTACACAGCATTTATAGCATAGTAGATAGACATGAATTATATTCTACACCGCCTCAAATAAAATGTTTTATTTTTAATTACTTACGGCCAATCCTCGATTGTTCTTCTAATCATGGCTAAGATTTACAATTATGATGATCCTTTTATCAAAACCGGGAATCATCTTACAAAAAACATATCGAAATTTCTAATTTCGACAACATTTACATATGTCAAATAAATAGTTAAACAAAGTAATAATTACCTACGTTAGCTGTTATTACAATAAATAAATTACATTACATACATTCACGCCTTTATCCCTAAAGGGGGTAGGCAGAGCACATGAAAATTGTGTTCCAGTACCACTTTTAGCACAAACGTGGGTATAAAAGAGCGACAAAAATATGATATCGCAGTGACAGGTTGCTAGCCCATCGCCCACAACACACTTCAACCCGGTTAAAATAAATAAATATTTCGTTTAATGCAAACATTGCATCACTACGTTATAATAATTCATAACTGTATCTATATCATATATAGGTCTCACTATTCAAAAACGGACAAAGTAAGTTGAGTCAACATTATTAGTCTGTATCGATTAAGTAAAATTTAAGAAATGGATAGTAAGAGGAATACGAAGTATGCTATGATGGTACAACTACAATACTGGTGCTATAATCGTAGCAATAAAGAAGAGTAAACTTAGATAAAGATCTAAAGGAAGACTTCAGAAATAAAGAATAATTTTCACTGGCTCTTGAAGGACGAGTACACTAAATTCGAATCTAAGCTTACACTAAACAAAGTCCAATAACAAATAATCGCAAATAAACGAGTACTCGCCACTCTACTCGCCGCTAGCATGTATGCTTCCACTACAGCTCCGCACACTGCACGTCACGAAAATGTGACCTCTTGCAGCCTTTCTAAACTCTGGCTGTTGACTTCTCGGGACCATTAGTCACCTCCTGATCTTGACCTTCGTCTCCGGCTAGCGACGGCTCGACCGCGCGCGGTCGCTGAAAGAGCGCCTCATTTATTTGCGAACCCCGCGCTATGGGTCGACTTCGTGGCATACCTCCATGTAGTCAGGGTCGTGCATGATGTCCTTTATCATGTCTTTGAGCATCGTGTACCGTGGAAACATCGGGTACACTTTGGAACTGACGTACTCCGACTGGAAATATGGATTGAGAAAATAATTGATTACATCCCCTTTGGAAATATACTCACGTTCTACTAATAATGGAGCCTTTCAAAAATAATTAGCCTCTAGTGATTTCCAGCAATGCAAAATGAACATCCGCATTTAAGTATACTCAAAATGATTGGTCACAGGTGGCCTGTTTACCTATTGGATGATGAGATTGATGATGAATGTGCTCAATCTGAACGGCCTAACATAAATGGTGCCTTATCTACCGAAAAAATATGCTGCGCAAAGCGTCTAGGTACAAGCGGTTGACACGGAAAAGGCAGACAGTGGCGAACAAAGCTTCCGCGCACAAAAGACGCTTATCGCGGGAAGACGAGATTTGTATCGCATCGTCAATGACACGTCTCTCAGGCTTTACTTGCATTCCTTTCATAAGAGCCGCTGAAAGGGTAAGCACTTTGATGAAATATCTCTCAACTAAGCTCTTGGCGTTCAGCTTCGAGAATATTGATTGAATATAGTTTTATTACTTCTACTGTATAATGTGCTTGGCTTATTGGCTTCATACTTGTAGCAAAATTCTGAAACCGCTACTGAACAGTTAAAAGTTTAAACAAATGTTAAGTCTTAAAGTCAAACATTTGTCTCCGATCCTTCTGGTTCGTCAAAACTTTGTCAAGTTCCAGCTTGTTGACTTGTTTTCACTTTAGGGACTTTAAAATTTTACTCATTAAGGTGAAATGTTATATAGTATTAAATTAACTTATTACCTTTAATTCTCTTATAAGATTTCTTAACCCGGTGTACTTCTTCAGAAGGCGGTACAAGTCATTTGTCATCTGCGTATTCTCGGCTTCTATTTGGGATGTTGTCATATCTGAAAATGACATGACAGATGCGTTACATTCATTTGATATCACGTTTATATAAAATTCGGATTTCAAAGTTAATATATATTTTTTGCGACATCTATAGATGCATGCAAATATATATAAAATGGGGGGGTACTGCGGGCGGTTTTTATATATTTTTTTGCTTCGAACCGCTGTATTCTTATACGTTCAAGGTTGTAGACTGTTTGTCCGATGACGTGGCACGTCCTGTATAAACAACTGTGTTGGGTTCGCCTACTCTTGTTTACTCTTGTTGTTTGTTTACTCGGGATCCACAAACTCATTCGGTTTTAATTCAATTAGTTTTCCATTTTATTTGAAACTTTTTTGTTCTCACATTCAAGGATGTAACGCGAGCGAGGCCGGCCCGGGTGTCGGAATGCAATTAAGCTTTGCTATTAGACCAGGACGATCCACTTTCTCAACAAACGTTAGAAAGCTAAAAGTTGGCTTTGGGCCAGCCTTGTTATCGGAGGCGGTTTAGGCAAATTTAATGTCCATACGGCAACACTTTATTTTTGCAAGAGTGGAGCGCTGCAGGCGCCGGCCAAATGTAAAGCTCGGGAGTGGCAGCGCTTGCTTTTTTGAGCCTTTATTAGATAGGAGCTTAGTTTACATTTGAGAAAACATTTTGCACGAGAATATTTACCAGCCTGGTTTATAAGATTGTGTTCTTTGCTCATTCTAAGAAACAATACTCATTATGCAAACAAAACCGGTTTATGCTACCATTCATTTTTCAGGAACAAAATATTTGTTTCTTTATAGTAAACTAGCAGCCGACCCGGCTTCGACCGCATATTACAAGGAACGCAGGCAAACCCGCAGGATAAAATATATGAATCAGAATCAGAATCAGAAAAGTATTTAATGCCACACAAAGAACAAAAAAAATAACAAAACAATTAGAAGTAAAATAAAATACAAACTAAATACAAACAATAGAAAAAAAATGAATTAATGGACAATGGGTCCCAGTGTCAGCATGTCCTGGGCGAGGCCCTGCGCTGGTGTTCAGACTGGTCCCGAGCGATCGGTCGGTCGCAGGCTAACAAATTACCGTGCTTAGGTATAAATATTTACAAGAAACAGATGAAGAAAATAATAAAAACAAACAAAAACAGCAAGTTAATAAGTTTCTGTCAAAAATTTCATTTTTGGTACAAGCTTTTATTGCCGACTATACTTTTCTGTATACCATCATCAACTGCTCATTGAGACGATCCTAACGAGCCCAAACTCGTTGAGGTTATGTGGTTTTATTACGGAGTTCCTATGGCCACCTTCTGTCTCCATCATCAGATCAGCTCGATGGTCCCATAATATTGAATTGTCATCCAAACTATACTTATACCCAAAATTTCAGCTCAATCGGTCACCGGAAAGTGGGTCAAATTTAACTTGCAAGATTTGATGGACAACTTACTTATACATACTTTTATACTTACATACGAACAAGTCAAGTTAATATAAAGCTTGTAAAAAGCAGTAAAAAATTAATTAAGAAAAGGGATATGTAGTTACTTTTATGGGCTCCGCCTGAAATTGCCTATGTCCATCCAAAAACTCTATTCTTACGCAGGTGAAAGATTTTTTAAATCGGATTAGTGATTCCGGAGCATAGCCATATTTACGAACAAACTTACAAAGCTACTTTTTACCTTTATTGTATAAGTACATTCAGTATTGAAAAAGATAACATCTGTTTATTTATAGCGAACAAAGTGATTTACCGACAGAGTATTCTATGTTTCCTAATTCAATATTCTGTGCTTCGGGTAAAGTATGTAAATATCTAGAGCAAAGCCGGTAGCGATTTCTAATTCATTTTATTATATGTGTATGGATTTTATCCTACAAATGGGATTTAGAGAGGGAGAATATCGCCAAACAAGAAAATACTAAGAAACTTTATTGGTAGCTCGCCCCGTATCGTAATCCATCCGACCGTCTCCGTGGCGGATTCTACTTCCGTACGGCAAAAGTTTAACGTATATTATTACATTCCAGAAGCAATGCGCATGAAAGATAAAGGAAAATTAATAGGAATTTCTGTACGACGATATTGCGAGAATAAAGGTTCCCTAAGGATACAGCAAGGATTGTTCGACTTGGCCTGAAGCCGGGATAATCTCCCTTACAGCTATTTCTCAGTGCGGTATGCCGCTGTTGTTGACTGTATTTGAATGTACTTAAATGTGAACAACAAAACAAAAATTCTATTTAAGAGGGTGCATTGGAAATTATCGCGTGCTTTGAAACGCCGTTCTGACTAGATTAAGAAACAATAAGGTCTAATTTTCAGGTATATGATTCTTGACTTTATGATTGTTTATCTGATTTAATCGATACATGATTGCCTAAAATTTCCTCGATAGAAAAAAAATGACAGTTGGGTCTTTATTTTCCTTTTTTTACTCAGCCCACTAAAACAATACATTAGCTATTTTATGACACAAGTTAATTATATAGTATTTTATCTCATCTAAAATCTCACTTAATAAAATATCAATAAAACTTCACAAAGTTATTTATTAATTGAAATTTGTCAAAAAAGCCATCCCCGAAGAGAGTTGCATCTCTTTTTCTCGTGCGCGGAAGGCATAGGCGTGTCTCTGTTAAGGGGGCGTGGTTGACTCGAATCAAGGCATCCCCTTAATGGGGAACAAGAAGAAATACGTAAAGACCACGAGTGTTATTTATACGCACTTACATATTCAACGAAAGAGACAAACGCATTGAATGGGAGAAAAGGGAATGATTAATGGACCCGGACTTAGCTTAGTGGTTACTTTCTGTTAGGCCCAAAGTGAAAAAAGGATTTAATAAAAAAAAAGTTTGTATAAGTAACGTTTCGTTTACGAGCCTGAGAAACTACTAATCGGTCTAAAAACGACTACTAAGCTGAGTCTGTACACACAACTCCGTAACTGTCTGTATCGGGCCCAGTAACGGATAAATGTATTAAAAACATGCTTACTGTTCACACCGCCCAGTAATATATCGGAGCAAGTTCCAAACAAAAAGTGTCGTTGTCGGATCCGACACCGACTGTTATGGATTGGTGTGAACACGCTCTAACACTACAGTAAACGAAAATTACTAATCACATACCACTCAGCCTTTCTATCCGGTCCCTACGATCGGCTGCCTCCTCGGCCAGCTTCGACGAGGTCTTGACTCCTTCTCCAGACTTCTGCGTCTTCTCCATGATGGCGCATGCGCGCAGCACGAAAGCCGGCACCGTCTCCGCCTTCTCCTGCCGAGGGATCTCCACCAGCGACCAGTACTGGGTCTCCAGACGGATCACGTCCTGGAAAAGAAAAGGAAGTGATTCATCACCCGCTGCAGCATTGGCCTCTCTTGGAAGTGAAGTGAAAGAAGAAACGGGAAAAAATAGTTCATGGCCATTTTTGGGCGTTTCAACCACCATTTCGCCTTCTGTGTATGGCGAAATAAGCGATGATAAAAATCATCTGGATCGGATAAGGTATTGGGCTGTATAACAAAGAATGTCTCAGATCGCAGGTATTTGACAGGTTCGAGCCGAAGGCACGGGCGATAAATATGCGATGTGAGGCTTTCTTTATTACCGTCCGTGGTGAGTACACAATTATACTCTTCTTGGATAAGAAGTGAGATATTCTGCACGCACAGGGTGCGGTAATTGCTTCTTTAAGGCCAGGTATGACGTACAATATTGTTTCGGAATATTAATCTGTTTTGCCAAAATCCCGATGGTCCCTCAATAGTTTCTGGTAAATTTTGATTGACAAACAGTATTTGTAGAACTTTCAATTCCCTTCTGCCCAGTATCACATTACTCGCATAAATTAGTCTTTGTATGCAAGAAAGCTAATTATAATGCATAGCTTGCTTTAACAATGGATATTAGTTGAGTTTAATATATTTTATGACGGCGATGCGACAGGAACAACTCGCGGCCATCAATCACGTGCCCCAATGGCTGAGAGTGATTGTTCATTTTGCTCGCAGTTACACCAATATGTTACAAAATTGCTTTAGTAATAGCAATTGTAATATTCAGAACAGCTTGTTTATCTCCGTTGGAAAATGATTATTCACGTTTTTATATTCACTGAATTTTTTGCTGGACCCAATCAAAGACGACCACTTGCCTCCCAAAGACCTGCATCAAAATTACTCCTAGATTGTAAAATAAAATCAACGAAACCAAAGTTAATCTTTCACCGTCTCTAAAATACTAACTCGGAGCCAAACAATCGCCTTTTAACTTCTGTTGAATTGAGTGCTCGCCAAATAAAAACATTGTACAAAAAAAAACAGTTAGCTTCAACTTCTGCTGTAACTGGCTCGTGAAAGCGGAAGTGTTACTTCACCATTGTTATTAGTTGTTTACTCGGTTGTGAACATAATATTGGTATTTGTGAGAGACGTTTTAATCTCTACTTTCGTATATTTTAAATGTATTGTGTTATACAGCGTACGAGTGTTGAAAATGTGTTCTGGTACTAAATAAACCTATAGACCAGAAACCTCTTCTAATTCTAACTCGAAGAAAAAAATTAAGAGCTATACGATTTTTAGGGTTCCGTAGTCAACAAGGAACCCTTATAGTTTCGCCATGTCCGTCTGGTCATCCGTCCGGTCGTCTGTCCGTCCGTCCGTCTTCGGCTTAGCTTAGTAACCATTACTGCTAGAAAACTGTAATTCGGTATGGGTATATATACAAAACAGAAGAATAAAATCTTGAAAAAATATTTTTTTGGGGTACGTCCCCTACACCTAATGTGGGGATGTCATTTTGTTTTTTCGTTAAACCCATAGTGTGGGGTATCGTAGGATAGCTTGTTCAAAAATATTATGGGTTTTTTAAAAGGATTGTCAGATTAGTGTTTCGTTTGCGAGATATTGGGCTGCGAGATTCGAGTCATGTGTCCCCCCCCTGCCGGCTAAATTGCTGCTACTGGGAATGTGAACAAAAATCGTGGCAGTAGTACATATAATGAATTTAAAAAAGGAAAACTATCTCGGCTAAGTAGGCATAACTAGTTTAGTTACCGAGTAATAGTCAACCAACTTAAAATGTTTTTTCTAAAAACTTTCGTCCAAATTCGGCCGACGCTACCATTTAGTTGGCGCGCGCGTGTCGATGTAACTAAGAAAAGGCAGGCAACTACGGAACCCTACACTGCGCGTGGCCCGACACGCACTTGGTCGATTTTTTTAGTGGCAAATAAGCGTCTATAAACTCCCAGGGATTGGACTGACTTAAAAAGGAATGAAAAGCCTGTTCGCTCCTTTCTTGAAGAACCCAATACTGAAGTCTCTCGGGAAAACCCCGGAAGAAAGCTCATTCCATAGTGTAAGAAATTCCTCTGGAATCGTACCGTGCGTGACTAGAACGAACGAGTATTTGTTCAACTAGTTAAATAATAACGAAGATAACGCTATGTTATAATAATAGGTTGGTTACAACTACCATTATTACCTATTTTAAAGGAAAACTATTTAATAAAATACAATTTAAAAATTATTCAAAGTGCAAACAAGTATTACGAGGGAGTGGATGTGGATCAAGCAATATTTGAAAATTGGGTACATTTACATACTTATGATAATACATAATTAAGTCTCGTCGGAGCGGAAAAGTTTAAAGTAGCATGTCAACTTTCAGAGGCTCCCATAAAGCCGATGTGCTTTCCCATTTTCAACTATAATCTCATGTGGCTCAATTGTTTTTATCTTGACAATTCTGGTGATATCAGAGTATTTGTAATTTGCGTTTTCGTTAGTGAACTACCTTGTTATGAACTCAATCGGAAAGTATTTCTCTTTGCCGCCGTTACCTACACCAGCTGCTCGCCTATTGTGTAACTTCTGCCGGTCTTCAAAAAGTACGAGGTTCTGTTTACAAACTTCCATAAATATTGCGGAGTTTAGGTTTACATAAAGTCCTTTGACAAAGTTCCTTTTGCTATAAATGCTGTGTTGGGCCATTCCAGATTGTCTTAA
This sequence comes from Epinotia bilunana, assembly GCA_947049275.1. Classification (NCBI taxonomy): domain Eukaryota; kingdom Metazoa; phylum Arthropoda; class Insecta; order Lepidoptera; family Tortricidae; genus Epinotia; species Epinotia bilunana. The sequence goes on from OX346257.1 coordinate 17,909,772, forward strand.
TGTTTTCTTATAATTTGATCGATTACTTTGAAGTAACCTAGGCGACCGTGTCTGATTTTGTTGTACGTTACGTAGATACTGGCTAATGTAATTCGATTTCTGTTCATTCCTGATAATGTTGGTTTTGCATGACGTTTTATAATATCGTTATAGATATTATGTGCGTACAGTACAAGAGATCGACCACATCTTATATACTTTATTGGTGCGAACTCAAAAGATTAAAAACAAGAAAGATTACAGGCTTATTATCGTTCAAATAAGGCCTAAGCTATTGACCACAGGAGAGACGAATTTTGTTTTATAGACTGTGTATGACCCGCCTATGACAGGCTAGGGGCGCGACGCGAGGGGGTATCGTCAGGGACCTACAGCACGTTCCCCTCTTGCGCTGTCTGTGTTACCTAAGCGGTCAAAACATTACTTACGAAAACGTAAGGTGTATTAAACGATGTGATATAGAGAACAAAATATAATGGAAAAACGAAAAGCTGCCACCAAATATATTTTTCCATTATATTTGTTCTCTGTATCATATCGTTTGAAATTTGATCGTGGTAACTTCCACGTTAATATGACACGAAACAAAAATATCAAATAAAATAATTTGTTTCGTTAAGATGTTGTAAGTTGGAGGTCATTGGCTAAAGTCATGATCACCTGCACGGCTATCACAAGACGGCGCGCGAGCTCTCGATTTTTCTCGCACTATCCGTCTCTCTTATTAGAAAACTTCGAATGAGAGGTATAGTGCGAGAAAAATCGAGAGAGCTCGCGCGCCGTCCTGTAATAGCCGTGCTGTCAAGAATTTCATGCCGGCCAACCTTTCGAAGCGCTATGTGTGCACGACTCCATGCATATCCGTTTCATACCTAAAACTGCACAACCAAGCGGATTGCTGGCAGTTAATATCATTGAATGTTAATAAAGGCAAAAAATCTTTACCAAAGAGTCTTACTCAAGCATAAAACCCGCAAAATCCTTAACTTCCACCAAATCTAATCCAACCGACGTATCCTCGAGGAATCAATGTCTTAAGTTGACTGGCCCAATGCCAGGGGCGACGGAAAACCTTCACGTTGACTTATTTTAAAATGTTCCTTCCTAAACAAACCACATATTGCAAACAGGTAGTTAATCTGTCTAACCCCGAACTCCGTGAGTGGTTGACGCGTACGACCGTTGTCCGGTTTTAAAAAATGACGAAGTGTATATATTGTAAACGTTATTATTAACGAACTATTAATTTTTGTTCAAAACAAAATCAATGTGATGGACGATGAGAGTATAGTAGTGCTAGTATGCAGCCGCGGATTCAGCGTAACGGATATTCGCGCTGCCAAAACTCTTCTCTATGAAGTGGTACCTAGCGGTCAACGGCTAACCACCAGGAGAAACGAAGGAAAAGCGCAGCGAGACCTAGAAGTCATTGTACATTTTTTAAGGTCGGCAGATGCAAAGAACGTCCCGAGATTCGAGGCAGAAAAGCTCCACAAGTTACCTCTTATTACATTTGACCACATTGACGTAACAAGGCTGTTGAAGGATATTGTAGCTGTGAAAGCTGATATAGCGCATTCATCACAACTATGCCCCACTCGATCAGCTCGAATCCCTACAGCGACTAATAGGAGAGCTTAAGAACAGTATACACGTACCCGTGATACCCGCGGCGCTACAGCCTGCTAATATGTATAGAACTATGTTGGAAGACAGTGGACCGAGGGTTATTCACGATGTCGCCTATGAGTATAATACCTATTATACTCATATTACAATAGTAATTGATGTTAAATCTGCTTCACGCTCACGCGTTCGTTTTAACGCGAGCCAAGCAAATGTGTTGGTACGAGCCCACGCCACTTAATGTCAAATTTATAGAAACACGAAATGTCAATTTCAGATTGACCCTTTCATAGTCTTCTATGTGCTATCTCGAAAGTTCTAGTTAGAAAGTAGTAGAACTGTTCCACAGCACCACCGCTGGTCATTAACACGCTTTTATTAGGTCGACCTGTATGTAACTAACTATGTAATGGAATCTAAGGCAACGAATTTAACCATCTTCCAAGGATCGTAGCGTCATGAAAATTGGCAGCTGCATGTAGTTCTGATGACAATACAATAATATGGTACTGTCGAACTGATCTGATGATGGACCCAGATGATATGAACTGGAACTTCATGATGGAACATCGTATCATAGCTGTGTTTGGATTAGTTAGAAAAGTCTTGTAATGAACTTTGACCACGATTAGGTTTCAAGGTCTGATGATGAAGCCGGAAGATAGGCACTGGCATTCCATATAACAATCCATCCCAATATTGTATTATAGTCGTGTTTGAACTCGTGAGAAAGGTCACGTAATGGACTTTGAACACGATCAGGTTTCAAGGTTTCTCTTGCTTGCCAGAATTTCATTTGCCCGAATTTTACCTGCCATAATATTCAACTGCCATAATGTTGTTTTCTATAATTTCATATGCCATACTCTTTGTTTTCCATAATATCAATATCAATAATCTAATTTTCAATAATCATTGTAATCCATAACTATCACATGCCATAATGTAATTTGCCATCCATCTCAACATCCATAATATTCATAATGTAATAAAGTGGGTACGTATTGCAGTGTATAAAATTAAGAAAAAAATACCTCGAACATATCCGCGATCCGAGTCGGTTTTGCCACTAAGTCCCTGTTCAAAGGATGGACATCAAATAAACTTTTCTCTGAGATTAACCAATGCCAAGATAGTGGTGTACCGTAGGCAGTAGGGAACAGGGGCTTAGTGGCAAAACCGACTCGGATCGCGGGTAGGTTAGAAGACGGAAGCGGCTTGGCTCCCGCTTTCGTCTTCGAGGGTTTTTTATTTATAAAAGAGCGGAAAAACTAATAATATCGTATCGAACATTCACAACATTCTAACGGCTCGCAGAAATGTAGTTTTTGTTATGGCACACGAATATTCTGTCAAGTAAAATGATCGCATTTAAGATTATGGCAAGTAAAGTTTCTGGCATATGAATGATTTTGGCATAAAACATTATGGAAAATAACATATGTCAAATGAATATTATGGAAAACTAAACATTCGGGCAGACGAAGTTCGGGCAAATGAGTATTATAGAATATGACTTTCGGGCAAACATTAGACAACCGGTTTCAAGGTTATAACAAACCTATTATATATTGACTTGTAAATGTTGAGTGTAAATAGTGTAAATATTGACATAGGTGTATAAAATGTACATAGACCTGTACATGGAGAGTGTAAATAGAATAATATTGATATATCTAAATACGATGTATATTTACGTGTAAATAGGGTAGTAGGTTGTTAAAGATCCCACCCAAGCTAAGGTGAGAAACGTGCCGAGGGCTGAATGGCATGAGGGTGGTTAATTGACCACGCAGTGGTGTACTTAGGGTCCCGTACTTTTGCGGCCAGACAGGCGTATGTGGCCCTAAGTAGAGTAAAATCACTTAGTGGTCTCCAGATTGAAGAGCTAGATTGTTCTAAGCTGACAGGTAAAACACCATGCAATACAGACGCACTGGCGGAGAGAACTTGCTGAGAAATCAAGTTAAGCGATGTTACGAAAAGTCTTTCCTGTTCCAGCGCCCCACGCTTTTACAATCAAATATTATAATTAAAAGCACATAGTTTACACTTCAGCCCAGAAATAGAGACAACTTGAACGATCCATAATTTATTTTTGGTTTTTACGTGCATTTATTTGAGAGCTACGGTAGCCTAGTGGTTCAGGCATGCGGCTGTCAAGCGGCGGTCGTGGGTTCGAATCCCGGCTCGTACCAATGAGTTTATCGGAACGTATGTACGGAATATTTACCGTTAGCTTTTCGGTGAATGAAAACATCGTGAGGAAACCGGTCTAATCCCAATAAGGTCTAGTTTTCCCTCCGGGTTGGAAGGTCAGATGGCAGTCGCTTTTGTAAAACTAGTGCCTATGCTAAATCTTGGGATTTGGTGTCAAAGCGGACTCCGGGCTCCTTTAGGGGCATTACCGGGAATAACGCTAGGAGGATGATGACGTGCATTTATAAAAGCGTGTTTTTCTAGTGTTTTTTAAACTATTAATTTATTTTCTGTTTAATTGGTCTGGGGCCAAGACTCGACTACGCTAACAGCCAAATGGGTGGTAGTGGGTCTTCGTGATTACCAAACCTTATTTCTACCATTTACGTTACCAATACGAATTGAAAAAGAAAGGGAGTTCGCTTCATTCATACGCAATCATAATTTTAGTAGCAATTTCATATATAAGTAAGTATAATCAAAGTTCTTACACAAGAAAATATAACATACAATAAAGGCGGGCAACAATTCAATTTTCCTCAAGAAAATCAATTCCCTGGCGAAGGAAATTAAAGTCTATCGAAGAATTTATTGCTCATCGGTAATTTTATACGGCAGACAATCTCCCATGTGTTTTAAAAAGTTAACCTTCCGTTTTAGTATTAAACAAGAACCAATGAAGCGATGAAGGCAAAAATTGCTTTTCTGAAAGTTCCTGCGATTATAAAACTCCTAAATACATCATCTGTTTACCTAAACAAACGCAATACAATGTACAGCATTTAGGATAAAATAGCTTTGATAAAGGTTTATGAAAAAAGGCATTATCACCAGAAAAATACTTCTTCACGATGTGTTTGTAATAAACGTAGACATAGCATAGCGCTGAAGAATGAAATGAACATTTTATTTCTGCTATTGTTGACTTTTCAACCTCGCAATAAGGACTGTAATGGGAGTCGTTAGACCCTAATAAACTGGTATTTTTATAGCAAAGGTTTAGTGTCGTTTTATTACACCAGTGCTAAGGGAATATCGGTCGCTCGACGGCCTAGTAGACCAACGGCTTTGCTTTGTTACTTACAAAACTAGATTATTTTGAATGCCTATAGTTTGCGGTCAGCGCGTGCAATATTTAGCAAATGAATAATGTAAAGATTTCATTGTATTGAAAAAAAAAATTTTACTTGAATGGAATGGCATGGTTTCGACGATAAGAGGAAGAAGACTCAGTTTGAAAAATTTAGGCTATGCATAAGTTAAACTTCAATTCGCGAGTAGGCACACAAAGGACCCGATTCTACGTGCACATGGCTTAACTAGCCTAAAACTAAATTGTCTAATTTTTTGACATAATTTTGGCGGCAGATTAAAAACGACATAATTAGAATAGCATTTAGGCAGCTAAGTAAGTTGTATAGACCGCCTAAAATAAGAAACGTCAGATTCAAATTAGCGCTGTCATTTGATTATGACAGCTGCTCATAGAATAGCAAAGTGTTTTAGCGACACCTAAATAAAATTAGGAAGTTTAGAGGCCACTGTCCAATCGGGTCCCGCAGATTCCCCTCACTTTTTGCGTTTTCATAAACTACGCGAGAGGAGTTTGTGTACAATAAAACAGTCTTGAGAACAATGTATGGCTCAGGTTACCGGAGGTTTCAAACAATATATACTTAGGTAGGAAAGAATACACTGCGTCTTGGGTATAATGTTCCAAAATAACAAATAGAAAAATATAACTACACTAGACGAAATATATGCTCAATGCGATTGCGTACGGGTCAAGCTGATTGTCCAGCTGGGTTAGGTGTTCTCATCGATAACATTGCAATTTGCATAATATGAATTTTACCAAAAAACCTACCTACTATGTTAGGCTTGAAATAAGGAAAATATTTTTAAACAAAATAAAAATATATATAGTATAATAAAAATAGTAATAGTCAATCTTACACAAATCTAGTTTTTTTTTAAAGCTGGCAATTTAAATTATACATCTGTGTAGGCTCTAGTTAGGACAGCATCATTGCAAGCCCTTTGTCCCCTTTCTTCCCGTTAGGTGTAGCTTACGACACCGGGAATATGATTGAGGTGTGTCGTGGGCTAGCAACCTATCACTTCAATATCACATTTACTCCATATGTTATAAATTATATTTCATGCGTTCTGCCCACCCCTTCTGGGAGTACAGGCCTGAATTTATGTATTAATATAGCCACTTCTGTAAGTTGCGTGGCGTGTTACGACTCGTGAGTGTCGTAACTTACGAGACAATTTGGTTAACGTGGAGCAGTGTAGCCGACTTCGCGACTGGTGCCGACAGCTGCTTGTCTTCTTAATAGTCCGTAAGCCCACTCCCAATACACGTACGTCTCGGGACAACATGATGAATGATGATGATGATAGGTCGACAAAGTTGTGCTGAGCAAAAGAAAAAAACAAATGCCCGAAAGTTTGGAAACCCTTCACTGCCGGTTAAAATATATATGGGTACATATTGACGTCATGTGACAACAGTACAAAACATGTGGCATCATTTACCCCTTTAATCGTAGATAGAGTAAACCTAAGTCTGTCAGTCCTGAAATGGCCGGTACTTGGCAGACGGTGCTAATGGTGGCAACTTTGATCAACTCAGCACAACTCTCTCGACCTGCTGCCATGCTTTTTATCATGTTGTCATGAGACGTAGATGTATTGGGAGTTGGTTTACGGACTTAATTAAAGCCAGATTTTACGATTGCTAGACCTATTCAATTTAAAGTATTGAATTGGAATCGAGCGCATGTGATAAATATCAAGCTGATTTCAATTCAATTGGCAAAGTCCAAAAGAGTCTTTGTATGCGTTGACGCTCAAAATGTTGTGGCAAATTCGTTAAGTTTCCTTAGCATCAATAAAACTTTAAAGTTCTGCAACGTCAATTAGCCCTATCTGTTAAAAAAAAATACTTAAGATGAAACCTGTCTGTCTATGCATACCTACATCTTAAATGAAAACAGTGTAACTAAGTATATTAACGTCAAGTTAAGTTTCTATATACATTAACCGAAACAAAGCGAGAAACAATCTTGCCAGAGTCCAAGTTACTTTAAATAATAGTTTAACAAGCTATAACAGCTGTTGGCCGCCCGCCCGTAACAGAGCGAACTTTGTTCGTTCGTCTATCTTTATCTCGCACTTGTTTGTTCGAGCCACAGAGAGGGAGAGAGAGTATAAACTTCCGATTTTTGTAGTAACGCCGCAGACTAATCTGTTCATATCTGTAACATCACAATCCCAGTTAAATTTATATCGTGAGCCGGTTCTGAAACGCTAGCGCGGCATGTGTGACAGTAAAAACAGCGAAAAAATCTGATTGAATGTGATTCGGATAGAAAGTGGTACACAAAAATAGACCTTCCAGTAGGGAGATAGAGGAGCATTGGGCACTTTGTTACTTAAGTCGCAATAAAAATGTATATTTTTAACAAAATCAACTTTTTATTTCTTATATCAGCAGCACATATATTTGGCACATATATAAGAACACTTTTACAACTATAATCAAATTGCAAGAGATTTTCTAAACACTGTCAAAAGTGCTCAAACCTCCCAATGATCGGGTGGTTTGGACACCTCATTGGGAGGTTTGGGGTACTGTATCAAATACGCCTCTTAATGGTAAATTATTTGAATAATAAATATTATATACCTATATATTAAGATTATGTCTTTACTTTTTTGTGTCTGCTGGATGCGGATGGCGCAGGACCGGTCACTTACGCACTCTTTGGGGGAGGCCTATGTCCAGCAGTGGACGTTTTTCGGCTGATATGATGATGATGATGTCTTTAGAGATTTCGCGCCACTTATTCTTCTTTTTAAATTCAAACGGCATTTTTCTGGAATAAATTCATATAATAATTAGTAACACAAATAATAATAAAACATCTAAAGTATTTAATATTCTTCAAATTCAATATTTATACGCAATGAAAATCCGTCGAAATAATTTTATTTTAACAGAACCTACTTTTTACACCGGTTGCCGAATCAACCATTAGTGGCGGGAGCATTGGGCATGCCCAAACCTCCCTTCAAAATTAGGCTCAATGCTCCCCACCCCCTCATTTCGCTAATAAATTCAAATATGTTTCTTGTATTCTAATGTTTTACCTTTATTTATACGTTAATTTTAGCTTTCGGAAACACGTAACTAGATATCAATACAGAGACTTACGCCTTTTCGCAGCTCACATTGTTATTTCCTTCGAAATCACATCAAAATATTTACTTTTGCACGCACGAAACGGTTGACGGCATGTGACCCTCACAACTAAACAAAATGGCAGATGACATTAGCCTGAGCGGTGTTGCCGGTTACTAAGGTAAACTACCACAGTATACAAAATTAAGTATCTCCTTCACGATCCGACTTACAAGGTGGTGCCCGAACCTCCCGACTGCCCAATGCTCCCTACCTCCCCTAGTGCTACGCGAGCACCAGTGCGACGTACGTCATACGGTCGGGAAAATGTAAGGAAAAACGAGTATATCAGTTGCTAGCTGCTGGTCTACATTTGTGAGGAATCCCTCTTGAAATGTGATCATGAATATCATGATAAGGATATCTAAGATATATTAGCACGTTCACAGCTACGCTCGTGGCGTGTGATTTTTCCGCTAAGTAGTGAAAAGCGCCTACGAACAGAGCGCCCACCTAGGTCTCTGGCAGTGAAAGTGTTAGTATCCTTAATTATTATTTAGCGATTATAAGCGATTCCTCTCAATTATACATCAATTTCACATATGTATTAGATAATATAGCCTTCTTAAAGCGTAACACTTTCACAACCAAGAACCCGCCTAGCGGGCGCCTAGGCCGTAGTCGCTTTCCGCTATATACGAGGAAAACCACAGGATCGGCTAGCGTAGCGATTCTTGGTAGCGAAAGTGTTAACACGAGTTTTGAGAACCTTTCTGGGCCGTGTTTAAACTATTGGGGGCACGAAGCACTGGTAGGATTACGGGCACCCAAGCTAAACTGACTTAATTAATTAAGACTTAGCTTTAAGGCTATGGTTAGATATAGAGACTGGAGAAGGCGGTCTCGCTGAGTCTTAAACTTTTTAATACACAGACCCCCAATTATTATACATGTTTAGTCTCATCACCTTTGTTTGTTTGTGTTGTCGATTTTTTTTAAGTCCGTAAACTGGCTGGAGCGAGGGGGCCTCACGAAGGTCCCCTCAGGCACGGGACACTTTACCGATTGTTGCTGATGAACATAATTGCCGAAGATGGTCGGAATGGGTGTAGGCATAGACAAATTCTATCAATATAATCAAGCTTTATGCGATACTGTATCGCTCCAAAACGACACAAAGCTTGAAGAAGCCTTAATGAAAATCATATCTGCATGTGAGAATTAATTTTAATGTTTGTTATTTTTATTGTATTAATGCTGCATGTAGGTAGTGCGTATGTAACATCTCACTTCGTATTTATGTTTATTTCTCTCACGCCTATGCCAATAATATATTAGTATGTAGGTTATATATTAAATTGTATGACGTTTCCGTGAGTCACCAACGGTGCTGGCTGAAAATCAGCGCTGCAGGTGTCTGACACCTCAGCATAATGCTGAGCCAGTGTCTGGTTCACTGCCGCAGAGACACACTTGTGTCATGTTTTATGTGTTCTCTTGTTTATTTTATTGTTTAATATTTTTTATGTGTCTTATCATTATCATATACTCTTGGATCATTTTTATAACCGGATTCTGTTACAAAATTTGCGTAACATGAACGGAGCACGGTCAGCATGTCGATTTAGGTCAGGAAAAGACGACCCGGGTAATCACACCCTACTACAATACCGTCAGGTCATTAGCCAAGGAGAACAAGCTGGTTTCACCCATCCATCTTGAGATTTAATTTCAAAATACGCGTAAATTCGGTTCGCCCACAGATGGATATTTCGGTTTGCCGATATGTGGGCGAACCGAAATTACGCGACTCACAGCTCACAAATTACGCTCGTGTGGCTTCACCTTTAAATGTTAGATACTAGAATAATATTTATATGTTCCAGTAAATCAATGAATGTATCATATTATATGCGAGTAAACATGTATATGTAGTATATGATACTTTGTCGTAAAAATTGACAATACACCACAATCTAGCATTTTATATACATGTATTTTACACCCGTGTGGTGTCGGGTTAGAATTTCACCACCCCCTTTCTTCCCGTGGGTGTCGTAAAAGTCGACTAAGGGACCAGGGTTGAAGTGTGTTGTGGACGATGGGCTAGCAACCTATCACTGCAATATCACATTTTGTCGATCTTTTATACCCATATTTATGCTAAAAGTGGCGCTGAAATATACGTTTCATGTGCTCTGCCTACCCCTTTTGGGAATAAAGCCGTGAATGTATGTATGTATGTATGTTATTTAATAAAAGTATATTCAAGATGATAACTAACATTAACTAAATTAAATTAAAACTAAGTTAAATCTATAAAAGGCCCTCGTGGCATTGTACCGAGGATGCCGTCGGCATTTCCTCGCTGAATTGCAGTGCTGATGCTCGTCGGTCATCAGTTACGTCGACCAGACGTTTTGCGATTTCCGCAAATAACTTTTACGCACTGGGACCCCACGGCCCGAGGATCTCGACGCCAAATGGTGCATTTTATTACTTGAATTCTCTTTTAAGCTATGGTCTAAATAGCATCTATTTTCTCGCATCCTGCAATTTCAGGCACCTTGATCGTTCTTTGCCTCAGAAATGAAATAATCTGTCTTTTTTCATTTACTGCTGTTGTAACGCAAGTGATGCAATATAATTTCCAGTGGGTGTCAACACTAAGAAAGAGACTTTTTACCCCATTCACCGCCAAGAATCACTACACGCTATGCTCGTAGCCGATTCCGTGGTTTGCCTCGTAGGTAGCAGAAAGCGACTACGGCGTAGGCGCCCGCTAGGCAGGTTCCTGGCAGTGAAAGTGTTAAATGGGAAGTAATACAGTATTTTTAGATGAATAAAACGTTGGCGTCATATTTTAATACGTCACAATAAAACAATTGAAAGCACGCGTGTCAAATTAAAGCGATTTCAAACCATTCCATCACACAGCGCGTATCATCAAAAAACGAGTCGAAAAGGTCGCTCTCACGCGCTGATAAATAATTTATGAGGGAATTTCACGCCGTGCTGCTATATTAACATGAGCCGGGAGACTGTTGGGCTTACACTGCTTATGCAAATGCATATTCCTTTATGAATGCACACGGTGTTTGTGGCCGAATTAAATTAAGCCTCAGGGAGTGCTTAGTAAGTGATTGCCGCAGTCTTAGTAATTAGGATATTGGAGAACAAACAAGTTCAAGCTGAAGCTAACACGGTTATACATACTGCATTAAAGTGTGAATTAAACAAGATGCATGATGGGAGATGGTATATTTAGTTTAACAGAGACCCATAAATATTCAATGGAAATGTTTTTATCAAACTGAGAGTAAAACCAGGGATGTTGTCAGGTTCCCACTGGTACAGTTGGCGCCATATACCTGTAGATGTACAGATATGCTGACAACTTCTCCGAATGTCAGCCAAAGGCTTCGAACATGTTGGTAGGCGTATGTATTTTCGATGATATTAGAAAGTGACGTAAGACGTGTAATATTGAATATCTCGCGAAGAGTCGTCAGTGAATGTGCAACGTCATCTCCGCTCTTCTGTCGTTCTCTCACTTGCAATCCCACTCCACCCTACTGGTTTTATGACGAACACATTTTGCGTTTAAGTCGTCTTAAAGTTCAAAATGCCCCTATCAGATTCACTTTCAAAGAGTCTACTGTAGGTGATTTTGTTGCTGATTAAATAAAGAATTCTTAGAGTATCTGTTAAGTAGTAGTTCTTAGAGTAGTAAGTTTTTGTCTAAATACCTACCTATTTATAAATTTGTGTGTATATGTTTAAATAGGTAATGTGTATGTATATTTATTTATGAATATTGCATATTGTATTGAATTATATATTTAATTGTAAAATCGGCAGTTTTGTTTTCTGTTATTGTTAGTTGCGCTGCCTATATTTATAATACCTCTGCTTTCCTGAAAGGTTGACAGATAGACAATATAATAGCAGTAAGTCCGCCGTTTGTACGTTAAGATTACTTCCTGTGTTCTAAAGTTTAAATAAATAAATGAGTCCATGGAATTCTCCGTGTACATTAAGTATGATATGAAATTCCTGTAAACTTTCCGAAAGAGATCTGTTCGCGGTTTATCGCGGAGAAGGAAAACATTAAATGAATATCAGCACCCTGCGGCACAGCCGAGTCGGGTTATCACCAAGCCCTTTATTATTTCTTCGTTCCTTGATTTACGAACCCGCTGTCACGTTTGGGGATAATTTCATTGTATTGCCGATAAAAATGTAATTCATTATTTACTTGAGATATTGGGATCTTGTAGAACCAGCATAAGGATCGAAATAGTACATTATTGCAGAGGCCGTGAAGTAAGGGATTGCTGGACGAGTTTCGGACACAACGAGATTGTATAGTGCTTTTTTTCAAACGATGTGAGGAAATATTAAAATTTAAATAAATACAAGGCAATCAATTAAATAAATAGGTAATTTGCCGCCTTTTTTATTTTTTAAACATGCCATTGAACAAGCCCTTCGAGCACCATGTTTAACCGCACATAAGTATAGTACCATACGCAAGTGTGCTTACAGAGTCTAGTTGTGGTTGGCAGTATGTAATTTTTCCTTTATTAGTAAGCAAATTTAAAAAGTTGGAGTCGGATAATAATGGTTTTACTTAGGGTTTTCATACTTTACTACGCCAAGAAGTAATGTAGGGAGGCTTAAACAAGAAACTTCATGTCTTTATTTCGTGATATTAACGCTTACATTTCCGAGCATATGTTTGAGAAAATAATTGTATGTTTCTTCGGTATGTCTCTAGGCCTCGACAGTGACAGGTTTACCAAAATGATTCATTTTGCCCCATTTTTATTACCCCTATCTATTCTCTTTCAAAAACATCAAATCTATCAATTATTAGGTATATTCACAAAGCGGGCTTCGTCCATAAAAATCAACTAAACAAGACTGTTCCAAAAAACTGTTTTAAATTCGCACTTAGCACTAGGGTATGGTACGATCTCGTGGAAATTGACCCTTGACAGTATATTGATGATCCGCAGTTAGTCAACGTAGATAACCATCACGTCCATCCATACCCAGTTAACCAGCTGGATAGATTGATTGAAGCCTGTGATCGTTCGCTCGTGATTTTATCGCAACCTTTATAGACGGAGTTATTATGGCCGAAGTTCGGAGATACTCGTCGAAACAGAAGTGTTATTGTGGTAAATTAATAAGTTTTCGTTTAGTTAAGCACTTTCATGGTTCAACGTATTTCGGTGTAATATTATCATTCTAGCTTAAGTTGACAGAAGATATAGTGTCAATTCGACCAAACAATGTATTTAAAGTTGGTACTTACAATGTTGACGTTATTTTTCCTTCACATTTCACGTAAGCATTATAAATACTTGAATTTCCTAGTTCCAACCTAATTGAATTCCTTAGCTTACAAATGCAAATATGGAATGGAGAAAAAAATTCTAATCGATTTCACAAAAGCCCTCTCGAAACAAATGTAACCTATAATCAGTTTCCAACGCATGCACACAGAATACCTTAGCATCCAACTGAACCGTAATAGAATTGGGTTGTTTATTTTTTCTTTGAAACAAAAATATAATTGAGTAAATTGGAAGGTAGCCCCTAACTACCGAAGGATAGTACGTGCCTCGCGTGAACCAACGGCAGCTTCACATTCTCGTGATTATTTCCTAGGAAGATAACACACGTCACACATAGTGACAGTGGGAAAATTACCCTATTGTTTCCAAAATTGCACTGTTGTTTAACTCGCACTGTTCTTATGTATTACGTATGTAAGTTGTTCTTCAAAGAAAGCAACCCCTGTTCAACCACTTTCCTGTCTCCTGAAATTTGGCATATGTACTTATGTCATGTAATTTCGATGACAACGCAATATTCCGGCACTACCGAACTGATCTGCCGATGGGAGTTGAACGCGGCCATATCATAAATCCTAAACTACAAAAAATAAACCCATCGCGTTTGGGCTCATTGGAACCCTCACAAAAAGTTATTGATGACAATGCAAATCAAAAGAACTACTAGTCGGAAAAAAAGTTCAAAAAATTTAAGTTTAGACAGAATCTTATTTCATGTCATATTCATCGTCTTATTTTTAGAAAACAAAATGCGCTTGTTCATAAACACGGTACTTAATGTTATAAAAAGATGGAAGCTTAGGTATGCTGCTGTGGCTCAACTATGAATATTTGATGTCACGCTACTTACTTCCTTGAATCCCTAAGATCCTTGCCGAAATAACTGCTGCGTGAATAATAGCAGAGTGATACTTAAACTGTATATGAGTATATACATTTTCCAATCGTTTCGAGATATTACTTTCGACGTCTGTTACTTCGATTTATGACTCTAAACAGGTCAAAAAAATAATGTTTATTTAGTACAATATTTTTGCCGTGCTAACTTTTTGTATCGTAACCTCATCAATAATATGCATACTTGCAAAGTTATAAATTGATAAAACAAATAGAAGTGGGCGAAAATCTACTAGTAATATTTGATTCCATTGTTACTAAGTAACTTCACATATTGAAAGGAAGATAATGAATACTAAGTTTTGTAACAAGCACTGTTCGTGATTCCATTATTGTGTACAATACATACATATTCGTGTGAAACCATGCAGCACTACAACACCCCGGCACGTTTACGTTTCCCGCTAACTTACTTACAATTCCTATCCAATTATAGATGTCCGAAAGAAAAAGTAGGCGTGTAAAGCGAGGCACTATCCAACTTTGGGGCTATATGCCAAATTTGTAAGTGAATTATATTAGTATGCTCAAACGTGCTTCCTGACTACCAGAAGTTTGCTGTAAGTGCCACTTTTACGTGAAAATATTACGTTATTGTAAAGATAATGGTCTGCTAATTTTATCACGAGTGTTAGTGCGTACAAGATGCAAGTATGCAAGACATAATGAGGGAGACCCGATTGAACTGGTTAGGCCTTGTAATGCAAACGGACAGCGACCAAATAATTAAATAGGTCCCACACATCGCAAAAGAAAAGAAAGGTAAGGGGCCCTATGACTTGGACCAGGACACTCGACGAAGGGCACTAGGCTTGAGATGGCACATAATAGGGAGGAATTGTGCAAGATGATAAGAAGAGTCGACCCCCAATTGATGTGGGATTTGTGCGAACTCCCTACATAGTTAGGCTAGATAATAATGATGATTAAAAGGAGCAAGTATGAATTCGTTCATTTTGAAATTGGCTGTCTAGTACCTCAAAGCATTTACCTGGACCAAGTTAATGATTGCTGCAACTGAAGATTTGCAAGTCTACCTTACAGAATTTTGTTAATGAAAGCAATTTATGATTGTTTTTAAACTGTTTAAAAAGCTGCAAGTTAGTACTAGTGTCACTCCAAATTCACTTCCCTAGGATCAATAGGCATTAAAATCAACATACACTACAACATATCAAAACACAAAAAAACATTCATGCCGCCGACAAGAGAATAATTGCGCGAAATTCAATTAACAGTTTAATAAACTAAATGGCTCCAGCAGCTAAAAATAAAACACTAAAGTACAATATCACAAAGGCAGTAGCTTGGGCCGAGTTGCCGGTTTCACTGCCCGCATTCGTATAATTTTATTGTATCAAATAATTAGCTGAGGTTGCGGTTATGCCTCTGCAAATGAAGCGCAGTAACTAAGAACTTTACAGATTGATTTATACTTAAGAGTCCGCAGTAAGCTCGATTCTCCGTACAATCGTAGTTACGCTCTCATTTTAAAACTACGTGTTGGATTGTAACGAAACTTTGCATGTACAATGACATGAGGTATATCCAGGTCTGTAATTAGTTTATGTCGCTTCAGATGCCATAGTAAAAAAAGTACAACGAATTTAAGTTTTTCATACAAAACTTTCGTTTGATTTATAAACTAATTACAGACATGGATATACCCCATGTCATTGTATATGCAAAGTGTCGTCACAATCTAACACGTAGTTTTAAAATGAGAACGAAACTCCGTTTGTATGGGAAGGTGAAATTCAGCCGAGCTTACTGCGGACTCTTAAATATAGAAAAAACAGTCCCCCCGAGTTTATTTCGGCGGTTTTTCTTATGAAAGAACATTTTGCACCTAGTCAAGATATGAGAATGTTTTGATTTATACTAGTATTTGTAACCAAATACCGTCAACTATACTATAACACAACAAAGTGAAGCATTTCCCACATATGCATATTGGAAACTGATCAGTTTTCCAGACGAGACATCCATCTATGTAAGAGCGCTGTTTTACCGTCTCTTCTACTACAGTAACGTCACGCGTTTTCCATCGTTTCATAGTTCTTTCCCACCACCTACACGACTGGTAAACCTTACCTTGATCATGACCTTCAGCATAGCGTATCTGGTGAAGAGGTTCCTCTGAACCTTGGACTCGTTGTAGCGCGTCATGAGGGTGACCAGCGCCTTCTTGGCGGTGTCATAGTTCTCGTCCAGCCGTATCCGCACGCCTCGCAGTCGCTCGTTCGTTTCGATCACCTCCTCCTTCGTCTGTCCGCCTGGTACAAGAATACATTGATAGGAGATAATTTATTTCGGAAACTATACTAAGTTTATGCACCCTACGCATTAAGTACTGAATAGTATAGGTAATGCAATGCATCCACGCAATAATATTGGTATAAACTATTTGTTTTATTTTTCATTTTTCAAAAGAGAGGGGGTGTTATACGTTTAACGTGTCTGTGTATCTGTGTATCTGTCTGTGGTATCGTAGCTCCCAAACGGATGAACCGATTTTCGTTTAGTTTTTTTGTGTCATAGATAATTTTATCCCGATTGTTCTTAGCCATGTTTTATGAAAATCTGTTCAGCCGTTTTTGAGATATTGGAGTTTGATATAGTTGATGAGGGGATCTGACTAACTTCCTTATGTCCGATCGATTTGTAATTTGGTACCGTGTTACTTCAATGATATTGAAAGTATATGGTAAGGTAACCATGACCTGATCAGCCGTTTGAAGATTATCACTTTAAAAAGGACAAGTAAATTAAAAATTAAAAAAAACCCCCCCGACACAACAAATCAACTGAAAACTAACAAATAAATTGATGATTGCAAATAAATTGTCGACACTCACTTCGTCGAATTGCACTTCAAAGTCAACATTTCATGTATTTTCATTTCGTCGACAATTCAGTTCGTGGAATGGTCATTACAAGTAATTTTTAATCGTGTATTTTTACTTGTCGGGTGATTCATTAAATGGTTGAATTATGTCATGGAAAACGTTTTGTGATTCATTGTTTCAAGTATTTTTAAAAACATACAAATGATTACAAGGATTATTATTTAAAATTAAAATAGTTGGCATACACGGTTATCTATGGCAATTATTTTAACCTAACCTAAACCTAACCTAACCGCCAGCGTGTCGACATCACCCCGCTTCGCGGGATGCCTATTTCCGATCTGAGGGACACAAGTGAACCCTAACCTAACCTACCTACTTATAATACTATTGTTACGGTTGTTTGTTTTTTGCAGCGGAGGGCTTCGCCCCCCGAGCCCTCTTTATCTGGCTGACCTAATCTAGTTAAACCACTGTAATCAGTTGTTGTTTGTTTTTGTTATGTTGTAATAAAATTTCGAACAAATGAAATTCGTTGTTTTGTTATTCTGCCATTTAAAATTCATACAAAAGGAATCATTTGCCAAATAATATTCCCTGAACAGTTATTCTATGAAATAATAAAAATTAGAATGATCTGGAAAATTAAATTACACCAAACAATAATTTGTGAACTAAATGATACTTGAAACGTTGAATTAATAGCAGGTTAATACTTAGCATACAAATTCGCTCGTTAAGTATGAATGAGTACGTACTTAATTGAGAAAACTGCCTTCGGGATCGTTTGTCAGGAGCAGATAAATCATCCTTATATTAAAATATTACATTCGTAGTGCCGGTCGATATGGGTTTTAATTATACGGTTAGTAAATTTATTTCAGTATGACAAAAAGTAAATTTATACCTACTTATACTTCTTAACGAAACAAAACGCCTCCCTAAGGCATTGTAAGAAAGAACTGATTGAAAGATTTAGTGGCCGAGACAGATTGTTCCGATAGCTCAGTTGGTGCCTGTGGCATGAAAACCTGTGGTCGCCGGCTCTAAACATTACATTAAAAAAATCCTTTAATAAATTAAACGATTTTTTTGATGAAATGAGTTTAAAATGTATAATTTCGTAAGCAGCGTTACTGCTTAATACAAAATCAGTTTTCTATTTCTTTATTGATCAGCTAGTTTTTCAGGTAATCTGTAGAGCATTTAGTTTGATTATAAAAACACAATAAAACAAACATGATATACCTACTGAGAAAAAAGGTACAGGTTGTATTCTTCAGGTTGGATTCTATGTAAAGCGTAACGGTTTTCTTTGCTATTAAGTGCAATTTTCCCAAAGCATCTTTAAACATGTAATACAAGTTTTACACAAATCACAAAGTCATTCATCAAAACGTTTCACGTCAAGTCCTCCGTTGTTTGAACATTGGACATTAATCACTGATAGGATCGGTGCGTGCCAAACGAATAAATGCACGTCTGATTGCGCCCCAGGCTTTGCTGTGCTGTCCCGGTACGTGACGATATCTGACGCCCCTGGACAAGTAGTCGCATGGGTATTCAGAACTGAGTATTAGTTGCGGCAACGAGTGTGGTTACCCTTGCTTGTGTGCAAAACTTTTCAGTTTTCTTGAACAATTAATTTTTTTCTATAATAATTTTTGGTCAGATTAGTGTTGGCACTAGGTGTACTAACTTTATGGGCAATGTAGATCGCGTCAGTTTTAGTATATTTATTTATACTTAATGAGTACCAACAGCTGCAAAAACATGATATAAGTCTTACATAGTAATACATAGCCAATTAAAAGGAACTCACAGATAGAAATGGCATAGAAAAAAGAAAAATGTTTGACACACTTAGCACCACAACAGCCACTTATAAAACTTTGAGTGTTTTTTTAAGATTATTGCCTATAAAATAAACTTCTAATTGATGAAGTTAGAACAACTGTTTTAGGTACAGGTGAAGTTACTGAGACTTCATTGTTAGTTACAACAAAATTACGGATCATTTTAAATTGTGTTACTCTTACTAATTAATTTTTAATATAATTATATTGTACCTAGAGGAGGCCTGTGCCCAGCAGGGGTAGGTGTATATATAAAGGCTGATGATGAGTGTACCTAACTTTGAAAGCTACCGCAACACTCACCGAATTTCATCTTATTATATTTGTGTTGAAAACACTACTGAAATGGTAGAGAACACCTTCCTTCATACCTAGTAATTTAATAAAGCATTCAGGTAATTGAAATCATCTAGTAGATATCACATCGCCCAGGTGAAAATGCATTACATCCAGAGCTACTAAAATTATTCACAGTGGTATGATACCCGCGAGAATGTGCCCGACAGGCCTACTCTCTGATCATCTCTGATGTCTCTGATCATCGGGAGTCAACGTCAAAAGTATGTGATCAAAATCAATATTTAAAACATGTTCTAGCATGACGCCCCAGCACGGCTATCACACGACGGCGCACGAGCTCTCTCAAATTTTCTCGCACTATCCATCTCTCTCTTATTAGAACACTTAGAACAAGAGGTATAGTGCGAGAAAAATCGAGAGTATGTCGCAGCCGTGCAGATATAACAAATTATGCAAGTGTCATTTTTAACTGAACATTAATTAGTCAAATGAAAATGATCATAATAACACCGGGACACAGAAACTAAATGACAAATAAATATGTCAAAGCGTAATAATAATAAACGATGTCATAACTATCTCTGTACTGGAAACTTAAATGATTTTTTTTGAACACATTTTATATCTAAGTGTCAAGTGACGAACAAAAGAGAGTCTGTGGAAGAGAGATAACTTCAGATTGTCGATTTGAATACTCGGCATTGAAAAAGGATTTATTTAAAATATTTCCTATAAATCAAGGTGAGGTAATAGGAACTTATTTCAATCCTCGACGGACACGAGAGGTGTTATCTAGTCGCTTCGCGTGTTTGTATGACGAATATAACCGAGATTGACCGAATATCTGACTTGTATTCCGAGGTGGTCTTGCGAGGTCATGCAGTTCCAAAAACCCTTCTATAGATAAGTAATCTGTTTAATGTGAAACATTCAATAATGACTTTAACAGTTTGAATAGCATGTCATTTAAATAGTTTTTAAGATTCGAAATTAATGTGATCATTTACTTGACACATTACGATTTCATTTACTTCTAATAAACTACAATAGTCGTAATTTATTGTATAATTTGTATATATATTATTTTGGGACCCTATTTCATCCGTTTTTTGCTGTTAATTGTACTGCATGGTTTGTTTAATCATTAAACCGGTAATGCAATTAACTATTCAGTAAGTAAAGTACACATAATATATGATAACAATATTTCATTAAACAGGAAACAGGTCAGTTGAAATAATGAAATTATACTTGTATAAATACGTAACACTGACAGATAGTTTTGAATACTAAGCTGGGCATAATATATAATTACAACACTATGTAATTCAAGTAAAATAAATAACACTTACATAAAAAGATGTTTAAAATGGAATTATTATCAATTTTACAATCATTACTAATAAAACCAATCACAATCTCGAGTAACTGATGGTTGTAGTCAAACCCTCTAGAGGTTGTAGTGTTATCAGATGGTCAGACCAAGGCAGCTCGTTGCTGAACACCAAACTTCAGTATACGTACGCCGATGCAAAGGACAAACACTCTAATCAAAGAAAAGTTGCAACAGGGGATCACGACCCTAAGCAATAAAGAATATGCGAGGTGGAAAATAACCAAATAATTGAATAAACAGCGCCTAGATTTCTTATTCCCAGCATCGTCTCGAATCCTTTGTCAGGAAACCGAGGAAGGTATAAAAAGGCTCGGAGGGACAGCCGTAATGAGTGGACGCCCTCACGTCGGCCTTGTCTAATCAATGGGCACGCTGTTAGCATTCCGGTCAGGGTGGCCCGCAGCCGACGAGGGACAGACGTCTCACATTTATATCATAGCTTCAAGCTGGTGCAGTTCTTTAGATGACAGATCCTGTCATGTCGAACACGTGGAATTGGATTAACGTAGTACAAAGGTATGCTTAGTTAGGGAGATCGATTTGTGTAAGATTGATTGTTGAATAGTATCTGGCAGAACAAGGTGCTCAATACATCTGACACACACTAAGGGATTGTTGGGATTAAATAAAGAAAACACCTAATAGGGATCTACCAATCGTTTTTTTTAGATACATGTAAGCATGTTGTATTGTTAGTTGCTATTGCTGTTGATTGTATTTTGCATATTTTCAAATGTCGAATCAATAGATTTTTTTTGTGAACGGATCTTACATTAATATATCTAATGGAAAATTATAGAATTATGAGTTACCAATATTGATTCAGATTTCATTTGATACTCCATAAGTTGTTTAGTATGGGTGTAAATAACACTTTTTCAAACGCGGCGGTGTCTATTTTAATGTCGTCATTGCTCGGGAGACCGAACCTTAAGAGACTGTCCCCCGGCAGTTTAGGAAACCAGGTGACATGCACAACAATATACAAAAAATGGTCCTGGTTTCCGAAAGTGATGAGTTCCTGCCACAAGAGACACTAGAAGTATTTGTTAAAAAATATTTATCTAGTAATTAAAATTTGTAGAGTATAACAATTACTTAAAGAGTGGTGCATCTGTATCCAATTGGATACGGATCTAGTTTAATCTCGTCTTTACTGAATACCTAATAACGCTTTTACACGGCTGTACTCCTAACTAAATTTGGTGTAAGCCGATGAAACTCTTTGATGAGAGGATAAAACTCATAAGAACTCTTAGTGGGTTTCCGATCCAAAATATTGTGTTTGATGTTCAAATTAAGTTCTAAGAGTGCAGTTACTATTATCAGCTTTACTTTAGATACCGTAAGTATTACTTTTCTATGAAAAATAATATTAATAACTTACCGTAAAATATTCGCATTCATATTTTAAGATAAGAATGAAGAAGTTGATACACAAAATTCCAACAAATCTCCAAAACATCAAGCGGATTTTTCTTATTATTTTCTTAAACCTGCGCTGTGGTGATTTAACTTTTTGGATGGTTTTGGTTTGAATCGAATCATCATCATATCAGCCGAAAGACGTCCACTGCTGGACATAGCCCCCCCCAAAGAGTGCCGGTTCTGCGCCACCCGCATCCAGCGGATTCCCGCGACCTTCACCAGGTCATCAGTCCACCCACGGGGCCTGCGCACGCCGCGCCTTTCGGTACGTGGTCGCCACTCGAGAACCTTTCCGCCCCAACGGCCATCGGTTCTACGTGCTATGGGCCCCGCCCACTGCCACTTAAGTTTAGCGATTCGGAGGGCTAAATCAAATAGCAGTGAAATAAAATACTACCCTTTGGAAGAAGAATCAAGAGCCGTAGAGTTTATAACGTTACTTGTAAAGGAATTGAATGAAGTTGAAGAGTCAAATTGCGCGAACTTACTGAAATAGAAGAATATCTTATCCTGCATGCTATTCAGCATTTAAAGTAAGTCTGATATTTGGCCTCCTTGAAAGTTAGAGCTCGAAGTTTGATCTGCAGACTCCATATGCTACTTCTGTTATTTCAGGTTGAGTAATTTAAAAGTTAGATTTCGTACCTGTACCTTCAGTATCGTTAGCATCATCACGAGTTGATTAATATAATATCAAGGGGACACGATAAGAAACGCCATTATTGTGAACAAATATATTCTATCCTATAATTTGACATTAAAAACTCGTACCTTTCACATGGTTAAAATACGATGAGTAAAGTAGAAAAACTGACAACGTTATCAGATTACATATTTGATATTAAAAATAATATGGGGGTACCTATAACTATAATTACGATAAAAGTGTTACGTGAAGAATATTCCTTTTGCTATACCGCTAAAAAACCTGCTTGATTATCAGGGTGAATCAACTTTTAAAGTATTCATTTCGGAGCGATTCAAAAAATAAATCACTAATTATTTTTGTAATAATTTACTAATTTTATTTCATTAGAGTAAACCGTTATATTATTATATTTTTTTAATACCACGTAGCCGCACAGATAATACGTGAGATTTAACCAAACTTTTCTGATGTTACCGTCTAAAAATCCCTTGCGTCACATAATATTAATGATATCGCATACAACGAATATCATACTTAACTGGACGAAAGCAAGTGGTTAAAATTAATAAACTTTGTATTAAAACAAAAACAGAAATGTGTGTATCATCAGATTTTAAAGAAATAAAATGCGTGGTGCCTCAAGGCAGTGTATTAGGCCCGTTATTGTTTCTTATATACATCAACGACTTGCCACTGACTGTAGAACATCCCATGATTCTTTTCGCTGATGATAGTACTATTGTATTTACTGGAAGCGATCCACACACATTGCAGATCAAAATAAATAACGCATTGGAGACTGTAATAGAATGGCTGAAAAATAATAATTTACGTATCAACTTGAACAAAACAAAAATTATGAGTTTCAAGCAAAGAACTGAAAGAATACCTAATCTTTCTGTGACATACAAAGAACACCAAATTGATGAAACGGACATCACAAAGTTTTTAGGATTAAGTTTAGACAATAAGTTGACTTGGAAGGATCATATTGACATTGTATGTAAGAAGCTTAATAAATTTTCGTATGCATTATATAACCTTAGTAAAATAGTAAGCAAACCGACTGTATTAACCGCCTATCACGGGTATGTTACTTCGACTCTCAGATACGGCGTCATATTCTGGGGCAATTCCACAGACCGAGAGATGGCCTTCAAGGCACAAAAAAATGTCTACGATCAGTATGTAGGTTACCAATAACAGAATCGTGTAAAACACATTTCATTCGGCACAATATACTGACATTACCATGTCTATATATATATGAAACAGCAGTATACGTTAAGGCCAATATGGACCATTTTTCTGTTTTTAAAAGTGCTCGCAGATGTGTCAAACTGTATGTGAAGTCCAAAAAAACAGCTCTTCTTGGTAAAAGTATTTTCGGGATGGCACCTACAATATACAATAGATTGCCAAGAAATATAACTAAGTTAGAAGAATTGGTAGCGTTCAAAAAAAGCTTGTTTGCATATTTCTTGTTAAAAAAGCCTACTATTCACTAAGGGAATACTTGACAGATGAAGAATTGTAACAATTGACGCATGCTCCATCTTGACTTAAAATATTTGTATGCCTTATGACAAAACATAGAGATACACTAATATAAATAACTGTAACACCTTTGAACCTATGTTTACAAATAAATATTTTGTCTTTTTTGTCTTTGTCTTTGAACGAAATATGAGTGAATTTATTGGTTTGTAACATCTAATGGCCATTCCCAATAATAAATCCACGGAGAGTTTTCCTTACCAGCAGTTAAATTTTGATAGATAACCCGTAAAAAATGTGTCTGCTGGTAAGGAAAACTATCCGTGGATTGATTATTGGGAATGGCCGTAAGAGGTACATTTAAATATAAAATTATTAGTAAAAAACATATTAATGTGTTAAAAAATCGACTTTATACTATCTTGCGTTATCAAAGCATTTTTAGAAGCTTTATTTTCCAAGTAGTTCCCGCTACGTTATAAGCACTATAGTAAATTATATTTAGATATATAATTTACTATAAAGGGTAAATTACAGAAAAATATGTCTCAACCATTCTTAATGATACAAAATATTAAAAATAAAGCAGAATTTTTAGGCGACACTCGGTAACGCAAGAGGTAAAGCAAGAAATACACATGAAATACGAATAAAATTATATTGTTTTTTCTATTTTATTATTTGTGATATGCAAACCGCTGCAAACTTTCAGAAGCAGATACACAAGTGTTTTGCCGTTTGTAGCTTTTGCATTTTGTGATCATTCATAACTATGGTTAAAAAAATAAGACAATTAAATGGAGAAACAAATAAAACACGTACAGAAGCCAAATCAATGATACTGTCCAATAAAGAATTTCAAGGGAAATGTAAAACAAATGTTGAAGTGAAATATAATTTACTTTTCAGACAAGTCATACCATCGCTGGTGTTACTGATAACGCAAGCTAGCAATGATGATAAGATGTCTTTCGCGTTACCAGTAACTTGAGAGACAATTTAATGTTTAATGTTAAATACTGAGTCTATTCTTAGGAAAGTTATTAATGTTCATTTATCATACATCACTTTAATATTTAGACAATTAATACAATCGATATTAAAAGTTTCGATTACATTTACCATAAAAAACACCAAAATTTTAAACTTAACTATTAAACTCAGTTAGTCACTTAGTAGACCAACAATTAAACCACGCACTTACTTCAGCCGCGTGTCGCCGTCTGACATTTCCCCGACGAGGATCTCACCTTGAAATTCGTTCTTTCTTATAAACTTAGGTATATTTTGCTTGTTCGTGAGCTGCTAGTAACGCCATCTCTCCAAAACATTCAACAATTTTCTATAGTAACGCAGGAGATATTACATTTTCAATTTCATTCAATATCGGGGACAAGATTTAAAAAGAATCTAGATAAGTAAATCGTTTTAATGAAAAAAATCATGGTGTAGAGCGGGGTTTGTGGATAATTTCGTGGTGATTATTTTAATGATATTTTATACATAAGACACCAGTCACCATATGAATAAATTAAGAAATAGTTATGGTTATGCTAGTGCCTATGGTTGGGGACCGGCTATTTTGTATGGAGGCCGAGTTTTGTCTACTACTACGTTACTGTAAAAGATATAGCTTTTTTCTAATCGGATTGGAACCTTGAATGTTTGGATACAACACATAAATATATTAGTCTGATATTGTTTATCAATCATATAAAAATATAATAAATTTCAAGACAATTTGATACCTTTAAATGCACGAAATGAGTACTTTAAAAGTTGATTCACCCATCAGTGAAGATGAGATTCAACTACATGCGTATTTTTGCATGCGATTAATGCGCCCACCCACCTCACGTGCAAATAATTACAGCAAATCACCGCCAATAATGACTGTAATGGGACGGACCCAATATAGCGGTCGAATTGTGTGGTTGGAGGGTAGCCTTGGGAAAATCCAGGGGAAGCCTCCGGCACAACCATGCGGGGAAGTTTATACACTGGAATACTCTACGAGTTTGCGCTCCAGTGAGATTGGTTGAACGGTATCAACCGAATCTGAGGTGTGAGTGGTGTCTAACAACTGGGAGTTTTATCGCTGGTTCGCTAAAACCTAGCCTAGCTTAGAAGAGTCCAGCAAGAAACTCAGCTAGGCCTGACTTGGGTCGGACTGACTCTACCCGGTATGCGGCGGTACCGGGACGAATAGGGGCTGTATGTGTCTGTGTTGTCGCGATCTCGCGGTGGACGTACCCGCCATCGGGAACGCTGAAGTGTACGCGATGTGATAGACGCCGAAAGCGCAGCGTTCCATCTTTCGATGGATGCTGTGATTTCGTCGTCCGGGTCCGTGAGTGTGTGCCTAGGACCCCGGACCGTGCGGCCCCTAATCAGTGAGCGCCGAGTAACGACAGAGGGGGGAGGGATGGGAACGTAGTCAACAGCCTTCCTAACTAACGGATTCCTGTGGTGGGGAGCGTTGTCAAAATAACGTCTGGCAGCCTGCTTAAAGAAACCATGCATGGTGCTAATCTCCATGTCGTGGTGCAGGCTGAGGTTCGATTGCACGGTGCACGGGGCACCAGTCGCCCTACGGAGAAAACGATTCTGAATGACCTGAAGCGGCTTGAGCGATGACATAGGCACGTGAGCAAATACTACACTTGCATATGTCATGATGAGCCGTCCGGAACCGTCAGCCATATTGTAGAACAGTATTGGAGAACAACCATGCGTTGTCTGACAGTCATCTTTTATTATTAACTAGCTTCCGCCCGCGACTTCGTCTGCGTGGTTCCGGGATAAAAACTATCCTATATTTTAATCCAGGCTATAAACTATCTTCGTGCAAAATTTCATCCAAATCGGTTAAGCCATTTAGGCGTGATTGAGTAACAAACATCCAAACATCTAAACATCCAAACTTTCGCATTTATAATATTAGTAGGATTTTGTATTAAACAGTAATGCTGCTAACGAAACATTGCATGCTTGTGAAAAAGGATTGCGTTTTAGTGTTCTAGAACAATTATCCTACTTATATCCTACTAATCCTTACTAATATTATTAATGCGAAAGTGTGTGTGTTTGTTTGTCCTTCTTTCACGTCGCAACGGAGCGTCGTATTGATGTGTTTTTTGTATGGAGATATTTTAGAAGCTGGAAAGTGACATAGGCTACTTTTTCCAGCGGGAAAACATCTAATTCCCACGGAAAATTCAATATGTTACATTTTCCTATAACCACGCGGGCGAAGCCGCGGGCATCAGCTAGTCCTACTAATATTATAAATGCGAAAGTTTAGATGTTTGGATGTTTGTTACTCAATCACGCTTAAACGGCTGAACCGATTTGGATGAAATTTGGCACGAAGATAGCTTATGGTTTGGATAAAAATATAGGATAGTTTTTATTTATGTCATCAACTCTGATAGACCAGCACGTTTTTTAGCGGAATAGCAAATGACAATTGTTCTCGTAACATATCATGGACTTCCGCAAAATAACGCCTGATTCAATCAATTACGATGAAAGTACTGATACAACTCATAATCAAGTGCAACATGTATTAGCAGAATGTATTATCTACGCGGCACTACGCTTTAATACACTCGGCAAATATGTGTTAAAGGAGAGCGAATTTAAGCATGTCGACCTTTAAGATGCCCTTTTGTAAGAAAACGAGAAGAATTTGACGTGGGAACGCTGCCGGGACAGCAACCTAAGGTTTCCGACCTTGAAGACTAACAAACGATCCCGTTTCCGGCCAGGTGTCCCTTCACAACATCATCTTCATCAACTCAAAATCGAGCATCTCTTTATTATATCATACATTTTCCTCCACATTACGAATACGTAAAGTGCAGATAAATATATCTGCAACTGCATTCGAATTAAATAAAAGTTAGTTTCGAAAATGTACGCACCTCTCAAATAGACATTTTGTCCGTCACTTAAAGTTTAAATTAAAACCAACGACCAACTCAACCCGCTGACTCTGTCTGCGATGCTGACGGCCCTGGGTTCAAATCCCCGTAAGAGCAAATAATTGTGAGGTGCTGATGAGCCTGTTTCTTGGATTTGTTTCTGAGTCCTAGAAGTTTTTCAGTATTCATATGTATGTATCGTCGTCTAGAATTCATAATACAAGCCTTATTGACTTCTATGGCACTAGTTCGTTTGTGTAAGATTGTGTAATATTGTTTTTTGTTAATAACCGTCACTTTTTTATTAATTATTTATTGACAGAACAGAACAGAACAGAACTTACTGGAAGCCCCTTCGTCCTTGACGTCCTGCACGATGCGGCGGACGCTCTGCGTGAACTTCCCCACTAGGTTCGTGCTCGCTGTAACAAAGGAAACAATGTGTTAACTAGCCGCATTACGTTTGTCTTACGGCTGGGCCACGACTCCGAGGGGCAGCGAGTGCGAGCAGGACATCGAAGTCGTGGCCCAGACCTTAGTATTACATTTTGTCGTTTATTGTTATTTCATTTATATTTCTCTGTAATTGTACTTATTGGTCTTTGTTTAGTTGCAGAGTTGGTTAGTACCTACACCTGTTTATGGGGTGTTTTCATATCGCTGATGTTGACCTTCTACATATGCAAGTATTCGTATCGTTTGTAAAAAAAAGTGTTTTATCAGCTGATGAATCTAGTTTCACTCAGTTTCAGGAGTATTCTGCAAGCACTAAAGATATGTTTATAAAACAGCAACCGACTATATGCCATTCATTGATACCTACTGCCCGTGTCCCGTGTGGTGTCCGGTTAGAATTTCACTACCCCCTTTCTTCCCGTGGGTGTCGTAAAAGTCGACTAAGGGACCAGGGTTGAAGTGTGTTGTGGGCGATGGGCTAGCAACCTATCACTGCAATATCACATTTTGTCGATCTTTTATACCCACATTTATGCTAAAAGTGGCGCTGGAATATACGTTTCATGTGCTCTGCCTACCCCTTTTGGGAATAAAGGCGTGAATGTATGTATGTATGTATGTATGATACCTACTAAGAGGCATCATTTTATTAATTCTGTTGGTGGTAAGAAAGTTTTGTCATGCCTGCAGTTACAAAATTGTTTTCAATTGCTTCCTATCCGTATTCAAACTGCCACTATTGTTATGGTTTTGAGCTAAGTCCCATTTCCCTAATATTGTCAGATTTTATCTCACGCAGTTTGTAATAACACACGAAGGCGAAAATCTACTTCATTGAGCATGAGCGAACGCTGATACATTCAGCAACAGCACGGGGTACATTTACCAGGAGTCAGGACGAACCGCACGAGTTTGTACACGATTGTGCACTTAAAGCGGCAACTTGAGCTGATAGCAGCCTAAAGCCGAACGCGGGATTAATGAACTGAAAATAAAGGTCTCATAATGCGGCATAAGTAGAAAAGACTTCGTGGATAAGCGTCGAATAAAAAAGTGTAAGCTAAGGATTCTGAGGCCGTGTGTGAACAGTACGGTGAGCATGTAGGCAATTGATTTGTGATCACTATTCGTGTTCTACATAATATTTATTACACCAGGACTGGTCTTTAACGATTGATGTTGATATTCATAAACTTCCATGGCAATTAACACATGCAGGTTAAGTTTTATGAATAAAAAAGAAAGAAAGGTACATTTATTCACAGACACACAGGACACATATAACGGGGTTAGTGTGCCCATAAAGAGATCGGCCAATCAAAGAAGACTCACTCCGAAAATACAATGGGCAAAACACAAACTTAAATACATTTTAAAACTTTATTTGACGTGTGTACGAGTATCACTGCAGTTGGATTTTTACCATAGTCATGTTTTAGCTCGGTCGAATAAGCTTCGGAAATTAAGGCACGAATGAACCAAACGTATGACAGTTACCTACATTTTCGTGCCGCCTTGCTGATGTGGTGTGATCTGGGGGCACGGCAGTGCCCTCGCCAAGTCGAGCAAAATAGCGGCACGGCTGCATCATCCTTTTTTCGAAGCAGTTCAGGCCATTTTCGACCCCCTATAACTTCGTTGTGGAAAAAACTAGAAGCCTGAATTTTCAGTAACCAAGCACGCATTGTATAAACACAATATATTTCAGATTTAAATCAATAGTTTAAGAATTATAACTAGTCTAAGTTTCTTAATTTTGTCACTCACTGACTGACTCACCGATCATCAAAAGTCTAAGGCACTTCTAGCAGACATAGAAGCTTCAAATTTGGAATACAATTAGTGTTTACTATATGAATCAAGGGAAACTTAAAAAAAATGCAATTTCAGTCCAGTTTTTTAGATACACTAACTGCATAAATAACATGGTAATCCCATATGAACATATGTGATTACAAAGTTATATTTGCAGTGAATGGGATGGGAAAATTAAAAAGCAAGAATGGGACTGCATTCATAATTTGTATGTATTGATAACACAATAACCTACAAAAAATAAGTGAGATGCCATAAAAAAACATTCCATGTAAAAAAGACGCCAAGTCTCGAAACTCTTACACCGTAAATAGTTGTGTTATTTCGTAAA
The DNA here is from genome assembly GCA_947049275.1 of Epinotia bilunana. Taxonomy (NCBI): domain Eukaryota; kingdom Metazoa; phylum Arthropoda; class Insecta; order Lepidoptera; family Tortricidae; genus Epinotia; species Epinotia bilunana. Next base: position 17,940,555 of record OX346257.1, read on the forward strand.
GCCAAGTCTCAGGCATTCTTATTAATCTTGTGACTTTGCAATCACACAATACTACATAGTTTAAGGTATGCAAAAATCCATAAATGCAGTAAATTTGTGTAGGGGAGGTACCCCAAAAATTTTTTTTTAGATTTTATTATTTTATATATTTTTTTAAAGATTTTATTATTATTATTATCTCTTTATTCATTTTCCGTCTTAGACTAGGTTTTTACAATAACTATATAAAAAGTAAAATATAAAACTATACATACAAAACATAAAATCATTATAAAAACCTAACCTAGGGTACCGCCGGCAGCGAGGCGGGGCCTAAGCTGCCGGTGGTCAGGGCGCCAGACAGGAACCTCCTGACTATCCGCGCAGTATCCAGGAGTACCGCCTTCTGTATCTGACCCTTGATCCAGCCATCTAGCGAGAGTCTCTTGAGGTGATGGTCGAGACTCTTCGCTATTAAACCGTTCGCTGAAACGACTATCGGGACGATGATCGACGAATCAACATCCCACATGGCGGTTACCTCGTGAGCCAGGTCTAGGTACTTGCTGGCTTTGTCCTTCTCGGCCTTCACGAGGTTCTCGTCATGGGGGATGGTGATGTCGACGAGCACTGCCTGGCGTTTCGATCGATCTGTCAGCACGATATCAGGCCTATTGGCAAGAATAGTCCTGTCCGTGATGACAGTTCGATGCCAATAGAGCGTGGCGCGACCATTTTCGAGAACTGGCGCAGGTGTGTACTTATAGTAAGGCACTTCGTAGGCCACAAGACCGTATAGCAGAGCAAGTTGCTGGTGAATAATTCTGGCTACAAGGTTATGTCTGTGCAAGTATTCGCCGTTAGCAAGATGACCACAACCGGAGATAATATGCCTGAGTGACTCCCCGGGACGGCGGCATGCCCGACAAATGTCGACCGTACCGTCCTTCAAGATATACCTCCGGTAATTGTTCGTCATGATAACTTCGTCCGCAATTGCACAGACAAAACCTTCGGTTTCCCCGAAGAGATCCCCGAAACGTAGCCAGTTCACCGACGCGAGCAGATCTACATCGGGTCCTGTGAGGGCCTTGTAGAACCGCCCGTGTAGCTCCTTGCTCCTCCACACCGCCCTGCGGTCCTCGACGCTCATTACTTTAAGTCTGCGCCAGTTCTCGTTTGCCAAGGAGAGCGGGGTGAAGTTTCCGTCTACTGCCACTACGTCGCGATGCATCCCACACACGTTCTTTAGGAAATAATCCCTGAGACTGCACACCTCACGGTTGTGAAGGTCCTTGGCATTTAAAAAGCCGCGACCTCCACACTTCTGCGAGATGTACAGTCTCATAACAGACGAGCGTGGGTGTAGCATGCGATGCGCAGTAAGCAGTACTCGGACTCTTCGGTCCAGGGCATCCAGCTCAGTCTGAGTCCACCTTAGTACCCCAAAGGAGTAAGTAAGCAAGGGCATCACCCAGGCATTGAAGGCGCGCACCTTGTTGCCGCCCGACAAAAGACTATTAAGTACTTTGGTCAGGCGACAAAAGAAGCGCTCCTTCACCGCCCGCTTTACGCCTTCACCCTCAATACCCAATGACTGTGACATACCAAGATACTTATAGGTTTCTGCTTCGGAGATAGATTTGAGGGACATTGTCTCAGAAAGTTGCAAATTTGCTGAATTTACAACTTTCCCCCGCTGTACATGCATGACCGCACACTTATCGACACCAAATTCCATTTTGATGGCGCTACTGAAGACTTCTGTTGTTTTCAGTAGTTCCATCAGGTCATGTCCATTCGGTGCAAATAGCTTAAGGTCGTCCATATAGAGCAGATGAGAAATGACCTCACCCTCTCTCCGAAGTCGGCAACCTAGTCCTGAATCCTTCAGCATAGTGCTAAGCGGATTCAGCGCTAGGTAGAACCACAAAGGACTCAGACTGTCGCCCTGGAAGATCCCACGTTCAATCCTTATAGAGTCCTGCGGACCAGAAGGGCAATCTCCTCCCCCCGGTTGACGAAGGACTGTGGTCCACTGCCCCATGCAAGCGCCTAAGAAGGATTGAGATTGGATTGAGCTGCATCAACTTTATTATTATTATTATTATTATTTATTTATTTATTTATTCTTTTGTTTTCTCGGCGTGATTCATTTATATACCCATGCTGAATTACAGTTTTCTACTAGTAATGGTTACTGAGCTAAGCCGAAGACGGACGGACAGACGGACAGAAGGCCAGACGGACATGGCGAAACTATAAGGGTTCCGCTTGTTGACTATAGAACCCTAAAAATGACGACAATTATAAGGATAAGTCCCAATGGCCGTTCACAAGGCTTTATGGAGATGAGATCATAATAGATTAAAGGCTGGGTTACACCAAACCGTCTGTAATCATCAGAAGCGGTGTTCGTTAAAATCTGAATGCAAGGAAAGTTTGTCAGCTTTCTATGGAATGACCGCTGCTGGGGCCTTATTTAACGTTGATCGGTCTGTAATCGTCAATATTGCAATGTAAAAAATGTTACTAGTTCGAAAATTGTATGAGCAATAGAAGTAACTACAATACTACGAAGCACATACTAAAGTGCAAAAGACCCTCAGAGTCTTTAGAATAGACACCTAGTTCGCGATCACAATCGTTATTATAGGAAATAAGCAGTCAATATTTACGATATCGCGCGATAAAGCCGACGGGGAACGCGATAAAGCGATGATGGAGTTTATGTCGCGCTAAGTGTATCGAACCAAAGAAAATATAACCACTACGTTTTAAGAGGCGGAATTTCATACATTGTTTTAGGATTCTCTTATGGTCTGTTTTGTTAGTTTGGCTAAGATGCGTTAACTATCCCGTACATTTTTTCATTCTATGAGAGTTTCCAAAGGCTGTATCGAACGGTGTCGAAGGTGAAGACTCATGATTATAGGCATAATATTGTCTACAGGTAAAGATCGTGTACAATATCTGGCACTATCATTCAGTGTTGGGAGTGCTTGGCTTAAAGATGTCAGCACGATGATACTTTCAGGAAGTTATGAAAATCTAACTATTCTATAAAACGGTTGATAGAACTATCAATAGAATCGCGCTCAAAACAAAGAAATGGAAATGTTAATACAATACTAGCGTGCTTGTTTCCATTCTACTCATGTTATCTCGCACGAATTGTCTCGCGTGCATAAATGTGCATATCGACGTCAGACATTATTGCCGCTTACCGCATGCATGTAACACGTAAACGATGTGACGTAGTGTCGTGGTTTAACGGATACAACACCGGCTATGATAAAGTTTCAGCTATCGTGTTCGTCAACTATGTAGTACTAGCATTAGCTGACAGGCAGTGCTGAAAACTTGATACAAACTCTATCTTTTCGTCTTAATACTTACTTTTTATAACTGTTTACTCGGGTAGAAGATAGCTAATTATACTTACTTAACTAAAGCATTAAGCATTTCGCTCCAATACACTACATAAAGCATTTCGCTCCAAAATATAAACTCTAATCCCCTTATTCATAAAACTTAAAATGCCTCTGCTAAATAAAATGTGCTTTGTCCCTTTCTTACGAACACAAAAGTCAAAGTGACAGATAAGGACCAACGAATTTTAACGCCATTTTAGTTAATTACATTAAGAGCGTGCAAACAAAAAGTTCGTATTTTAGCTAACGTAAGGCTTTTTCAAAGGCCATAGTTTCGTTCAAATGATTGCATTCTTAAAGTAAACTACTGTTTTGTATAGATACTCTTATTCTATTTATTATAAACGGTTATTTAAAACAACCAGGTTTTCGTCGGAGTGTTTTGCAAAAATACGCGTCAGAGCTATCTTTCAGGTAGAATATTTCCATTTTAAACTTTCAAAAATGTATCGATGTTTGCCTTTTACAATGGAATATATAGTCTTTTAGTATATACCAATCGCACTAGTTCTAAAATATTGGTTTTTCCTATAAAAATTAGCACTACATAATGTCTAATTCGGTTAGTTTAAACATTTTTTTATTCACGTATTTGATGATGTTTTGGAAATCAAACATTTTATTATAAAACTACAGGACTTGTTTAATATTACGTGATTTTTTTTACGCTTTTGGGTGACCCATTTAATTTAGCCCATTTTTTAAAAACCACTATATAGCCGCGAGCGAAAACGTTGTTCAAATCATTACGCGCCGGGCCTTCCCAAAGAACGGACGTATCGCTCTCGTCGCTGCCCAAAGGTCGGTGACCGAGCGTACCCGACACGCGCCTGACTAGCTGTAGTGCGTCCGCTACTGATTGATACTTGGTAAGTAATTTTACATGTTAAGTAAGTTTATTTATTTTATTGTTTCACTAAGCACTAAAGTGATATAACTTTTTATAGAAATAGGTAGTAAACGAACATTATTTGGGATGAAAAAATCCAATAATACTACGTACGGCCAGACAAGTTAAAAGTTAAGTCACCAATATTATTCATATTATTTATGTTTATACCGCACTTGCCTAGGGGTTATGTAACGATTGTATGAAATATTTTCGAGTTAGTAATCGTTTTATAAAATTCGTCATCATCATCATCTTAGCCTGCGGCGCGCGCCGCGCCGAAACCCCTACACATAGAAAGCTGAAATTTGGCATAGAGGTTTCTTTTATGATTTGTACTCGGGGTAAGGCTAAATTTATAGGGGATGAGAAGGGGGGTGGAATTCTGAATTAAAAAACTTTGCTTTTTAAACTTACGATCATATAAACTTACGATCATAAAATTCAAAAGGTATAAAAGAACATATCATGTTTCACTGTTTTAGAAAATTCCACCCATAGAATGCTGAAAAAGGGGTTGGAAGTTTGAGTGGGAAAACGTTATATTTAACCTACGGTTATGAAACTTAGAAAATGTACTTTTCAAGGGAAATAAATGTTTTTGGTAATTACTTTTTGTGGTAAAGATGAACTTTATTTTCAGACAAAAAATGAGAAAAACCGTCGAATATGGGTGAGGACCAAATTCTTCGCCAGGAGTGGACGTCTTTCGGCTGATATGATGATGATGATGGTATGTGATACTGCAAAAACAAAGGATATTGCACAAGACAATCAAGGAACTCCAAAAGAGCTCTTTTGGAATATATGTTGCCATATGTAATGCCAGTTCGGTGTGGACAGAAGAAGAGCTGTAAGACTGCAAAAATGAATAAAGATGACTGGATTTGGAAGGAGAAGATGGAGCCAAAATTAATATTTAAAGAAATGAAATGGTTGATGGGAGAAAAGTAGGTCAATGTCAATTAGGGACATACTTACCTAGGAGAAATTTAAAATAAAGATAGATTCATTTATTTATTTTAGAAAATAACATGATTATTTTATTTTACATCAAAAATAAAATACATTCACTAAAAGATCGTCTATAGGCATAATAATTTGAACATTTTAAACTTCACGAGTGGCTCGGATTTACTCGGACCAATATTCGTACGGCTTGTGTTTGTAATTTAAACACTGTCAGAGTCAGTCGAGTCTCCATACAAAAATATACCGTATGACATAAGGAAATAAGTGCGTCATCATCATTCCCTAGCGTTATTCCCGGTTGTGCCCTAAAGGAGCTCAGGCTACGCTTTGACAACTACTCCCAAGATTTGGCATAGGCACTAGTGTTATGGTAAGTAAATAAGTGCGTAAGTTTAATAAAATAAAAACATTTAAAACTACAACTAAAACTGATTTTTATTTCCTACCTCACTATAAAGTGAAAGTATAACAATGATCAAGAAGGGTCGGTCCAACAGCACGGCAGCACTCGAACCGCACGCACACAGTAAACATCGTAGTGTGGGTTGCTAATCATAGCCGCTCGCAGGCGATCGCGACTTTGTCGAGTTGTAACGAAATGTTTGCACGCTCTTAAAACAGGCTTGTAGGACGTGCTTGACGAGATCGGGAAGATGCTGGAAAGAATTCTTGCTTCCCGGATCGTCAAGCATTTGGATAATACGGGTCCCAACATATCGGATCAGAGCATTCAACGAGGAGGCGGAGGGGGGGGGGGGCAGGGAGTGGTGGCGGTGTCGCTCGACATCGCCAACGCGTTTGGCTCCCTCCCGTATACAGTAATAGGGGAGGCACTCCGGTATCACGGGGTGCCTTCCTACTTGAGGCGTATAGTAGAGCACTACCTCACACAGCGGGTAGTGCTCTACGAGGAAAGAGGAAAAGTAAGGAGGGCGTGGCCTATGGCCTGCGGCGTGCCCCAGGGGTCTGTTCTTGGACCCCTTCTATGGAACCTGGGGTACGACTGGGCCATCAGGGGTGATCTCCTTCCCCGGATGGCAGTCATCTGCTACGCAGATGACACGATGGTGGCTGTCCGGGGGGCGGAGATGAGGGAGACTGCGGCAGGCGGAAGTGGCCGCGGAGCTAGCTGTCACCCGCATACGGCTGCTGGGATTGGAGGTCTCCCTCCCCAAGACAGACGCAATAATCTTCAAGGGGAGGGGGTGGCAGCCGCCTGCGGGTGCCGCGCTGCGAGTAAGCGGAGAGATGGTCCAGGTGAGGCCCCACATTAAATATCTGGGCCTCATCCTTGACAAGCGGTGGAATTTCGGGGAGCATTTCCGCCAACTTGCTCCCCGAATAGTGGGCGCGGCTTCGGCGCTGGGGCGGCTGCTGCCCAACGTAGGGGGCCGTCCGTCGCGTACCGCCGCCTCTATGCCGGTGTCGCCCGGAGCATGGCCCTGTACGGGGCTCCAATCTGGGCTGACCGGCTCAGCGAGGCAAATAAGGCCCTGCTCCGAAGGCCACAAAGAGTGGTGGCCATACGGATATGCAGGGCCTATGTGACGGTGGCGTGGGCGGCAGCGTGCGCCTTGGCTGGCACTCCTCCGTGGGAGCTCGACGCGGAGGCGCACGCCGAGGCGCACAGGGAGCGGGTGCGGTGGAGAGCCACCGGGGAATTTCCCGCTCCCGAGGAGGTGAGAGAAGCGAGGAGACAGACCCAGAGGAGGATGAGGGAGAAATGGAAAGCCGACCTCGAGGACTCCCCCTATGGAGTCCGCACCATAGGGGCACTCCTCGGGTCGATGGAAGGTTGGTTGGAGAGGGCCCATGGCAAGGTGGGGTACAGGCTTGCGCAGGTGATGACCGGACATGGCTGTTTCGGTCATTACCTGTGCAGGATAGGAAGAGAAGTTAGCCCCACCTGCCATGAGTGCGGCGCGGAGGACGACACGGCCCAGCACACCTTGGAGTGGTGTACTGGCTAGGCCGAAGAGCGCCGCACGATGGTGTTGACCCTCGACGTGGATGATCTCTCGCTGCACAGCATAGTGGCGGCCATGTTGGGCAGCGAGAGATCTTGGGAGGCGGTGGCCTCCTTCTGCGAAGTCGTCATATCGCAGAAGGAGGCCGCGGAGCGGGAGCGCGAAGACAGTGCGGATGCACTCCCGCTCCGGCGCAGACGGAGGGATCGAAGGCGCGCGCGGTTTGCTGCCGCGGGCCGCGTCTTCCCCCAGTAGGGCCAGTGGGTTGGGGACCCACATTGCACATGGCCCTACACGTCTAGGGGGAAAGTCAAGCGTCTCTGACCTTCCCCTCCTCTGGCGCGGGTGCCCTGGCGGGAGTAGCCAGGGCCGCCGGGGGTCGTCGTGGTAAGTAATGCTGCATCCCCCGACGCCCCCTTAACGGCAGGAGAGGGTGACGCCGCTGGGGTTTTAGTGGGTAGGCTCCTCCCCTCCCTCCGCTTCATGCGGAGGGGGTTAAGGGAGGAGAGATCCCCACAAAACCCCCCACTATGGCTTTCCCCGGGCCGGGGGGTATGTGCAACACATTTCCCCAGCGTCAAAAAAAAAAAAGGCTTGTAGGACGTCTATGAATACGGCCGTAGTTATTATATTTAATTTGTCGTTAGAAAATATTTAAAGGGGTTTCAATCAATATTCCAATAACATATATACTATACAGTATGTCATAAATTTCATAATACAAATAAATAAATACATGCAGGCATTACTCGTAACTAAGCAATATAAATAAATGTGGTACTCATTACTTAAATTTAAAAGTAATACATTTTTAGTCATTAATACGTATAAACATAGCACCTAGTTACGGCACCATTTATTTTTATAGGTATTATTCATTCACTAGAAAAGTTAAGGTACCAAATCCAAAAAATAATTGTATTGCGTAGGTAAAAAAAGTAATAGAATATGCCTTAGTTTTAAATTATAAACGATTTTTTTCTTTCAAACGCAATTCTATTTACTATAAGAGCGTAGATTTATTTAGCTCATAAACGCTAATTTTGTATTCTAATCCGAGAGAAAAGCAGCAACTAACTATTGACATTTTGCCAATAGTGCATTTCAGGGAATAAATCTAGATCACCAGGGGAAACGCTTTTATAAAACTTTAACGATTGCGCGTCGAGCGGCCATTTGCTGTTCTGTTTCAGCCAACTAGCGCGGCAAATTGGAAAAGTTTGACAGCCGATCTGACGCGCGCTTAATCTGTATCCTTGTCGCGCATGACGGTAAACTGTAAGTAGCCGATATACAGGGAAATAGTCAAGTGGGTGTGTGTGTGCATCTCAAAGACATCACATTTTGAATAATGTAGTAGTACTTTCTGAACGAAGGATCAAACTAATAGTTTTAATATTTTCGGAGTGTAAGAAATCTTTGCCCATGAGCATGAGAGCTTAAGGAAAATCTTATCACCCGTAAAATCTTTACCTACTATGGCCGCGCTTGATGATGATGAACTGACATCATCAACTATCGATAATCGTTTGTGAAGTGAACCTGAATCGAATCAATGAATCGATTAAAATAATAACGGTAAAAACCGATATGTCTCGCAACTACAAAGTCAACCCCCCCTAACTCACCTTACGCATCTTACGGTCACGTGACCTCTCTCGAATCTCACCTTACGAAATCTGTGGCGAGTTTAACAATTTTTCCCCATCCCAAAAAGTGAACAGCGCCGCTAAAGAAGTTTTCACTTCAAAAAAAATTACATCAATAGTAAAGAAGGTATATGCCAAACAGGATGATGACATTGATGATATGATGATGGTAATCCTAATAAGGCCTAGTTTTCCCTTTAGGTTTGAGGGTCAGATGGCAGTCGCTTTCGTAAAACTAATGCCTAAGCCAAAGCGGACCCCGGGCTTGTTACAAACGGGAAAAACGCTGGGAGGATGACGAGGACGATGTTGATGATGTCTCATTTATACACATAATGTTTTCCATCGCGCTTTTCACGAACCAATTTAGAATTAAATACTTCACATTTGCCATACTTGTTTTGAGCGTGCCTTTTAATTCATTAACGTCCAGGATAAAGGGCCAAGCCCCGCCAGACTAATGTGGGCAAATAATTTTGTTCCAAGCACCAGGCTTCCGGCGCGATTAACTCACAGCCCGCACTTCCTAAATAACGCATGCAGATTATTCTGCGAATAATTATCTGCCATTATAACGACGGTTAGAAAATATACACAATCAAGCTAATGGGGAAATGTGGCGTAGGTACAGAAGTGCAGCATATAATAGGTATTGAGCGGAATATTAGTTTTTATTAGAAATACGAACAACGACATATTTGGTACTTTTCGAGTCTTTTGTCTACGAACTTATTTTTACACTTGACTAATATTAGTTAGTTTAGATAATACCAATTCAATCACGCATAAAATGGGATATAGGGGATGAAATCCAAAAATCTTTTACTCAGTTTTATCGTCTTTTAACATACAGGCTATACAACCGAAGTTACAAATCTCTTAGTATAACATTTTCTTGCTCTCCATAAGTACTTTTTTGTATTCTAAAAAGTAATCTTTCTACAAAGTTTCAAGTTTCTAGCTCAAACAATAAAGTTTCCCCCATACAAACTTTGCACTCCTATTTAACGCCCTTAGAGGTGGAATTTTCTTAAACGCTGAAAGTACTTTTTGTATTCTAATAAGTAATCTTTCTACAAAGTTTCTAGTCTCTAGTTCAGAAAATAAAATTTCCCCGATATCAACATTGCACCCGTTTCTAACCCCCTTAGGGGTGTAATATTCTAAAACGTTGAAAGTACTTTTTTGTATTTTAATAAGTAATCTTCCTACTAAGTTTCAAGTCTCTTGCTAAAAAAAAAGTATTGCCCATACAAACTTTGCACCCCTATTTAACCCCCTTAGGAATGGAATTTCCAAAAATCCCGTCGTATAACTTGCCTACGTCATAAAAGCAAGTTCTGGTGTAGATTTCAAGTACACATATATAAAAAAATATGTTGAAAACTGTTTTCTACTTAAAATCAGCTACTATTTCAAAACAGCAAGTGACAGTTTCGAGGTGATAACGAACAACTGAAGGTTTCTTTTTAAAAAAATCAGCCGTTTTGTAAATATGATTATTAGAATAGATTAGAATAGAATAGAAAAACTTTATTTCGCAAATAACAGTAAGTACATTTTAGATTTACACACAGCGTATCGAGTAACATTCATAAATAATAATAATAATAATAAATCAGCATATATACGCCCCACTGCTATGCACAGGCCTCCTCTCATGGACGGGAGGGAACGGGCAGTAGTCCCCACGCTAGCCCAATGCGGATTGGGGACTTCACATACCTCTGCTCTGCTCTGAACTTTGAATTTCTTCCTCTTTCTTTCTCTGAAATTATATTCCTTACATTAGTTCCGAAAAACTAATTGTTACGAGCCAGGATTTGAACCCACGACCGCCGTTTAACAGCCGCAACACCATGCACACACACACACATACATTAACATAACACCTAACTGGGCTAACATTAGCGAGGGAATAAGATTTTTATTGAGGGTTAGGGTCAGGCAACTTTACTAAGTTGCCTTAGAATTGGTTTTTAGTGAATAAAAAAAAGGTAACTTTAAAAACGACACGTCGATATGTGTTTACGCCGAATTAAGGGTTTCCAGAGTATGTACGTGTAGCGAATGGGGATCGCTCTGAGCCGAGTATTACAAATGATAACCCGCTGTTGTCGCACTCCATGGAATTTGTACGCTTTCAGAATTAAATTTAAATACCTTTTCGCCCATTAAAAATTAGTCAGTTGTGCATGGGATTAAAATATTTTGACGGCGAATTTCGGAGAAAAAATTTCAACATTTGCGTTTTACTAACTTATTATGCAAACGACTTTATAAGCTCTCAGTTTATCCTAGATTATAACATTTAAACATACATACAGAGAGCAGAATCATGACCGAAATACGTATTGAAATAAATGTGAACTTGCATTGGCTGCATATGTTTAAATAATTATTGTACAGAGACACAAAATTATACTTGTTTATAAGGAGAACATAAATTCACCTAGAGTACCCTATTCCTTAAATTGGGTGCTCGTCACAACAAATTTCGGGTAGTAAGCATTGCGTTGGCTTTAATCTACTATGGTACATTTCATTTTGGTGTCGTCTTCCAGAATATTTTCAAATAAATGTCACCGTTCTTTAAAAGCTATCGAAAATAGTAAACAGAAAATCAATAACAACACCTATTTGTGTTCCAAGAAAGTTTAATGCGAAAGTTAGAGGAAAAATAAGCAATCCGCCGCATTGTGAGACGAGTAACCAAATGAATACTCCAAGGTACCTGTCTAAGTCAGTATAAACTTAAATGGTTGCAACTTTATCCTTACTTACTCTTAGTTAGTTATTATGACCTGTTAAGTTTTTGATGATGTTACTGCCCCTAAGCCTGCAAGTCAGAATATATCTCGTTTTAAAACAAGATTTCATTGGTCTTTATAAAAACATGACGTAAATCTTGCACCGAGTCTTCTGGTGTCAATAACTTTCTGTGTAATTTGAATAATTTCCAAAACTGAACAGAATTTTGTAATACTTGCACTGTGTAAAGATATTAATTTCATCACTTAGTTGTATTTGGCAACATACTGGTATAATTTTATATCAGGCCTAATTTGATTGAATAATGGCAATAGGGAATTAGAAGTGTATTCTTGTTACGTCCAAATGACTCAATATTTACACATATTAGTGTTTTTAGAGTATTATTCGCTTTAAAATTATACATTACCTAGTAGTTTTATAATAGGTACATATAGGTACAAATAGAAATAAGTCTATTTGAACTCAAAGTCGATAACAATATATTAACGCAGGCATACTTTTTAGGTTAAATAAAGTGGATTGTTGTGTTCCAGGATTTTTACCTTCCGTAATTTTCGTTTATACACGCATAAAGTTTTATGGGGTTTTTATGGCAATGATTGTGGGCTCTGTTTCCAATCGGTTTTATTAAAGCCTTTGTCGGATTTTAGTTCATTGCAAAAACCTTTCCCTCGAGATCTGAGGTCTGGCTTGTAGGTAAAACTAACTGTTTTTGTTACCTTCTTATGGAAAAGGAAGAAAGAAAGAAAAAAACATTTATTTACAGCACACAAATATAGTAAACTTGCCATGAAATAGTCTCGACTCAGCATGGTGCCGACCTAATTAGCCAGTGCTGGTCTTGCGCCGGGGCCAATTGGTGAAGACCGGGGTGCAATACAGTTTAAACTTGGAGAAAAAATACTTATGACCATTTTGTTCCTGTGTCACTAAACCCTTAGGTTTTGTTTGATAGTGTTCAATTTGCCTATATTTGTCACACCTATTTTGTACGAAGCTGTCAAACTAGGTCAGTTCCGAGACTTATTCGAGTTTCAAAATATGATAAATTAGTGGGGTAATTCCATTAATTGAAAGAAGGGGACGATGGACGTCTAATATATACTACAAGTACGGGGAAAAATCTAAACACAATATATTTGTAATTAAATTATAAAAAGAATCTTAATCTTTAAAAAATATAGTCTCTATTTAAAGTACGGAATAGGAGGAAATGCGTACGGAACTCTCGGCAGTCGAGTCCGACTCGCACTTGTCCGGTATTTTTTACTTCAGCCTACTTTAACAAAACGACAAAATCGAGTTCAATCAATCAATCTTTGGTTTTAAACAAAATCGAGTTAAAATGATGATATTTGACCTCATCTAAAATGTCATAGGAGTAAATATGAATATATGTAAGTTCAATAAATTAGATATTTATCGAAATTTGATAAATAAAGCCAGTTCCGAAGAGTTTTGCATCGTCTCGTGCGTCAAAGACGAAAAAGTGTCTCTTGGCGTAGTTTACACGACTTCAGAAACTCCCTTAACATGCCAAAGACACTATAAATTCTTTATATTGACTTACCAATCACGGACAAATATTTCCAACAGTACTTTGCTTCAAATCCTCAAACAGATGGCTTCTGAGCTGGTCGATAGCGAGTCGCCAGAACCTATTTGCACAGACAACCGAGGAAATGGAATTTCTTACCGCGACTCTGAACTTTGCGACGGATGTAATATGTGTGCGTTGGATGCAGTTGGGTTGCGATGCTTTTGCTTGTTCATGAAACGAACTGCATTTAATAAAATAAGTATCAAAGTTTACATTTATATAGTTTTAGCAATCTTTGTTTGTGTTTACGTGTGCTCTACCGTAGCGTTTAAGATAATGAACACATTTTGATTAATGAGGTGTCAATCGATTCGAAATTATACTCCGGATGACATAGGCTTACCTTTAGTATGAAAAAAAACCGATATTTTTTCAGTTAGCTTTCCGTAGTCGGGTTATAGTTTTTTTGAACTGACAAGGCTTGTTGTTAAATATATTTGGTTAGGTACTTAGGGCGGCGCTAGGAGAGTGGGTTTCGTAGGGGATCCCAGAGCCGCCCGAAATGCGTCCAGGAGGACCCACGGGGACGGGGGGTTTTTAGTCGGTGCGAGTCCGACATCATTTCCGTGTTATCCCCGTGGCGCGGGGGTATCCATCAAGGATTTTCCTCCCATCAAAAAAAAAGCTACCTTGAGGTCTAAATGTCGGGCATCTGGCTTATTGAATAATGCGTAGATATTTAATTATGTAAAGTGGATCATAACTCACTTTACTCGTAGGTTGATTAAATACCTACGCAAGATTCTAGAAAATCTGTCCCGGTCTCTCTCTTTTACAGGGCTTGAAACACAATTCAAATTTTGGTTTTTTGCTGTCAATATAATATTTTTCGTCCACACCCTGCCTTTTTTTAAGTTGATGAACGTCATAATAACATTTATCTAATTTATCAATGAATATTTCGACCATTCATAACATTTTAGTGATAAAAAATGATTTTGTACAACAAATTCTATGTGTGATCCAGGTCCCTCCCAATATCGTTAATTACCGCGAACTCGACCCTGATTTAATGACCCCGGAGCAGCAGGAAGTTTCGTAAGTGACCTTCCGACGTGCCAGGGAGTTAGGATTTCCTCATCCCTGCTAAGGAATTATGAGAACTTTGGTATGCTAGGCACGTCTTGGGCCTTTACCTACAAGCTTTAACTCGACTTCACTTTGTATTTGTGATCGTTTAGTTCAAATCTTGCGAGTGAAATATGATTTGTAAGATAAAAAATGGATTTGAGTTGAAGTTTTGTACAGTTGTGTAAGCCACTTCCAGGAGTGGTCAGGTGATGTAGACGGAGGATTACTACCTATAGAACCTTGCAAATATACCATAAAAAACGTGAAACTTACATAAATAACCGCCCTTACATTTGGAATGTAAACAAATTAACTTAAGTAAACAAATCTTAACCTATCCAATGATCTCGTGGATCAAACTGAGCGGGGTCATGATACCCAATGACCTAAGATTACTATGATTAAATATTTATAGAACTTCGTGATCTTGTTACCAACACAGCAATACCTATTTCGTATTTAGCCTCTTGTGAAACATTTTGCTTCGCTACTATAACATTAGCTCAGTCCGTAACAGAAAAAGGTTAGGTCTGCCTTTGAATAAAGAGCCGGCTACATTCTGTCAGTAATCTCTGCATAATAAAATATTGTGAAGGATTACCACAAAATTGTATATTCGTACAAAAGGGTTAGTTTACACACAAAATGATATTACTAACTCACAAAGAGAGGTTGGAAAGGTTCAGTGGGATTTTAATTCAGACCTCTGTATTACTTAAATCTTTGTAAGTACTTAGTCTTGTCATATTAGGGCATTGTTAAATTTATTATAAAGGCGACGGTAAAGGTTAATAATATTACTCATAGGAAGCTCATAGGTAAATGATGTAGCTATCTACCTATATCATTTACTACTATTGAATCTATTCATATATATAGTAATTCTGACTTTAGCCTCGAAGGGCAGGAATTAAATGCACTAGACTCTATTTTCTAAATAACATAATCCAAATACGAGCACAATATGAGGAAATCTATTTGTTTACCCACACTTAAACATAAGCATAAGCTTAGTGTAAGTTTATAATGGTATTTAGAAATAATGTTCTATTGAAGAATAGAATCAGAAAATATAATACCGACCTGTAAAATAAATACTTACCTACCTTTTAATTAAAACACTTATGGCCGTATTCATAAAAGTTCTACAAGCCTATGTTTTTAACTAAAATGCCGTTACATTTCGTTTGTCCTTATCTGTCACTTTGACATTTGTGTTCGTAAGAAAAGGACGACGCACATTTTATTTAGCAGAGGCATTTTAAGATTTATGAATAAGGGGTTAATAATTTTAATCGGGTCACGTATCACAATTTTGCGAACCCCGTAAATTCTTGAATCTGCAAACCCCTTTTTATAATTACTTAGCTTACTTTTTACCCTATCGTTTCGATCTATCTTTCTGATATTCCCATTGTAACTCATATTGCACGCAATAAAGTTTGTAAACGCGCGAACCTGCAGCGCCGCCCTGCGAAGTGCCGAAACGCCTTGAGTAGTAAATACTTAACCAACACGAACATTGAGCTGATTATACTTTATTGGGAACATTCCTAGGATAAGATAATACGTTATTACATTTAAACTAATACAGTGCTTCTATTTTTTAATCAGATGCTAGAGCGAGTGTGATAGCGATATACAGCCGATAGCAATTAAAAGCTGGTAGTGCAGTATATACTAAACACTGATTTATTCGAACACCACTATTACTAATTTGGATTACTCGTACCTATGCGTATTTAGAAGATTGCCTAGCTACTGCATCAATGGACACCAGTCTCACCCTACAAAATCACCCTTACCTACGATATTATTTAGTTATTTACACCATGTACATAAATTAGTAAAGTTACCTTGTTAAAGCGGGTCGGGTGTGTAATGATGGGTATAAAAATAGATGATATAATTTCGTTCAATATTAATCATTATTTGATATAATTTCAAAGTATATAATCACTCATTTTGTATATATTAAACGTTTGGTATAATCTCAAAATATATATGTTTATTTTGTATAATTATAATCTGGTATAACACTTATTTGGTATAACCATAATATGGTATAATCCTCATGTTACATAACTATCAAGTACCTAGTATAATATACAGTGTGTGGCCTGTAACAGGGGCAAATATTTAAAAGGACGCTTCCTTAGACCATCTGTAGTATCCGCTTGTGTCCAATTTTTAGGGTTCCGTAGTCAACAAGAAACCCTTATAGTTTCGCCATGTCCGTCTGTCTGTCCGTCCGTCTTCGGCTTAGCTCAGTAACCATTACTACTAGAAAACTGTGATTCGGCATGGGTATATGAATCAATCACGCCGACAAAACAGTACAATACAATTTGGAAAAAGATTTTTTTAGGGCACCTTCCCTACACCTAAAGCGGGGATGTAATTTTTTTTCTCGTCAAAGCCATGGTGTGGGGTTTCGTTGGATAGCTCGTTCAAAAATATTATGGGTTTTCCGAAACCATTTTTCAAATCAGTAATTCCTTTGCGAGGTATTGGGCTTTAAAGTCCTAATTTTAGTTCGGGTCATGTCCCCCCCCCTGCCGGCTAAATGACTACTACTGGGGGTGTGAAAAAATTCGTGGTAGTAGTACATATAATTAATTTAAAAGGAAAACTATCATGAACAAGTAGGCATGTAGTTACCGAGGAATAGTCCACCAACTTAATGTATAATTGAAAAGGCCAATGTTCGTACAAATTCGGCCAAAGCAACCGCACCGCACGTCGATGTAACTAAGACAGACAGGCAACTACGGAACCCTACACTGCGCACTTGGCCGGTTTTTTTATTTTTAGTTTTATTCGGAGAAATGTTGATCTAAAGTCATGACCTTCACGTAATGTATTTTGGCACCACGAGATCATAGCACAGCAGTCAATGCAGGTTTAGAGGTCACATCATGTTATAATCATTATGACTCATTATAATAGTTTTGCATTTTTGTTTTCAAAAGATATTTTTGTGTATTATTTTTATTTTTGTTATTTTTTAGTGTTTTTAAAATAAAATAAAACTACTTGTGTCACCCCAGAAGAGTAAAAAGTACTCGTAAACTTACATATAAGAAGGATAAAATAAAAAAAAACTTATGTTTTTCAATTAAAACAACCTGGAAATAATTGCTCACCATCTCAATAATCTACCGTTTCATTTTTTGCTCCTATTCCAGGCCACACCCTGTATTGTTTTTATTACAACAGCTTGGTAACACCAATAAAGTTAAGAAAGAACAGCAAACATTACACTTTGCAAATTGTACTCATATAGTATCAGAATCGGCGATAAAAAAGTGATCGATTCTGGCGCTTCGCCGGCCGCTACCGCGGCACGAACGCTTCGCTTGCTCGGCTCGCGCGCTGTAGGGTCGCGGTTCTACCTAACGCTCCTCCTAGCTTCTCTCGTCGTCGTACCTACAACGACTGCCTTAGTGTCTACCAAAAACTATTATGCTAATTGTACATTAGAAGAAATTAACATTATATCATATGTTCATTATAGGAAATATGCATTAGACTTAAAGTATGTTATATTAAATGTTATTACATCAAAATGATCATTATATAAAATGATAACAAAATTAAGTGTTGTTATATGACACAATAATTATATCAAATGAATGCTATTGCGATTAATATTATATCAAAAAATATATAGGCATCGTTACACATCCTGTTAAAGCCTGTTATCACGTCTGGCACCCCCTAGGGCGTGTTCATAAAGAAATGTTACGACTGTTGAAAAGTAAAAATTCTTCACGGGGACTAAAAAAGTTTACTGTCGGGTTTCGTTTATCTCGACTGTAATAATCAGCAAATTTCATGTTCCAATTTCGTGTTCATGTTCCAGAATCACATTAAACAAATATTAAAGTGCGATTATTAATAAAAATTGCATCGCTAAAATCACGCATTTCTTACAGTACCTTATAAAAGACGTAGCCACCTAACCTCTATGAACTATTACATAACGCGAGTAAAAAAAAAAGTATTTTTTTTGATATATATACTGTATTGGCGAAATAATTGCATATAATTGTCGAAGAGATTTTTAAAAAGATAGTGATTGAACAGGAAGTTAGTATAGTACCCGTGCGAAGCCGGGGCGGGTTGCTAGTATTATATATTTGAAAGAGAAAACATATAGTCTTTACGACGTCATGCGTGAGACCCCAATTTGTTCGGCACCGCAGTGTTGCTCTGATAGGGCGCTCATTTTAAGGCTTAGCGCTTTATCGGCTGGCCACGCTCTTTCAAGCATTTATCTACTCCAAGCACCCGGTGCCGTCCTCCAAATGTTAAATGTTTACCTACTTACGAGTACTTGACGTTTTATTAGCTTGCACAAATACTGTAGGATACGTTTTTTTACTATGCGGGAAATAAAAACATCCATCTTACTCGTATGGTTGAGATTATTTTATATGGCTTTTTATAAACCTGTCATTGGAATTGGAATTAGGATGCACTACTTTGTTGCAATTCGGCCGACCCAAATAATCTCAGGTCCTCCTCCTCCTCCCTCCTCTCCTCCTTGAACGGGTTGAAAAGTAGTTGTAAGCTGGAAAATCTGAATTTAGCCTTTTACTCGTACTTTTGAACTTCGCGTGTCTTGTCAGAGTCGCAGTCGCGAAGGCGAAGGGTTCCGTACCCCTTACTGTATTTAATTGTTTGTTTGTCACACTATCAATCGATATCGACCATGACCACCTTCGTTTGCCAGAATTTGAATTGCCATAATGTCAGTTGCCATAATATTCGAACGAACGAAGGAACGGCATCCGTAGCCTAGTTAGTGACCCTGCCTACAAAGCCGGAGGTCCCGGTTTCGAATCCTGGTAAGGGCATTTTGTTTGTGTGATGAGCACGAATCTTTGTTCCTGAGTTATGGATGTGTTCTATGTACTTAAGTATTTATATATCTATGTAAGTATATTTATCGTCGTCTAGTATCCATAGTAAGTTTTAGTTTTAGTTTGGGACCATCGTATTTGTGTAAGATTGTCCCCAAATATTTATTATTATTAATTATTATAATAGTTAACCCGTGACGCGTTCTAGACACACACGTGTGCGCCTAACGGACAATAGTAAAGGGCTTATGACACTGACCTGAATTTAGCACCCTAATTAGGGAGCGGAGTTGAGTCATAAGCCCTTTAAACATTGTTCTACAGACGACGCGCGTTCGTCGGGTTAAAGGTCATAATTTTGTCTACCATATTTTCATGTGTTATTTACCATAATATTCATAAGAAAGGATTGTTATTTTCCTAAATTATAAACTTTATAATCCATATAATAGTTATATGCAATAAAACCATTTGCCATACCTTTCAAAAGCAATATTACACGTAAAATCACAAATTACTTATGTGTGATCAGCTACATAGTTATATCTCTATTCCTTCCGCTAACAGAAAGATATTTGGGCAATATTTAGGACTGAGCAGTAATAAAACCAATCTTTGCAATTATTTTCTATCAAGCCGATAGCGTCCAATTATTTACCTATCGAGTGGACGTGGACGGATCCACGGTCTTTGAAATATGATGAATATTAACTAGAGATGGGCCGACTACTTATGGGTTTAACCGACTAGCCGACTAATCGGCACATTTTGCCGACTAGTCGCCGACTACAAATGAGGCCGGATAGTCGGCTTTCTCGACTAGTCGGCGACTAGTCGGTACATCTCTAATATTAACATTTTGTTTTTGGATGTGCTGAACAAATAGTTTTTCTTAAAAAACTGCTTCAATACCATCAATTTCAACAAGATTAGGCCTTGTCAGCCCCTTTGGCTTTGCACGAGCACTCAGTGATGAAAGAACGGATTTTCTTCGGATTTCCTTCCTCCTAACATTCTGTTAACCCTTTTCTGTCACTTAATTCGCTGAGATTATAGCCATACTTGTCGTAGTAAATGGAGAAAAGTAGGTAGTGATACACCATCATTTATTTTGTATGAAGTCGACGAGGTTAATTGTACAGTACGAGTATGTGTACCTATATATTATAGAAAGTGCTTACGGCTTGCGACGTGAACGGAAAGGACCTTTTATTTTGATGATAGAAAATTTTGCTTTATGGCGACTTTTTCTAATAAGTTAGACTGCTCAAAGTCCAACCAACCATGACTCATTAGTAAAATATATTAGTTGTCGGGATTATTCGTTTCCGCAGTCGCCAGTAACATAAAAGGACGAATAACATTACCTTGGTGTTTCTCAAGACGCAATTTGTAAGCATACAGGTTGGATGTTTTCCAAGAACCTTATTCAAAATATAATAAGGGGAGAATCGAATAGTAATGATTACACAAATACTGCAAACAAAAAAATATTTAAATAATACATTTAAATGTTAGCGCCAACCTTAATTCATCGTTGTAACTTTAAATGTTTACTATGATAGACAGTGCTTATACACCAATCTATCCTCCTCTTACGGGAAAGCCCATCGTTCCGTTCCACGCTGATTTGATCTCTGATCAAGCAGATTATACCTATAACCAGAGTGCGTGATTAGGTTAAAAAAAACTGCAATGTATGATGGATTTTACTTGCTAATAATTATTTCTATGTACCAC
Organism: Epinotia bilunana; assembly: GCA_947049275.1. Lineage (NCBI taxonomy): Eukaryota > Metazoa > Arthropoda > Insecta > Lepidoptera > Tortricidae > Epinotia > Epinotia bilunana. The sequence goes on from OX346257.1 coordinate 17,961,499, forward strand.
AATCACCTTGAATTCTACTTGAGTAAATAATAAGTCTTTCATACTTTTCCTTATTTACTTTGGTCGTCGCGGCAGTAAAGTTTACTCGTAAACCTTCGTCGTCTTCCAGTAATGAAAAATATAAAACATCACCCTCTTTCCCACAGCAGTCGGGTAAACAAGGATCAACCCAGCGACCCAATTACATTACTGAATTGCCAGTGGAATTGCTAAAGGACTTTCTGAGATAAATTGAACTATTTATAGATATTCAAGTAAATACTTCAAACAGTGGTGGCATTGTTTTGGAAATACGTATTTTTGGTGTCCAAGCCCACACCTTCCATTGTTGGATATGTTTATGAATACTGCATTTTAAAATAGTCATAATAAACCACCGGGCAAATATGTACCTACCTAATGCATGCATGGTATTGTAAGATTTTAAAGTCAAATTTCGCAAAGATTTAAATATTCTGAGCAGAGTGCAACTTATTTATGAAATTTAGTGGATAAATTGCACAATGCCTGAGCACAGACCAGTAAACCTATAGACGTCGCTTAGTCGGGCGACCCCCGCTGCCACACATACGGTGAATTCACCCTATATTTGAGACACGCCCCCTTTACTAAGTTCAGTCTGCGGACGGCGTTTGCGCAAGTAACATCGTTACAAAACGCATTATTATTGCGTAAAATTGTCTGGAAAAATCACTAAAACTTCAAGTGTGCAAAAATACGGTCTATCATTTCACAGGTAAGCCGATTTTAAGAAAATTACATAATAAATAAGCGAGTTTTTATATAAAGTTCTGTGTAGACCGTGCTCGGGGCTCGTTGATGTCTTTTAGCAGAAGTCTCTTTCTATCCCGCTGCACAGAATAGTCGCTCCTTCCTTGTCTAGCATTAGGCAAAGTAGGTAGTGATGCCCATAGTATGTATTCGTTTACTATCGATAAGATAATTAACGGAAGACGCAATACATCGTAAGTAATTTGAAAATAGCAAAATATTACTTATTTATCATATGTAAAATATTTGTGCACAGTTCACAGTTATTTATATACTTAATGTGGTAAATGATCTGGTGTTGTATTATAAAGTATTCAAAGCATGTTAGATAAAATGTCCAACCATAAAGGAAATGTGGATTGACGCTACAAAACGACCACCTGATTGGTTGGTTTCCTTCCCCAAGCAGTGTCATATGTTCTCGGCACTTTAAATCAGAATATTTAAAATTGCTGACGTCTAATAATAGGCGACTAATATTTCCAAATGCCAAGCCTACGCTTCACTTACGAACTGTGTTGAGTATTGTTGACGTGTATTTTTGATTATTCAACCAATTTTTTATTTAAACTAACTAAGCTATGATATTATTAAACTTATCGTTAATTTATTAATGTGCTGAAAACTCTCGAGCGTCTAGCTTGAAATCAATGTTTTGAAAGTAAAATCTACCCTGTCTAAAATTTAAAATTGGGTTTGCGCAAATGTCCATTGAAAATATAAATTCTTCTAGGTCTTATGTAAAGATAGTGGTGTTTCGGAAAGTCCACACACTATTATTCTATTGGTAACGAATGCAGCACTGTCTATACCAACAACAGAAGTAAGTTTATCTTACACTGCTATGCTAGTGAGTTTCTGAGTAAACATGTTTAGTTATTAATTGAAATGATTAATTCTTATATGTCTCGCGTACAGATAATAGGGATCTGGAAAATCCACACTCTGTTCCGTGAGTAACGAATGTGGCAGCGTTTATGTCAACAACAGAGGTTAGTTTAAAGTCTAAATAAGAACATTTTGATCATCCCGCGCCGCCTCGCCTTCTCTGTCTCTGTTAGTCAAGGATAGGTTAATCAGAAATTTAAAACCAGAAATAAAACTGTTATCTTTTAAGATTAACATTTCTGTTTTGTTTCACGCCCTACTTTGTACAACGTGTTCTTTAATAAATACAAAATTAGAATATATTTATGTATTATTTCAGAATCGAGAGTGTAATCCATTCTTTTTGCTTTTATTTCAACATAAATATGTCAGATAAAGATAATTTATGAGTAAAAAATTAATGTCCTAAACGTACTCATAAATAAAAACAAACATTTATGTTTGCTTTACATTTTGTCTCGCAATATATTATTGTATTTTAACGCGTGGTAACACGACTGCTGAATATATTTTTGATTATTATATAGTATAATCATTCTAGTTATTATTACTAGTACTACTTTATAAAATCAGATAAAGTATCGCATGTGTCCCATCAATACAGGCAGGCACGTGTTACGCGCGGCCTTGAATGCACCAATCACAGCGCACTAGTCGTCCCCCGCGCTCCGCAAGCTTGGCAGCTTTGTTTATAAGTAAAAATTAGGCTAAGCGGGGTCTTTAGGATATATGGTCTGTGTGCCTGAGTCAGTGAAATAGGTTTACTACCTCTCGCAGCATTTCATTTCAACGTTCACTGCGGGACTGTCCTCTACTGAACCCCGAAGCTTTGCCGATATTATTTATTTCTTATGTTACACATTACCTACCTATTTCGAGCCCCGTAGTAGCTTTTCGTTGAAGGATAACATCGCGAGGAAACCGGTCTAATCCCAATAAGGTCCAGTCCCTCTGATCTCTTTCTCTCAGATGGCAGTCACTTTCGTAAAACTAGTGCCTATGCCATTAACTATTTTTATTTTTAGAGTTCCATAATCAAAACCCTATTACTAAGGCTCCGTTGTGTGCGAGTCATCATTCTCCTGGCATTTTTTCCCTTTTATATCGTGTATCGTAAAGGAACCCGGGGTTCGCTTTGGCACTTAACCCCAAGATTCGTCTGTGTCTACAGATTTACGCTCTGTTGTGCAATTTTGAAACTATAGGAGATCCGTATGGTCGATGGTTGTCTATAGTTTTCCAGAATTTCATATAATATAATTTCACTTGCCTGAATTTAATTTGCCATAATTCTAGATCCTGTAACGATTCATTTTCCATAATATTTATTTGACATAATATTATTTTCCAAATCATTCAAATTCCATAAACTTTACGTGCCATAATTTTACATGCAATAACTTTACTTGACAGAATATTCAATTGCCATAAAAATGGCGAGAGTATGAATAATAAATCAAATTATAATGACCCAAATCCAGGATCTAAAGTATCAAAATCCACGTCCATTGACATTGACATTGAAACACTGCTACCATACACTATACATTACAATCACGTTATTTGGAAGAATATTTAATCCTATCCTTAGCTACAACCATCAATAAATACAAAATGCATTAAATATGTAGTCTACAAAGAGATACAGTCATTTTTTCACCTTATTACCTCAGACCAAGAAAAAAAGACAGACGGAGCGTTACGAACAGTCAAGTGAAGCCAAACCACATACAAACAAAACCAAGCTACATCAAGTTTAGCATACGCTCACGCACACATATACAAACAAAATTGCACAAAACTCTTCAGCTCGTGTCGCAATGCTGTCAAGATCATTTATTTCGAGTTTTGTGCGATTTAATTTATTTAACGTGTGCTAAACTTATGGGGCTTGGTTGAAAACCGGTTGGCTTCACTAGACTGTTCGTAACGCTCCGTCTGTCTTTTTTCTTGGTCTGAGCTTATTACATGGAAGTTGTCATATATGTGGGTAGTTTTCAATCTGCATTATACGTTGCATCGTAAGACGTATTTTATTACTGCTGCCCCCCTAGCACACTGGGTTTTATGTCCGACGTAAAGCATTCGTCCCTCTTGCACTCGCATATTTGCCAGAATGGGACGAATGCTTTATGTCCGACATAAAACTTAGCGTACTAGCCCCCCTGGTCCCAAATATCTTTCTGCCCAAATATCTTTCATTAAACGGTTCTATGTCTTTATTTTTTAGGCGAATAGGGTATGGGACTGCAATTAAAAACATGAAGTTAACATATTCATACCTAAACCGCTATCGAGTCATATTTCACAAATAATCCACACTTTTTTTTTTCAATATTTATTTATTATTATCTTCTAAGACCGCCCGCCGTCCGCCCAGTAACACTCGCTCTCGATTACTCCGATACAAATAGACAGTGTGCGCCGTATCCCGAATCCTCAAGGGCATTTTGGTGTTGCCACTTGACAGCGTCTCAAAGGGAGTTGTTATGCCTAGAGGGAGAATGACATTCTTACCTATACGTCTTTGTAGGTTGATCTTTATTTGAAGATCGGTCACTAAAAAACGGTATTATTTCAAATGTCAACGGTCGTTGTTGTAGACAAATCAAAATATCACGATTCACTGATTGATCGACTTGCATCTCCGTCGCGTGATTGTATGAAATGTCAATGTCGATTCTAGACTATTGTATCTCGAATAGACATTATCCCATAAAAAAACATTCCATGTAAAAAGAGGCCAAGTCTCGAAACTCTTCCACCGTAAAAAGTTGTGAGATATTTCGTGGAGCCAAGTCTCACTGGCATTAATATTAATATTTATTTGCTTGCTAAATAAAATTCAGCCAATTGGCAATCACACAACTTTACTGCATTTATGGATTACCTGCATACCTACCTAAAACTATGTAGTATTGTGTGATTTCCAAGTCACAAAAATTGATTTAGCAAGCAAATAAAGATTAATATTAATGCCAGAGAGACTTGGCTCTACGAAATATCTCACAACTTTTTACGGTGGAAGAGTTTCGAGACTTGGCCTCTTTTTACATGGAATGTTTTTTTATGGGATCTCACTTCTTTTTGTAGGTTAATGTGTTATCCATACATACAAACTAAGAATGCAGCCCCATTCTTGCTTTTTAATTTTTTGGCCCATTCGCTGCAAATATAACTTTGTAATCCTGTCTCTTTATATGTGAAAACAATGTTATTTATGCAGTTAGTGTATCTAGAAAACTGGAGTGAAATTGCAATTTTTTTTGTCTTGATTTATTTATACACTAAAGTCTAATTGTATTCTAAATTTGAAGCTTATATATCTGCTAGAAGTGCCTTAGACTTCTGATGATCGGTGAGTCAGTGAGTGACAAAATTAAGAAACTTTGGCTAGATATAATTCTTAAACCACTGGTTCAAATTGGATGAAATTTGAAATATATCGTGGTTATACAATGCGTGCTTGGTTACTGAAAATTCAGGCTTCTAGTTTTATCCACAACGAAGTTATAGGGGGGTCGGAAATGGCCTGAACTGTTTCGAGAAAAGGATGGTACGGCCGTGCCGCTCGCTGTTTTGCTCGACTTGGCGGGGGCACTGCCGTGCCCCCAGATATCGAGTGGCCCCAATAATCGACCTTCAAAATTCTACAAATTATTTGAATAAGAACTTTTTATCGTTATTATTTAATATTTTGTAAAATATATTTGTTTATTGTTTAACAAGACCCATTTATAGTACCAGGCTAGATATTTGTCTTAGTTAAATGACAATAAAAAAACTTGATACCTAATTACTTGTTGTCTTTGGGTGTGTGTTTTATTTTTTTGAGAAAACTATGTTTTTTTGATCCAAAGACCCCGCGAGGAATCTTTTAAATATTATGAGACTATTATATACTTTGGAATTTTACGTGTTTTTTAAGGCTGTTTCTGACAGTAAATATGTTGATTTGAATAATAACTTACGCAATTTATGATAGGCCGTGGGTTTGGAACGCTCAGGGAGATTTAACAGCGGCATAACATAACCTTGTCATACCATGTCAGCCACCACAACTGGAATAAATTAATAAATATTTGGGGACAACTTACACATATCGATCTAGCCCTAAACTAAGCAAAAATAAGAACAAACATATGAAACAAGAGCTTCCATGGGGACGCCCATCATGTTTCATTTCTGTTTTTAAAATAACTGCAACCGTGGCACACAAGTATAATTTGACGAGGAAAAGATTGACATTACGAATGAAACTAATTATAAAAACTGCTTCCATGTACACTAGTAATAATGTACCCTTTCTAATTAAACGTCACAATGCTGCTACATAAACATAAAAGTTAATATACATGTACGCTTATTTCCTGTGCAGTAAGCTAAGAAATTGCCCCACCACACTTGAACTTTAATGGAGAAATAATAGAGTCGATTAGTAGTAGACCAACTTCTTAGCGTACGCTCGAATGTTGTGTTCCGTATTTTTTCAGCCTGATTAAAAGCTGCGAAATAGATATTATTACATTGTTCCTTTGTTTTCTGCTATTGCATTTTGTCCCGGTTATATGCAAATTGCAAATACAGCCGGTGCTTTGAAATTCAGTCTCAGAATAAACAGAATGAATGAAGTCTTTAAACAGTCTTTAGATAAGAATAAGATCATAACAATCCATAGTAATATTATAAATGCGGAAGTGTGTGTGTGTGTGTGTGTGTGTCTATCTCTCTGTCTGGCTGTCTTTTTGTCTGTCTGTTACCTCTTCTCGCTTAAACTGATGAACCGATTTAGATGAAATTTGGTACAGAGATAGTTTGAGTCCCGTGGAAGGATAAAGGATAGTTTTTATTCCGGAAATCATCTCACTAAGGGGGCGAAATGGGGGGTGAAAGTTTGTATGGAGCTACGATATAAACGATTTCCACGCGGACAGTCGCGGGCAGAAGCTTGTTACAAATAAAAGAAATATTCGTATGTTACTCACCTTAATTTTAATGCAATATAAAAGCTATATCAACTTGTTTCCTATTTCTATTAATGCCATGAACCAGCTCACTTTAAAGGGAAAACGGAACGTTTAATAACCTGTGAATGGAAAGCCAAACAAGCGTTTATAGGGTTAAATCGTGGAATTACAAAACATTGTCATATTATTATTGTGGTTTTTAGACCACCTTATTTAATGGACGTATGCCTTGCCAAGTGCGTTGAATAGGCTTTCATACGAACTAATACATAATAAGTCTGGAAAACACATTGTAAAAGCTTATAAAGAAATGCTAATGAATAGATTAATCACTTAAGTGTAATAGATTTGCAAATTATTGTTCAAATTAACTTGACTAGGCTACCAAAAATCTTAAAAATATAATATTTTAGCCAGTCTCTGTAATATACTAACATACATTTTTTATCATGAAATGAACAGATTCTTTTTAAATTTTTGCGATATTTTGAGTTAAATGGAAATTGCATTTCATTTTCGTATTATCCTATTTGACATAGGAATCCGCGGGGCAAAATTGTTTGACAAGGAGGGGCTTCCTATATCAATAAACTCAACTATCGATGCTAGTTCTATTTATTAGTGATCACTCAAGGGTTTGCTTGTAAAAATATGTTATTATTAAGAGTAAAAAAAAACAATACTTAGTTTAAAAAATATATATATAATTTTACTCGTCCCAATTGTTTTCTTCGTGAATGTCCCATTTACTATTGTTAAAGTAAACGACGAGAATTTGTTCCATATTTTCGGGCGTTAAGCGTCTCCGTCTTGGCTGATAAATCCATTTCAGGTGGCTAAATGACTTTTCAATTACTGTGGAGGTTATAGGGGCATAACAAAATTTCATAAAGTGATCTACTGTACTCCATCTATTCTTCGGTTGTAAAATGACTTCTTCACCTTTTTGTAGCATTTGTAGTTAAAATCATTTTAAAATTTATTGTAAATCATTTTTCCCTTTTCGTCCAAATATATTTTAGATAATGTACCTATTAGACTGTACTTTTATACTATTCGTACACCAAAGCCTACCGACGGATATGGCGATTGTATTTTTTTTATAGACTTGAATAAAAAAAGTGTAGTGCAATAGGTATTACGCCCTACCTTTATTAACCTAGCGATTATTTAAAATATGCTATGTTGAACATTAGAACAAAAAACACACAATGTTGGGGGCGATCACTAGTATATAGAACGAGCACCGATAATTTAATTTGTCGATATAGGAACTCCCTACTTGTCAAACAATTTTGCCCCGCGGATTTCTATGTCTGAATCCTATACTAATAAAGTGGGGCTGGGCTGGTCACGTCTGCCGCATGCCCGGTGACTTATGGGCAACGAGCACGTGTGGAAACCTCAGACCTCGAGAAGGAGATGCGTCAGACCTCGTCCGCGATGGCAGGATGAGTTGGGCTCCTTTTTAAAGGACTGGCCAGACCAAGCTCAAACCGCGTGCAGCAGTGGAAGAGGAGGATAAACGAGCAATTTATATATATATATATAGATATACATACATACATACATACATATACATATATATATATATATACCTATATATTATAAGTACTAGAAGAGGCAGAAGCCCGCGACTCCATCCGCGTGGAACTCGTTTATATCGTAGCTCGATACAAACTTTCATCCCCCATTTCACCCCCTCAGCGGATGATTTCCGGGATAAAAACTATCCTATGTCCTTCCCCGGGATTCAAACTATCTCCATACCAAATTTCATCTCAATCGGTTCAGCGGTTTAAGCGTGAAGAGGTAACAGACAGACAGACAGATAGACACACTTTCGCATTTATAATATTAGTATGGATTTATTTATCATCACGTGCGTTTCGACACTAACACACACTAACACCACTAACTAACTTGGGTTTCTCCGTATTTTCACCCGACCAAAGCGCGGTCGCCTAGTGACTTTTATTAGAAATTGAATTTCGGTTTCGCGGTAATAAGATGATGTGATTGATTAAATAAAATGATAATGACGTGAAATTTATTTCAATTAATAATAAATTTATTTATATAATATATTTATATAATTACGCAATGACGTCCAAAAGTTTGTATGAAAAGTGCACCGTAATCCATTTGAGTCTTTGTATCGAGGCGTGCGATACTTAGCTGATTCACAGACCGTTTGGCACGCCCGTTGAAAACTCCTGACTAATCAGATTACTGTGACTTCAGTTTAGTCATGCAGGCTATCCATATGCATGCCGATGAGTAATCTCGTTCGGTATACCCCTGTCATTTCGTTCAAATGAATTCCATGAAGTATTAGTAGATTGTAAAGAGATAAGAAACCCAATAAGCATACAATGGTCAGAAGCTTTATTATAAGTCATGACTGTATTGACAAAGCTAGATTGATTATAAATCTTAGAATGAAGAGCGAATAAATCTCATCGGTATACATACGAGTTATGCTAGACTTTATACAGCACTGTTTCTTCCTATTCGCAATTCTACGCAAACGCCATTTTTCACAACACAAATAAATAAAAATACATACAAATATAAATAGGTACCTACATATATAAATATGTAGACTACATATATAATTTACAGGAATAGGTATACATTATGAATATAATTAAAAATAAAATCGTAATAGCTAATATGAAAAATAATACAAATTAAATTTTAATTCACATGTCCACTTTTAAGTTATTGTCCATTTCATAGTATGTCAAAATTCACCTTAAATGGTCTACATTTAATAATTTATGATTACAGATATTTTATTTTCTGTTTCCGTTCGTATTTCGGCGGGCAGACGCTCATAATAAGTAGGACCCATGACACGCGGGTTTTTTCCTGCAAGTGCCATTCAGCCAAGTAGGGGTCGGGTGGTGCATTAAATTCGGAAATAACTATATGATACATGTATGAGGTCACGAGTGTTTCCTATTAAATCAAGAAGAGGTCTCACGGACTCGCGTGATCGAATGACACGAAGCGTTCCCATTAAATGGTAACGATCTAGGCATGTATAGATGAGAATATATATAAGTACTGCTATAAATATACTATTGCCGATTGCGAAATTAATTTAACTGTCTGGTTGCAAACAGTTGTCATTTAAGGTAAATAATGACATAAATATGAATTAAGGATGACAAATCGGTGAAGAAAATGTAATGGCTCCCGTACATGATGGCCCATCCTGTTGGCCGAATCGAAAATTACGCGTACGTGGCCTCAACACGAAACAATAAAGTTTTTGGAATTATATCGGGGAGAAAGCGTAATATGTAAATAGGTAAATTGCCGCAGCGGCTAACGCCTCGACGTCCATCTCGCAAAACGATTCGATCACAACTGAATGTCGCCATCGTGTAGTGGCATTGAACGATCGCATGGCCATAGCACTCGGCCATAGGATGGGCCATCATGTAGAGGAGCCATAAAATAGGGCAGTATTTATTAAAGGAAAATCGACGAGTTATATATGTTTACCAGCAGGGCAGTATTAAATAAAGGTTACGTCGGCCATTCATAAAAATACGTCTGTAAATCTATGAATAACCGCAAATAAAAAAAAACTATTTTTATTTTATGCACACGCCGCAACTCAATAAGTTTTCCGCTAGAGAGCTAGCGGAGCTATGAAAAAAATAATAAAAGGTTTTCTCACATAAGTGAAATGGAATTCGTTCCACTACGTCATTAAATATACCTATACCTGCTAGGGGGGTAACTTTCGTGATTTGGTGAAACAAATATTTCACTAATGAGAGTTATTAACTTGACAGCCTAGTGGGTAGTGTGAGGCTGATGCCTAAGAAGCTGAAAGTCCTGGGTTCGAATCCCAGTAAGGGTAAATATTTATGTGATGAACATGATTATTTGTGTCTGAGTCACGGAAGCTTCCTAATGTATTTAAATATTTATATCTAACTAGCGACATATAACCCTTCCTCTTGAATCACTCTATCTATTAAAAAAAGACCGCATCAAAATCCGTTGCGCAGTTTTAAAGATCTAAGCATACATAGGGACAGACAGCGGGAAGCGACTTTGTTTTATACTATGTAGTGATATATATATTATCATCGTCGTATACCCATAACACAAGCCTTGCTGAGCTTACTATGGCACTAGGTGGATTTGCGTAAGTGTCCCCTAATATTGTTTATTTTTGTTTACTAGTTATTAAATGGCGTGTTTGTTTTTGGAAAACGCTCTTCTCTCCACTTAACAGTCCACTTAGGTCATATCTAGAGTTGGTTTGTTTGGCGGCATTGGGGTGAACAAAGAGCAATGGAGTCGTTGTTATAATTATATTTTTTGATTGAATGAAATAATTAATAAAAAATTGCTAAACCAATAATGTATAATTAAATTTATTGGATTCATACAAGTAAATGATTCATAAAAATTCAATAAAAACTTAATATATTGCTGAAATGTATAATGTTATACCTATTTTAGGTCTTGAACAATTTTTCATTGGAATAATTTTCAGTTTACTACTGATACTTCAGTTTCAGTGTCAGTAGTAAGCTTATAATATTCATTCGAAATTAATTCTTGTTTGATTTCACTTCTAATGTACAATGATATAACGATTAGGGTCAGGATTCTCGTGGCACTTTAGCACAAGAAATGTAGTAAATCTGCCTTTATATACTTTTATAATTAAATGATCCTGAATGGTAAAAACATTTTATGTACAATTTTTTAATATAACTCATATTACATACCTTTTTAGTTTGACCTTTTTAGTTGACCAAAAAGTCCCGGCAACTAACTCTTGTCATTGACGTTATTATTCTGTCAATTTAGACAACTCTCACAAGTCATATTTTTATTACCTTGTAGGGAGTAACGCATATTTCGGTTTATCTTCAACATTCAAATAAAATGAGTTATCCACTAATTGTAACAATTCTACGGTGGATTGAACCATACCAAGAACTTGCTTATAGCGAAGAGACCAATTCTATATATTTTTCGGCATGTAGCGTACGTCTAACTCAGATGAAAAAATATAACGTTCCAAAACATATTAATAGTACAACACAACACAGACAGAACTGCGGCGAACAACATGACTTTGTTTATGACTTAGTGTACACATATTCAATCCAATGAATTATACCTAATAACTGACATTGTAAGGTGTACACTGGCCTCGCATGGAACTGAAACTGTACGAAATAAGTTAGAATTTGTATTAAATAGAAGTCCGGACTTTGACGTAGTGACATGGTTGATTTTGGCAATCATACTCAAATTCTGTATGTGAACATCGGTGGATCTAGAGATCGTTTTCGACACATAAATGGATCTTTCACAAGTTGAGAAACCGTATAACGCCAGCTAATATGGAACAAATTGCCATAGTATATGCTTTTTATAATCTTGACAACCGTTTAACAATGCAAGATTTTGAAACTTTAATTCCAGTTGCAAGTTGTTCAAGCTCTTGAATACATAAACATTTAAGCAAACAAGTAAAATTTATTAAAATGTTATATTATAAAATCATCATTGTAATTTACAACATTGCATTGCAGTTGTCGTCAAAAAATTATGTAAAATATGTAACTAGTAAAATATGCGATGTATCAACAAACCTAAATTGTTTACTCTATGCACGTTAATACAATAAAACGCAAAGGTGATATATTATTGGCCGGTATTGTAATATAGATTTATCGTTCAGTTATTTATTCATTTATTCAAATAAAAAAACATACAATGGCGACTCCACTGCATTACTTGTGATAAACTACCAACAGAACCCCATATCTACAAAGTTAATTTTATTCAGAATGTTCCTCACTCATCAATCAAAAAAGAACTACTGAGTAAAGCAATTATTTATACTTGCGAGTTTTGTAAAAGGGTGGCAAAAAAGTTTAAAAGTGTAGGCAGACGCTTTCATATTATCCTTCTTTAGCTGTGGTGTAGTCGGGTAATCCGGTTGACAACTTCACAACTTCCGCATACCGATTCAGTCACGTCTTTTTAAATTGGTAATTGGAAACCATGCTGGCATTTTTTCTTTGCCGAAAAAGTGCTTGAAGACAAAGACAAATTTAATTTGCTCTTCAAAATTCATGAGACTGTTTGAAAAAGTTAAATGTAATTTGCCGGTAAATATTGTTTATCCGGTATATAAATCAATCACGCCGACAAAACAGTACAATAAAATCTTTAAAAAATTTTTTTTTTTTTTAGTGGGGATGTATTTTTTTTTCGTTACACCCATGGTGTGGGGTATCGTTGGATAGCTCGTTCAAAAATATTATGGGTTTCCTAAAACTATTTTTCAAATCAGTAATCCGTTTGCGAGATATTGGGCTTTAAAGCCCAAATTTTTGTTCGAGTCATATGTGGGGGACACTGCCGGCTAAATGGCTACTTACTACTGGGTATGTGAAAAAAATCGTGGTAGAACGCGGCGTACATTTAATGAATTTAAAAGGAAAACTACCACGAACAAGTAGGCATAAGTAGTTACCGAGTAATAGTCGATCAACTTAATGTGTACTTGGAAAGGCCAATTTTCGTACAAATTCGGCCGACGCATCCGCACCGCACGTCGATGTAACTAAGACAGACAGGCAACTACGGAACCCTGCACTGCGCGTACTGGCCCGACACGCACTTGGCTGGTTTTTTAAAAATAAAAATTAACTCAATTAGCTACCTAACTATCTCTTTTAAAACTTTTATCTACGCACATATCATTAGTGCTCTAAAATGTACAAGGCCTTGTTTTTAGATAGGTACCTACAGATTAATTAAATTAACTACCTACCCTGGATAGCGTTAATTTGGTCGGCACGCGCTTGGTCGGCACGCGTCAGCTTGGTTCGTTGTTTGTTTGCTAGAAAACGGCGGGCCAACATTACAATTTAATACGGCTAGAAACGTCTAACCAACCATTGACCTGGAAAACTAGTTGCAATTCGAATATTCTGGCAAACTGGCTTTGTGTCCAAATACTGGGAATGTTTTTATAAATTGAACTGTCTGGCGGAGTCGTATCCAAAGCGGGCACGCGTATAGTGCTGCTGCTTTTTGATGGACCACTTGCACTGATTTAGATTGATAGGGTTGGTAACAACATGAGGTTTTCGTTTCATAACATAATTCATTAATATTGAAATAAGAATAAGAAAAAACAAACAATACAAAAACTTTATTTAACAAATAAGTGCATAAAATATCGTAACAAACACTGTCATAAGGAAATAAAGCTTATCTTATCGTATCTTATCTTATTGCTGCTAGCTATAACAGCTATTACAAAACAGTAAATCATCTCCTCGACTATCGTAAACCACGAGGTTCACGGGCCGTTTAAGAAACGAAATTTGATGACCATCCGTTCGACGGAGTTTGATAGTGGTATTATTATTATTATTATTGGTCGAATCTGGTTGAACTATGTTGAGATTGAGGATGTTCGGTTTGGGCAGCGTTACTGGGATATGAATATAATACGCCAAGACTCTGTAGTATAATGCACCCTTTATTTATGGTAACACCCTATTTTATACATGTTGGATTATCGCTGATACAAGCAATATGCGTTTATGTAGCAGTAAACTATTGTGTTACTGCTAAACACTAAATGTGGCCAATTGCCATACTACACCTACCCCGAAAGTTCCCATCACCCCCGGGGTGGCAGAAAAAATAAATTAAACGCATGTTACTTGCTTGCAATGTTGTTGGAAAAAAAATGATTAAGGGAACAATTTGAAGATTATATTACGTATATTAAGTTTAAACATTTCATAAAAAAAGTCAATAAAAGAAGTTGGTTCCCTGTACGAAATATTTCCTAGTGTCACTGTTGCAATTTTTAAATTATATGTTGTATTGTAGTTATATAAAAAAAATTATTCATTTCATATTTCATTATTAAGTTATTCTTTTACTACGCAATTTTATATATTACAATTCTCAATATTTTATCTATCATCATTACTCTTTGCGTTATACGTATAATATTGTTGTTGCGGTATCGGTACTCAATATTTTAAAAATCTAATGCCGTCGGAGTCCTCAGCTTCTAATAATATAATAAATGTTAAGCCTTTCACGGACACCTGTGAAGGTCGACTATGATCAAGGACATAACTTGGCTATGCTTCTGCGCATGCCTCAAATCTATATAAATGGGAATGGTTACCCAAGGACATGGTCACCCTAATAATGGCAAACATAATAATACAATAATGGCATATCAGGCCTCACTTTCGGTCGCCTGTACTTAGAGTCACAATTACATTAAGACATTAGTCTCCAAAAATTTTCACGGAGGGCACGGTAGTCCAGACACCATGATCAAATCTAAGGACTAGTGCTCTAACTAAACATCCACTTAACTCATGTACCGTATCATACCAAAGTACTTTACTCTTGATTATTTAAACGAATATTAACTGTAAGTATCATTATTTAAAAAAAAAACTTGTAAATAAATTAGTAATTAGTAGTAACAAAATTATCTCTCACTAAGTTGTTCAATTGGTCTAAATAATCTTAGCCTTCCTGCAGAGAAGGAAAGATAAGTACAAATTATCAATTAAACTCTCACTAATTATCAGGTGATCAATCCAATAGTTAGCTACAGTGTTAATTGCATCTCGGTACTCATAAAATTTTCTAAGTGTGAGGATCAAATTTCATTCACTAATAATTATAATTTACTTTAAGTCGGCGTACACGCGCGACCTACTTAAGCTTCTGCTGATGCGCGCATTCGCGGCGCGATGACACCGGATGGCTCGGGCCATATTGCGAAATATAAAACAGTATTTGTATTCATTTTAATTATAGTGACACTAGAATTACCAATTTTATGCATTTAAAACATGACTATTTTGAAAAATAAAAGATATGAATGCTACTTTCAGCGACAACCTTTTCATACGAATTAATCTATATAACCATTTTAAAAATAACTATAGTAAAAATAAAAATAATACGTCACATTTGCGTGACCTGTCGGCGTCCTGGTAGCGGCGTCTCGTCCCTGGTGCGCCATCGTGAGGTGGCTGGGTGGGCTGTTGCTGGGCCGTGCGACTCGAGGTGGCTGCATTTGGCTCGATGTGGCTCGATGTGGCTGCAGCTCTCGATCATGGGCCGGGAAAACCCTGGACTCCTCTTGATGTGCGAGCCGGGAAACCCTGGACAATGCTCTTCTTTCTTCGTATGCTTCTTTGTACATGTATTTGAGTCTTCTTAATTTCGGATATTTTTTCTTCAAATGGTGTTACTAAAATCTTCAAAATCTTCTTTATTATTTTTCTTGTTCTTCTTCTTGCTGATGTGAGGCTGCGGTGGGGCGGGGCCCGTTCCGGCAGGCGCACGGAGCGGACCCGTTCTGACTGCGTTTGAAGTTCCTTGGTTCTTTACTGGAAGGTCGCCATGAACTATGTTGACATTGAGGATGTTCGGTTTGGGCAGCGTTACTGGGATATGAATATAATACGCCAAGACTCTGTAGTATAATGCACCCTTTATTTATGGTAACACCCTATTTTATACATGTTGGATTATCGCTGATACAAGCAATATGCGTTTATGTAGCAGTAAACTATTGTGTTACTGCTAAACATTAAATGTGGCCAATTGCCATGCTACATGGTTACGTTGAGCCAAAAATAGTGTCCCCATTATAATACTATGCGTAATTTAATTTGTGACATACTTATAACATAATTGCATTACTAACCAAAGAAGCGGCGTCTTTTGTCATTTATCTGTGTATTCTCGTGAAAATTTTACTTTTCAAAAGAATTTACTTTACAAAAAGTTTAATCCGACTTCAATTCAGTACTTTGGCAAACCAAACATGAAATTTTTTACATTTACTTTCCACTTTACCAAATGAACTGCTTTCCAAGATATAAAACCCCAAGTTACTATATGAGATGAGGGCCGATAATATTTGAGGAGTTCCGTCGATTCCGCAATGATCTCGGAATCACCACCTATGGTACATCATTAGTTGCTACATCAATCAAAATAATCTTATTTGAATCTTTGACCTACTTTACATCATTGAGGTATAAAATTTGAGGGTTGCCCTCAATTTCCCTGGGATTCCATCATCGGATCCTGACTTGGTGACAATGGGACCTCCTCAGGAGTATACTCTTTCGAATAAAAAATAACTATAGTAAAAATAAAAATAATACGTCACATTTGCGTGACCTGTCGGCGTCCTGGTGGCGGCGTCTCGTCCCTGAGGTGGCTGCATTTGGCTCGATGTGGCTCGATGTGGCTGCAGCTCTCGATCATGGGCCGGGAAAACCCTGGACTCCTCTTGATGTGCGAGCCGGGAAACCCTGGACAATGCTCTTCTTTCTTCGTATGCTTCTTTGTATATGTATTTGAGTTGCTACATCAATCAAAATAATCTTATTTGAATCTTTGACCTACTTTACATCATTGAGGTATAAAATTTGAGGGTTGCCCTCAATTTCCCTGGGATTCCATCATCGGATCCTGACTTGGTGACAATGGGACCTCCTCAGGAGTATACTCTTTCGAATAAAAAATAAATAAATCTCAAATATGTGAACATAGGTTAAAAAAATACATACAGTGAAGCATAGAACCTCCTCCTTTTTTTGAAGTCAGTTAAAAACAGGCACGTCTGTTGTATTTTGATTTGATTTTACACGCTCAGTGATTCCACGCGCACTGAGCTAGCGTAATACAGTAAAGTGTAAAAATATGGGTGAATACAACTTACTCATAAATATGTTCCATAACTCTTATGTCAGTGGATTAAGGTTTTGGTACTTATTTATGAAAGGATGTTATCGATAAATATTTTTGCACTTGACTGTACAATGAGCTTGCAAAATACAGGTAAATTAAATTGAAATACGTACCTTATGTCTTGAAGGCTGCCAGGGCTGCAAAGTGCCGTCGGAACACATGCGCTGCCCACATACACGTCATCCGAAATTTATTGTCGTCGCTCATCTAAAACTGTTATATGGTATCGTTTTTTAGTCCACTTTTACGATGCTGTCTGAATGTAAATCAGGAGTTCAGGTGTTTCAATGTGCTCATGACGTGGCGACCAAGGAGGCCAATTTCGTGAAAATCTCGATGGAAAGTTACCGAGAGCGTGATGTAAATTTTGTGACATCAGTCACCAGTTTCGCGATGATACGAGCCATTGTTAATTTCCGGCTCTTTTGATTTAGAACAAGATGTGACAAAGACTGATTGACGCACAAAACTCTAAAACAGTTTTTAAGGCTCGTCATTTCTTTATAATGGCGGACATTAGACTAGTCCTATAAGATACGAAAGCCTATGCGTCTAAAATTAGTAAAGTCAATAGTCGATAAGTCGGATCGGGTCGGGAAATCACACGGATTGGTAGTCTACACTATAACCATCCGACCAAATCCGAACAATCTGACTCGCCCCCTAAAATGATACACGTCATGTTTAAGAGCCCGGTGTTACGTCGAACCTCTAATGAGTTAAAACCTAACATCTCAAGCAAGTATTTCTTGGGGTAAAGATAAAGAAGAAAGAAGAAGGGGTAGTACTCGTAGTTTTTCTTGTTGCCGGAGAAAAGCGTTCTATACCTTTTCCAAAAGAAGAATGTACGAATTTTCGTGCGGCATCTATACAATCGAGGCACTTTCAATTATAACCAGATGCAGAGCTGTGAACAATAACTCTAGGATTACGGGATCCCGAACCTTTGAGATGCGCAAAATAAAACCCAGTCTTTTATAGCAATCTGTCACAAGCGTTATAATGTGCTGATTAAAAGTAAGTTTAGGGTCAAAGAGGACGCTAAGATCCTTAACGAAATTTACGCGATTAATTGAAGTATCGTCGAGGAAATGGATATAATGCATAGGGGACTCAGCGCGACTATAGGTCAGATAACACAATATTTGAATGCGTTGAAATGCACTGTTAGTTTTACTCCAACAAAGCACCGCGTCGATATCTTCCTGTAAGAGGTCCGCGACAATGTTAACGCACCGTATAAGTTTGAAATCCTCCGTGTGGAACTAGCATTGGGAATTATGGACACTCTTTCAAGGTCGTTTATCATTAAGATAAAGAACAATGGGTCCAGGATGGAACCTTGACTAAAGCCTGATCGGGTGTGGTGAGGTACGGATATGAGGCGGGGTACGAATTGCTGTCAATCTCTCAAGTTTCGGAGTAAATCCAGTCGCGGCAAGTTGTTCCAGGAGAATGTCACTGTCGGTCGACGCGGTCAAAAAGCTTTTTGAAAATCGAAATATATGACATCCACCTGAGAACTCTGATCTACATACTTGGATATGGAATCCGTTAGTGATAATAAATTACTGTTAATCAGGTAATTGTCAGTCAGGTAAGGAATTACGGACTAACTTGTAGATAATTTTTTTCTTTGTTTTTATGCCATTAAGATTTTAGATTTCAAAAATTCACGATTAGCAAAATGGGTCATAGAAACCCGGATGTTGCACATAAAAAGCGGTAGAAATGCGATGCCGAGGTAATAAAAAAAACAGGCTGTTCTAGCGCTTCGCCGACCGCTGCCGCGGCACGCTCGCTCGGCTCGCGCGCTGTAGGGTCACAGTTGAACCTAACACTCCTCCTCGCTTCGCTCGTCGTCGCACCTAACTGGACTCTGTGAAATGATTTTTTACCGGTTTTTTTGTACAAGAGCAGTCATAGTTTTAAAGATCCGGTTTTAGTGTGTATCTTTTACTTCGTTTAAGTAAAAAGTTACCTCATATATGAAAAGGGCACTGTTACACTGACGAAACATTATTCGTTTAACAGTTTTTTTTTTGTAGTTTGTTGCTTTTCGCTACTTAGGCACTCGTTTAATAGTTGTTAGGCCGAGTAAAAGATTTGACAAATGATCAGTATGCCAAAAGTATTGAGTCTTTAGAATAATCCACTTTATAATAATTCTGCCAAATGAAACGTTGTCATACAAAATTTTGCTAATAGTTGGTTGTCAAAGTGAACCATTGGCGAAATGTTGGTTAGCAAATGAAATTCGAACAAAAAAGTTCGCAGAAAAGGCAGAACACCGTACATTATGCATAGTTGACACGTATTAAACTTTCCCACGATAATCGAACGTCATCGCGGTCGAACTCAGCACTCGCAGGTCACGTAAACCGTAAACTTTTAACTACGCAGACCGTGCACACATGCCTTGGGATATAGCCAGAGTTATGACACAAAGGGTACAATTTGATCGCCGACATAACGTGTGCCGGATTTCTCTCCTTTATCTCGTGAAAAATATTTAATAAACTTGGTATTTAATATGGGCCGACAAAATGAGGGATTAGCATCGGTGCAAGATTTGTGAGGGGACACTTACCGTGGTACAACACTTTGGAATATTTTAAATCAGGTTAACCGCTTGCGCTTAATTTAATTAAGTACATCACTCATCTCATCTTTCATTTTAAAAATATAACTTATGTCATAAAGTTGGACTATGACTTGATTCTAAAAATGTTGGCCTAATATTAGCCCCAACAACCTTGTTCAGTCTGAAAAGGGGAACCCAATAAAAGTTAATAGTGATTTGATTACTATCCGCCACGGAACAACACGACTTTGCCGTTAATTTTGTAACGGAAAAAAACCTGTACGTAGTTATGTTCGTATAATTCGACCGAGATAAGTTTGGGAATGAAGTAACTGTCAGATCATATAAACTTTGATGTATTAATATGGCAAAACTGTTAACTCCAATCTTATTCCAATTGCGGTTTGATAATATAATTTCAGGAATTACCTCACTCATTCTCATTGCGAACTACCCTATTTTCTACTTTGTCCGTAGGTAGTAGTAGCCTACCTATAGGTAGGAGTGTGTGTGTCTTCGAGAAATAAACAATCTATTACTATGTTTTATAATAATTCTGCCGATACGGTAATATTTGGGTTTGCGCACTACATATATTCGCCTTTGAACATTTGCAAAGCGCTAAGCGCTCTAAAAAGAGCAGCATGACCACAAAGTAGAGAAGTGACCTATAAAGTTTTATGACACTGGTATCTAAGACCTAAGCAACCACCCGCAGTTCATTTTATAGGCAATGAATCGCCTTTCATCGTTTTATTGCCTTGATGGATAGTGTTTTCAATTACTTTATAGCTTTTTATTTAGTTATTGGGTGGGCTGGTCACATCTGTCCCAGAACCTATGGTCGGTGGAGTAAGCAGTGATTGGATCGAGAAAAATTAATTAATTAATAAATTTATGCATGTATCAACGAGTGTTTAGTTATTTATTTAACCTATCGACAGTACACATCTTTAGGTAGATGTGAGCCCATTTTGTTGCTATATAATATGATTGTCGCTTAATCATGTCGAACCAATAGCCTTGAAGCCTATCTGTAGACATATTAGTTTTTTAAGTTGAATTCAATCCTACATCATTCTAGGACAAGCAAAAAGCTGGAGATTAGAATCTTTGCCCTTACCTGACTAGCCGTCATGCTTCACCATCTGTTTGCTTACTCAACTCGCCTTCTTCCATGTTCATAATGATAGGAGTGCAGAACAGTTCTCGATTGCGCATGTATAATGTCGGTACTTCGGAGGATGCTATTGGAATTTGCGTCGAAATGTGTGGGCATGTACGACTTAAGTGCGCGGAATAGATAAAGGTGCGACCACACCGCTGCTCAAAATACGCTAACGCAACGTAAAACGCAGCAAAATGTATGAAGAATACGTGACGCATACGACACGTCAACGCGTATACGCAGCGTTAAGCACCGGTGTGGTCGCTCCCTAATGCGGTGCCACCATGGACATGACGTGACGTAATGCGCCGAATGCTGTCAATCATTCCGTCACATACTTGTACCACTTCACTTATCTAACGCCGGATCACCTGTCGTGCACAGCACAATTGATGAACTGACTGTAGTAAATAGTATTAGTAGGTAAAACGAATTGTACAGGATATTAAAAAAAATACCAAAGGAAACTGCATCGTGGGACCGCTTCCAGTTAACCTTCTGGACAGGAAATCATCATGGACATACTTTTCTTGCAAAATCAGCAACTACTCGTCCTGACGATTATAACAAGCGCTGACTTAATGGGTTCATCGTGTATAAATAGTTTAGGGGGTGTCCCTTGTTTTGTCGACAAACTTTTCATCGAATTTTATTTCATCGAAAACGTTTCAACATCGAAAAAACGCATCGACACGCTGGTGACCAAGGTGACGTCGACACGCTGGCGGTTAGGTTAGGTTAAAATAATTGCCATAGATAACTGTGTATGCCAACTATTTAAATTTTAAATTATAATACTTGTAATAATTTGTATGTTAATCAAAAACGCTTGAAACAGTAAATCACAAAACGTTTTCCATGACATAATTCAACAATGAATCATCCGACAAGTAAAAATACACGATTTAAAATTACTTGTAAATAATGACCATTCCACGAACTGAATTGTCGACGAAATGAAAATACATGAAACCTTGACTTTGAAGTGAAATTCGACGAAGTGAGTGTCGACAATTTGATGATAAAACTCAATTGGACTCCGAGACATTTGGTCAACTTAATACCGGGAGGCAGGTGAAACTAATTAAAGGCTTATAAAATGTAGTGTACGTATCGTATACGATGTGTAGGCATACAAACCGACATCACACTTGGTAGCAGAGAACAGAAATTGGGTACCTACCCTCCTATTTATTGGAGATCCAGGTCAGTATTCCGTTCGCATGTTTCACAGAACATATTTCTCCACTTTGTTGTTTTTCAACAAACGACAACTGCTATTCTAATAGTTATTAATCTTATGACACATAAATAACAATCAAATCAATTACCATCTAAGAAA
Organism: Epinotia bilunana; assembly: GCA_947049275.1. Lineage (NCBI taxonomy): Eukaryota > Metazoa > Arthropoda > Insecta > Lepidoptera > Tortricidae > Epinotia > Epinotia bilunana. Next base: position 17,984,034 of record OX346257.1, read on the forward strand.
TATAATTTCTACTCGTTTTACGAGTATTACAAACTAACCCATAAGAGTACATTGTGATACAAGTTAAGTATGATAATTACATCAGAGGCGGAATTGTTCACGCTCACCTGCGGCACGCGTGATAAAGAGAGTCGAGGATGTAATTATCAAAGCTCACGCGTTTCATACGACGTTTTATACACATTTTGCGAGGAAAAAATCCTTTTCATAAGATGAATATTTTATAGGCCTGCCAAGTTATTTTCTTTACTTAATGATGGCAACAGTTTTTACTCACATATTGTACATCGCCAAGAATTTCCAGTGGCGTCCATTCTATTTATTACTTTTCTAGTCACCACCAATAACCAAACACGCATTAACAATGTTTACAAATATTTGTGAAATAACCTGCAATGGTGCGCAACTTTTAAAAAAAAAAAAATTTTTTAAAAAAAATATTTTCGTTTTAAATTGTTATCTTTATTAACTCATATAAAATGTTATCAAAAGTGAATAGTTTTACTAAATTAAACGTCTTAGTAAGAATCCATTGGCCGAGAATTAAAAAAAACTGTATATTCTGTACAACCCGGTTAATTTAAGAATGCACCGTGTTCATGCATACATCTTGCTGCAAGGTGCCAAACGTGACTTAATCGGGATAGAACCATAACACACGAGTGTCGTAATCTTATAAAACACGCGTGTTTAATATGGGTATTCCTGGGGGATTATGAGCGTAAAAGCGACATAATAAGAGGTACGTTACGAGCAAATGTGTTGAAAAAAGAATTACTCAACAAACTTAAATTTGCAGTCGGGATAAGCCTCCAACAAACTGTTATTGTAAAGTCCTGTGTGCAGCTACAATATTTTCATTTCTCGCCGGCCCGGAACAAATAACTTGGCAGAACTAATGTGATGTCATACCATGTAGGAAGTCAGGACAATGAACGTGAAACAAAAACAGAAGCTTAAATAGATGAAAAATGACTACGTTTATTTAGTTTACAAACGATAAAGTCCACTTTGTTAGAAGTGCATATGGTTCAGAATTGAGCGATAAATCATTTGATTTGTTCCTTTTTAGTGAACATTAACTCTAAAGGTGGCAACTTATTTAAGCAGAGGCCACGGTCATGGCTGTTTCTCGACGGTCATTTCATTGTACAAATGATTGGTTTCTATTGTTTTGTATTTGAATACTAATGAAGAGACTTTGGCAAAAAACTGAAGGACAAGTTGTCTGATTTCAGTTTCTATAAATATTGAATTGACGTTTGACTTACGAATCCTAGAATATTAAACGAGTCCCTTTACAGAGAAGGATCACCTTTATCAAATCTATTCTCTAAATTTAGGAACGATGAAGTCATGTGACTAGCTCCATCGCATTTTTGTAGTTAATGACAATGACTGCTATACTGCCGGTGAAATTAAATTAATTGGTTGTATGGCTTATTCGAGTGACTGTTCTTTTTATAATGTTATGCTTCCTTCTATTTATTTATATTCTGTAGTGCCTAAACAAGGTAATATTAAATCAGCAACATGAGAGCGGCCAATTACTTTTCAGGAAACTCAATCAGGAAGTTTAATAAAAATATCACTCGTCAATAAAAGGTACTTACGTTTGAAAAGTAAGTAATAAATCAAATCTCAGGCGGTTTGCAGCTGACAGGGACGTCAATAGCGCGCTAGCCGTCTCGGGGAAACCAATTACGAAACTCAGTAGGGATGCCGCCGTTCAGTTCGCCATTTATATATTTAAATAAAAGGATTATTTTATATCAAATATATAATAATAATAATAATAAGATAGTATCTGCCATGTGTATCCCTCGATTTAGATTATTTCTGTTTTAATGGGCCTCTGCGCTGTTGGTCTCAGCCCCACGCATGCCTTCCAAAAGTCTGCGACCCCATGGTTCCGAGAATTGGAAAAAACATACAAATATTAATAATAATAATCAGGCGAAAGACGTCCACTGCTGGACGTAGGCCTCCCCCAAAGAGTGCCAATGTGACCGGTCCTACGCCACCCGCATCCAGCGGACTCCCGCGACCTTTACCAGGTCATCAGTCCATCTTGTGGGGGTACGTGGTCGCCACTCGAGAACCTTTCCGCCCCAACGGCCAACGGCTTTCGGCTGATATGATGATGATGATAACAAACCATATTAAACGTATAAAAAAGTTTGATGGAGTTACGGTGACCCACAGGCCAAATTTGAGTATATTTGGATAAAGTCGTCTTTACTTTACGCAACAGCCATCTATTTGTTTATTAATACGACAGCCCAACGAAAAGGAGTGTTATGTTTTCTGTTTGTCTGTTTGTGTCCGGGTATCATGGGAAAACTATCGAATGGATTAATATGCAACTTTCACTAAAACGTTTAATGGATCTTCGGCCACGCAATAGGCAATAAAAGTTATAAAGATAAGGGTGCAAAGGGGTTAAAAATGGGGTTGAATTCAGTAAGTATGTCTTTGTATATAAATAGTTTTTTTTAATGTAGAGTAGATACTTAGCTCACACGTTTATTTTATTCTGTCAAATCTTCTGTCAAATCACAAAATGATGTGTCAAAAGTCCCCAAAAACGTTTTACTCAAAATGCCTTCAAGAAAGATCGAACCTGACACGAATTTCTAGAGAGGCCGCCAGAAAACGAGTGGCAAGATCTCAGGAGTCCGAAGAAGCTTCCCTGGTTTCTAGATTCCTTGAAAACAGTGAAGATAAGGAAGCACGTCTCGGCCACGATCGTGAACGCCATTCGTTGTCGCGAGCTTCCGAGACTATTACGGAACGTAAAACAAGATAAACAGCGGATTCTCGGGCTTCTGAAACATTTATACCCAAAAATGACCAGGCTGCTGCTGTTAACGCTCGAATTTTAACGCAAATTGAAGGCGAGAACGCTGTCTACAGCTCGATTAACACTGTCCTAGATGAGGGAACTGCCACGACATACTCGGTGGAATTTTTAAACTCTTTGAGCGTATCAGGGTTGCCAGCGCACACTTTGACCCTGAAGATCGGAGTCCCTATTATGCTGCTTCGGAACCTATCTCCGCCGAAGCTGCAGTGTAATGGCACCCGCCTGAAGGTAGTGAGACTGCAGCGGAATCTCATCGAGGCTCATATCCTTACGGGCTGCGGTGCTAGGGAAGCTGTATTTATACCGCGCATTCCAGTGATACCGAACAACTTTCCGTTCCAGTTCAAGCGATTGCAGTTTCCAGTGAGCGTGTGCTTCGCTATGACCATAAACTAGGGCTCCCGCTACACGTGTAAACCCGCCCGCCCGAATACCCGCGTTCTTAAGCCCGCGGTGCTAAGCGTCCGTTCTACACGGACACGCCCGAACCCGCCCGGTCCGCAGGTTCTAATTACACGGGCGGTCCGACCCGTGGCCGTTTGAGTTGAGGCAAATTCATACTAGTATTATAAATGCGAAAGTGTGTAATATTATAAATGCGAAAGTGTCTGTCTGTCTGTCTGTCTGTCTGTCTGTCTGTCTGTCTGTCTGTCTGTCTGTCTGTCTGTCTGTCTGTCTGTCTGTCTGTCTGTCTGTTACCTCTTCACGCTTAAACCGCTGAACCGATTGAGATGAAATTTGGCATGGATATAGTTTGAATTCCGGGGAAGGACATAGGATAGTTTTTTATCCCGGAAATCATCCCCTGAGGGGGTGAAATGGGGGATGAATGTTTGTATCGAGCTACGATATAAACGAGCTCCACGCGGACGGAGTCGCGGGCAGAAGCTAGTATATATATATATAATTGTAATAGCCCTAGTCCACATCACGTTTGCAGCTCACGATGAGGCACCCACCACCACGCCGCTGACCTGATATGAGGGTCCGGTCTTTTGACATTTAGAGAAAAGCAGGTCTCTCAATCTCTACCTCTCTTACCTCAGTACCAAGGCCTGTACTATCTCCTCAAACCATGCAAACATCAAACACTTGAAATGAAAACTACGAGTATGATGTAATTTGATGATAAAAGCCTAAAAGACTAAAGAAATTACACACTTCCTTTAATCTCATCGATTTGACACTGCAAGTAGGTATGTATAATATAAATGTCATTACCATAATTGGGTAATATAAAGTCGACAGATAGTGGAGCCTGGAGATGGAACTCGTCAATGGACAATAGCACATCCTCGAATATAACCACGAATGCGTACTGATTGACAACAGTTACTCGCACTCAAGAGAGCTTTCGTTAAAGGTATTATCAAAAATACTTTTTTTGGCTGAATCAACTGTCTATTCAATCTATTGAAGAGTTCCTGCACCGATGGCCCTGGCGGAAACTAAAATAAGACATATTTCTCCCGTACACCGAGCATCAGAGAAGGCATTCTATATATCTGTTTATATAGCTACGACAGCCATAGCAGCCACTACATCGTACATGCTTACTGTGCTGAATGAAATTCAAAAGGTTTGATTAACTTAGGGTGAGTAATGAATCTCGCTTCAATTACTTGAATTAAGTGTTGGTAGATTCGGGCTCAATAATTTGATGTAATTAAAACGAGCTTTAAAGATGTTTTAAAATTCATAATTATGAAAAAACACTATTTAGGTATATAATGTACCCATCACACTCAAGTGAGTAAGGTGCAACGGAGTTTCTAATGGCTTTAATAGTGTATTATTTATTCAAATACATCGACGTTTCAGATGTGTCTGTGTCGTAGTGTCCATGGCTACGAGAAAATTGAAGAGTTAATAATTATAACTACGCTCAAATTAAGTCTCGATCAGTTACATACAATATATTAATAGCACATTGTGATACAAGTGAGGTATGTTGATAACCACATCAGAGGCGGAATTGTTCGCGCGAGCCGTAGGTGAGCGCGATAAGAGAGACGAGGGTGTAAGTATTAAAGCTCACGCGTTTCATACGACGTTTTTCAACACATTTTGCGAGGAAAAAATCCTTTTCTTAAGATGAAAATTGTATAGGCCTGCCAAGTTATTTTCTTTACTTAATGATGGCAACAGGTTTTTACTCACATATATGTACATCGCCAAGAATTTTCAGTGGCGTCTATTCTATTTATCACTTTTCTAGTCACTACGAGTCAAAAATTTTATAATAACCAAACCCGCACTAACAATGTTTACAAATATTTGTGAAATAACCTATAATAGCGCAAAAGTTGTTTTCGTAAAATTTGCGCAGTGCGCGCCCATGTTTTAAGCCAGACTTAGATGAAATCTCTAAACAGCCAATACACAATAAAATAAATATTTTCGTTTTAAAATGTTATCTTTATTAATTCATGTAAAATGTTATCAAAAGTGAATAGTTTTACTAAATTAAACTATATATATCCAACTATATCATATCCAAAAAGAAATAGTCAATTAATTAACAAAAAGGATTTTAGAGTAAGAATCCATTTGCCGAGAATTAAAAAAAAAGCTGTACATTCTGTACAACCCGGTTAATTTAAGAGTGCAACGTGTTCATGCATACAGCTTGCTGCAAGGTGCCAACGTGACTTAATCGGTATATAACCATAACACACGAGTGTCGTAATGTTATAAAACACATTATGAGCCTAAAAGCGACATAATAAGAGGTATGTTACGAGCAAATGTGTTGAAAACTCCTTTAAGTTTAAGACCCTTGTAATAGTCGACTGTAAGTACAATGGCGTTCTCACAGGCATATTTTTGTACACGTATTAAAAATCATATCTGCATTATACTTAAATAAATGTACATATTTTCGACTGTAAAATATCTTTAACATTCTCAGTAAATACATCTTAGCAAACGTTTATACTCCTAATCATTCCTATAACAATTTCACAAAACGTATATATCATTATTTGCAGGTCGACCGAGGCTTATCGACAGCCAATTCAATTAGGGTTCCGTAGAAATTAAGGAAATCGAGTGATTTGTTCCAATCAACGGGACGGCCCTCTGTTCCCCTTTATTAGTATTTACCTTGTTCGTTGCTTATAGTGTCTTCAAAGCAGGGATCGTATACCGGTATTAATTTTATGTGCAAATACCGGTATTATTTCTCTCGCATATTATTTTATACTTAAGTATTTTAGTATATTCATATAAAAATCCAGCGTAATTATCTACTTAAATATAACTTTCGAATCTCGAATTAGGAAGGGTTATTTTGTTAGTCAGACTAGTAGTACCTAATCCGCATAAACGGCGTGTATCCTCTTATATGCTTTTATGCAATCATAAATGTTTTATATGTACATAATGATAAGCCCGTAACGATTGACTACAGGAAACACGAATTTTGTTTAAATCAAAGTGAGTTAGATATACTCGTATTTTTAAAATGATTTATGATGACATTAAGATTAATAATAAATCATTAGAGGTACCAAATAAATGTGAGATACATTTATTTGGTACCTCTAATGATTTTATTCATAACTCAAGTTGTTCGTCAAAGGCTGAGTTCAACCAAACTGAAATAAGAAGTTAAACGAGGTTAGCCGACAAAAGAGGTGAGGTTAAACGTCAAAACACATAAATATTTTAAACGGAATTTGAAATAATAATAATAATTCATAACTAATGTACACGTAAAAACCCGGAAAACAGATATTTTAATAGTAAAATACTTATCTAATTAAACATTGACATGTTTAAACAAAAAACCCTGTCGATAAACGAAAAATATTAATGTTTTAACGTGATTAGTTAAACGTGAGACGAGACGTCTAACATCAAATTCGTGATACAAATAATCCGGTTACACGTTTTTCATTAGATATTTAACCTTAAAGTTATCTAATTTACCGACTGATGTATTGATGGCAGAGACGTGTGTATCACGGCCGTATTTACTCGGATGATCCTAAAGAAGTGTTTATAAAACCAAGTAAACCTTATCATCATCATCATCATCATATCAGCCGAAAGATGTCCACTGCTGCACATAGGCCTCTCCCATAGAGTGCCATAATGACCGGTCCTGCGCCACCCGCATCCAGCGCAGCAGGTCATCAGTCCACTCATCACATCGTCCGCCGCGCTTTCCGGTACGTGGTCGCCACTCGAGAACCTTTTCGCTCCAACGGCCATCGGTTCGTAGTAAATCTTATAACTTGCACAATTTATGATGGGCCGTAGTTTTGGAATACTTTAGGACTTATCAACAGTGGTGTGTCTAACCGTGTCTAACCCTGGCGCCCTCTAGTAGGCGCGCTCGGCGAGTGGCGCCAGGCGCTCCCTAGTACCGCTGCGCCCCTGTGTCATAGGTAAAGCCTCTGGTGTTCAATTAACCAGTCATTGTGCCCAATCGATATGACAACCATGTCATGCCAGCGTATCACTGTACAATCTCACTGAGTATCCCAGACCCATGACCAATCGCAAGATATGCAGTATAGGTATGCAAGGTACAGTCAGCATCAAAAGTAGCTATGCCAAGCTATAATATTTTGATGCTGACTGTAAGGTCAATGAGGGCATTTCCATTTCCGTCATACTTTTTGATAAGTTCAGTTTGGCTGGTCATAACTAAGAAGATTTTTACTTTTTAATAAACCTGTAATAGATTGGGCATTTATTTAACTATATAAATGTTTTCATATTAAATTGCTAGTATTGCTGGTTATTTAAATGTGTTTTTCTTTTTAAAACAAGTCAGTTGACGGATTTTCCCGACGGTTTTGGGCTATTCCGTCAACCAACGATTTTTCTTGTATCGTGACGTATTACAAACATATACTCGTACGTCAAGTGAACAATTACCGCTGAACTCTTAATCGAAACTAAACTTTAGCGATCTCACTTTAAGGTTTATTTTAAATTTTATTGCAAAATGATTTTTTTGGGGCATTTCCGGCCTTTTTTGATAATCAGGAGTAGTAAACCTTTCAAAACAAATTCCCAAACCCTAGGGAGAATCCGTCAACTGACATTGTTTTTTTTAAAAAACAAATGTCAGTTAATGGGCTACTGTTTTTGTGCTCACCAGATGGCGCCACTGTTGAGTAAGGTACGAAGTATAGTGGCAAATTCATTCTAACACACATTTCATAGGGTAAAATAAGTATTGAACGACCAATTTAGCTAAGACCCTAAATGCACAAACATCGAAGAGCGTGATTACCATCATACATTTTGCCTTTATCAATCAAAATTAACTATTTAACTTTGCAACCGTGCTTAACATTCTGAAGTAAAAATACAGAGTAAAAAAACAACAATTTTAATATTGAAATCGTATAAAGATATGGACTAATTAACACACGCTAAGACGTATATGTATACACACCAGATGTGTATGCGTAGATAGGCATGAAAAAGTAAAGTAGCTATCTTAAGTATTCCCTCCTAATACAAGTCACACTGCTTGCAAGATTCACGCGTGCTCACGTCACACAAGCACCTGTCCCACGGAAATGTATACCTTCAAATGCAGTAGGAAGCGCACGCTCTGCAAACTAAACTAAGAATCATTGAAAATAAATTATATAAAATCATAGTTATTATTTAAGTAAGAAAATACTAATCATAGTTATTATTTACGTAAGTCTAATCAAAAAGGCTGGCAATATATGAAATGGGGAAATTCCGGTACATTACGGTTTTGCCCGTTTCACAATTGACGGATTTGTCTTTTCGATCATTTCGTTAGTACCAATATTTAAACACCCAGTTTCTCACCAACGGATTGTTGAAAATTAATAAAACTACTATCAAACATGCATATCGAACTATATAATAAACATACTTACTAAGCCATTAACTTAATTTTTTTCATCGCACCGTCAAGAAACATAGCAGTACACTACACTCGAGTTCGAGTTCGGAGCGCAACTAAACTTTGAAAGCGGGGTTTTTCCGTTCACTGGCTAGACAGCGCCATCTGCTTTTGACTGCGGGTATAAAATTTTCTATCTGCTGTATCGATCGAGTCAGTAAGCGTGTACTGTTGTTTGAATAGCCGCAAACGCCGTTTGACGGAAATGTCCCGCTGACGGATTTGGCCACCCTTACCTTACATCCACATTTCGACACGGATACAGTAGTTTATAGCTTGTTTTGGAAGTACTGATGTACTTCCAAAACAATCAACAAACTTCTGATGAAGGTGCGAGCTTGGGTTACATATTTATTGTATAAAATACTGGTGTAGCGATGTCTGTAGTCAAAAGTGAGGTTTTATTTAATCTGGTATTACAACCCTTAACCATCAGAAAGAAAGGTGATAATGTATTTAAAGTTTTCAGATCAGACGTATGCTGAAGCTGTACGGGGATGATTGGACTAATAGTGGACAAGTCACCATATTTTCCATCAAATTTATGTCTTGAATAGGTACTAACGATGGCGTTATCCCAAACAACCGATTATTTACACTTACTTGAACACTTTTAGCAAGCCATAATATTTAAGTTATACACTATTTGTTTCCCGCAACCTGCGTCTGTTTTATCTTAATTGATTAAATAAAAACTAAACAAGTAAATCACTAACCAACCCCACCATATACCTTATCTAGATCCGTATCCAAGTCACGGGCGGCAAAGTAGAAAATTTATATTCCTTTGTTCTAAAGAGCTCAATTAATATGTCTGTCCGTCCATCACGATTGGCCACCAATCCAATTCGTGCGTTTTGTAACCCCCGATAGCATCGATCCACCATTGTACTATTGTGTGAACTTAAGATGCAACTAATCTATATAATAAACAGGAACAAGTCAGGTGTCTACGAGTCATCAAACGCGGGACGTGCTCAATTATTTCAAACGCAATTCTGTGGTTTCGTCGAATCTATTCTAATCCCCGGGACTACTCATCTATAACATGCGAGTAGTAAGTAGCTACTATATTATAAATTGGTAACCGGGTCATATACAGATTTAGGTTCGCGTCTTTCTTGTCGAGATTGTCAAACTTAAGAGAATTGTGAAGTGCCGATACGCGACGCGAGTAGGTATTTAAAAAAATGCTATCTGTTTTACACGGCTCTGCCTTGCTCCTGTATCGTGCGATAGAGAGAGTTGCAAGTCCTGGAGGCAATTGCCTACATTTCCTTGTTGAAATATTCTTTCGGATGATAATGAATAGTTCTTAAAAATCAAAATGTACTGACCTAATTTTTCATTATATCTACAACATATCCAAAAAATACCAAAATCGAACTATGTTTACGGGGTGGAAAACGTTATTACAAAGATGGCCTACTGGATACGTTTCTGTTGTGACAGGAGGTTAGATATTTTTGATTTAAGGTACTTGTTCCAAAAACCATGTAAGCCCCTTGTAAACTTCGTGAATACTTACTCTTTATCTTTCAAGGTAAGAGGATGCGTCTCGGTTTGGATAATCTTATATTCTTTACGGATACAGCTCTCCATATTATATTAATTAACACAAAAAATGGTATATGCTGGCAAATCTGAAAGCAATTTTATACGGACGAAATGCGCTTAATTTGAAGGTTACGTGAACATTTACAATAATATTATTAATACTATTATGCCCATCACATAATAAACTACTGTAACGAACGGGAAACTGCGCTTCCGTGCCGTGTACTTGCAAAATGCGTTTTAGTTTAGTTAGGCAAGTTGGCCTTTTAGTAGTTCCCTGAACGTTGTCACCGAATATTGCAAACAATATCGGCGCGGGAGCACCGTAAACGATCGAGTGGCCCTCGCACCGAGGGCTCTCGACGCGACGATAACATACGAGTGCCCGATCTCGTGGAGATCAGTCAATGCACCGAAATGGCTTTTGAGCTTTTATTTAATTTTCCGGTATAACTGTTCTATTTTTTGTATGTTGAGATCATAAGGATTTTCTCAACATTTGTGTAAGTAAGGTGACTAACATTATGGTGCCATTACTGAGCTGGCCTTAAGATGGAGTCCGAGGGCCAAAGGGATTAAGTACCCATCAGACTTTGAAATAATCCTCACTGTTTATAAAACGTGAAGTACATATATGTAGTATAAGACAGCTCTTCCTTACTTGTACGAGTAGTTTTAAGTCTGCAATGACATATGAGAGTTTAACGAATACTTGTCATTGAGACATGAATATTTGTTTCACTCAAAAAAAAAGATTTTATTTATTTTGAAAGCCTCGATGAGTTGAAATATGTCAATAATTTGAAGAAGTCGAGCTTGTATTCGTCTTCGCGTTATTTATCAATGTATGATCTAATATTTCTTCCTAATTGAAAAATCTAGGATCCCGTTTTGCTTCTAACTATAGAAATGAATATGAAATTATGATCATAATTGTATTGCTGCTTCAATGTAAGTTCATTAAAACGACGCAATCACAGATAAACTATCTAGGTGACCCTATTATGTAGACTCTCACTCCAGTCAATCCAATTACGGGTTTCGAATGAAATTTCGATATTCTGTAATGGGTTATTTTTTAACAAATGGAGTTATCGGAAAGTTTATTTCAGTGTTTGTGTGGTTAATACATTTTAAACCAATTCCTATTGTGAATATCAGATGCTTTCCGAAACGGGCTACTGAGGTTGAATTTTGCGCGCTTTTGTAGTGCGCTTTCGCTATCACACATTTGGCTTTGTTGAGCCTAAACAGGAGTGCACACAATAAATACGTCAAAGTTAAAATGGAAATTATATTGGGTACGACGTTCTCGCTGCCGCTCATGCGTAAGAGCCGAGGGGTAAAATTAGATCAAATAAGAATGTTATTATTATTATAAGTGGTAAATTCAGCAAAAATATGTACCGGTGGAATGGGGTTACTTTAATTCGAGGGGCGACTTTGATCAAATAGGGTTTTCTCCGAAATCATTGTGTTTACTTGTGGGTGAACTGTGGCAGTGAATACCTATATTAATATTCTATCTTGCTGTTTACTCGATTAAATCTTCTTAATTTCAAAAAGTTCTGCTTTTATACTAAATTTTTAAATAATCAAAGTAGCCGTTATTTGTTCCTAAAGTAACATTCCACGTAACGCCGCTTCTTCTCGTCAGATTACATTAATTCCGAAGTCAGATAAATGAAAGAGTCTTTGAGGCCTATCACATGTCGGCATTTTGGAAATAAAACATTCGTCCTTCACGAGGAAGTACGTAAGCAAGTGCGATACTGACAAATGTTTTATGTCGGATAAACGCGGTATGCTACCAGTGCTGGGGGGCTAGTACGCTAAGTTTTATTTCGGACATAAAGCATTCGTCCCATTCTAGTAAATATGCGAGTGCAAGAGAGACGAATGCTTTACGTCGGACATAAAACCTAGTGTGCTAGGGGGGCTGGTGAGTTGTAATTTATAGTTTTTACTATCCAGGTAAAAGTTTAAAGGGCATGAAAATGTCTATGTCTATCAGTAAGTTCAAAAAATAAAGACTGAGTACCTAACTAAAATTTGTTTTAAAAATTTGGTTCAACGCATCTATGTCTATCAGTAAGTTCAAAAAATAAAGACTGAGTACCTAACTAAAATTTGTTTTAAAAATTTGGTTCAACGCATCTTTATAAAACCTGGCCTTACGAGGTCTAGGCTTGAAGTGAAAAATTGATTTATTGTTCCATATCCATATCTTATAAATATTACTTATTCATTTAAGTAATTCAATTAGTAAAACTTGCACTTGGAATGGATCATGAACAATTCAAATTAGTTAAAAAACATAAGTACAACTTCATTTAAATAAGCTAAACTTATTTTCATCCATTAAGACCACTTAAAAAATGTGTTGCCAGGCGTCAATTTATCTGGTTGATTCAGATACTTAAAGTGAATGATATTCATGCCATAAAGTGAGGCAATAAATATATAGATTTTTGTTTTGGCGCCTCTCTCTCGTGCTCTTCTCTCTATTAATTGGTACATAGATAAATACCTAGAGCAAGTATGAATTTATTGTTGATTACTTTACTTTATTTTCTACATAGAAGTTTAATTATAACACTAATTTGTCACCGACAGCAACCAACAGGACAGTAGCGACAGCAAACGTCCATTAGGGGATCTCGTTAGGTCACCTAAGCCGAAATGTGCTCAATGTTTACACGAGGGATGCTATAACGGACAGAATCTGCCCGACAGGGCAGCGAATTAACGGGTACCAACCCAATTTGTCCTAGTTACGGGTGATTTATAGTTACTATTGTTATAATGGTGGGTAGTGGCCATGCCTGTGAAACGGTATCCTATCGCAATCAATAAAATTCATTGACCGAATATCGTTTGTCCGAAAACTTTTCGTATCTTTATGAGTTCTCCAAATATACAATTCATTACTCTTTTCGTTTACGCTGTTACGCTTACGCTATTTGAGCTGGAGCTTGTTACAACTGTTACATCATTACTTTCCGCTTTTCATACGTTTAGCCAAATGTTCATTTTGAGTGAAATTCAAAGTAGTTTTACAGAGACTAAGGCAGGTCGGTGTTGGTACGACGAGCGAGGAGGAGTGTTAGGTGAACTGCGACCCTACAGCGCGCGAGCCGAGCGAGCGTAGCGAGCGTGCCGCGGCAGCGGCCGGCGAAGCGCCAGAACCGAACACTTTTTACTACCTAATACTTACATAATGTACTATGTAAGTAAGGGTCAGGTCGGAAGAAATAACTTGATAAACAAATATGAAATTATTTAGTATCGATTTATTTAAAAAACACACATATAATTAATATTATAATGGTATACACTTGTTTGTACACATTATTTACCATAAACACAGCTTTGGGAGCATAACCTTAGTTTAATTTCAAACTTTTAGCTAATGTTTTTAAATATTGAAAATGCATAGGTAACAACCATTTTCATAAACAAACATATGAATTAGTAACATATGCGTGCTCCGTTTAAACAATAATATGTAAAATATAATAAAGCCGATTTGATAAAATACGAACAGATTATCAACCGAATCGTTACGTCGGTATAATGATATTGCGGGTAAATATACCAATAATTGGGAATCATTGATTTGTTAAACAATTACAAAAGCAAAATTATAAAATGACCAGCCGTAAACGTCGCGAACAAAAGTGTCGGACAAACGAAAAAAAAGGCAAACGAAGTTTGTCGAATAGTAAATGCCGAAATGAAAATAGGACAAAAAAGTTTAGTGATTCAGATAGGTAACCCTGTGAAACCTACGTCCTAGGTACAAATCCCGGTAAGGGCAAATAATTGTGTGATATTTTATACGAATATTTGTTTCTCAGTCTTGGATGATATGTATTTACTTAAGTGTTTATATCTGTTAAATATTTAAAAACATCGTTGTGTAGTACCCATAACACTAACTTTATTGATATTTAATTTGTGTAAGATGATCTAATTATTTGTTTATTCCGATGCGAAATAATGAAGCAGAATATACCTCCAGTACGATGTCAGTAACCTTATGCATAGATTGCATTGCAGGTTGCGCCATTGACATTGTTCCCGAGGTTAATGGCTATTGTTTCAACCAACCCCATTCACCGGATCATCGATACGAAACAAGGCTTTGTGTGTGAACGAGATGTAGATAGATATGTTTTTAATTGAGTGGCTTCATTGTCCGAATTAGATTGTCTGGTGCTGTAGAGTGAAACATTTGCAAGGAAATCACAATGTCAAATTCTTAAATAAAAAGTCAACCACAATAAAAAAATCTTTCTAGCGGGATTTTAACTTGTATCATCTTAATTCCTGTCTGGGCTTAATTTAGTAATAGATCCAGTTGCTGACGACTTTTGTCAAATGACGATATTTGTAGTTATTCTGAATGTATTTACTATACTAGAACACGTGAAAAGCATGATGGTAAAGTATCATAGTTTTTTCTTAGTGTTCTTAGGCTACTTTCACCTTCAACCAAAATAATTAGTGAAATAAGAAATCTCTCAAAAATGATGTAAAGAACAACAGTCACCTATTTGGCAGTGTAAACCTATTACTAAATAATCTAAAAGTTGTTGCTCTGTGTTTCCCCTTATATACCTATATCAGATCATCAAATTGCACTGTAGGCCATCCTCTGACGCCATACATTATTTGCAAAGCAGTTTGCAAAGCTCATGTACCATGACTAATATAGACCGTGCACACTTTATGTAAATACGAAAACTCGGAAAGCGATTTTCCAAGTAACAATGTGACGTAAGTCAATTTTATGAGAAAAAAAGGGTCTTTGGTAATTGTGATTACATTTAATGCGTCTTGACATTTCGTTTCTATTGAAATGTCCATTGATCTGGAAGCATTGAAAGAGGCGGAGATCTTAGTTATGAGATTTTTTGGGACTACAAATATTTACAACCACCGTTCTACAGGCACTTATTAAAAAGTATGTGTATTTATAGCTGTCATATTTTAGTCTCAATTGTGAAAAACTTGTTTCTCTCGAAATTACGAAAAATCAAAATACTGCCAAATAATACGCATCTTCTTACCAACAAACTTTTATAAGATAATCGGGATCAGATTCAGAATCGCTTTCTCGCTGAGCGTCATCTCGAAAGACTGCGCGGAGGCATTATTGAGGAGACAATATTTTGGAATTCTTGCTCGTTCGGGGGAACTTTTTCCTCAAGGCGTCATCCAATTTTTCTCCCGCGTCTACTTTCGAGCAATATTTTATTTATTGATTTACATAATCCCTATCGTGAGAATCATGAAATATTCTTCAATGAAAGTCGTCGAGATTTATGCTGGAAATATTTTCGGTGATGTTCCTGGCGGGGAGCAAATTGTAGGTGTGTTAAAACATTGGAGGCATTTGTAACCGTAAGATGAATGTAGACTGTCCAAAGCTGGGGAAACGAGAAGGAAAGTTTCGTATTTTAGATAATTTCCTAGGATTATTCTACTCATAATTAAATAAGTGATACACTAATTATCGAAATAAAAATTAAGTACTTCAGTTACTTCGGAGTTCGGGGTGTTGGTGGGGCCACCATGAAACCACTCTCGATACCATTGAGATATAAGTTGATATCTACAAATTCAATTGAGACAGTATGAAATATACTACCTTCCCTAGATTATAATTACCTACACCTGTGAAATATTTATCTTCTTGAATCCATTCCCGATGGATCTACTTATTTAATGTATTTTGCATTTGGGTTGCTTTTGCCAACCCAGTCTTCAATTTTAAATAAGATATTTAACAAAATGGAAAATTAATAATTCGTTAAACCATTACTCCGTACCAACCGAGACGTAGGTCCTCTCGATAAATTGTTTCGCTCTCGGATTTTATTTTCTTTGTACATTTTTTGGTAAAGTTTCCCCGCATTCAAGGCCTGTTCGCAATATGTAAATGATGGTCAGTCAACCTGCTATGAAAGATTCATAAGTCTAATTCAGCTGTGCTGGAAAAAGTCGGGTATAGATTTTTGATTCTACTAAGAGAAAATGAACAGTTGGTCATATTTTACTTTTAGGTACAGCTTGAGCTTTGCAAATCTTATAGTAAGACACTTGTTTGGGATTAACAATCTGTTAGTTTTGAGGCAATATCTCATAATTGAGTTAATTTTATGACTAAATTATTTTTATTTAATCATCCGACCTTACATTTGCCTGGGTAATATGTATTTAATAAATCATTGCAATTCTGACAAATGCGAGGGACAGAAGCCAGTTAGAGAAGATGAACCGTCGGGGGGCATTTTACATTTTGGCTGATCCTTTAGATTTCATGTTGTTACTAACACTTAACTTTAAATTTAATTGTTAATAACACATACGGGTTCAGGTCTGTGGTTTTCCAGGGTCTATTCTCATAGTTTAATCCATACTAATATTATAAATGCGAAAGTGTGTCTGTCTGTCTGTCTGTCTGTCTGTCTGTTACCTCTTCAAGCTTAAATCGCTGAACCGATTTAGATGAATTTTGGTATAGATATAGTTTGAGTCCCGGGGAAGAGCATAGGATAGTTTTTATCCCGGAAATCATCCCCGAAGGGGGTGAAATGGGGGGTGAAAATTTGTATGGTGCTGCGATATAAACGAGTTCCACGCGGACGGAGTCGCGGGCAGAAGCTAGTTAGAAATATTTCTAACAGGTCCTTTTCCCTTACCTATAGCAGAAAATAAAGCCTAACTGAATACGGTAACATTTTTTTACAACGAACATCCAATCGACAAGATTTGTGGGTTACAATGTGTTCCCAAAAGTTAGTAATTGGGTAGAGTTTCCTCCTCAGACCATTAATGTAAAACATGGACGATATTTAAGTGTCAGCTAACGACAAATAAAGGGCGCAGAATGTCACCCCGCGCCCCTTCCACCTTTATTAATGTGTAGCTTTGCTATTCACAACCTGTCTTGATTCAACTCACTACTCTGTTCTAGTGTATTTTGACCCTGAGATTCTTGACAACTGCGCGTAATCGTAGCTCACATTCACATTGGTCCTCCTCAGGAGAGTTATTTGTGACAATTGTAAATACCAGCCCAGGTGCCCGGCCCTGGCAATTACCCCGCTCCACTTGTTTAGGCGTTAATAACCATCAGGACATTGTGTACCATAGTTTATCTCGATTTCATCTAACGTGGTGAACATTTGGAATTAGCAAATTATATTCCGAAACTTTGACCATAGAAAGATTTGCTTACAGTCGTGGACAAATTCACGGGTTACACAATAAGCGTTTATACATGAAAAGTTATAAACTGAAAAAAAAACCTATTTACATGAACAGTGCGCTTCGCCATCTAAAAAACTGGCTGTGACAGACGGACAGCCTCCGAGTGATCGCAAAAGCATCAAGGGGTTCTGGAACAATGTGTATAATTCTAGAGAGCTTTTATAACGTTTTTAGTTTTTCACATGACTTGTTTAGACCAAGTGAAAGAAGGCGCATTCTGCCATTTAGGATGATTTTTCACCCTAAAAGTGGTAAGAATATTTGTGTTTTTCTGTGTTTAACATAATTCGGTAATTGTATTTTTTTTGCAAAAATCATCGTAATTTCAATTCACTCACGCTCGTTCCTTCCTAAACACACATTAGACAGTTAATTGTGCTAGTAAGTTGCTTGAGTTGAGGCTAATTAGCATTAACACAGACGTTCCTAAGATGATCATATACATATGAGTATAACCATATCTAAGACGTGTCGACGGGTAACGCGCGTTCATTCCTAACTCAAATTAGAACGCCGCCTTGCGGAATTGCACCTCTGCCTCCGTCTCCGTAAATCCTTGGCGTCATACCTGGGGGCCGATTTTTGACTTTCGAGCGCTCGAAAATTAAATAAAAGTAAATGCTATTGTAGTGTCATAATCACAGGCACTTACTTTCTACCGATGGAATTAAATACGAGTGGTAATACCGCACGTTTTTAAATTTTCTATCGTCATTTCAAAATAGCATTTCATAATTTTTGTCACTTTTCGAGTGAAAGAGTCGAGCGCTCGAAAGTAAAAAATCGGTCCCCAGCATGCTTGCGTCTCGGCAATTAACAACGCCTCCTGCCATAACTCGATGAAACAAATGACGACGAATATTTTCATGATTTACGCAGAAGTCGAACCCTTTATGGTATCTACGTTTTTAACTTAAAATGTTGGTATGTACACAGTATGTTTGGTTGGATCCGGATGATCGATCGATTGTATAAACTTGTATTTAATTGACATTTGTTGGATTAGCTCAAAGTATGTACTACTATGTAAAATACCAACGTTAATATAATAAGTAGGAAAGTAAATTCAGGCTTTAAATTTGATACTGATTATTGATCAACTACCTCTACTAGGTAAATACGTGAAAGGACTGTCAATTTCTTTCATTTCTGTGCTTCGCAATCATGTAAAGAATCCGTGGATTTGTCTGGCTTGTCGTGTTAGTAGGTATCGTAAAATATATATATACTGCGTGGAACGGAACGATGGACTTTCCCGCAAGAGGGGGATTATTGAGCGCTAGTACGTCACATTTTCCAGATAAACTATTTTTTTTAAGCGATTTTTTTTTACCTTTGTATGGAGCGCTGGCCGACTGGAGCGACGAGCTCCATACAAATGTAAAAAAAAATACCGTCAAAAAAAATAGTTTATCTGGAAAATGTGACGTACTAGCGCTCAATAATCCCCCTCTTGCGGGAAAGACCATAGTTCCGTTCCACGCAGTATATACATTTTTTTTTTTTCAGTATCAGTATTGTATTCAATTTTCACAGACCAGGTGAAATTCAATCGTACATCACAGTCATAAAGAATCACATCCACATCCACCCTCCTAGCGTTTTGTCCCGGTTGTGCCCTAAAGGAACCCGGGGTCCGATTTAGCACCTAATCCCAAGATTTGGCGTAGTAGCGACTAGTAAAAACTATATCCCCAATATTATGAATTTTTGCACATCACTGGTTAAAGACCACCATGAGAATGTAATTTTCATTGTATACCATACAAGCTGTCCGCGCGACTTCACCCGCGTATTGCTAAGAGCGCAGGCAAACCCACGGGATTAAAAATAACCTATGGCCACCCGGAAATTCCATTCTATACGCAGGTGAAAGATTTTTTGAAATCGCATTAGTAGATCCGGAGATTACCCATTACTCACAAACTTACAGCAAAGCTACAATCTCATAGAATTTTCCTATTTATAATATTACTAAATGCCCGCGCGGCATCGCCCCCGTATTGTAAAAAACGCAGGCAAACCCACGGGATAAAATACAGCCTATAACTAACTATTCAGAAAGTCCATTCTAAACGCAGGGGAAAAAAGAAATGAAATCGGAGATGGGGGTTCCAGAGTTTACCCAAAACATATTAAGTTTACAAAAAAACGTACAAACTTATAGAGGTACGTACAATCTCACAGATTTTTCCTCTTGATACGTCGGGTCAGAGAGCCTCTATATTTCATGTCAACTACTAGGAACAATTTCAACGAAATCGTTAAAACTTCTGCCGACAGTTAAAATGGAATCTGAAGAATAAAGCAGCGACACACATCCTGGAACACACACGTAGCGTTGTTGCGGATTCGTAGCATATGTGAGCCGGGCCCAATTAGTTCCACTCGTTATTAGTTAGTTACTGCACTAGCTGTGTAGTGCAGCGCAGGCTGTGCTGGGCCACGCGCGGGGCGGACATTTTCTTCATTCACTGCCATTTGTTAACGCTACGCTCGCTGATAACATGCGAAAAATCGTATGAAGGAAAAGATCGTGAGTAAACCGGTCTAATCCGAATAAGGTATAGTTTTCCTTCTGGGTGGGAAGGTCGGATGGCAGTCCATTTCGTAAAACGAGTGCCTATGCTAAATCTTGGGATAAGGTGTCAAAGCGGATCCAGGCCTCCTTTAGGGCACAACCGGGAATAACGATAGGGGGATGGATCAATAATAGTTTTGATGTCATAGTGACACGCCGACAAGGTATTCCGGAATTCGCCTTGTTGTAATAAGTCATCGTAGCCCCGCGGTACACACGGCGGTCTTGGAGTCGAAGTTCCTGGGTTCGAGCCCAACAACGCTCGTTCAATATAGAGGAAAAGTCTGTGAGGTTATAAGTTTGTATGTATATATAGGAGGCATACTCCGAAACAAAACTCATCCGATTTCAAAAATTATTTCACCTGTAGGTATTATATCACATGATTTCCACGGTTCGCCTCTCTGTAACACGCGGGTGGAAAACATGACCAGTAACTCAATTATCCAATTCAGATTAGATTATATACTAGAGAGTAAAAAATCTCAATAGAACATAACAAACCTCAGTGACCGTGATCTTTACTTTTTACATATCGCTTACGAAATACGAAACCACAAAACTTTAGTTAATAATGTCAGCGAGTAACAATCCTATTATGAATAGTCGAGCTAGTCAATTACTGACTACATTGATTAAGTCTTTGATCCATTGGACAGTTCGAGGATGTATACATATATACAATGCACCTTGAGATTAAAATGCTTTTACTAGGATCACAGACAAAGTTCCATTAACGTAATTTTCAGTTTCATTCTGATTTTATATAATTAAATATTAGACTTTTTAGAGTAATAATAACAGTAATTAGTAACTATATACATAAGAATAACTGCCCGCGCGGCTCTGTCCGCGTGTGATATACAGGGAACGCGGGATAAAATAAAGCCTATGTTAGACATAAATTAATTGATTATTATTGTTATATAGTGATAAAAAAATATTCTGGAGTTCTGGAGATTACCCCCCGTTACTAATATGGTTTAGTACCTACCACTGCACGGCTATCACAAGACGGCGCGCGAGCTTCCTCGATTTGTCTCGCACGATACCTCTCTGTCTAAGTTTTCTAATAAGAGAGAGACGGATAGTGCGAGAAAAATCGAGAGAGCTCGCGCGCCGTCGTGTGATAGCCGTGCTGTACTGTATACGAGCATGCTGAATATAATTAATAGGATTTTATACGTACAATTAGCGTTTAAACGTGTTTTCGAACTTTCCCACCTCTGTACCTATCAACAATCCAACATCTATCCCTAATTGCAACTTATTGCGTTTTCGGCGCTCGTTGCTAATATACCGCATTCCCGAAATACCAGATTTTGCAAAATACCACATTCTTGATTAATCACATTACCAATATACCAAATTTGCAGTATAGGACATTCGATATAAGTACATAGTTCCATGAGTACTTTGCAACTTTATAACCTGGTGTAACGGGAATATGGTAAGCCCAAAGTGTGATATATTGATAATCCGATATTTTGCAAAATCTGGTATTTCGTGAATGCGGTATATTAGCAACGAGCGGTTTTTGGGATAAAAAGTACCCTTGGTTATAATCCAGATTAACTTTAAATTTATATGACATGCCCATGATATGCCTATCACATGCCTTCCATCTTTATGTGTGTCTGCAAATATACAAACGTTCAAATTGACATTAGTAGCCATTCGCTTGCTTGTGGCAACCACAGTTGGCAATTTCGCACACCCCTAAAAAGATTGTGGCAACTGTGGTTGACAAGCGAAGTATGGGCTGCCTTGATAAACAAAAACACCAAAGTTTGCGTTCGGTCTGTCAAGTTCTCAGTGACAGTGACACTGACACACAGTTTGGCGACGCGTTCACACGCTGCAATCTGCCGTGCCACTCTGAGCTATAACCACTGCGACATTCGAAGTTCGGATATCTCTATCTCTATCGCACTTACATACTGCTTATTTTTACTTAAGATACCTATGTATTCTTTAAAATATGCTTAGCGTAGGTATTTGTTTTGTGTTGCCTTCCAGGAGGTAACTCATGTAAAGGTTCCGACGGAAGACCAGCGCTGGCCTGCTAGGTTAGCACCATGCTGAGTCGGGGCCTTTTCGTGGACCATGCTACTTTTACGTTACTGTGTTTTGTTTTTTATACCCATTGTTTTGTCCACGAATAAATGTTTTCTTTCTTTCTTTCTCAAAGCAATTTACGCTACCTTTTTTAAAATTCGAAATCAAATGAGCGGGTAGGATGCATGTGTGTTGCTGACTGTACCTACTAGCGGCGGAGCGCCCATACAAGTCGATTCCCACCGGCTTGTCTAAAATTTATTTTTATACTCTATACCTACTCTTTCATAATGTTCAAGGTTGCCCATCAAAGTGTTCGCGCCGCCACTGGTACAGTTAGCATCAAAAGTAGCTGCGCAATCGAAGACGTAAAACTCTTATTCGCTTTTAATAAAGACTTTTGACGTTTGCGTTTGATTGTATCTACGTACACATACATATACGAGCACAAGAGCAATCTTTTAAACCTCACTTTACGTCCAAGGCTAACAATGGCATTGTAATGTGTTTGCTTATAGTTTAGGACAATCTGGGATTCTGCCATCAGCGTAAGGCATTACTGTTTGACATTCACTTAATAGTGGGTATCGACTAGTCTCTTTTATCAATTTTATCATAGTTATCGTCTTGTTGTTGTTTAGTTCCAAGTCAACTTCTCAACACTGTTTTTAACACATTCACTGCCAAGAATCGCTACGCGCTACGCTCGTAGCCGATCCCGTGGTTTTCCTCGTATGTAGCGGGAAGCGACTACGGCGTAGGCGCCCGCTAATAGGCGGGTTCCTGGCAGTGAAAGTGTAGCTGTATGACAGACTTCAGATTATTACTGATATCATAATTTACTTTAAATATAAAGTTTGAACCGACTTCAATTCAGTATTTCGCCTTGTTTGAAGAGTTCCCTCGATTTCTCCAGGATCATGACATCAAATCCTGACCCGGTGACCATGGGAACACCTAGGAAAGACACCCTTTCAAACAAAAAATAATTTTACAAATCGCTCCAGGCGTCTTCAACTCAGGGGAACATACATAAAAAAATAAATGATTCCGACGAATTGAGACCTCCTCCTTTCTTAAAGTCGGTTGCAAATATACGAGACTAGCTGCCCCCGCGGCACCGCCCGCATATTACAAAGAACGCAGGGTGGGCCGCTGGTGTCCATCTCGGAGGTCCATTCTATGCCGGCGATGGAAGGTTTATTGAAATCATCCGCTTTCAAAAAACCATAGGTCCGGTGAAAACCCCCTACATACTATCTACTTCTTTATAATATTATTCATATCATTATTATATGATTTGTAGGCGTTAATCATATCTTTCTTTTTCTTATAAAAGCGATCAAAAATCTGATGGACTTTCACGAACACACTGTCAACGCAGTCGGAGTGGTTGTTTTGGATTCCTTCGGTCTAACTAATGGATGTAATCAGCTTTATCCTCGAGTGCATTACGAAATTTTATATTCTGCAAAAATCCTTTGTTATATTAAGTCTGTTGGAAACTGAAAGAAAAAAACACTGTTAGAGAGGTTAGAGAGGTACTAACTGTATTTATACTTGATAATTGGATATATTATTAAGTTGAAATTTTTCGGAGTATTGACTTCTTTCATTAATTGTTATCATCAAAGGTGTAACATTATCAGTGATCGGAATTAGGTGAGCCAAAATACCTATTCTTCGCAAGAGGACATAATATAAAGTGGTTGCAACCGGGTAGGAAAACAGAATTTTCTCTTAAATACCGGGTATTCGTTATTTTTCCGGGTACCAGTCGTAATGTTCAACATATATGTTTTAATCTAAAAGTTATAACCATTTCATACTTTTTCCTTCCCTTTTTACTACAAACTAACATAAACAATCCCGTACTATTAGTAAAAATATGTATGTTTAACATTACGACTACTTATAGTACCCGGACAAATATCGATTACCCGGTGTTAAAGAAAAAATATATTTTTCTACCCGGTTGTATCCACTCTACATTATGTCCTGTTGCGAATAATAGGTATTTTGGCTCACCTAATTCCGATCACTGAACATTATGGTACACCCACCACCACGACTGTCGTTGGGTGTACCTTCACTTTGTAATAACTTTAAGGTAGTTACGGGATTGATTTTTTTTATGTTAATATTTATTTGACCTCTGGCTCTCACTAATATTTTATCCATATATGGACCAAATTCAGTTTAATTTTAATTTAATTCAGATAATTAAACTAAACTAATAATTTGAATCACTCAAAAATCGGATTCTGATCACAAATGAGGCAGCTTGAAAGTAGGTACTTAATCAATGTGTCTATCTGTCTGTCTGATACCTCTTTACGCTTAAATTATTAGATGAAATTTGGTATAGAGATAGTTTGACTCCCGGGGAAGGTCATATGATAGTGTTTATTCCGGAACCATCCCCAAAGGGGGTAAAATTGGGAGTGAAATTTTTTATCGAGCTACGATATAAACGAGTTCCACGCGGACGACGAAGCTCGTTATTAAATACACCGAGAACCTCCTTAATTTTATGGAGTCGGCAAAAAAGTAGCCATACTTGTATTGATTTTTTTGCGCTGACCTTTAAAGACAGCCATATCTAAACACTTGACATTACCAGCACTCACTAAAGGGCAACAGGATAAGTATTTATAATATAAATCTAAATAGATTAAGACAAGTCGCATTCCGCTTCTTCCACAGTGCACTTAGGGCAATCAATCTTAATCCGTTCCTGTTAGCAAAAGTCACGACATTCACCTTTTGCGTACATTTTCAATATTATTTTTTACGACCAGTTTTTTTGTTTATAAGCCTTATTAGCACGCAGTAGTTTTCATGGGTTTAGACCGTTTTAAAGGATTTTTTGATTATTTTGATCTTGGTTCCTCATTACTTAGTAATTTTGTAGATACGTTAGTATTGCAATACTTTGTTTTTTATTCTCCATACATTGCATTGTCTCGACATGAATTAAAACACATATTTTGGAAGTTCATCACCATCAATAATTAGACGAGTAAGTGAGGCTACTGGTTTCAGTACCAACGTTTGTTTGATTATACTTAAACCTTGGTTTATTTACGTACCTAACATGGCCGCAATGTGGCTGCATGTATGGGTTCTATGAAGTCACCGCGTCTATTTCGGACAAGTTCAAGAAGGCGAGTTCACGGCTATTAACTAATGAACTCGTAATCAAAGATAGTGCGAACAGGTCTAATATGGTATTGAGATTGAGTTACACCAGCGCACTTCGTGTTAATTCGACTAATCACGAACAATTTCACACTAAAAAAAAATTTTACGTGCTCTGCGTACCCGTTCTGGGACCGCGGGCTTGAATATAATATCTATGCATGTATGTATGTAAATGCGTTATTGTATACAAGACACAGGTAAAAGTACATACAAAATAGGTTAAGCCGTAAAATAGGTGGTCGTATCCCTGTGGTAGCGCAATAGTCGCATGATAAACCATTAAGTTAAAACACAAAGAAACACTCCCAAATTTAGAACTCTATATATTTAAAACGACACGATGACAAGCAACTGTCACTCACACTTCCATTTGTAAAATTTCGAAAAACAATAGATAGATAATGGAAAAACGATCTTGTAAAACGCGTTTCAATCATTTGATTTGAACACTGCAGGCAATAACATAGATTGAATACGAAGTAAAAGTATTTTCTCTGATGGTGTGATTTAAATTTAGCGAGCAGTGAAATTAATTGCATATCATGTTATAAAGTACATATCTGTGTTTACAAAATTCACTGTTCATTTGTTAGGGGGCAGTAAATATAAGCGGGCGGCATTGCTTATATTAATATTAAAATGATGAATCAACATAGTTACTAATTACTTTGTCGTAACATTTTGATTCTATTTATACCATTCAGTGGCGGATCCAAGATTTTGTTTCGAGGGCTTGATCTCCTTAGCCCACCCCGATAGGCTAGTTTGGTGCACCACAAACCACAATTAGCATAAGCCATTTTTCTAGTTTCCGTGATTTATCCATAACTTTTGTCATTATTAGAACAGTCCTTCCGGACACAGAGTGTGACTTAACTTAAAAACTCGTGATATTTAAAAAAAAAACCGGTTAAGTGCGAGTGACTCGCCCACCGAGGGTTCCGTACAAACTATCAATTAACTCAAGGTTAAGTAAATGTCCCTATATTTGACACCTTCATTCTGTAGCTCATCAGCAAGAATTGCATGAAATTTATCCACGCAGTGATCTTCGATGTAATTATTTTCAATTACGTAAGAAAAACTATCAACATCCATATTAAATTTTCTCTTTAAGCTTTTATAAACCCGTTAAATATAAATTAACCTCGTATGAAATAGAAGAGAAAACAACGAATTCTAATACCTCATTGTATCAAAGAGTATATTTTATTTAGTTTTTTCCTAACCGATCCGCTTCAATTTTTCCCATTACTGAACAAAGCCCAACGAATACGACGACAAATAGACCGAAAAAATTTCGCCTGTTAAATTACTTATTTTAACCCAACACAACAGAATTCAATTTCAAACAACGAATAACTTTTACACCAAGACCATCGACCTACCAAGACAATTGTACGAGTATCACGAATTTGTTTTGACCTGCTATTGAAAAGATACCCGTCGCAACCGCATTAATTCTAGAAAAATCTTAACAGCGCGATGTAGGAATGGGGTCAGCGCCATCTATCGGCCCCATTTGGTACTAACGTACAAGGGCAATCAGCTTAGTATGTATGTTGGTGTTTTAGCGATTATTGTTTATCACGTGAACCAATCACGATTATTATTTTTTATTTGAAAGAGAGTACTTCTATTATAGTCTTATAAGAATTTCAAAAGAAAAAAATACTTATAAAGTTGATTAAATTGCAAACTTAACTAGGAAATGATTTTTGAAAATAAAACAAAAAATACGCTAGATATAGAAAAAGTTATACTTTTCCAATAATATTTATGTTTACCTTAATCACAAGTAATTATTTAAAAAAATTCGCTTGGATAACTTCGGGGATAAGGGGGGGTATTTTTTTAACATTTTCCTTCATAGATCGAAATTTTATCAATGTAGAAAAAAAAACTGTTTCAAAAAGTAGAACTCAAGCCCTTTCATACGATACCCCACTTGCCCTAATAGTTGAATTTTTTTTGCCCCCCCTCTCATATTCGTAATATTTCATAGAAAATTAAAATGTATATTTAAATTTCTCATTTACCATGCACGTGGGGATAACTCTCATTTAAAACCATTCCAAATTTCAAATTGATAGCTTAAGTGGTTCGTGATCACTTTGTGACAGACAGACAGACAGACAGACGGACGGTGTCGCACCATAAGGGTTCCTTTTTTACCTTTTTTGGTACGGAACCCTAATAAAAATAACTGGTGTGAACTGACTCTACTACGTTAACATAACGCACAAGAATTATTCTCACAAGAATTTTGTTTCTTTCAATAACAGCGTAAACTTTTGCCACATTAGAATTACGCATTAGCATTAAGTGTAATAATCTCAGACCTAATGATGGCAAATCGGTAAAGCATTAGTCTCGTGAGGTCAAAGTAAAATATTTGTCAATCACACCAACCAATTGTAATATCCAAAATGAAAATGACCAAGAGCATTATTCCTAAGTCATTCGACAGTAGCGCTGGGTAATCTACTTTGAGGTTAGTTCGACTGTCAGTGTTATTTCTAAGCGGTAATGCCGCCAAAGTTGGAGCATAAACTTTGGCATTAGGCACTGTTTCTAATTCGAGACGTCAACTTGGGAAGTGCCCGGCAATGTGATGGTTTTGCACGGGTTACGACTGTGACGTAACAGCTTGCTGGGAATTACACGGACCGATTTCAATATCCACTAATTCATGTTTTATTTAGGTTCTATTTGTTACCCAACTACCCCAGAAGGAGGGTTATGTTTTTTACGTATGTATGTAGACTAGAGCATTTTATTTCACGGGCTACAGTGATCCCCCATTAACGTGAGAGTGACATAAGCCATATTATAAAAAAATAATATTTGATTTCAATTATCGTCTTGAATTAGCTATATCTATCGGGCTATATATTTATGTACCTAAGAGCCTATCAATTTTGGTATATCCATTTGCATATGTGGATTAATATTATTGATTACTAAAGTCATATTTCAGTCAGTAACTTACTACTACGATACTACTGCCATGCAAAAAACAAGTATTTACGACATAGTATTATCATTCGATATGCAGGAACTATTTTTTTAAACTCCTAGGTAGGAAAACCATTCATTCTGAAAATCATAAAAAGCATCCAGCCAACTCGCATTGATAAACAAGTAAAGAGCTAAAATTATTCCTGGCTACTGTTATTCTTTAGAATATTAAACAGGCAATGGTTGAAAGTTTCTTAACTTTCAACCATTGCCTGTTTAATATTCTGCAAATACTCCAAACTATTTATGAAAAGCAATATAAAGTTGCGACGAATAGCACTAACAAGCTTCTGGTACATCGAGGGTTAAACGTAAACGCTTCGATATTCTTGAAGACTAACTTCCCCTACTTTATACTATATACCCTTTTAGGAAAATTTACAGCAAGCTATGTTTGATGTGTATAAATTTAATCTCTATTGCACAAAACGAACTCTTTAACTCACAAAAGGCTCACTCTGGATTTGATTCATCAATTACCAGAATCTCCTGAAGCCTACGGTAGCCTAGTGGTTCAAGCATGTGGCTGTCTAGCGGTGGTCGTGGGCTCGAATCCCGGCGTACAGTCAGCATCATATAGTTAGTCGCAGCCAAAGTGGCCAAATATATCGGAACACGTCTTTATTACTATAGGAGTAAGGAAGTGTTACGATAAATTTGGCTACTTTGGCTGCTACTATGTGATGCTGACTGTACCAATGAGTTTTTCAGAACTTATGTACTTACGGTTTTTTTTTACCGTTAGCTTTTCGGTGAAGGAAAACATCCTGAGGGAACCGGTCTAATCCCAATACGGTCTAGTTTTCCCTCTGGGTTGGAAGGTCAGATGGCAGTCTAGTGCCTTAGCCAAATCTTGGCATTAGATGTCAAAGCGGACCCCGGGCTCTTTAGGGCACAACCGGGAATAACGCTAGCAGGATGATGAACAGAATATACTGAAACTCTCACACGTCAGCACAAATGGTCGTGGGCGTTATGGTTCAGGATAAACACTTTCACGAAAACTCCTGCTGTACAATGAGGCAGAACTGCCTAAAGGCCAAGAGGTTCCTCACGAAAGGAGTGAATGGGTAAATTGTGTATTTTATTTAGTTCTAAGCGTCTTGAATAAACACTAGTTTTTTCTTTCAGTTGCAATAAGGTACGAGCATTGAATCTCTGTGAATTGTTTGTTATGGAGATCACAAATAGCATCCAGCCAACTCGCATTAAGAATAAATCAAAAGAGTCCAAATTACAGTTCTGAGACACAGGCACAAGAACACTTTAGTCAGTCTGCTGTTAGACTGTTTCTAAGTAGATAAGACTGCGAAACCATTTACTCGTAACGCTCGTAACTAAGCATGACTTCGCACGGTCCCAGTCGAAATTGTTTTCGCACAATCTTGCGTGTTTATCTTGCTGGGAGTCGTTTATGCTACAAATTGTAACTACACATTCTCCTTCGCGGGTTATGCCATTAATTAATGAACTTGGGAATGTTGTTGTAACACTTTTTGATTAAATAGTGCTTTAGGCAGTAATGAGGCTATAGTAGATAACGAGGCGGGAATTGACAACATTTCATATTTTCAAGTGGGTTATTTTATGTTCTAGATCGATAGAAAACGAGATTTTAACGTATACGTGTTTTTTAAATTCTCTAAAATCTTAATTTTCATTAAAAAATATTAAATCTAAAAGTAGCTAATTCCAAAAGGTCGTAAGTAAATTATGACGTCATCATTATGGCTGTTAGACTGTATTACTTTGGCCAATTTCTTTAAAAAATATTTTTTGACAAACGCAGAAATGGCACAATCACACTGACAGTTGACACCTTAATTTGAAATTTGTGACAGCCGGAATTGATTTGAATTTTCCTGAGGATTTTAGTGGACTAAAGTACTGTCCGTTTACAGTCATAAGAATGACGTCACACTTCCGATTTATACATTTTAGCGATTTTCTTCAAAACGAGTGGGAAAAAAAATCTGAAAACTATTACATTCAGATAACATATTTAGTCAAATGGTTTTCGATTTAGGTAGGTATCATAAAATATTTTGAAATGTTGTCAATTGCTATTGCGCTCCATAAAATACGAAGATTCTCTGAAACATTTCATTTGTTCCAAGAATATATATATTTTTTAGCTGAAACTTAATTATAATAATGTACTACCTGTGCCCGCGGCTTTACTGACGTAGAACTGGGTCTGTCTCTATATTTCTCCCTCCCAGGATTGCAAAAAAATTAATTGCCTGTGTCCGTCCGAGCTCAAACTTTCTACATGCGAAATTTTATCAAAATTGGTTCAGTTCTTGAGCCGTGAAAGTAAAAGACAGCCAGACAGAGTTAATCTTGCATTAGTATTATTAAATAAGGGATGAAGGAGGACTTCGCCGGAAAGGTTGCCAGCTGAAAAGAAAATGAAAATAAATAATTACGTCTTGCATGATTATAATTATGCAATGAATAATTCAGCAGCAGAATCAAGGTAACCGATATAGCCCTTCGAATCGCTAAACTTAAGTGGCAGTGGGCGGGGCACATTGCACGTAGAACCGATGGCCGTTGGGGCGGAAAGGTTCTCGAGTGGCGACCACGTACCGGAAGGCGCAGCGTGGGTAGGCCCCCCACAAGGTGGACTGATGACCTGGTAAAGGTCGCGGAAGTCCGCTGGATGCGGGTGGCGCGCGACCGGTCATTGTGGCACTCTTTGGGGGAGGCCTATGTCCAGCAGCGGACGTCTTTCGGCTGATATGATGATGATGATGAATGAATAATTCAAAAGACATATTATCATTATCATGCAAGTATTCTATGATTCCAGTTGAATAAATAAATGAATGTAGTAAGAATTTAGTGAGACTGTCAACTGTGGGTTAGTTTATAATCAATCTTTAGTTAGATTTTAACCTACCAAAGAATATTAGAATATTCGGCAATCTGTATATCAACAAACTGTCGAAACTTGCGTTCGCTGTTTATAGTCGAACCTGTCACTTTACCCAATTATATTTAATAAAAATTATCACAACAAAGTTTAGTAAACTTTATGCAGACGCTCATAAAACCACACCCGTGTTTTAAAACCTCTCATTATGAATCAGCTGCATAAACTACTATATAGGTATAAGGTCGAATAAAGTAAATTTCTCAAAGACACCGATATGCTTATTTCCTATATTTTGAAGATATTTGACATTGTTTTAATTTAATATCTTCTTGGAAAGAGTGTAAAGCTTCCGTCCTTGAATAAATTTAAACCTAGTTTGAAAAATTTCATGAATAAGATGTAGGTATTGATTGTAGTACAGTTTCCTAAGCTAGGTTTAACATTTTGTTGCATTGCAAGTTGCAACCTATCCTAGTCAGTCTAGTCATTGAGTTAAATGTAAAACCGTCTTACAATATCCCCTGATTTTATATTTAACTATACATCGGGCGCAGCATGGTTGCTATTTTATCACTTATCTCAGTGGATAAGACATCCGTCACGTTTATTGGCGGACTTAATGCCAAAAGGCATTCTCTACCTGTCAACCATTGGCTAACGAGTACACGTTCTGATGAGTATGCGAGTGCGAGAGTGACGGATGTCTTATCCACAACGACGATACGTGATAAAATGGTAACCACCGCTGGACGAAAAAGATAAATAGAATATTATTTTGGTTTGAAAATTTAAAAGCACAATTTTTTTCCTGTGAATGTACAAAACAATATTCTGCAATTATCGGAAATGAAGGAATTCACGGTGTATAGTGACATTATCACTATTTAGTCGACATTAGCGATAATGCTGCCGTAGATCGTTTATTCGACGTTTTAAGCCGATATTTGCGCAAATGGAGCAATATCCGATGTGTCGGTTCGTTATCGCGGAATCATGGATGGTATTGAGTGTACAAATATGCAACTGTGTCGCGATTTGAATGCCATGCTCTAGTTGAAGCACGGGAACGTCGGTGCTCGAATATGAGTAGAAACTTGGATACAGTAAGAGCCCGTACGCATTACCCGATACGATATCGGTGTAGGCGCTGGTACCGATAGCCGACATCTGACAACATTTTGTGCAGTTTCACACCAATAATATCGATCCGATACTGCTATTAAATTGCCAGCTTTATGTTATGTGGTCACAAATCCAGCGCACAATCGAAACTTATTATACTATGTACCTGTATTTTTAAGAAGAAAATAACGGTGAACTTGTTTTTCATACATTTTAATTGCCCCGTTTGTATTACTGACATGGCGGCTACACCAATATCGTCCTGGGTACCTAATGTAAACGAGCCCTAAGAGCATTTTTACTTCTATTCACGAAGTTGAATGCAACTGGGTAATTACCCATATTATTATTAGGTATGAACTCATAAGAGTAGAAATCGTAAGGTTTCACGGTGAAACTGAATTGGTGGAATTAGCTTCAACCGAAATTAGAAATTAGCTAACCACGTTACTATTATTCTGAGTAACTATTTCATTTGAAACTAACCCAATTTCCTGCTACCATTACTAAGCAACTACATGGCTCAAATGGTGAGAGCCTATTTTACTTATCTCATGGGAACCTAAAACGTAGCGATGAATACGATTATCTCTGTTATTATACATTTAAAACGTATATAGTAAAATACTCGATTCATCTCTTGGTTTAACGCGGTAACGTAATAGTGATAACATGTATTATAACTGCCACTGATTTATTACTTCAGAGGCAATACTCAAAAGACGAACCCATTCCATCCACGGCCCCATTCGAGGATAGTATAATGTGTTTTGCATATAATGGAGATTGGAAACGGAATATTCATTTAGGCATGTGAGACCTTCTGGGAAGATTCACTTACTTACTGCGCTCTTGAATTTAACAGAACGATATTTAGAATCTAGCTGAGATACCATGCGTTCTACCTACAATTTATAATCTTCTAATTGATGTTATTTTATTTGATTTAAAAAAGTAATAAGCACAGCTACGAGTACCTCAAGGAGCTACCCTAGTTCCAATTGATAAATGCAAAATTGAACAGGTAAAGATGAATAAAAGCTATACCGTACGCTATGGTGCAACCTAAAATCTAAAATGTAGTATTGATGTATTAGGTCAAATACTTACAAGAGATATACGGTGGAAAGAAAAGAGCCGGCCACTTGTGTAGGATACTGTAAAAACAATCAGCAATATCTAAGTGACTGAAGAAATTCCACTAAAAACAACAAACGACATTCGTATAAAAGGAAGGAAGAAGAAATGTTGCAGATCCGGAGGCAATAAAAGTTACAGACTCGCACTCATCAATAAAAATGCTATATAACTAAGCACTTGCCACTCCTAACCTAGTTGGTTTCTCATGTGCGTTTAAAAACACCTCAATTTGTATATTTTTTGGTATATCAAGATAAACTCACAACTAAAGCACATTTAAAAACTTCCAACCGTGTTTATGTTTCCTCAAGACGTAGGTACGTGTGTTAAAATTTAATGCGCTCTTTTGTGTATAACCAAAATACCATCTGAAAATATAGAGTGCACAACTTGGTGGTAAATATAGAAAATTAAAACAGTTCTCACGATTATTGAATAGTGAATGTCTGAAATAGTTGATAATCGTACAATTCAGTTTCTGTTTCATTTAGCAAAATAAGTGGGTAAGTAGATTTACTCTTGAACAATAACTCAAGAGTAAGACCAGAAACTGGCTGGTCTTTGACCAGTGTGTGTTGCCAGTGATGACATATGGCACTGAAACGTGGTCGCTTACTATGGGCCTCATAAGGAAGCTCAAAGTAACCCAAAGGGCAATAGAGAGGGCTATTTGGGAATTTCTTTGCATGATCGCATCAGAAATGAGGCTATCCGCAGTAGAACCAAGGTAACCGATATAGCCCTCCGAATCGCTAAGCTTAAGTGGCAGTAGGCGGGGCACATTGCACGTACAACCGATACGTAAAACCGATGGCGTTGGGGCGGAAAGGTTCTCGAGTGGCGATCACGTACCGGGAGGTGCGGTATGGGTAGGCCCACAATGGACTGATGACCTGGTAAAGGTCGCGAGAGTCCGCTGGATGCGGGTGGCGCAGGACCGGTCACATTGACACTCTTTGGGGGAGGCCTATGTCCAGCAGTGGACGTCTTTCGGCTGATATGATGATGATGACGATGATGGAGATGAAGGCTAGAAAAAGGAACAGCGAAAGGAAATTTTCCTTGAGAGCACTGCTGTTCGCAAAAGAAAAAGTCAAGATGCGAGTGATGCAATGAAATGCAATCAATCATTGCATTTCTGTGCCCATTTATTTTGTTGGCCTTATTCTACTGCGCAGTATTTTCTGACATTATTCTACGGTGACATCTCTGTTGTCCTGAATAGTCAACTCAGTCTGATATGTATAACTGAAATACAATTACTGTCATATTACAGGACATGGTGGGTGAGTATTGAGTCTTGATATAGATGAGTCCGGCGCGACGTCGATAGCGAATGAGATCCGAACTTTGACCTTCAGATTTCACGGTGCTAGCCCTGCACAGGAAACTATGATTTACAGTAGTGTATACAGACACTGCAGTGAGCTCGCTGCGAGAATAGTCTGTGGCTTGAAGGATGTCTGGGTAATTAGATAAACACAGCACGCTGCAAGTTCGCGCGTCGATTCCGATCTTGTTTATACGAGCTAGAAAAAATTACAATGTCTGTTCGAGACATCCGCATTAGGGTGAGTATCCACCAGCTCTGTACCGAGTGCGGAGCGGTGTATGAGGAAAGCACCCAACAATGTTTTTTTTTTTCTTTGCTCACCGCTCGTCCGCTACCTCGTACAGATCTGTTGGATACCGACTCAGCCATCGGGTTAATATCCCCTAGATGCGCTTATTTGACAGCTCGCTTGCATGACAGCCACGTAGTGTCAATAATATATAACAATACTTCGCACGTCTCTGGTGGATAATCTACCTTACGAACTCGTCTGCAGCTCTTTTGTAAAATACAATATTTGGCGTCTACGTAAGCATAATCAAACGAGTGAGCTGTTCCAGTTTCAAAGCACGTGTGTGTGTTTCATGGAGGTCAATTTTATTCGTCGCTTCTAATCCCAATCACATTTCAATATGATTGGAGAACGCGTAAGCGAAGCATTCAAGTGCTGTGATAGGTGTAAAAGACTTGAATGGAACCGATGACCTGGTTTAGTAAATGACTGTCATAGACGTAGATATTATCTTCGGTAGTAGTGGTGACAAAGAGATCACGATATGTATTATGTATGGACTTAAGCACTTTGTTTGTGAGACATCAAGAAGGAAGATTGCTTCAGGCCAAACTTTGTGGTCCGCAAACTGGTGCCTTGACGTTTTGTGACAAATGAACCACCCGCACCCCTCGGTCCGCACCTCGAGTTAGGCTAAGTTAGCAAATTTTTATGAATCATAATAAAATTTTGGCACGCATTTGTCATTGGAACCATCGTTCCCAAAACCTACCAGTGTTAGTCATCGTGGTAGTGGTTTATTACCGCAACCCCGAAAGTATCGATACATCAAATGTAGGTTATGCTATAAGATCATAAAGGTTACGGCACCAGAGCCTTTAGTAAAACAAATGTTCAGTTTATTTATTCATAAAACTTAGGAAGCCTCTGTTAACTAAAATGTGTTTTGTTCCTTTGTGTTAAATGCAAACGTCACAGTGACAGATCATCATCCTTCTAGCGTTATTTCCCGTTATGCACCTAAAGGATCTCGCCGGGGTCCGCTTTGACACCTAATCCCATTATTTGGCATATGCACTAGTTTTACGAAACGTCACAGTGACAGATCATCATGCCCAGCCGGGAATAACGCTAAGGAGGATGGCGTTATTCCCGGCTGGGCCCCGAAAGGAACCCGGAGTCCGCTTTGACACCTAGCCCCCAAGATTTGGCTAAGGCACTAGTTTTACGAAAGCGACTGCCATCTGACCTTCCAACCCAGAGGGAAAACTAGACCTTATTGGGATTAGACCGGTTTCCTCAGGATGTTTTCCTTCACCGAAAAGCTAACGGTAAATATTCCGTACATAAGTTCCGAAAAATGGGGGAATTCGAACCCACGACCGCCGCTTTACACTCCGCCGCCGCATATCTGAACCACTAGGCAACCGTAGCTCGTCACAGTGACAGATAAAGACAAAAAATAACGACATCCTAACTGAAAAGCATTCATACTGCAACTGAACACAAATAAAACGTTGATGATAACTATGATAAGTTTATCTCTTTTCCCAGCTGTTTTCAAGCCAGCATTTGATATCAATCGAATGTCAGCCTTTCTCTACGAAATTCAGGTACAAGTTTCTCAGGAAGTATGTGGTCACCATATGGCCTCTACCTAAGAAAGTGTTAAAAAAATACCTTTAACAATATTACGAAAGCGTTCAAGAGAATATAAAAAATATATATAAGCACTTTCTTATTGTGAAGTCAGGGAAAATATTAAATTAGATTTAAAAAAAATTTTTATTATAACGTTGAAAGCCTTAGTACTATCGTAAAGTATCATGATAAGGAAATCGCAAATGGGATACTCTGCGTTTTCTTGTAGCTAAGAAGAAGCCTGATTTTTTGTAGTCAGTATAAATAAACCCATATTTTGGGGCATCTGTATTTTTTAAACTCATAAGCAGAATATAAATCAGACACACAATATCGAATAACCATCATCAGCATATACTTATCCCACTGATGGGCAGAGGCCTCCTCTCATGAATGAGAGAGAAATGGGCACAATAATAACTTGCAAAAATCAAACGACCTAATTCCATAAATGTGCCTGCGGCTATAATGAATATGGAAGCCGAAATTTTGAAACTTAAAACACGGCTACACCCCTTTGTACTACTTCGTGAAAAACCATGGTATAAAATGGTTTAGCTTCTATAGTTAGCTGTCAGCATGACGTACCGAAAGGAACGTAACTGATTCAAATTGGGGGTTATAATTTATTCACTGACTTGCATTTTCCCCGTTTACATTATAAGCCATTTACATGAGGAGAGAACCATTCAAGGAAACGATTTTCTAGGTAGGTATACCTCTACAAAGAGCAGCTTAGGGTTTTATTCTGACACTGGCTGATCTGTCAGGTTTTTTTAATACCTACATACTTACGTACATTACATACATGTCCGTTATTACGCTACAAAAAGCATAACCCTCCTTCTGACCCCGTATCATGGTCGCCCTTATCACACGATAAGTGATACGATAGAGCGTCCGTCACTGGCTGACACCGTTCAATAGAACGAGACGGACGCTCTATCTTGTCACTTATCGCGTGATAAGGGCGACCATGATACGGGATCAGAAGGAGGGTTATGCTTTACGAGCGTAAACTATGTGTATATATATGTATGGAAGTATGTGGAAAAGATTTTTTTATTTCACGTGCTATACTGTCCTGTGTCCGGCTTGCCGGATTTTGGCATATAAGGTGTCGTTGGCCTCCTCATCATTGTGGGAGTGACATAGGCTATATATATGAAAACAGCAGTTGGGTTTTATGAAAAATCTTTTGATATTCTTATTTCAATATATATTTACCTACATAGATCGCAGAATTATTGCAACAACGTGATCCGGAATCCCCTCGTCGAAGCAAAACAACCAGAGCTCCGAAATGGATACTAAAAGTTTTAATTAAAATTGACTTCTATTGCTGCGGTTTACTTTCGTTATGCTTTTCTTTATTCAACGTATATTAAATGTATCGGGAAGTTCCATTGATTTTCCATTCCACAGAGCATTCTAATTATATTAATCTTGTTAAGAATAAAATATTTTCCATTGTAACAAAGTAACTGTCTCAAGACTCGGTTCTAACTACAAGTTACTGTTCATTTCAAAGGTTCGGTTGAACAGTGATCCGTCCGACCCTGGGGTCGCCAGAACGCTAATTCTCCATACAAACGTAGTTTAGTTCTCATTTTAAAACGACATGCTAGAATAACATGAAACTTTGTATACACAATGGGATCCGCCACATCTAGGTAGGCAACTAGTTTCTGTTCTAACCAAACTACGTTTGTATGGAAAGTCAACTTGACTCGACCGTTCTGGCGACTCTTAAACCAAAAGTCAGGTTATAATTTAGTTGCCCCAAAAATGTTTGGAAATTACATTTCTCTTACCCTTACCTGCCTATATAAGATCTAACGAACGTTTACGAACCATGATGTAACCCAAAAATAACGGCTAAGCAAGCCTAATGTTAATGATAAAAGTAAATTCTCCCGATTGATATTCCACTTCGTTACTCTTGCTCGGTAAATTCGTGTGTTTTTATTTATTATATCCATTTAGCGAAAGCATTTTCCTGTTTCAGTCTTGATGTTGAGAGACACTTTTAAGAGATGTTAATTTATTGAATGTAAATGAGGCCTGTGCCCAGCAGTGGGACGTACACACGCTGATGATGATGATGATGATTAATTAACAGTTGTATACATTGCAGTACAAATGCAACAACTTTCTAAATCGTTAGCAACTGATTGAGTCTACTAACCCTTTTCTTAGCAAATATAAATAGTGAATGATTTATTTACTTTAACTATTTTTATCCTTACTCAACACGAGATGTAATGTATAAATGGCAAAGCAGACGGCGTTTGGAACCCTTGACTTCTTGTGTTGTTGATCGTTCGTGTAAACACGACTAAGTAGCGGTTCAAAAAAGTCCTCTGTCTGACCAAACCAACCATTGACAGATTCGCGTTCTAGTTTGTCTTTGTCGTTCCTTGTCTATTTTGTAATTTTATTGAAGAGGCGCGCTGAACTTTAAGCTCAACTGCAGTCAACTTTCGGGACCCATTTTAGAGTCATTTTTTGTAGGTATGTAGAGCAAGCGTTTGACCCTCATAAACCATATGGCTCGATGAACAAACAAAATTAGTGAAAACAGTTAGTGTTTAATAGAATGTAGTAAATGTAATTGAAGGTTGAGGGGATATCGTCATCGCAGTCGTAACCGGCCTAATTTATTGGCGTATTAATGTTGATGACTATACTTGGATGACAAAATTATATCTGCTTCATTTTAGTCTAGGTACTTGATATATTTAACTACATCTCTAGCGATATTAGGTATACAAGCATTAGTTTATATTAGGTAAGTACTAGATCGTGTTCCTATCATAGTTCTATTCCTGGTATAATCCAC
The DNA here is from genome assembly GCA_947049275.1 of Epinotia bilunana. NCBI lineage: Eukaryota > Metazoa > Arthropoda > Insecta > Lepidoptera > Tortricidae > Epinotia > Epinotia bilunana. The sequence continues at coordinate 18,023,698 of OX346257.1, forward strand.
ATTCATACTACAACTACTAACTAGGTACCTAAGTAAGTAAGTAAGTAAGGTATTTATTAGCATTATAGCTAATAAGCCCTTGGGATATCAGGTATCACGGGTTTAACTATATTAATGCGACCTATTCTTGCTTAGATTTTAAACTGTTATATATAATAACTATAAAAAAATATCATACTGGAAGAGATCCCTTATAGGGATAAGTTCGCCTTTGTACTTTGATTGATTGTGTGACATGTATATTCTTTATATCCTGTTATTGTGTACAATAAAGTGCTTACATACGTATGTAAGCACTTTATTATATATACATACATACATACTAGCCTATTTCCGCGTAAACTCTCGTATCAACTTCCACAACACAACACACCCTTTTCTTCCCTATAGGGATGATGTCGGGTTATTACCCGACATCATCCCTATAGGGAGTATATTTACTGACTATAAACTATTTGTATCCGAAACTCCTCTAATGTGTCAAAATGTAACTGCTGGTAAGGAAAACTATCCGTGAATTGATTATTGGGAATGGCCGATAATCCTTTCATCATCAGTTTATGCGTGATTGAGTAATAAACATCTACATTTCCGCATCCATTTTTAATAATATAAATACGAAAGTAACTCTGTCTGGCTGTTACATTTTCACGCTCAAACCGCTGAACCGATTTAGATGAAATCTGCTATAGAGGTAATTTGAGACCCTGAAGAGGACAAAGGATAGTTTTTAGGGTTCCGTAGTCAACAAGGAACCCTTATAGTTTCGCCATGTCCGTCCGTCTGTCTGTCTGTCTGTCCGTCTTCGGCTTAGCTCAGCTACCCTTACAAGTAGAAAACTGCAATTCGGCGTGGGTATATAAACCAATCACGCCGACAAAACAGTAGAATAAAATCCTGTTTTTTTTTAGGATATCTCCCCTACATGTAAATTGGTGATTTTTTGGTGGTTGTTCTTTTTTCTAACTCGTTTATTTCACCAGCAGCGACGGCGCGTGCTCGAACACGCACGTGATGGAGTGGACGATCGATCTAGTTCGAGTTGATGTTGGACTGGCGGTAACGACAGCCCGGTACAGGCCGACGACACACGCCGTGGGAATGGCTCGGCGCGGGACGCAATCAACCGCACAGACGTCCACAGGCGTGGCACAATCCGGCCTGGCCTGTAATAACACGGGCCGTGGGACCCCGCCTTTACACTTCTCGAGTCTTAGTATCTAGTATAAAGTGAACAACGAGCCTTAGAATACTGGTGATATCGCGTTATATGTCTTTGAGGCCTAGTAGGTCAGACGCTCTTTATGAATTTTAATAGGCATTTTAGTTATTTGCCTTTAACGAGCATAATGATATCACTCCTTATGAGAGTAGGTACTGAATGTGATATCATCGGAGCCGTGTCTTCGAGCTCCGAGTCGTGACCCTAAGGTTATTGCCGTTCAGGTAACTAGTATTACAGTGTGTTTATAAAATACGTATGACTCATGGTTAATGCAAAGATGAAAAAAGGAAATATTTGAGCAGATTCAAACCGGATTTAACAGAAGCACAATATTGCGACAATAAGGTAGTGTATATACTTACCTACTTACCAAATTATTTAGGGCAATAACAACTTCTATACCAAATTAAACGATTAATTATGAACATTTTCTAATGTATACTCGATACTAACTAAGGTAAAGTTTGTGAGTGTTTAGCTAGATAATCTCTGGATTTTATCATACGATTTCAAAAACTCTTTCTGCAGGATTCAAAATGGACTATCGGGAGATCGGGATGGACGTAAGACGTAGACTATTGGAGATCGGGATGGACGTAGGACGTAGACTATCGGGAGATCGGGATGGACGTAGGACGTAGACTATCGGAGATCGGGATGGACGTAGGACGTAGACTATCGGAGATCGGGATGGACGTAGGACGTAGACTATCGGGAGATCAGGATGGACGTAGGACGTAGACTATCGGAGATCGGGATGGACGTAGGACGTAGACTATCGGAGATCGGGATGGTCGTAGGACGTAGACTATCGGGAGATCGGAATGGACGTAGGACGTAGACTATCGGGAGATCGGGATGGACGTAGGAGGTACACTATGAGATCGAGATGGACGTAGGACGTAGACTATCCGGAGATCGGGATGGACGTAATCTCAGTTGAGTTACTTACGAGTTCGTTATGTTATGTATGAGTGTTACCGGAGATGTTTTTATGTAGATATACATTGATTTCGAACCCTATTTGTCCTATAATATGCCTGTATCTTTTGAACCAGAATAGCCAATAGATACTTGAATTGTTCACAGTGTGTACCTACATGTTATATGACCACTATAGCAAGAAATTTAAAAATAAGGTGAGTTTTTGACTAGACAAAACAAAAATCACATGAAATTTTGAAGCGGTTTAGTCCGCATAACGTTGGTATGGAAAAATCCCACCATCGTTCCACTTCAAACATCTGCTCTGGAAAAGAAAAGCATTTTCCAGCGTCTTTTCATCGATCTTAATATAACTCGAAAAACTAACCCTACCGAAACATATAACGTTAGAAATCGAGAGGTTTCCAAGAAAAATCCACATTCACATTTCCATTACTCCTTAATTAATTACCATGCCTATTCATATTAGTAATTAAACATCCAGTGTATGGCCTCGGCTTTATCTCAATTATGCTAGGTATTTGAGCATTCCATCACCTGCATCGAGATTATACAATCAGTCGTTATGGAGATTCTGCGCCAGTAGCATAACCCCATAAGTCCTGTGTTTTTCAATAGCAGTATTCATATCTGCTGGATGTACTATACCAAGTACAAACAAACCAAGAGTAGTGCTGCAGACCGAGAAAAAAAAAAAACCGGTACATGGGGAATGAAGAATTTGTACTTGGGTAAGTACATTAGGCAGTTATTCGTGCTATGCAGTTTCATTATCAGGTCTGAACTACTATGCTTAGTTTGTACTTGTACAAGTACGCGGGGACTTACGAGGATAAATGCCCCAGTTTATTGTAGGTCCGTCAGCCTCCTAGCGTTATCCCGGTTGTGCCCTATAGGAGCCCGGGGCCCGCTTCGGCACCTAATCCCAAGATTTGGCGTTAGCAGTTTTACGAAAGCGACTGCCATCTAAACTTCCAACCTAGAGGGATTAGACTTACCTTATTGGGATTAGACTAGTTTCCTCACGTCCCTTATATCAAACACCAGGGGGTTAATGAAAGGCATACTTTTCGCATTCGGATTCGATGTCGATGTATTTCGCGCGGATTTATTAAATGTGTGCGTTTTAGCGAGCGCGCAAATAATATACTTGGTTTATACTGCGGTTTATACCGCAAATACTATTTTTGTTCTCAAGTCTTATTTTTAACGCTTCCAAGTGCAATGCAGTATTAAAAATATACAGTTAAAACAATACTGCAAAAACAAAAGAAAAACAGCATCAAGTGAATAAAAAGCAAAGAACAGTCCTACGTTGTTCCCTCGAGACCGCAGAGCATAGCTTTTATTTCCTTTCGCAAATTAGAATGCGTGGAATAATATCAGAGTAACTCATTAATATCCATAACTGGCTTAATTATCTGCGCAAGAGCTCAGGGGCCCAATTCCAGATTCAAAATATGACTCCTCGGAATGTCACAGGAATATTCACAGTTTCATGTGTCTGTCTTTTGTGACATGAAAAATAAACGGTATTGAAGCGATGGCGCCTCTATGGAAGCTGGGCTCTCCATACAAACGTAGTTTGATTCTTATTTTAAAACGGCATGCCGGAATAACATGAAACTTTATGTACACCATCGGATTCGCCATATGTAGGTCGAAAAGTTTCTGTTGCTAGAAAAAATTACAGAAGATTTTTATAGTAAACTTCTTTTCACTCTTATTTTTTCTTCGTTTCTACTAACTACTTTTGTATGACGAGCCGACTTGTGTCGAGCGTAAAATCGGGTTATTAGTTTCAGAGATTACTTCCGCATATAAACTTAAAAAGCTACAAGCTTATAGTTCACAAACAACGATAAACGCATGTCTTGCAAATTCTTCGACTTTACAAAGATGTTCCGGAAAACATATATTAATTAGGGTCGTTACAGACGAGCTGCATTTCAGCTGCTTTCTGGCTGCAAAAATGCAGTTTGAATGCGATTCTTTTGTAGTGAACATAACTGCGTCCAAACGGCACACTGACTGCACGGTTGTAGTGTAGTCGGTACAACTATACGACACACACGACCTACACATCAGAGTGCAGTCGTCACGCCGCCTACAAGCGGACTGTTCCGTTTTATGTAAGAAGTGAGCACGTAATGCTTTTTCTCGCCGAACAAGTCGCTTTTAATTTTTGCTATTATCAATATGTCATGCTCGCTTAAAGGGCTTTGCTTACGGTGGCGTCGTTGATCGGGTCGCCACCTTCCCTAACGTATGGTTGAAGGAGGCGATGGCTGAGATATGTGCGTCAAACTCGTCATCGGGTGCTGTTTGTGGAGTCCGGACTGTTCATGATTGCAAGGGCATAGTACCTAACTACTTATTGACGAGAGACATCATTCTTACCTTGACACGTTTTATTGTTATTGAACTGAATATTAAAATTTGATAATGTTCTAGTTTTTATTTTGACGATCATTACATTCATTACGAGATATCAATATCAATATTTATGTTCCTTATTTTGACCATTTTGTAATATATGTATGTCCATAATAATGTTGTATTGTACCTGTGACATTTCATTCAATTAATATTCAATATTTGACGATAATTAAATAAATTCGTGTAAATTAGCTTAAAGTTAACTTAAATAATGTATTTTATTAAGTAAAGAAATCTAAATCTTAATGTTCCTTTTATTGTTTTGCTTAGAGACCGTATACATCTCTAAGAACTGTAGAATAATTATTAATTGTATTTGGTCGCTCAGAGACCTTACAAGGTATATATTAATTAGGTATTCCAGATATAAATTAATATCATTAACTTCTTGTTAATGTTGATACAGACCTCATATGTATATCGAATGTAATGGTCATATTTTGTAATTTTGTTTTGATTTCATTTAGTGACATTTAGTTGGTTAACCGTTTATATCGGTCCTTTATCTGCAAATCTGCGCAGTCAGTTTGCAGTTTTCATGCAGTTAAGACAAAGGCAAAAGAACTGCTTTCAAACTGCACATTTGCAGTCAGAAAGCAGGTGAAATTGAGCCCCTCTGCAACGGCCCTTACATACAGCAGTGAACACGACATGACAAGCTGTATATACCCGGTGTTAGTGGCAGACGAATAATTTGGACATTCCAGTTGGTTAGGTCAGCTTCAAACGAGCAAGGGATGGGTGAAATTCCCGGTGAATTGTTTAGTAATATTATGACTATTACGGGAGTCTTAGGTCTTTACTTACAAACGTGTGGGCAACTCGCAAGATAGCTGGCATGCCGGCTTAATAGACCACGTTGAGCACAGTTTGAGCGCAGTTAGGTACGTAAATGCGCGTTGAGAACTCGTAAATTTTTTAAAGCTTTTTTAAAATATCAAGTCAGAGGCCAAGAAGCGTACGGCTTATAGACGCTTCCAATTCCATATTCCAATTCAGACACATTAGTCCAAAACACGAATCCTTGATAGTACAGCAGTTTCTTATCTTGCTATCTGAAAATTTGCATAAACCATTCGTGTAGTTAGCTATAGTATGGTCCCCCGTATTCCGACCCGTTTTAATTGCTCTCGAGTATATTTTAAGAGCTACACTTGGACGCCAGGAAAGTAAACTGTCTTTCCACAAACTGGTTAGATGAAAATATAACTGCACTCAATACTGACGATTATGTTCGGTGATTACGCAACGTCTGGGCCTGTAAACAGCACAAGTTTATCTGGATTATCATAACCTCGGCATCAAGTGTTTGGTAAAGCCGATAGATGCCAGATGTTACCATTTGTAAAGTTGGAGAAGACGTTGAGAAGATGTTTACAGTTCGGATGTTTTGAGGTAGGTGAATTATTAACACTGAACTAGCTCCCACTACTAACGCTGAAAAGCTACGTAAAGGTGCTGATAGACTTGATTATTCACATGTAACAGAACAGGTGTGGGCGGAACAATAACAAAATTGGCTCGGCAAAAAGTTCAAAGCAAATTGACTGTCGTTTCTCTAGAGCTAGGTTGAGAATGGTCGAGAACGTCAAGAACGCTCGCTAGAATGCTCGCTTAAGCTATAACGGTCCTGTTTATTTTGTGAGCGTTTACCAGTAATATAACATTTGCGAAAATGCTCATTACAAGTGAATGCTCAACTCTATCTGTACCTCAAGATTTTCTATTGCTATTTTATGGATATTGAATTAAAAAACTACCTTAGTGGAAATTCAGGGAGATGCTTTTACGCATCAATGAATACAACGACAGGCTGATAATATATATATATATATATATTGGTTTTGTCTCTTATCGATTGCTATAACTGCAGCATTTAGTTAAGTAAAGAATTTCAAAATGCAGTAAAGACTTCACAGGTTCATTGACATTATGTATTTCGAAATTATTTGGATAGAAAAGCTATGGAGATACATTTGATTTGAGGTTATGGACATACTTAACAAAGTTCGTAACTATTGTAGTCTGATACATGTGAGACTACCTACCAGACTATCTGCGGCAACATTAAAATGTGTCATCGTAGTTACCTACGATGAACAACAATATTAATTACATTACCATAGATAATAAGTGTGATAGGGCAAATGTTAGTCATCTCGCTAGTAATCGTCATTTCGTAACAATTGCATCGTAAATGACAAGGTACAGGTTATATATATTTATATATCCAGGGACTAGTAGGTAATTTTCGCGTGAGTTTCTGGTAATGTCTGTAAGAAATTCGGGAATCAGAGATTTTACGAGTGCCAAAGCGAGTAGGATCTCTTTTTAACTCCACTTGTAATTTGCATCTATTTAATAGAAAAATCTTGCATGCACATTTTCATTCAATTCCGTTGAATGGAAAGTGAGTTGACAATAACAACCATAATTATTTGGTTTAAATCAAATTATAATTTAATGTCGTTAATAAAATAAAGTTTGTATGGAGCAAATCTCTCGAGAAGCCCATGTAGGTAACGACTAAAAGACTTCCCGTAAACCGTGATGTTATTACACCCTTCATTTTCCAACGTTATTTGTAATTCAGCAAGGATACATTTACAAGTTTTCGTTTGATAACATCACACATATGAGGTTGGTTACATACATATGAGGTTGGTAAATGAAGCAATGTAACCGAATTATAATTCCGCGTAGCAAGTTTACGAGGCATATAAAACGAACTGAAGCTACGTTAATTGCCACGTCTGGGCCAACTTAACTAATGGTAACTAACTGAAATTAATAGCCGGTTATGAAACATAGTTAAATGTCCTCGAGGGGTTTTGGTGTCGTCGGTAGTATGATACCTGATAAATTGTTTTGAGTACAAGTGTAATAAAATTAGCTGGTTTAAGGAATTTACCCACAAGGGGGACTAAAATAAGTTACAGCCGTATTATATCAATAAGGTATAATAAAAATATTATTACCCTTTACGTTTGGTTAACTTTCCTCGCCCGCTGTTGAATATGGGTATGAAAATTTCCTTGAGCTTTATTTATTTATTTAGGATTACCAACAGATAACACATCTTACAATATCTAAGTTCTATTTTTATTCTAACTGGATGCTTATCTAATTAAAGGTAACCACAACATGCACCAATAGCTTTCAGTACGATTACACGTTAAGATTAAGGATTGCTGATTACATAGATTACCAAAAGTATCTATAGTACGGCTAAATTTGCATTAGAACCGAGAAGTTGAAACTATTAAACTGTAACTAGAATAGCCAGCCAAAAATAACTCTTAATTGTATGGCTTGAAGTATTCATCATCAGCCACAATTTTACAAGTATAGCCGAATAAGTGGAACAAATGGGACATGGACACTCAAAGAGCTAAACCGCATGGACACGGAAAATGTTTTAGGTAAAATCATTTGAATACGAAATGGGTTTTTTGTAAAACACCGTGGGAACAGCTTGAGTGAGCATGAGGCGGAAAATAGGTTAAATTCATAGTTAGTAGTCTTTTTCAAATAAGTTATATAATTTAACCTGTTTGTGACTCGTCAGAAATTCACCAGTATAATAATTATTTTAATGCATGACGACATTATTTTAAAGCAATATTTCTAGAATGATTACGCACTTTTACATAAAATACTTCGCGGAGTATTAAACAATTAATGAAGTTATACTTACATTTTTCAAGAATACCTGAAAGAGTAAGTACTATGTATAATGCGTGTTCCAAACTAGGTTTTTCTGAATTCATAGCGGGTCATGAAAACATGATTACTGCAGCATCTTACTATTGAAATGTTCTATAATAAACTCACTCGCTAAGCGAATTGATTGATGGGACAGCCGCGGCATACTCTCGATTTTTCTCGCATTATACCTCTTGTTCTCAGTGTATAATAAGAGAGAGACGGATAGTGCGAGAAAAACGAGAGAGCTCGCGCGCCGTCGATTGATAGCCGTGCTGGCTCCTAATGACGAAGACCAACATTATTAGTAAGCAGTATTACATACATATGTAATACTGCTGCGCGCGAGCTCTCTCGTCTCTCGTCTCTTATATGTATAAGCAAAGAAGTAGGTATTAATTTTAATCAATAGCAATAGGTGCCAGTGAATGTACCCATCTACTACGTGACAATACTCTACAATTGCTAAAGCTCCGTTAAAGTTAGTAGGTAGTATTTTTTTGTGAAGTATTCGTATATTCAGGCAGAGTCTTGTTAAGAGGCGACCGTCGGTAAGTAAGAGCTAATCACACAAATTGAATTTGTCCTCATTTATCCCCACAATGCCGAGCCAAATTGAACCCTAAAAACCACTTGAAATATTTTTACGAAAATATATTCGTACTAGCTTCCGCCCGCGACTTCGTCTGCGTGGACCCAGGATAAAAACTATCCTATATTTTAATCCAGGCTATAAACTATCTTCGTGCAAAATTCCATCTAAATCGGTTGAGCTGTTTAAGCGTGACTGAGTAACAAACATCCAAACGTCTAAACATCCAAACTTTCGCATTTAAAATATTAGTTAGGATTTTAGTTATAAAGGTTATAAACTATTGAAGAATATATATTTTCTTATTTAAACAAAAACTTTAAGTGCCTACATAGGTTGTGTAGAGTTGTAATGCTAAATTATAGCATACCTCAAGTCAACTTTTTACTTTTTACAGTAGTTATACATTGTTTAACGAGGGGCGTAAGTGGAATATTGCGAACAAGTCTATCAGAAGCTTTTGATGACTCGAGTTTCCAATATTCTTACGCCCGTGTTATACACAATGTTTTTCATCACATTTGCGAGGAAACAAATACATTTTAGATGAAATGAATACAAATCGTAATAAAATCTGCGACATGTCAGTTGTCCATTTTGTTGAATTAGACGTGAGGCGCGTATGGCAAAGACCCTTCGGTATACAGCCACGATTTGAAAACACTTAAAAACATTTTACATCGACACTAAATAACTACATATTAAATTTGTAAATAATTCTGTTAAACATGTTTTAGTAGTGTTTTTAAGTTAAAATTTATTTATAAATACGTTTTCAGACATCGTATTTGATATTAAACGGAATTAAAACCTCTTTGCTTTGTAACTGCCGCATGAGTGACAGATACAATTTAAGAAAAAAACCAGTACGCCCATGGGCATAACATAGGCTATTACAGCTCTGTATGCCTGCGTATTATGAAGTCCGTTTCGAGCAAGTTGTGATGAAAAAAATATTGTTCTTGTATAAGCCACGCCAATGCAGAATGGATTGTAAAATGGCGGTTATTTACATAAATTACATAAGGTTAGTAAGATAGCGCGAGGCGAGTGACCGTTATTTAAGGGGGTGAATTGGAATTTTCAGATATATATGATTCTTGACTATATTATTGTTTATCTGTTTTAATCGATACATGATTATAATTATATCGAATGGTGTTTATCGAGATTTGTCCAAAAAAAGCCATTCCCGAAGAATGTTGCATATCTTTTTCTCGAGCGCGGAAGGAATAAGCGTGTCTCTGTCAAGGGAGCGTGATCGACTCGAATCAAGGCATCCCCTTAAGAATCTATTGTTTGATGGCGCGGCTTATACACGGTTTTTTTTTAACCGTCTTAGAGCCGAGGCCCAGTTAATACCTACATTACAAAGAACTTAAAAAAAACTTTTTTTTTGTTTGTTTTTTTAATGTACTTATTAATATTGTTTTTATGTAATAATATTAATTTTAATCACCCAGCCGAGTGACCGCAGGGACCGCTAGCCGCCATCTTATAGAGATAGGTACGAACTCTAACCGGGTGAATTAACTTCGCACCGCGCGCCATACTAGATTTTTCAAACTTAGTTACCTTTTATTACTAAAAACTTAACTAATCCATTTTTTTCACGAATGATTAGTAGTTTTGGATACTTTAAGGTGCGACCACACCGCTGCTCAAAATACGCTAACGCACCGTAAAACGCAGCAAAATGTATGAAGAATACGTGATGCATACGACACGTCAACGCGTATACGTAGCGTTAAGCACCGCTGTGGTCACTCCCTTAAGTGGGCGTCGGCTAAGACGGTTAAAAAAACACGTTGTATATAGTAGGTTTCAAACAGTGCACATTATATGACATGTCACCAGTAATTGTTTCACACGTGTGGACCTCATTAAAGGTGTGAACAAGTTCGTTTTTGCTAGCTTATATGGTCTGCCAGTTAACGTATTTAATATACATTATTTTAGTTAATTATACCATTCAAAACCACATTAAAACCATGTAATCAATATGTATTACCAACTTCTAGGTAATTAAAGCAAAAAGAAAGTCACTCATTATTAAATAATGCTATTGGGTTGAGCTTAACAAAGTTGAAGGCAAGACAAGCAATACAGATCATGAATTAAAGTCCAAGCCTTACTTTAAAGGATAAAGTATCGAGTCCGTTATAAGTTTATATGTATAACGAATTAAGTACCTACTTTATAAAGCAAAACGGAAATGGCAGCGAAGACTAACCAGAGAGTGCTCTCGAAGCGCGAGTGCGGTCAGGCGCCCAAGCGAAAACGAAGAAAAACACATCGGCTCACGCTGAACTCCACGCTACTGAATTTAGCTAATAGCAAAGTTTGATACGCTATGCAGTGAAAAGATAAATAAGTATAATTTCACACATGAACCCTGTTAGGGCACAGCAAGTATTTCTTAAAATTAAAGCTAGAACTAGGTGAATTAAGCTACTTAACTGTTCTACTATACACACATCCATTAAATTGAATTAACCGAATTCTGGCACTTATGTTCGAGGCATGAGATTAAATGTTTATTTATCTTTTAATTATGCTATTACTTTAATATTAATTATTTTTTATTAATACCTGTATTCCCCAAAAATATGGAACAAAAAATTAAAAGAAATACATTTATGTATTTTGAACCACAAAACCATATTACTCATTAGTATAACCTCCTACTCCTCCTACTAGTTTTTAGTAATTTACAAAGTAAACATCGATTGGACAGGATAACAGTGTTAGACGTTTTTTCACAGTTTTACCGTAGGTACCTTATTAGATTACCATACGAAAGCCGATTATTATGCCCCTTCCCTTTATACCGAAGAAGCGCTAAAGCAAGCAGTAACACATGTATCTTATCACTGATTGAAGTTTCAATTTATTGTGTGAGAAAAAAATATATCTTGTAAAAGTTTAGAATTACATACTTACACTTTTTGAAGTGTCACGTTATATATTTTCTGTCACACGTATACATTTTCTAGTGTCACATTTTTTTATCATACACATTGGAACAAACTGTTATCGTGAAGGGGCGTCCATTTTAACATAGGTTTAAAAATATATATATTCACACTTTATTGTGAATAATATAAGCTACGCGGTACTGAAGCGAAAACTGAATGATGTAACAACCTAAGACACGTTTCTGTGCAGCTAACTGTACCTACCTATGAGTAATATAAAAAAATCTAGTTAAATGAAGGAATAATCAGTAATAGTATGTTATGTACACATAATATAATGGTAGTAAGTCATACGCACATAATTTATGCCAGGATATTAAGGGTATAAAATATATACTATAATATTTAATTCTTGCCTCGTTGTCTTTACCACCAGCTTACTCATTCACCAGAAGCTGACGTAAGACCTTGTTTACTTAGTATCGTTAACTCGTGTGAACTTTGCTTTAGCTCAGAATTAAGTATTTCGTCAATCAAATGACCGCAGAAATAGTGGCACATATCCCGGGGTCACTGATATAGGATCGTTAAATATAAATATCACTAAAATTAGCTGCCTAGTGGGCTACTTGCGTATATTCTCGGTTTTAATGTTGTTTTATGAGTTTTATTATCAATATTATAATGACTGTAGTAACATTCATGGTGTAATACATAAAACATCCTTTCTGTAACATTGTACCTAAGCTACGTTTTAGTCGTGCGCTTAAGAGTCCGCAGTAAGCTCGATTCTCCATGCAAACGTAGTTACGCTCTCATTTTAAAACTACGTGTCGGATTGTAACAAAACTTTGCATGTACAATGACATGAGGTATATCTATTAATTTGCGCATACTTAATCTTGTAAATTTAAATTATAATCATTGATTTAATCTCGTCGTTACCTATTAAGGATAAGGTAGTAAGGGTAAGGGGGGTGGTAGGTAGGACCTTTGATAACATGTCGTTCAACATTGTTAATAAATTAATATGATTCATATTCTAAGGCGGTGGTCTGCAACAAACGCCGTAGGTCGCGTCCGGCGTGACGCTGTACGCGACGTACGAATGCTTACTAGTTACTATGGAAATGCACTATAGTGGTCTCTCTCACACGCCAGACGCGGCGCATGAGCGCCGTGCGCCACGTCCATAGGTCGTACGCCGCCTATTATGCAGTCATTTCGGAGCATTCTGGTGTCACGGACGTCGCGTTTTTGTCATCGAAGGTGGTGAAATTTACAAAGGAGCAAGACAAATTACTATAAAAACAATGTGTTGGGAAGAAAGTTTGTCTGTTCATCCATAATCAATTCACGTCCATTCACATTAGCGCGTGCGAGAAAGTGATCGCAGTTTGCGCAGATGATCTTTGAACTTGTTAATTAGGCGCGTTAATAGTCCGGTATTTTATTAAAAATGTTGGTATATATCTTGTGTGTATAGTGTCGTGTTAGGGTCCACCTCTAGTCATAAGTTTGATTGGCATACCACTTTACGCATAAGCAACAAGCTCAAAAAGTATTTTGTCATTGATGACCTTGCACAAAATACTTTCCTTGTCTTAATATGTTTTAAACTTAATGTTGAATATCATTTAAAAAAGCTTGCAGTAAAACACCACGGCGCCTACAATGTTAGGACTTAAAAGGTTAAATAAGTGTCAACAAAACTTACGCACAAATCTAGACATGTTAATACCTAACTAACAATACATATAATGCACTAATTTTATAGTGAGCACAATTTGCCAGCTATAAGCAAACACGTTGGCGTCCTGCCTCAACACCTGCAATCTGCATGTCTGCGCGCACCCTTTTTTGGGTAGCTAGGCGTGAGTTTCTGTGTACAATATATGTATCAAACCCTCTTTGGAGGCTACGCTACATATTGCGGCTGGCATGGCCGAGAGATCTACGAGTGGTGTCAAGTACATGAGTGCCATCCTCATTAAAGCTGTCCGCCAACTTCGGAAGCAACTTAATTGTAGCCGACAGCCATACACTGAATAGGCTCTACAGGGCTAGAGCAATAGCGAGGAACTCTATTTCACGCACGTCTTAGCAAACGTACCTGTAATTGATACTACAGCGTGTATGGATGTCGGCAGCAAAAGTAGCTACGCGCTTAGAACATGATCTAAACAATCTGAGCGTTTCTCAAAAAAAATGCCACTATTATTAATTGTACTTCTAGGAATTTTATGTTAACTATTTCCACTAAGAATCAGGAGCTCTTTCGACCCTGGTAGGACAAAAACTGTCCCAAAGCTATTTTTCCTATTGTGTTACCATTTACCATACACTTTGTATGGTGGTAACACAATAGGAAAGTTAAAAAATGTATGAACATTTGGGGACACTTTTTTTCTCCTATTGGGATGGAAAGACATCGTGATTTTGAGTAGAAATAACATAAAAGTTGCAGAAAATCTCCGAAAAAATGTAGTAACATTTTTTTTGAGAAACGCTCATCTCTTACTTCCTTATAATGAAGATGTGTGTAAATTATTTTGACTTCGTACGCCTAGCTAGTTCCGCTGATGATGGCAGGTACTATCAAATCTTCTAATGCAATTAGCTAGAAATAATCGGTTCATAATTAGGAAATCGAAAATAAGAGACATTAAATATTTATATGCGAAAAATTGTTCGTTACAACTGCCCTGGTATTGAAGTTTTGGTGACGCAATGCCAGTGTCGGGGTACCAATAGTTATCCCTGCTACGCACCTAGCGTCCGACTACCTTAGTAAATACTCGTACATTCAAGTCAAGGTGAATAATGAGTCTTGACGCCTAGGGCAGAATATAAGGAATCAGATCAAGCCTATTGTGGACGAATGCTTGAATGCATCAAAATGTCATCAAAACGCTGCACCTGACAATATCAGCAGCCCACTGTTGTGGATCTGAGGCTCTTGTATAAGTTTTACCGAAACAAAACGTTACGATTGCGTTTGCGTTTTACCCTCAATTTGTATGGGATTTGACAGCTAAACGCAAACGTGGTCGTAACGTTTTGTTTCGGTAAAACTTATACTAGAGCCTCTGGCTGTACCAGGCTGGATTACGGTGTGTTCAATGTAAAGAGTTAAACGACATCAGGAATAATTCCGCAAGGCAAAATAAAAAAATAAAAAATAATAGCCTCATGTTAAAATGTTAAAATTGATAATGTACCTACCTAGTATTGCTAAATGGATAGTAGACCATCCAATTGTTGTATTAAGGTATAAATGAAAAAATATAATTAAAATCATGAAAAGACATGTAGAAACATGAAAGTTTAGAAAAATATGCACATTTTTATTGCCAGAGAGTAACTTTAAAGCTACCAATAGAATCCTTACGCTTTTAAAGAAAAAATGAAAAACAACTATGGGCCTAAACGCAATATTTTGCGACCGAAACAGCAGTTTACTTGATTTTCCATACAACGATTTGTACAGGTCGATTCGCGAGAGCTGGCGCGCAAAATATATGAAACTGTCATTAATTTCATCAGCATTTCAGCTCTTGTGAATCGACCTGTACAAATAGCGGACTGTGACGTCATACTTTAATGTCAATTAGTATGAATCGTTCCGGCTGCCACCACCAGCACCAGTGAGGTCCACCTGTGACCATTTTTTGGGTAGGTATTTTTGATATTTAATTGTAGTTGCTCTTATACAAACATTTGTTCCCCTCGAAAAAAGATGGGTCCCACCCCTAGTGGCTAGTGGGTAGTTATACTGCAAGTTATGTATGGCCGCAAGTATGCGAAGCCGGAAAATACACCATTCCTTATCTTAATAGCTATAACCTTATCCTAGCCAAACCTTATCTAATGAGAATTCGGCTTGACATAGACGTGTGTAAAGAGGCCGAGTGTTTGGGCTGAAGGACGCATGGGTAATGACTAATGAGGTAAACAATGACGAATTGTTGCGTTGCCCGCTCAAATACTGGAGCTACCGACGTGAAAATCTATCGAACCAACTAAAATTACGAGTAAAGGCACTTAAGGGGATGCCTTGATTCGAGTCGAACACGCCCCCTAGACAAAGACACGCTTATGCCTTCTGCGTACGAGAAAAAGAGATGGAACACTCTTCGGGAATGGCTTTCTTGGACAAATTTCGATAAATACGATAAGTTTTATTTAAATTTCATAAAGTGAGATTTTAGATGAGATAAAATACTATAGTATTAACTTGATTGTGTCATAAAATAATGTATCGTTTGAGTAAGCTGAGCAAAAAAAGGAAAATACAGACCCAACTTTGGATTTTTTTTCAATCGAGGAAATTTTTAGCAATCATGTAACGGTAAAATCCGAAAAGAATCATATATCTGAAAATCAGACCTTATTGTTTCTTAATCTAGTCAGAACGGCGTTTCAAAGCACGCGATAATTTCCAATGCACCGCCTTAAATACTCCAATACTTACGTTATATTTTTCCATAGAGCTCGGGTTGAAAGCTACCACTTAGACACGACCGATAATTATTCTGCATTTCACAAAACAAAATTTGATAACAACCGTAAAAAAAAACACTCATACAATGCACGGTGAGTGTGCAATCAGAATGTTTTTCTTAATATAAATCATTGCGTCGGCAGTTTACAATCTCACCAGTTTCCTTGAGGCTTAAGCAAGCAGAGATCATGGATTTCCACTTGTTTATGAATGTTACGATCTTGGCAGACCGCTTTCGCTTTGTTTAGTTTCGTTACATTCTTGATACATGTTCGTTGGTTAAGAGTACTTACAATACTGATTAAAGTGTGTTTTTGATTAAGTATACCACTCGTGTACAGCTAGAGTGAAAAATGACAGTTGAATTGTCCTAACGCGCGTTCGAAACGTTACGTGATTACCCCTCTGGGCAATAGAAGTAGATTGGCAACGCGGCGCTGGCGAGTGACGTAATCAGTCATGGTCAGGGTCATGTTTTTTGGGTACAAGTAATATTACATTACGGCTCAATACATGTACAACCGACAACACTGTTAACTGACCATCCTGTGTTTATATAGAACCTTATTACAATTCACTTAAGGTGCACCGATGGTCAGTTAGCTGTGTTGTCGATAGTACGTGTACAAATTGTACATTACCTACATTATGGACGTATCATATCACAAAATCTCGTAGATTTCACTCAAAATATGAATTTGATTATTGATATATATAGGTAGTAGATTACTCTACTGACTATAAAAGTTTTAGTAATACACTTACAAATCAGGCCCAAGTATTGACAGGAAACTGAAAATATATCCAGAATGATATGACGTCAAACTCAATTTACTTACACTCTTATACCCTTTAGTAGGTACAATTTTAGTTTTAATTTCCCTTTGCGACCGTAAGCTTTGGGGTGGTATTCCTTCATTTGCCCGAAATTCATTTGCCATCATATTCACAGGCCATAACTTTGTTTACCATAATTTCATGTGCCATAACTGTTATTTACCATAATATTTATAAGACGGAATTGTTATTTTCCATAATATTATATGCCA
Source organism: Epinotia bilunana (assembly GCA_947049275.1). Taxonomy (NCBI): domain Eukaryota; kingdom Metazoa; phylum Arthropoda; class Insecta; order Lepidoptera; family Tortricidae; genus Epinotia; species Epinotia bilunana. Next base: position 18,041,075 of record OX346257.1, read on the forward strand.
GAAACTTTATAATCCATAATATTCATATGCAATAAAATCATTTGCCATACCTTTCAAAAGCCATATTATTATGTAAAATAACTAGATTTCTCTCACATCGATATTTATCAAAATATTTTGGTTCAAAGGACAGTCCGACTCGGGTGGCGGATTGGTTAGAAGACAGCGGCGAGAACTCTGCTCCTGCCACCGTCTTCGTGGTTTTTTTTATAAAAGAGCGGAATAAAACTTACTTTTTTCAAGTAAAAGATGCTTATTTTGACGTGTTCTGTACGTAACAATTAATCATTCAAAATAGGTGTTATAATGACATATAAGCGCCAGAACCGAACATTCGTAACATTTGAACGGCTCGCAGAAATGTAGTTTCTTTTGGCAAATGAATATTCTGTCAAGTAAAATTATTGCATATAAAATTAAGGCAAATAAAGTTTATGGCATATGACTGATTCGGGCATACAACATTATGGAAAATAATAATATGTCAAATGAATATTATGGAAAATGATACGTTATGGAATATAAAACTCGGGCAAATGAAATTCGGGCAAATAAAATTCGAGCAAATAAAATTAGGGCAAATGAAATTCGGGGAAACGATAGATGGGTGAATTGCAAAAAAAATGTCCATTCCAAAATAGGAAAATGTTCTTACTTCAAAATTCCAAAAAAAAATAAGTATTCAAGTAACATGTATTCCATTCCAGATATGATTTCACGTGGTCTTGTTCATAGTTTAATAGGATTTGCACAGTTTTATATTATACTATGATAAAAAAATGCATTAACGAAAAAAGTTGATTTCTGCTCCCATACAAAATTTGTCTGTCTTTTGTGTAACACACAGTAAACAAAAAATCATAACTTTGATTTAAACAGATCTGGCCCTTTGAAATTTTTGAAATTTTAATACCATGTAAAACATCAAGGGAGTTGTTTTTCAGGTCTCTAGAACAAATATTTTATATATATTATATATCAAAGTTCGGGGAAAGATTTCATTCTTTTGTGTGACGTCAGCTGTGTAACGCGATATTTCGCATTTTGACGTAGCAATGAACGCATCCGCAACGTTTTTAAGACTGGCAACTCAAAGCGAACTGCCAAAGGAATCGCACGCGCCGGTAGGCATATTAGTTTCTGTGCAGTGATACTAAACAGTGCTTCGGAGGATTTTTTCGCAAATTTCAAGACATATTGTGTTATGCTTAAAACAGGTAAGTGAATCGTCTTCTACTTATACGTGTACTTAGTTTAATATCGAAAATAGTTGGTAAACGGTTTGGCATTGGCATTGGAGTACTTGAATTTCTTTAATTATTTCTTCTACACGTGTTGAAACAGTGTACGGCATTGATTTTGGCTTCGTTTGTGTAACATTGTGTAACGTTACACATCAAAACCAACATTAAGGTTCGTTCATATTGGTACATTAGTACAATATTTTAAAATGTGTCCGTAACATTAAAATGAAATTTTTTTTTGAATTAATGTATTATAATATTTAGAATAAGTATATAATAAAGTACTGACTAAGACACACAAAAGAAACCTTATCGTCCCAACTTTAGGGTCTAACTCAGGATAGTGCTTTGTTTAGATATCTATAATACTAAATTATAAATATTTGTGTGTTTGTCGGTAGCGAAATACGCACTAAGACACACAAAAGAAACCTACACAAAAGTAAGGCAAAAAACGACTGCCCCAAAAAAGAAGTGCAATGTTTTCAGGGTTCTTAGTATGTGTGCGAGTTTCTTTTTGCCACAAGACCAACTAAAGCCTCAACCGATTTAGGTATGTGAGGTATCGTTAGAATCCATACGTTACCCAATATAAAAAAGGGCCAAGTCGAATCCTTTTCTCGAAGCAGTTAAGGCCGTTTTCGACCCCCCTATAACTTCGTTGTGGATAAAACTAGAGGGCTGAATTTTCAGTAACCAAGCAGGCATTGTACACACGGTATATTTCAAATTTCATTCAATTTGAACCAGTAGTTTAAGAATTGTAACAAGTCATAGTTACTTAATTTTGTCACTCACTCACTCACTGACTGACCGATCATCAAAGTTCTAAGGCACTTCTAGCAGACGTAGAAGCTTCAAATTTAGAATACAATTCGCGTTTAGCATATAAATCAAGGGAAAACTAAAATATTTTACAATTTCGGTCCATTTTTCTAGGTACACCAACTACATAAATAACTTTGTAATCTTATACAAATATATAGGATTAAAAAGTTGCACTACAAATGTAGTGAATGGGCCAACAATAATGAAAAAGCAAGAATTTGACTGCATTCATAATTTATATGTATTGATAACACAATAATCTTCAAAAAGAAGTGATATCCCATTAAAAAAACAGTCCATTTAAAAAAAGGCCAAGTCTCGAAACTCTTCCACCGTAAAAAGTAGTGAGATATTTCGTAGAGCCAAGTCTCAGGCATTCTAATTCGTCTTTATTTGCTAGCTAAATAAAATTTTGTGACTTGGCAATCACACAATACTACATAGATTTAGGTATACAGAAATCCATAAATGCAGGAAAGTAGTGTGATTGCCAAGTTACAGAATTTTATGAAGCACGCAAATAAAGATTAATAAGGATGTAAGCCTACGGGTTATAACTTAAGTTAATGACAAACTATAGGTATCAATTTACGTTTATTTATAATAATCACAGTTACTTGGCAATCACCCAATGCTACATATAGTTTTAGGTATGCAAAAATCCATAAATGCAGTAAACTTGTGTGATTGCCAAGTTGCAGAATTTTATTTAGCTAGCCAATAAAGGTTAACAAGAATGCCTGAGACTTGGTACTACGAAATATTTCACAACTCAATGTCTATGTCATGCCGCTCGAATGTGGAGCAGTCCAACTGGGGAAGTACCTCCGCCTTGCAGAAGACCACAGCCATAATAACACTACTACTTGCTCTGTAGTAGTGTTGTGTTCCTGGAGGTGAGCAAGGTCGCCATAGCTCCCGAGGATGCGTTCTGTTGAGAGCGAGGGAATTTATTCCTTCAGCTGTCAACACGGCGAATCCTCAAAAATATCAAGGGTCGGCAACACCCATGTTACTCCTTTGGAGTTGCATGCATCTATATGCTGCGGTGTCCGCTTACCATCAGGGGGGCCGTACGCTCGTTTGCCACCGTCGTTGTATTAAAAAAGAACTTTTTACTATGGTAGAGTTTCAAGACTGCCTCTTTCTTGAAATTAATAAAAAAAACTAGTAAATATGAAAGCAACGCGAACCTATGATTTCAAAATTGTGGTAGGTATTAATTTATTATTTCTTGAAATAGGGACTTTTTTCTACTAACTAAAGCGGCTTTATAATTTCCTTTGTGTAACTTTCTTGATTTTTGTGTAACGAATTTGTGAATATTCCATTGTGTTACGTACATTTTTTGCAATTCACCCAGATAACCCTTTGGGGTATACCACTTTGAGTCACGATGAGTGCGTAGGTCGCGTATCGTATATGGAAGCGTAGCTATAGTATTTACTATATAAATACCAACCGCTGCGTCTGGGCATGACATTAATTGCCACGGCCGTTCGCGCATGCCTGAGCCAAGCCAGTATTCCTCGCCACTTCACGCCGTTTACACGCCGGCGCTGTGCACTGATAACCAAAGTTTAACTGTTTAGATCTGTGACGTCATAAACTATTTATACTTACATTTGTGTACACCGGCTGGATTTATAAAGGTTGGTACTATTTTAGACCGAGAATAAACTGACGAATTTGTGAAAGTGAATTGGAACGCGTACATTTTTAAGCGGGGCTATTAACTAATGATCTTTATAATAAGGTAAACAACAAATGCAGTGGTCGGGCTAACGAGTTTTGTGGTGACGTTTTTTATGTTGTACAAGTTTGTTTAAAAATGAACAACATTTAGTAGGTATGTTTAAAACTGAAACACTAATTTTCCTAGTGATTCGCATTAAACTAACCTGGTCAATTTTACATAATATTTCGATTTCAGAATAGTTTTAAAAGAAACACCGTTTCCTTTCAGATGAAGACCATAACAGCACTATTTAGCATCGCACTGTGCCTGGCTGTCATTGACCTCAGCCACGCGGAGCAAAGCGAAACCCACGACCATCACAAACAGATGCGCCACCGACCAAAGAGACAATACCTGACCGACTACGGCTACCAGCACAACCCGGCGGCGTGGTACCGGCCTCGCTACCCCGAGGACCGCCGGGACGATAGGAGCCAACAGGACTTGCTACCACACATCTATAGGTTACTAGAAGAGATATCTGACTTAGTCCGCCGCCCCCCTCCGCCTCCACCCCCACCGCAGCCAATCTACATCCCGTACCCCGTGCAGTACCCATATCCTCAACGATGCAAATGTCCTACGAACGTGAATGGAACACCGAACGTTACAAGCAGGTTCCCTGAGATGGAAGACTCGAACCAGAACTGGGGATACGACGACAGTGACGAGCCAGAGGACGGCGACGGCATCCAGAGGCCGATCAACTTCGACGCCATCCCGCCGCCGGCCTCCACGTCGCGCCCGCCGCCCGGCGTCGACCATGGCACCAACCAGGCTTCGGTAAATATCCAATCTATACCAATATCACACACTTGTTATATTTCTGCTAAAACACCAGAGCTAATGTTACATTATTCTGCCTTGAGTTATCTAACTAAGATTATTTAGTTATCTATCGAAGAATGTAATGCATTCATACGTATCTACGTATGAATGCATTACATTCTTCGACATTAGACATGACCAAAGGTCTTTTCTCCGTGACTGTTTGGAGTTCTGCCAGCAATAGAACAAAAATCATCTGAATTCTGTTAAAAATACTAGAATATACGGTGAGAAAAACAGATTGAATTCTAATTGAAACCGTTTAAGAAATTACCACAATCATGATATAATAAAACACTGTAATTTGCTAACTAGAAACCCCATTAACTTCAATCAAGTATGTGGAATAACCGAAATATAGTTAAGGGGATGCCTTGATTCGAGTCGACCACGCCCCCTTGACAGAGACACGCCTATGCCTTCCGCGCACGAGAAAAAGAGATGCAACGCTTTTCGGGAATGGCTTTTTGACAAATTTCGATAAATACCTAACTTAGTGAAGTTTTATTTTTATTTAATTAAGTGACATTTTAGATGAGATAAAGCACTATCGTATTAACTTGATTGTGTCCTAAAATTATGTATTGTTTGAGTAGGCTGAGTAAAAAAAGGAAAATAAAGACCCAACTTTGGATTTTTTTTCTATCGAGGAAAATTTAGGCAATCATGTATCGATTAAAGTGTATATTAGAGCATATAGTATATTAAAGCATATAGTCAAGAATCATATATCTGAAAATCAGACCTCATTGTTTCTTAATCTAGTCAGAACGGCGTTTCAAAGCACGCGATAATTTCCAATGCACCCCCTTAAATGCAATGAAACCAATTCAAAATCTGGATTGAATTTCTATACAAATTGACGCGTTTTGATTGTATTCGAGTGTTTACCGCGTTGTGGAACATATTTCACATCCTTTCCGCTTTCTGATTTCTTCGTTGCTCAGATAATGGCCAATCAGTATAGGCAATTTATCAAAAATATTTTCACTAGAACATCCCACAGACACCGTATTATTACCATTTCAATGTGTCACTTATTTGGGTACCAAGTAATACTAGTTGGATAGAGACTTCACTAGAGTTGTTTCCAGTACGGCTACCATGAGTTTGACATTGTCATTTTTCGTTAACGAGAATCGAGTTTTCTATCTGTGCATCTCTATTGCACTTTGACAGTACGAGCGGGATGCACAGATAGAAAACTCGATACTCGTTAGCGTAAGCCGTCATTGTCAAACTCATGGTAAGCGTACAGATCCAAATAACAAATATACGATCCGAGTCAAGGTTATTATCGGCCTATACTTACTGCATAGTTACGTGAATTTCCTTGTAGGTACTCATAGATACAAATCGTGAATATATAAATTTGCGGAAATAATTATTATCACAGATAATCATTGGTACTATTTAATGTTCATTACGATGATTATCCTCTATTGTGTCTAATAAGCATACTCGCATTTTGAATCCCATGATCTTGTCCATTGCTCGAGCTGCTTTGCATGCATCAGCAGCGATAAGTATCAGCAATAAATCTCTGTAACTGGTTACATGTGCTACAACCGCTAACTCTTCCAGGTGCATCAAGGCAGGGAGAACTCCGCCGGGACGCATCGGCCCAAGCGCTGCGACTCCATAGTACTGTCTTGCTGCGACCCAAATCACACGAAGCAGCAGCAGCGAGCTTGTTTCGTCTCCGCCAACTGTGTAAGCTCCTTCGACAAGCGAGACGTCTGCTCCAGACAGTCTGTGCAAGAAGTGATAGACATGTATGCAACAGCGTATGCCCCGAAATGATTAGATATCGACCGACACAGTCATGATCAGTATTTATTTGGTGTTAAATGTTAACGTTTGGTGCAGTACTACTGTGTTCAAAATATTACGACTATTACGAGGCAAGACCTTGCTAAGGTCATCGCTGAGCCAATGATTAGCAAGCTATTTTGAACTAACTTTATGTCAGTACCCCTACAATTATACTGCACATATAACTATAATATAAATCATATTGAAACCGTGATAGAAAAGTCGAAAAAAATAACGAATGCACGAATGTTTTATTTGGGTAGTGATGTTTTTATGTAATATGGTTTGTTATACAAAAGTGCCTATACTTACTTCTTAAATCCTTTTGAACTATTATCAGAACAATGTACATGTAGAATCTAAGTTAAAATATGGCGGACAAATCTTTTCAGTACTTTGATAAGTCACTAGTTGTAATTTTCTTGGATATATTTATGAGTTTCTTGTTTTAACGAAGCTTAAGTTTTCCAGTATTTATGGAACGTCCTTCTTGGCATAAAAAGTAAATTTACGATGTAATCATTACGGTAGTTTACGTGATTTATTTGAAATAACTACGAACTTTATTATTAAGAAGAAAGTTAAGTTGTTTATTGTGTGTCTACAAAGTGACATACAAGCTGTAATAAGCTGAAGGAGTTGCATCATCATCAGTGATCGGAATTAGGTGAGCCAAAATACCTATTCTTCGCAAGAGGACATAATATAAAGTGGTTGCAACCGGGTAGGAAAACAGAATTTTCTCTTAAATACCGGGTATTCGTTATTTTTCCGGGTACCAGTCGTAATGTTCAACATATATGTTTTTACTTATAGAACGGGATGTTTAATGTTAATCTAAAAGTTATAACCATTTCATACTTTTTCCTTCCCTTTTTACTACAAACTAACATAAACAATCCCGTACTATTAGTAAAAATATGTATGTTTAACATTACGACTACTTATAGTACCCGGACAAATATCGATTACCCGGTATTAAAGAAAAAAAATATTTTTCTACCCGGTTGTATCCACTCTACATTATGTCCTGTTGCGAATAATAGGTATTTTGGCTCACCTAATTCCGATCACTGATCATCATGCTTAAAAAGTTGAAGGAGTTTTTTCTTTATGGTGGCCATATACGCTACGAGACAGCCTTTGGAAACTCATAGAATGAAAAAATGTACGGGATAGTTCACGCATCTTAGCCAACCTAACAAAACACAGAACTTTTGCACCTTATTACAAGGCAATAAAGTGCACTAATTTTTTCTTTACGTTGGTAGTAGACATAAGATAATCTTAAAACAATGTATGAAGTTCCGCCTCTTAAAACGTAGTGGTTATATCGAGGGGTGCGTGGTCAAACCCGATAAGTCGAGTTAACAGCTGTCAGAAATTTCAGTTTTATTGCATTTACATGTAGTTCTTTTTTCAAAACTCCATTATGCCGACTTATCGGGTTTGACCACGCAACCCTCGATATTCTCTTTGCTACGAGAAATCGTTACGATCAGACTGTACAGTTCGAACGGTACCGATAAATCGCTACATGTATGTTTACGAAACTGTACAGTTATATAACATACGTGTAGCGATTTATCGGTACTGTTCGAACTGTACAGTCTGATCGTAACGATTTCTCGTAGCGAATATGGCCACCATTAGGGTGGCTGGTTTTTGAGTTTCCGCGGCGAAACCCGTATTACCTTATATAGCCCTACTGGGTAAATCTTCATTTTCGATGCCATAATTACACTAGTTCCTTATATTTAGTTATGTTAAACAATGCATTTGTATGCTATAAGCGTATGTTTATATATTGTACCTCCTCAGTCGATGGAGTATATTTGTATTACGGAGACACCAGCATAGATTTTCCTTCTATGTATCGCCTAGTGTCTGCAATACGGCCACATCTCAAATGGATTTTACTTTCAAGATGTGACCGCATTGCACTGTGCAATAGAGCCACATCTCAAATGTATTTTACTTTCGAGATGTGACCGCATTGCACTGTGCAATAGAGCCACATCTCAAATGTATTTTACTTTCGAGATGTGACCGCATTGCACTGTGCAATAGAGCCACATCTCAAATGTATTTTACTTTCGAGATGTGACCGCATTGCACTATGCAATAGAGCCACATCTCAAATGTATTTTATTCTTGAGATGTGGCTGTATAGCAGTCACTAGGCGATATTTTTGTTGTGGTATAGTACCTATAATGTTGTGCAAAATGTTGGGAAGAGAAATTAATTGTTGAGTTTTTCTCCGTCGTTGATAAGTTTATTGCGGCTGATCGGCAACTAGCACTTGTAATGTGCCGTGTGTGTGTGAGTATGTGTATGTGAATAAACTGTGTAAGTAAGTGAAATCGTCTGTAAAAACTGTTAACAATGCAACTGTTTATGAAGTATAAAATATACAATATTTACTAATATTCATTTTTACTTTTTTGCTATCCTTATTCTCAATATTATATTATATATAATAAAGTGCCTTCTATCTAGCGCCATAAACATATTTTTTACCCCCGACGCAAAGAGAGGGGTGTTATAAGTTTAACATGTCTGTGTGTCTGTGTATCTGTGTATCTGTCTGTGGTATCGTAGCTCCCAAACGGATGGACCGATCAGAATGCGGTTTTTTTTATTCGAAAGCGGATGTGATCCCGAATATTCTAAGCTATGTTTTATGAAAATCTGTTTAGCCGTTTTTGAGATATTGGACTTTGAAATGAAATTGTCGGGGGGTTTTTCAACTTTTCTAAGTTGTAGTTATTATCTATAAAGATGTGCACCATAACGGCAAAGTTGAAATTTGATTAAAATGCACCAAAGTTAATTTTGTAATTTAACCGTTAGTTTTGACAAGATGTAGACTTCTCGCTGCTAGAGAAAGATAGACAAAGGTCACGAAATTGCAAACAATATAAGAAAATAGTGCAAATTGGTTCGTGCTGTTGAGCTAAGCGATGACGGAAAGCCCTAGACGAAACCAGCCTTATATAAGTGACATGGACAGCCAAAAAATACGCCTCCAATTAGTCAAAAAATATATGTCAACTAACATAAATTATCATCTGATGTAACATAACTAAACTAAGTCAAAATACTACAGAAATATAGATGAGCTGTATACGAGGTACGGGCCAGAAACTCACAGCGCCACGCGCTTACGCACCTATTTGTTTTAATCGCGTATACCGTAGCGTGTGCATGTGCCAGTATCGATTATAATCTTTATTTAAATAAGTTTGTCAATCAATCTGCCCGTGAGATTGTAGCTAGATGTTTTTGGTTGAAGTCTGTATGTAGGAGGTAATCACCGAAACCACTAATCCAATTTCGGATTTTTTTTCATCAGTGTATAGAATAGTCTTTCTCGGTGAAAATTGGCTGTATTTTATCCCGTAGGTTTGCCCACATTCAAGTAGTAGTCAATCAAATATTTGCTATGACGTGGCTGAAGCAATTATAGTTAACAATACAAAACAGTGCAAAAAACGATTGCACGGCGTACGGCGGTCACGCTCCCGCAATTCGAATTACCGGCCCTCGACTATCTAGTGGACAAAAGATGTAACAGCCACAGAAATTCTTAGTATGATAAGTCATTTTATTCTTATCAGATAATGGCATGGAGCGGAAACCGTTAAAACATAAATATAACATCAATTCTGTCCCCAAATTTAACGGCTATACCTTCCATATGTACCTCTTTATGGCTGTATTAATATAATAATATTCGGGCAAACTAAGCTATGTTTTCTTTAATATCACGATGAGATGGTCGAAAACAAGCATACGGCCTGCCTCATGGAAAGCGTATACGGCAACCTAAGGACGATTTTGAGTCTATAGGAATCATTAGCGCATTGTCATCCCTTTATTGTTATGCAGATATTGACAGCAGGTTTCTCAATCTAAACAAAGCTCATTCTCGGGACCTCTGGCAATTTTACTCATCACCAGCAACAACATCATATTATTATACTTAATGAAATGTAATGTACTTACTTACCTATTCTAGGTTATAGCACTTTCAATAATCAGTAAATTTAACGATTGTGGCGGCGAAGATGAAGAGTTTAGAGTAGTTTTTTTATTTTTATTTATTTAATTCAAATTCTTTAAAATACTTAATGTGTTGCACATAAAGCCACTATTTAAAACCACTATACATAACTGTGTGGCAGTGGGCGGGGCAAATTGCACTTAGAACCGATGGCCGTTGGGGCAGAAAGGTTCTCGAGTGGCGACCACGTACCGGAAGGCGCAGCGTGGGTAGGCCCCACGAGGTGGACTGATGACCTGGTAAAGGTCGCGGGAGTCCGCTGGATGCGGGTGGCGCAGGACCGGTCATTGTGGCACTCTTTGGGGGAGGCCTATGTCCAGCAGCGGACGTCTTTCGGCTAATATGACGATGATGATGATGACATATAACTATAGGCTTGCCTAAAAAATAATTTTAGGAAAGCCGACGTATGGGCGCTGCTACATAGCTGACTGATGTACTATCCCATGGTGTGCAATAGTTCGAAGGGATACCTCACCATGTTGTCATAAACGACAACAGTCTAGAATACCTAGCACGTTCTGTGGCACCCTTATCACGCTGGGGAAACACGAGCTTGAATTGATCTAAATAGATAACACTTATTACTTGTACTTGGCTTAGTTCTCGTTCACAGTGTCGAGTCAAGGCAACTGGGCCATTAAATATTGACTCACTGTTTGTATAGGCGAGCTGCTTCATACTTTACATATCGTCTGGATAAATATTTACCAGAAATGACACTTCGTGAGAAATGCTGTTTTGAGGCCCACGTTTAACGGTTTTAAAAGTGAAATAGTTTGCGATTTAGTCCAAAATGTCCACTTGAATGAATGTACGGTATTTTTCTATCTCCCTTAGGTAAATTCTACAAGTAAATTACATGTGTAGAATATTTTGGTCATACCACTATCTTCATTGTCTGCAAGTACTACAGTTAGTTAGGTATCTACAAGTTCTTTATAGTCATGAATATAAGAGGTTCAGAAGGTTGTTCTTTTCCACTTACGTTTTACATGAATGTGGCTGTGAAACAGCGAAAATACTACTGTAGGTATTTATTCAAGGTTCAATTAAACGAGAAAGTAAGAAGCAAATGTTCTATAGGAAAACGTAACTTATTGTTAGCACTAAATCCCTAAGCTGTTGCAATATGCAACGAGAGCGCGATCAATTAGGATACCATTAAGGAGCCCTCCCACGACCAGTTAAAACCACCAGCTAAAGCTGAATGGCTGCTGCAGTCTAGGTAGGTACTCGAAAAATCCAACGTGCCTCAAATAGCAGTAGCAATAACCATCACAAAAAATAGGTATTCCTCCAATTTGTAAACATACTTTTTGCAGAATACCATGATAGGTACAGAAAATTGTTCACAGATTAGTCAACTCTCATAATTTCCGTTGTATAATTTAATTCCATGGAATATTACTTAGTCTAAAAAAAAGAAACATTGCTATAATCAAGAATTTGTACGCCGTCGGGCAGGGTATAGTGCTACATATAATAAATTATTTCAAAATAGTAATAAAATGTTTCATAGAAATTTAACAAGTCAAACTACACAAAAAAAGACAAATGACAGAATTCACAGAATAAAATGCATAAACTATTCAGTTGAAAAAAACATAGGTACTCCGTAGAGAACTGCAAAAAACAGTAGGTACTTTCGTCGATTATTTTAATGAATAAGTAATTTTTTCCATTTAGTACGAGTATTTATCTTTATATTCCATAATCTAATAACTATTCTTGTAATAATAATCAGAAATCCCAATTTGAACTTTACCCAAGTCCACGTTTATTCAGTACGAACTGATTATTCGACTAAATACATTAATTCTGTAAAAAATATATCATAACATATTTAAGAGTTATCCTCTTGTCAATGAAAATCAAAAAAAAAAGATTATTTAAAAATCTATTCAAATTTATATGTAACGAATTTTCTGCAATATGCTGGTTCTGTGAATTAACATTTTCTGCCAAACAAAATTTTATACAGAATCTTTCGGCAAAGCAATGGTAAAACCAAAAAATTGCTTCTGCAATGATGCAAAAATGCGAGTGTATAAAAAAGCTATGGATGTGTGTGTTCGATACTGTATTGGAATCGTGTGTGTAGGTAGGTAGACATTCACTGAAAAAAAAGTTTTGTTAGCAGTAGCTTAAGTTTTAGCTACCAGTAACATAAATCGGGGGACTGGCAAACTGAGTGCTACTAGTAGCCAAAATTAGTTATGTAAATTTAGCATAACTTTGGTTACTACTAAGCACAGTTTGGCTATTCCTCAAGTAGCTCAACTAGTTCAGCTATATATTTTTTTCAGTGTAGTGGTATTGTATCGTTACTGTTTCGCTGATGTAAACAAGCCCAAGTAACCCTGTAACGAGAACACACAGGCATCCGAATTTTTATAGAATTTAACCCTAATATGCAAGAGATGACAGTTATCAGCCTATGACATAGAAATAGAGTTCATTCATGGTAGTAATATATTATCATCTGCCTTTAAAGGGTTAAACGATGAGTGATTGTTACCTTTACAAATGCTTCACTGCAAAAAGTCCCATTGTGCGACTGTTCCAAACGTTTGCCAAGATAAGTAGTAGATAGATAATTGTTATTAATTTGCTGAGTGAGATATAAAGGCTTCTATTGTTGATGATGACTCATCCAGCTAATGACTTCACAGCTTTGCGATGTGTTGAACATATCAAGTATAAAAGGGAAGCTACAGACAAAAAGTTAACGTCATGGCACGATCAAGAGTACAAGTCATGGTGCACGCAATTAAGACTTCCACGGTCTAATAACAGTCTCACACGGAACAGAGTTGGCGCGTAATTAACGTCCCATAAATGGAGCTAATAATCATAATAGTTGTTAGTTATTAATATCAATTTCGATCGGTATCGCCGCGTGAAGGGTTTAATTGCCAGGGAATGACTAAAACTCCGGTGAAATCATTCATTCACGTGTTTGCATAGTGGTTATTGTATTAGTCACCAGTTTTGTGGTGGCTGGTTTCCAAAAAGTGGATTGCTAGCTACAATCTCATTCGAAGCCTCGCGGCGCTCCCAATTTCTTCAATATCTGAAATATCACCTTTTTTTGTGACAACTTCTATATTTGACAGTGGAATGTGAACTGTGCCTACAGCGGAATGTTAAGTCGCTCATATTTGGAGCCGCTCCACTGGGGAAGTACTTCCACCGTACAGAAACTTGCTCTGTATGTGGTGTAATGTTCCTGCTGGCGAATAAGGTCCCTAAAGCTTCCGAGTGTCAGCTGTGTTAAGAGAGACGAATGCAGGTGGCATTCGTCTCTACCTGTCAACATAACGATCCCTAAAATCTAAATAAGTGCTAATTAATTAAAACGCGATTATGATTCTCCTGAAGTCGCAAGCTTCATCGGCTACGCTGTCTGCTTACCGTCATCGTTGTCGTAGTAAATAAAAACTAAATAAGCGACAACGTGGTCGCTTACTATGGGCCTCATAACAAAGCTCAAAGTGACCCAAGAGGGTTATGTTGGGAGTATCTTGCATTAGAAATGAGGCTATCTGCAGCAGAACCAAGGTAACTGATGTGCCCTCCTAATCGCTAGTGTCAGTGGGCGGGGTACATGACACGGAGAACCGGTGGTCGTTGGGGCGGAAAGGTTCTCGAGTGGCGACCACGTACCTGAAGGCGCGGCGTGGGTAAGCCCCCCAAGGTGGAATGATGATCTGGTAATGATCGCGGAAGTCCGCTGGATGCGGGTGGCGCAGGACCGGTCATTATGGCACTCTATGGGGGAGGCCTATGTCCAGCAGTGGACGTCTTTTGGCTGACATGATGATGATGATGATTAACAACTTCGGGTAGGTTGCACGAACTTACGATTAAAGACTGTTTGGTGAAACTCACTCTTACACATAGAGTAAATCTTTACTATTCGAAGTAATCTGTGAAAAATTTATATCACCATAACAAAGCACACAAAACATAACATATCTTGCCTACGTCGTATGCATACACACTATTTTATCACGTTGTTATCTACAAATCGATGTGTAAGTATCTAAAATTCCATGAAATATGTGTGCACAGCGTGTCGTCATTTTCAAGGGATATAAAAATGACTCAATTACGTATAAACTGTATATACAGAGAATCCAAAATCTTATCTGTAAGTAATAAAAAATCCTTATTTCGCTATATCGGATGCGTCGCATTTTCCTGAATCGACACCGTTATTAAAATCGGATTAGACCTAAATTTTGAGGATGATTCAGATTGTAAACATAAACGGAATTATGTTTTTAAAGCTTAAAAACAATAAAATACCTAATATGAATCCGGCACGGCCAAAACCGTAATATCAAATCTTTATACCTATCCCGTTAGTGAACCACATATGTATTAAAAATATCAGATTATCTATAGAAATTGCAGGTAGGATTGATTTTTTTACTGTAATGTCAAAGCATTCATGTCTAAATATCTTAAAAAACAAGTTCACCTAGGTCACAGCTTGAGATTATTTGAGTTGGCCGATTTGCATCAAAGTAGTCCATTAAAAAAGCGACTCAGTCGTTCAAAATACAAGATTCAAATTCCAATTACATTTTTATAAAAAGTCAGCCACATTAAATACTCTCAACCATACCTTGCTGAATTATGGGTAAGTAGATATCAATACTTTTTAGGCTTCCGTAGCCAAATGGCAAAAGACGGTACCCTTATGGATTCGTCATGTCTGTCTGTATGTCTGTCCGTCCGTATGTCACAGCCACTTTTTTCCGAAACTAAAAGAACAAAGGTATTAGAGACATGTTCAGATAATTGTAAGCACTTTGGCCGCTCCGATTTAACTTGTTATGTAAACTTGTATACTGTTGAAACTTGGCAAGTAGATGTATAATTTTAATAATGTGTAATTTTAATTTCTTAACTTTTTGTTTAACGTTAACTATGACATGTAAATTGGCTTTATGAATAAATTGAATATGAATATGAATATGAATATATCCTGTGAACCGCATTAAGATTTTCACACAAACAGAAAAAAATCAATAAATTTTGGGGGTTTACCCCCCCCCCCCCCATACTTAGAACTGAAGCTCAATTTTTTTTCATCAAACCCATACGTTTGGGGTATTTATGGATAGGTCTTCAAAAATGATATTGAGGTTTCTAATATGATTTTTTTCTAAACTGAATAGTTTGTGCGAGAGACACTTCCAAAGTGGTAAAATGTGTGTGTGTGCCCCCCACTGTATCTTCTAACCTAAGAGAATGATAAAACTAAAAAAATATATGATGTACATTACCATGCAACCTTCCACCGAAAATGGGTTTGACCGAGATCTAGTAAGTAGTTTTTTTTATACGTCATAAATCGTAAACCGCAATTTACCTTTCATTCAACGGATAATGGTACGGAACCCTTTGTGCGCGAGTCCGACTCGCACTTGGCCACTTTTTATACTACATTGGTGGTAAATAGCCTTCGGCTCGCCTTAAGGTAAGCGGTTACTGTGTGGATAGATCCAACTCCATGGAGGGAAATCGCATGCGAGTTGCCGACTGTTTAAAATCCTGTAGATATACTCCTGTTCTTGATGGGGCTCATACTGCATGGCTATCACTAGATGGCGTGCGAGTTGTGTCGCGGCGAGATAGACTATCCATCTCTTTCTGTACGTCGAGCACAGCTTGCTGCTCAGTCGCTTCGCGCGCGACTGAGCGTCGCCTGCCTCACTCACACCGTGCAAATTAGAAAAAGGAGGGTAGATCTTTCTCGACTCGCGTCGCGGCGCGGCGTCAGTTGCGCTAGACCCGCAGATTAGAACGTAGAAAGAGACTTAAGTCGCCGCGAAGCAGGTCGCGGGCCGTCCTGTAATAGCTGTGCGGGAGTCCCTCGGGAAAACCACAGCACTTCCTTTAGAGTTCATTCCACAGTTGAAGAGCCCGTGGGCAGAAATAATGCAAGATCCAGTTAACGAAATACAAAGAAAACCAAATTATATTATCACTAGCTGCCCGCGCGGCCTCGCCCGCGTATTGCAAAGAACGCAGGCAAACCCGCGGGATAAATACCGTAGAACTGTACAACTTTGCCTTTTCAACATAGCTTTGCCCATCGCATCACATTTCAGTAAAAGCGAAATATCATAAAACTAGTAACAGATACACCTCCCTTTTCAATCTGTGGTTTATAGCTAATCATATTGCTGGCAACACTGGCCTATTGGTTGACGTGTGTCTAACTTCAGTCACGCGTGAGCCGGCTTCAATTGAGGACGTGTTTTTTTGCGGGCCAAAAAAGTTTAAAAAACTTCGGTAGGATATCCGGTCAGGAGAGTCCTACAGGTATGTAATTTTAACTGTAAATAATATGCAGCTTAGAAACGATGTAAACGAAGTTTCAACACGTTATATGCATTACTTTTGTAATAATGATCGTGGGCAATCTCATGATCGTATTTACGTATCACTTTTCACAAAATTGCCCAGCACATTTTTACCGTTAGGGTTGTCACTAGTAGGTATGTTATTATTGACTTGCGAGGAGGCATTTACCGTGCAACGTTGTTTAAAGTTATTTTGCTAATTTAAGAGGAAATATAAGAAACAACCGCTTTATGTAGACGTAGTCTCTTATTTTCACCCTAAATAATTACATTATATCAATTTATTTACTATTACACAATTTATAATGAAATAATAATAATTTCTTATTTTAGAAAACCAAAGCGTTAGGTTTCTTTGCAGTTTAAAAAAATTATGTTGATTTTTGATTGTTTCTTTATAATTTGCGAGCCTTTTTTATTTACTGAATGATTAAAGTATTAAAAAATACTATGAGTGTGTAGATAATCTCCCTTTATCTCCCTTATTTAATGAACAATTCGCTCATCGTTCCTATTGACAACCAAATTGTCCTTACTTGCTACTACTTACTATACTTACACCTTGTTAAGTCGTAGTTGGGTAAAAGTGAAAATTGACAACCCCATCATATTTAGGATTTTGTATGAAGAATCGCATTTTTTTTTATGACTGCCCACATAAGTTTGGAGGTGCAATACTGAACTTAAATGACTTAATACCTATACGAATAAACAATGCCATGTTTATTCTGGATTATAGACTTTGAGTCGTGGAGTTAAGAGATTGTAAGTAAAAGTGGGCAATCTTGAAATTTTTTAATTTTATTGGCCCGCCTGTTTAAGACCCATTTTCTACAGTAAATAAACTTATTTCGACTATGGTTTGCTCACTCACACAAAGAAGAGTATGTCAATATGTTCTTGCCACAGATAAGTTATACAATATGGACCAGCAGACTAGAAAAAAAAGTGAAAGTCTGCAAAAAGCGGGCAAAGTTGTATAGTTTTACGGTATAGCATATTATTATAAACTTCGAGAAAATCCATTATACACGCAAACAGTGAAAAGATTTTTGAAGTCGGTTAAGCGGTTTCGGGGTTTACCTAAAACATACAAAGTTACAAAAGTACAATATCAGAAGTTTCCATTTTATTAGTGTTTATCATCAACAGTCGTTCCCTCAATGCCGAGGATCGTGACATCATGTCCTATTCTTGTTGGCCAGACAATCATACTTGATAGTGTTAGTATAGACTAGACAAAATATCCATGCAAATGAAACCTAAGCCTATCGGGAAAAAGCCATCACCGTCGAAGTATTTTTTTGTTATTTAGGTATATTCAATTTTATTTTCTTTTGCAAGATTGCTTCTGAAATTATAATTTTAAACAGAAGAAATAGCGGTTAGTCGTTACTTCATCATCATCATATCAGCCAAAAGACGTCGACTGCTGGACATATGCCTCCCCCAAAGAGTGCCACAATGACCGGCCCTGCTCCACCCACATCCAGCGGACTCCCGCGATCTTTACCAGGTCATCAGTCCACAGTCCACCTGGTGGGCCTACCCACGTAGTCGTTACTTGCGTGAACTTAAATAGAACAAATGCTGCAAACACCCACGCCCTAACATTATTGTTCAATGTTGTCAATTTTATTGTTTACGTAATAATGACTATCGATTAAGTTGATTAAGGTGAATGATCAAATGATTAATCCCTACTTAGTCTGCCACTCATGATATTAGTTTTTACAGAAACGTAGCCATTTAATGGGGTGTCATTGTGTGCTAATCGCGACCTCTATCGGCGGCTATTAAGATTTTTGGTTTGCGTTTCATTGAGTTAATTATGGTCATTAAGATAAGCACGTCATCTGAGGTGGCCGCGACTGCCTAATGCGTCGCCAATTGGTATGGATGGGTTTAGCCCGCGGCTCCGCTTGGGTTATCTGTAATACATACGCAGGCGAAGTAGCTGTGGCAGCTAGTACCAGCTACATATATACCTACTTATATAAACTGACGCCTGTTCCTGTTTCCCAAAAAATGAATTTCCACTAGTACAGTCAGCATCAAAAGTAACTGCGCAAACGAAGACGTCAAAAGTCTTTATTAGAAGGGAATAAGAGCTTCTGACGTCTTCGATTGCGCAGTTCCTTTTGATGCTGACTGTACTGCTAGTCAGTATAGGATTAAGGGAGGATAAAAAAATATTTGCCGCCATCTTACACAAATTGACCCGTCGTATGGATCCGTAGTCAACAAGGAACCCTTATAGTTTCGCCATGTCCGTCCGTCTGTCCGTCTTCGGCTTAGCTCAGTGACTCTTACTACTAGAAAACTGTAATTATTTACTTAACTTTAATTAATTATATAAATCAACTAATCAAAGCTTGTACTATGGGTACTACACGACGATAGTTAAACATACAAATATAGATAAATAAATACTTAAATACATAAAAAAACTTCTATGACTGGGCTGAAACAAATATTCGTGCTCATCACACGAATGAGACTGAGGTTTATAAACTGATTATGACACTGAATAATACCAAAACGAGTGGTTACGGTGACATACCTGCTAATATCCTAATTAAATGCCTTGGCCTTAAGTTGCCCTCTAACCCATATAATAGGGGTGTAGACACTTAATAAAATAATCAATAATGTCATATTTTCTCGAAAAAGGATTAAAAATGTAGTCGAATGTAGAAAAAATCAATGCAAAAAGTTAAATAATCACGAAGTTATAAGTGTCCATCTTTTAAGAAGGGGTAAGTTTTGTCCCTTTTTCGCAAAACGCAACTTCATATGAAACGATGACGCTGGATGATTGTGACGTCACACTAATAGACGGCAACGTGCCGCGCCCATCGTGTTCGACGCGGCCCCCCACAGCATCCTGTAATGTGACGTCACACACTGTTTACGTTTTCTCTCTCTAACAAGCAATATTAAAACGGTTGTAGCTTCGTTATTCTTTGAGATATCTGAATGGGTTTTTTGTCACTAGGCATATTTTTTTGCCTTCTTTCATTTCAAGTAATAAGAATATTCGAGTCTACACCCGTATTAACCTGTCGCTTAGTCAAGGTGTGTTCCCTGCACCACTTAAATTGTCTGTTGTTTAACCTTTGTTTAAGTCAGGTGACCGCAATGATCCAAACTGTTATCGACCTATTACGATCGTCCCAATACTTTCTAAGGTTGTAGAAAAAGCTATGTATATTAGATTAACTGACTTTTTGACGAAGAACAACATATTGCAACCAAAACAGTATGGTTTTCAGAAAGGACTCAAACGGAGCTAGCTTGTTTTGATTAAGTTAATATGTTACAGAAGCCATTAATGACAAAATACCAATCATGTTTATATTCTTAGACATGAGTAAGGCATTTGATTTTGTGGACCACTCGGCGCTTCTCTCAAAACTAGCTTGATATGGTATCCGGGGTAAGGCATCAGTGGTTCCAAAGTTATTTGTCGAATAGGAAGCAATGCTCCGAAATTACGAGAATAGTTCCAATAAAAAATACCCTTGTTAAGAAAACTAACAGATCACAATTTCGGATCTATAAGTCTGGTGTACCTCAGGGTAGTAATTTAGGCACATTACTATTCCTGTTATAAATAAATGATTTTCCACAGGCAACAACGCAAAAAATCATCCTATTCGCGGACGACACCACACTAATTGTAAAAGGAAACAGTGGAAGTGACTGAGCCAATGATTAACGATGCTCTATCTGACATAATAATATTATGTCAGATAGAGCATCGTTAATATATATTATAGATGGACCAATCCCAATAATCTAAAAATTAATCTGACTAAGACAAAATGTATGCAATTTCGATCCTATAAATCGAATCCTAGACATATATATATATATCAAGTAAGTACAATGATATACCCGTCGAAGAGACGAGCTGTACAAAATTCTTAGGTTTAAACATAAATATTCACTTACACTGGAAAAACCATAAAGATTCAATATGTTCAAAGTTACATAGGTTTTTATACGGTTTAAGAAGAGTGGGGAAAACTGTCTCCGCTGAAGCTGCCATTACAGCCTACTACGGATATGTGTCGTCAATTTTAAACTACGGTCTCTTAATATGATCATGTATCAATTACAGAAAAAGTGTGTACGTCAGTACGTCCAATCACAAATGCGTGGATTACAAATAGTTGTAGACCCATCTTCAAAAAATATAATATTTTGCCTCTAGCATGCATTTTTTTTTATACGACGGTGGCAAGTAGTGTACGGCCCGCCTGATGGTAAGCGGACACCGCAGCTTATAGACGCATGCAACTCCAAAGGAGTAACATGGGCGTTGCCGACCCTTGATATAGCTATAGCTCAAGCCGTCTTTACAATAGACTTAATGCGTCTAAATGCTAGGTTTATATCCCCTAAACTACATGAAATGTAAATCAACAATCAAAAATATGTCCTATGACGATACAGAGAAGTTATTTATCGTTTTAAAATTATGTTATTTTATTCTATCGTTTATAGTTAGCGCCTAGGTTATAATTATAACTTCCTAAATATTTTGTACCAGTCTATCAGAATGATATTGTTATTATATTATGAATAACTTGATTTTCAATTGTTAGTTCTTTTTTTGCCTGAAACACAGGGTATCCTAGCTCAGGCACATGTTATTTGCCTCTAATAGTAAGCTCCTAGTCTATAGTAAAACTAATGAACTAAATGGTTTATCAATAAATTATTTTTATGAAGGAATAAATTCCCTCGCACTCAACATAACGCATCCTCGGTATGTACAAAAAAAAGGTTTGCGTATTTGTAAGGACACAGGGAATATTTTAAATTACGTTCAGATATGTTTGTTCCCGTGTGGTGTCGGGTTGGAATTTCACCACCCCCTTTCTTCCCGTGGGTGTCGTAAAAGTCGACTAAGGGACCAGGGTTGAAGTGTAATGTGGGCGATGAGCTAGCAACCTATCACTGCAATATCACATTTTGTCGATCTTTTATACCCACATTTATGCTAAAAGTGGCGCTGGAACATACGTTTCATGTGCTCTGCCTACCCCTTTTGGGAATAAAGGCGTGAATGTATGTATGTATGTATGTTTAAAGGAAAACAAAGAGCACAGTACATGAATCTTTTACATCAACCTCCTTGTCGTGCGGTTATTTATAAATGGAACGCTTGTAACAGTTGTATAGAAATTTTTAATGAACTTCTTGATAGCATTAAGTCCGCAGTAAGCTCGATTCTCCATACTACTAACGTAGTTACTCTCTCATTTTAAAACTACGTGTTGGATTGTAACGAAACTTTGCATATAGCATGACATGAGATATATCTATGTCCGTAATTTGTTTATGTAGCTTCAGATACCATAGTCATAAAATACAGCGAATTTAAGATTTTCATACAAAACTTGTTTTTGCTGTATTTCGTTTGTTTTATAAACTGGAACCATATAAACTAATTACAGACATAGATATACCTCATGTCATTGTATATGCAAAGTTTCGTCACAATCCAACACGTAGTTTTAAAATGAGAGCGTGACTACGTTTGTATGGGAAGGTAAAATTCGGCCGAAGCTCGATTCTCCATACAAACGTAGTTACGTTACGCTCTCATTTTAAAACTACGTGTTGGATTGTAACGAAACTTTGCATATACAATAACATGAGGTATATCTAAATATGTCTGTAATTCGTTTATGTAGCTTCAGATACCATAGCAAAAAAAATACAGCGAATCCAAGTTTTTCATACAAAACTTGTTTTTGCTGTATTTCGTTTGTTGTATAAACCGAAACCATACCTATTTATAAACTAATTACAGACATAGCATCTCAATGTACATGCAAAGTTTCGTCACAATCCAACACGTAGTTTTAAAATGAGAGCGTAACTACGTTTGTATGGGAAGGTGAAACTCGGCCGAGCTTACTGCGGACTCTTGTTGCATGATCTAGAATTTAAGAGGAAATCGTCAAAATGGCTTCAGGAACATTGTTTTTACTCCGTAAAGGAATATAAGGAAGCAAAATGATGACAATTCAATGTTATGTAAGTAGACTCAAATTATACCTATGTATTAATTGTTTTCTTAAACATTTGCATGCTGCGATGGTTGAATACTAGAACCATGTTAAAAATATGTAAAACCTTCGTACTTACGTATTCTTGCAAATAAACATTTCTATTTCTGTTTCTATAAATGCCCTTACCGGGATTCGAACCCAGGACCGGCTACAATGAGATAGTGATAGATTGCTAGCTTGCCTACAACGTAGTTCAACTTTATTTGTGTAGTTGACTCATACGATACCCAGAGAGGTAAGATCTATTTTAATGCGACACAACACAACCACCCAGGAAATAAACGATATAAGACAGAAACAGTAGATTGTACTCGTACAACAACTGCATAAAAATAGCAATTTTACCTGAGACGTATACATACACCGCTACATACAAACCACTGCTGGTCTTTAACAAAATATACTTTGTGCACTAGAGCATTAAAAAAGGCATTTTGTGCAGCTTACATCCAGCACCGACGTAGACCCTTGCCCATATTCACAAGGGGTATAAGACGCTGACATTTCGATAGTTTCCAACATGTATACCTAACTGAAAAGCCCACTATTGAAAGCTGTATTCTGACCTATCAGTGTACGATGAATTTTATACATTCTCAGTTCTTCTCGCTTAACGATATAATAAATCTTCTGATTGTTTGAGCATCTGCAAGTCACCTAAGCAATTATATAAATCATTGAGAGAAACCATCAAAATTTGTCACTCAAGGATGGAAATCCCGGTGATGCTCAGAAGCGCGCCCGCGCTTACGTCTTGCTACCTATGCACCTTCACCGCAGATTCACGTAACCACACCCTCAACTGACGAGTGGGAACTGTAGAAAACCGAGTATCCTCGACTCAATTAAAAATAGCCATTTTTTTTGAAGTTTTGCCTTCCGACGTAAGCTTCAAGGATAATTTTATGTATTTAATGTATGAATGAAGTTTGTACTTATTTGGTATCGTACCTATTACACATCAGAGCTATAACCACGAACTTCGAAACTCGAAGTTCGGGCACCTCCATCTCTATTGTGCTTATATTACTCGAGTGACAGGGATGCAAGTATACGAACTTCCGAGTTTCGATTTTCGTGGTAGCGCCGCTGTTTGCTTGCATCGTTTGTATTTAACGAAAGATAAACAAACTTATTAAAAGAATGAACTTTTTAATGAAACGTAAATGCGGTTGCAAAATAACTGTTGATTGTTATTCTGAGAGGCAATAAAACTGTTCATTGACCTATTCATCATCATTTTTATTCTTATAATTAACAGCGACCGGTCTATAGTGCTTGTCGTATATATTCTCATATAGGTACCTTACTAGTAGTGGGATGGGAATAGGATTTATTATTAAAAACTGTTGCCTAAGTGAACCTTTATGATATGAACTTATGAACTCAGCAGTATTCCCACAGTGACAGAATACTGGTGTAACCCTAGACAGGCATCATCGTCGGATGAAGTCCTCTATGACAATGACAGAAGTAATTATAATACAAATTGCGGTTAATTAGCACTCGGTCATGTGGTGCGTCACATACGAAAGGGAATCTTGGAATAGTTGGAACACATCCACAAATTACATTCGGACTGCCATGATTGTAAAGCAAAATCCGCACTTAACGTAACGATGTAAGGTTCAAACATATATCCAATACGTCACAGGTGTGGCGGTTCGCTGAGCTCACTGATCGAGATATACATATGTCAAGATGACGACATGAAGATAGACGCAGCTAATTAGTTAGCATTATTAACTAGTATATTATTGGGTTGACGGTGGTTTAGTCGAAACAACAATCCAGGGATATTGATATGGCATATAATAATAATAATTTATTGATAAAACATAATGTACATCAGTTTTACTATAGACAAATATAAAATCAAGAAATCGATATAAAATCAAGTTACGTGTATTGCGGTATCACTGAAGAAAATATGTGGCGAATTTTAAAATCTGCGTCTAGCCTATTAAATATATCGCGGCTTACTGTTGACAGAGATAATTATTTTTTTGCGTAAAAGTCTTATGTTACCACTAATATTCATTCGATGGATGCCATCTTAAACATCCCTATTTAAAATCAAATGCGAAATCCGCTGTTGCAATTCTCCAATTCCAACAAGCAACGCGCGTGAAATACGGCCAAAAGAAAAACTCCGCCTTCCTTCAACGTAGGTTTATGAGCGAGCGTTTAATATTCCGCGGAGGTTTATTAGGAATAAAATAAAGGTGTCGTTTGGCGCTTTTAAGTAATAGGGTAGGGATTATTAAACGGGACCATGGGATCGTCATAATTGCCTTGGGTTGGTACATTAATAAGTATGCTATAGAATGTAAGGATAACTAAGTAGTATTGTCAGTGCTACCTAGCTGCACCGTGGGAACTTAGAATTGTACCTACACTTTGCGCGCCGCTAGCGGGGATTCAGCCAGTCGGTTGGCACACGCGCTCACGGCCGGAAGGTGCTTACGCGCATAATAAAAGTTGTGACCAATTTATTAAAAAATGACTTCTTCGTGAATTCTTTCCGTTCGAATGCTTACTGAAATTATTCATCGGATTCAGAATTTTCGCCACTCTTTTTAATAACAGAACATTTAAAGAAGAAAATAAAATCATTCAACACTACATTAAGGTAAAGCAATTGTAGACACATCATAATAAAAATGATGTATTAATATTATTTCCAAAGATAAACCGTTTTTTTATTTCACTTAACCATTAATTATAAAATCATTTCTAAGCGGTGTTAACCCTAGCGTCGATTGGCCGGCACGGCGGGCTACGACCCGCACGTTCAAGGTCGCTCCATTGTTAAATTTTGTAGGCATGTAAAACGGTAGTGTTTTTTATTCAGACTTGTGTATCTGTTCGTAAAACTATTATATAATCTGTGGTATTGTTCCTCCACCAGTTTGAAATAATAACCTAATATTACGTAGCACTAATACCACATAATTAACATTTTGCTGAGCAATGTTTCGTGTCCTATGGATATCTGTTAGACTTCACGGGCTTCAGATTAGCTAATCAGCAGGGAGCTGCCCGTTACCCCGTCTAAAAAAGGACTTTATTAATAGATTGGCACTACCTAAACGCAAACACAGCGAAAACAGAAATCGAACATATATTTTTTTTGCAGCATTAAATGTTTATTGATCGTTTTCTCTACAAAAACTATTTTTATGTTATCATAGAGTAACAAAGGAGTAAAAAGATAATATACCTTAAATTAAAAAACTAAACACTAAATTAGAAACTAGGATTATAAATAAAAAAATTGGCCCAAATCACCTTCTGAGGGCAGTGTGCCCAGAAGGCTGGCAGCATTGCCACGTTGTATGGCAATGCTGATCCGCTGTGCCAGATATGATCCAGCCTTCTGGTCACGCGTCACCTCTACCTGGCGTTAGGAACTTTCCTTGAAAAGTTCATGGGCGCTTTCCCCCCACGGTCCCATAGTCTCAACCCCAAACGGCGCAAAAAGGTAGCCACTACTGATGGCTGTGTACTTGCGCCGCTTGAGGAGTTCCGCCGAATTTTCCGCAAAGCCAGCCTTTACGGTGGTGCCGTGGAGATGAGACAGCGCTACAGTATCGAAACATGTCGCATCCCAAACCAGCGGCCGTCCTATCTTCCATGGCACGAGGGTCATGCCGTCGGGTCTCTTTCCGTCATCACGGGAAAGGCCGGTTGGTGCTAAAATAGCCGGCGTTTCCGCACTGGCTAGGGCCCGACGGATGACGTCGTTTAAATTCGCATGAAGGGAGGCACGCCCTGCACTTCTGCTGCAGGACAATCCGTGGTGACCCAGTTGGTCGACTGGGTCACCGCAGCGACAGCGGTGAGGGGCAACGCAGGTCACGCCCAGGCGGAGAGCCACAGAAATGCGGAATGTAGAATTGTTGAGTATTTATTGACAGTTATAATGTACATGTTCTTTGTGTTACGGAACACTGGCTCAAAAGCCATGAAATTATGTTTAACTTTAAAAATCACACTGTGAGCTATTTTTCTAGACAGCAATGTATGCGTGGAGGATCTCTGATAATTATAAATAAAAACCTTAAATATAAAGAGCGGAAAGATATAGTTCGCTGAGTTGTCTTGTGCGGAACTCGATCATTTTAAAATAATTTGTGTATATAGGCCGCCGTCTGCGGACTTCACTCTTTTCGAGTCAATAATGGAAGAAGTCCTAAATAAAGTTTTTAACAGCCAAAAATGTATTGTGGTTTGTGGGGATTTTAATGTAAATCTGCTGGAAAACACCAGCACATCATCCAGTATATTATACATTTATTTAAGTCTTACGACTTAGTAAATCTTTTTTGTGAACCCACGAGAGTTACGGACACCACTGAAACCTTCATAGATACTATCTTTTGCACAAAGGACCCAACTGATAAGCAAGTTTTTAACAAGTTGGGCTCTGATCACTTTGGTGGTTGGCATGTTTCAGTGGTAAGGTGGATGAACTACCCTGAAATAAATGATGTACTGTCCTCTGTAGATCATTGGTTTACTACTAATAATTTACTTCTCAATGCCATGAAAACTAAATGTATTAGATTCTCTTTGCCATTAGGCAAATTTTGGACATTAGTCCAGCATAGTAGTGATGCCCACGTGGTTTTAAAAGACGAAATTTTAGATTTTTCAGACAAAGCTGTTTTTCTAGGCTTAACCTTGGATTCTAAATTACAGTGGGGTACGCACATTTCTACACTGGCAGGTAGACTAAGTTCAGCAGCATACGCGGTGAAAAGAATCCGTCAACTTGCAGATGTTGAGACAGCACGGCTGGTGTATTTTGGATATTTCCATAGCATCATGTCTTACGGCATATTATTATGGGGCAAAGCCGCTGACATAAATTCAATTTTTGTTTTACAGAAACGTGCTGTATGTCACCTATATAATTTAGGAACACGAGTGTCTCTTAAAGACAAATTCAAAGAAATCAATATTCTCACTGTGGCTTCCCAATATATTTACGAAAATATAATGTATGCAAGGAAAAATATAGACATGTATAAATTGAATAGTGACATACACAATTATAACACTAGAAATAAAAATAAATTGGCGATTCCGAGATTACGTTTAAATAGAGTAAATAATATGTCATTCATGTGGAACAGTGTGCGCTTTTATAATAAGTTACCATCTAATTTAACGGAATTGTCAATGAATAAATTCAGGTCAACTGTGAAACGACAGCTTTTACAGAAAGCTTATTATACTTTAAAGGAATTCGTAGAAGATAAGGATGCATTTATGTTAAAATAGAATATATATAAATATATAGTTATAATATGACATGTAAAAGAGCTAGCATAAGCCTATTTACGGAATAAATATTTTGATTTGATTTGATTTGATTTGAGCGTTCCGATCGGTGATGAAGGCAGAGCTTGGAGCCACTGCCCTGATTCCCACTCAGCAACGGCTAGGAGCCGAGCACGCTCTGGGAAGCTGGTTGCCGTTTGATACAGATTATCCCGTACCAGCCTACAGAGCGGCTCGTCCCAGAGTCGCTGGGAAGCGAGGTTTCCGGGCAGGTCAGTGTTTGGACATGCGTCGGTCCATGCATTTTTGACCTCGGTCATGCAAGGAATGTCGAAATGTTGGATAGGAGACTAGAATTTTGGAAGTAAGTTTTAAAGAACTGCGGACTGAGGACAGATATGCCGGGAGCGAAACACTAGAAACTTTCCTAATTCCTAAGTAGACCACCATGTCTTATTGGAAGGGAAGCCTGTGTCCACGAACGATTGTCCAAATTTACGTTTAACACTGACACTAAAAGGTTCTGGATAATTTGGTCAATTGTTTGTAATAGGGTGGAATATTTCGAAAAGTGGCTGCACCTTAAGACGTAAGTAAATTTGGGTACAAATAGGCAGTATCAGATAACTGTGTACGCTACGTGGGAATTTATTTTAGTGAGACGGTCCGAAAAATCGTTAAGATTTTTAATTTTGCTGCCTAAGAAACCGGGAAAAGATTCGTCTAAGACCGGTGCAACTAAAAGGTGAAGTGTGTTCTTCTCAATTACTTTAATATTGGGAGCAAGGAGGCGGAATTTAGATAAAGCGAGTTCTTTGTCTTCACAAGTATCCGAAAAGAAAAGCTCACATTTAGAAAAAATCAGTTCTAGTCCAATACCGTGAAATTGTTCAATTAGAACGCGAAGGTCCTCCAGAACTTCGCTTACATCACCTCCCAGGGTACCGTCATCTAAGTACCATACATTAAACAGTGAATTTAAATTCGAAATGATGGGGTGGATTGCTAAACTGAAAAGCGCTGGCCCAAGCGGATCGCCTTGTTGACAGCCAACGGCCGAGGAGAGAAGGTTTTCTTTAAACAGTAAATTTGAAGCGTTGCTATAGCACTGCCAGATAAAGTTGTATACTTGTGGTAGTTTTTCACGGGTTTGTGCCAGGAGGGCAGCTCTGTCAACACTATTAAAAGCGTTCTTAACATCTACCTTTAACAGGACCTTACCGGAGGTTTGTGTGACGTGGGTTCGGAGAGCGTGAACCGCTGCTTCGCAACCTCCTTTGGACCCAAAGCCCAGTTGAGTCGGTTGGATTGGAAGTACTGACTGAGTAGTCCAGATGCAGCAGCGCAGCCAATTTTAGCCAGAAGACAGCGATATGTTGTACCCACCGCAATCGGTCTAATACCGCCGTCTTTCTTTATCAGAGCGCAGAGGTTAGCCAGAGTTACAGTGTGCTGGTGATTTCAGGATGTATTTTTCCTGAAAGCATAAGGTTACTCAGGCCTGCCAGAGCCTTTAAGAGTAGCTCACCAGCTTCGCCTGAGCTATGGCCAAGGAGATCTTTAAGATGTTGGGCGGTTAACCCGTCTAATCCGCCAGCTGAGCCACTCTGGAAAGTCATGACAGCTCTGAGAACCCCATCGGCGGAAGTAATGAGCGGAGGTGTTGACGAATCGGGAGGATCAGGGAAATTTTGGTTTGTGGATGGCAGAGGGTGTTTGTTTTGTAAAGCTAACAGGGTTTCCTCGTTATTGGTGGCTATACAATCGGTTGAAAAAAGTAAACGGGCTGCTCCTCTGATATCGCCCTCTCCCACTTTGTTTTCTATATTTTTATATAAAGAAGTATTATGTTTAGGCATTATTCTATGGAGATCTTCGAGGGAATATGGGTGTTGGCAGTTATTAAGAGATGTTGTTTTGCTTTGGTCGACTATGTGAAGGATACGATAGGGGAAGGTCAGGAGTTGCTCCTAAGCCTGATAAGTATTTTCGGTTAGAACAGTTTGTATATCGGTGGCTAGTTTTTGTGATACCGATATCCTCGCGCCTCTCGGGACACGTTTGATTATCCGGGTACTATTTTTTAAACGCCAAGGTTTCCGAAATATTACTTGATGTGAGAAAGGGATACGAGCGATTGAAAATATGGACCTTATTGCATTAGCGGAAGAACGATATTGTGAAATATCTGCAGTAGATCTTGTTGACTTCAATATTACAGTTGTATGTATTTACAGGTCTAATTGTCAAATTAGCAGTTCGGACTTCCTTAGCTATCTGGATCGCCTGCTCGATAAACTAAGTACCGATGATAGAGACTGCATAATATTAGGAGACATTAACATAAACGACTTGGAGTGCAACGATAAACCTGAGCTAAAAAATTGTACGACTTGCTCGCAGCCCATGACTTTAGAAACGTGGTAAACTTTCCAACAAGAGTGACAGCCACAACGTCTACTAATCTCGACCACGTTTACTGGAACGGGCCGCGTTCTGCGCTCCGCGCCGCGCCGGTCACCACGCACCTCAGCGACCACCTCGCCGTCCAAGCCTAGCTGCTGCGCCCGCGCGCCCCGCCCGCGCCCCTCACCCGTCGCGCAAGGGTGTACTCGCCCCGATACTACCACGAATTCCGAGCTGTGATACGGAGTGTGGATTGGCATGAAATTATCCACAGAAATAATGAGTCCGTACTTAGAAATAAATTCGAAATTTGTTTTCCGATAAAAACCATGAACAACAAAAAAGTGGAATCGTGGGTGACGAGCGATATTTACGACCTTAAGATGTTATTGTTCGAAATTATCGAGCTAGGAAAACAATCACCAGAGAACGAACATGTTTAAAATCTAGTTACAAGTATGAATAATAAGTACATTAACCTTCTGCATGCGAAAAAAACTTAGTTTTATACTACCAAAATAAACAACAGCACGAACACTATTCGTTCTATTTGGGCTGTCATAAACCAAGAAAAAGGGAATACTTTTCGTGATCAAGTAGATTTTACAGATCTCATAACGGACTCGGATGGAGCAAAATTTCAGACGAAAAAGGCTGCTGCCGATGCCATGAACAGTCGATTTGCCGGCGCGGCCGCTGCGTGCGGCGCGGCGCCCGCCGACCTGGTGCGCGCGCTAATTCATTCCGTCGCAGCGGAACTGTCTCCATTTCTCGCGACCATTTACAATAGATGCCTCCGCGAGGGTGTCTTTCCCGATCCATTAAAAGAAATTCGTATATCGCCGCTATTCAAAGGGAAAGGGAAAGAGAAGTGACATCGATGGATACAGACCAGTTGCCATTATCCCAGTGATAAGCAAGATTCTCGAGCACGGCCTAAGCTCGAGGTTGACGGATTTCCTTAACACAACTAACTGCTTATCTAAAAGACAACATGCATATCGGAAAGGTCACTCCACAACCTCGCTAACACGCGCTGTAGTTCGACAGATAATGGAGGCTCGTGAACTCAGAAACCAAGTTGCAGTTCTATGTTGCGACCTATCTAAGGCGTTCGATGTCGCAGATCATGAAGTTCTGGTCAATAAACTTCGACACTATGGCCTTGAAGGTCCTTCACTGGCGCTAGTAACAGACCTGCTGCGGAACAGAACGCAGGTTGTTGTTGCGGACAGCGGTCGCGTAAGATCAGATGCAATAACCACAAGTATGGGCGTGGCACAAGGCTCCTCTGTGTCAAATATCCTCTTCTCGTTACTGCTGAACGACCTGCCAGACGCCATTTACAGTGGAGAGACATACATGTATGCTGATGATGTCGCGGTTGTCGTGTACGCCCCAACCTATGAAGAGCTTGAGGATAAATTAAATTTGACCGCCGCATCGGTAGCAAACTGATCTACTGACAACGGCCTCATTTTAAATACAAGAAAGACCCAACACATAGCCTTCGATCTGTCCGGCCGCCCAGTGAGATCGCTGTCAGTATTGGCTGCGGGCGATATCATTGACCAAGTCTCCAGCTCAACATTCCTGGGGTTTGAACTGGACAGTAGCCTGACCTGGAGTTCAAATATTGATAAGATGTGCACTAAACTGTCAACGGCCTGTTTTGCCCTAAAACGGTTGGCGCGAATACTTCCGACGGAAATAGTGCTGGCCTGCTATTTTGCATCGGTACATGCGCACCTGCAGTACGGAGTCGAGCTGTGGGCTGGAGCCGCCCGCCGATTGGGAGAGAGTTATTCGCCTGCAGAAGCGTGCAGTACGTGCAATAGCGCGCGTCTCACAAACAAACTCGGCAAAACCAATTTTTAAAATGCTAGGTATATTGACGCTACCTTCACTTTTGATATTCCAAATGGCGGTGACTGCTCGCGATGAAGTGGTCACACTTTGTGTAAAGGACGTCCCACGTAGGTACGCGACCCGCAGCATGCGCGCAGGAAAGCTGCCCCTTGTATCGCACAGACTCGCGAAGTCAAAAAAACTCGCCCATATCATGGGTCGCAAGGTATACAATCACCTCCCAGGCGACATTATTGCTGCTCGGAGTACATCCGTATTTAAAGCAAAACTTAAAAAATGGCTAATCGAGCAGGCGTTCTATGACCACAAGGAATTGTTTTGTCCTAGTCCCAGTGTTGTGTATTAAAATATATATATATATATTGCTAATGTACACTAGTAGGATCCTTGTAGTGTAATAAATATTCTATAACAATGTAAATGTACCTCTGACATGTAATTTGTATTACCAATAAATGGATTATGATTATGATTATGAACCGGTAGGGGGTCAACGTTGATGACATGTCTATCGTCAGAAGATTTGTGTTTTTTGCCCATGTGTACTTTGAGCCCGTGTTGGTTTTTAAAGTACCTAGTTTGGGAGCACAGAGAGCATTGCAATACATTTTGCGGTGCTTCGTCGATTATATATTTATTTGTAACATCTCGCCGAACGTTATCATTATCAAACTGAGGATAAGTGGTACCGGAGATTACTCATTCCATACAAACTCACAAAGCTACAATCTCGCAGTTCTTTTCCTCTTTTTTATTTTACTTTACTATTATTTGTACGTTTTTTCCATATCTCAGGATCATGGGGTCCCGGACTTTTGGAAGGCATGCGTGGGGCCGAAGCCAACTGCGCAGAGGCCCTTTAAAACAAAAATAATCTAAAGGGATACACATGGCGGATACCATCTCCGAGCGCAAAACATGATACACCCGGTAATGGTCCCAGCCAGGTGCAAAGACTATTGCAGTGCAACACTGTGCTGCGATGGAAACTAAGATAATGGGTTATTGGGGTGAATGGTACCCACCATTCACCAGGTCTGGAAAATGGGTTATGGGAGGAGACTAGCAGACACCTGCCGTGGCAATTAGTCTCAAAATTGTGAAAAGGCAGGCGGTGACTCGCCAACTCGCTAAGTGGGCCCCACAAAACAGTGCGACAATGGAGCAACACGTCAGAGCGGCTGTGAGGTTGTCGAGAGGTGAGCCTGCGGTGCGCCAGATCCCGGTCATCCGTTCAAAGGCCGCCGGCGTTACGACATTTTACACGTCCAACCTGGAGCATAGGTTCCGCTCTTGCCACTCCACTCTGGCCGGCCGGTTAAGGCAAGCACAGAGGCGAAGGCCAGATCACTCGGGCCCTCTGGATGTTAGGGGTCCGCGGTGTCGCCTCTCACCGTCAGCTCGCCACAAGCTGCCCCCGCGGCCTTATTATTATTATTATAGATACGTTAAATGTTATGTACGAATAAATGTCTGATTCTGAAGCTGTTTACCTTTATTGCACCGACGAGACTTTCTTATGGTAGGCACTTACCTGAAAAAAGAAACAACATTTGATAACTTCAGGGCCTTGAAAATGAATTGAATTATCTTGTTCTCATACAATTAGACAAAAACAATGTTGCTTTGCCTTTGAATTGTACAATCATTTCATGACAATAACAAGGCCATGAGATTTTTGTCAAGCACGAGAAGTCGATTGCATTAAGATATTTGAAAATGCTTAGACATGCAATAAAGAACTGCTGTGAATAAAGTGTCATAAATTGGGTTCGAAAAATCTTCATTCTTCGAATAAATTGGCTATGCTGAAATCGAAGAGACGTTTTATCGACGAATGTAGGTACATATTAAGTCCATGCCACATAACGATGTTGATGAATTGATGCCCTTTTATAAGACACTTTAATTTAAGGGGTTAGTTCGTGTAATGAATGCTGTTACAGTGATTCGATCAATCTAATCGCTCAGTCGTTGACAGTGATCCTACTAGTGATAGACTCATCAATAGAAGATCGATGAAAATTAATAAGCATACTATAAAACAACATAACCCTCTCCACTCGCGACTAATGACATAAAAATACTTTTTCTAGTTGTATAGATCCTAATGATCATGACTCGTGCGGCGTTTAAAATTATTTTAACTATTTGAATGCCAAACATGCCCTAGACCTACTTTGCTTTGAGTGTGCCTATTGCACGTTATATTTATGGCGATTGAAAGGAAAAACGTCATGTACATAATTTTTGTAGGCAGTAAATTGTCTTTCATCCTGCTGTTCAGAAAAGTCATTGTTGCCCTCAAATTAGGGATTTCGCTTTTCCTTATACTAGAAGGTGTGACAAGCAGTATGTGCCACTCGGTAGTAAAATTATTTCCATCTTGGGCGTTAACACTTGAATCCCTCGTTAGACTCAAGATTCCCGATTCCGATCCCCCGCTACGCGACTGTCAATCTTTCGCTTCACTCAGGATTCAATATAAATCCACCGCCCGCGCTGTAAATCTAAATATATAAACGTAAAAGTCCTGACTGACTGACTAACTGACTCACTCCACCAAGCCCAAACCGTTGAACCTAGAAAGCTGATTTTTTCACAAAAATTTTGCTCCCTTGAGACACTATCTACTATTTCATCGGACTGAATATACATTGATGAAGTTGACACCTGATATTTTTGCCGTTTCGAATTCCAGAAATTTAATGTGATAAAAACAATCATGCTAAATATAAAACGTTAAAAATGAGCCAATTTCCATAAAAAAACTCTTATGACATTCGCAGGCTAACGGCGTGATATTTTAAGAAAGTTATGTAAGATACTTTCCTAAATTGACTGTCCATTTGCGCGAAATTCCCCCTTTCCCAGAATAAACTTGTATAAACTAAAATAATTTGATAAAAATAGTTTTCCCAAAATATCACGGCCCAAACTAATTTCTAAAATTATTCTTGTTTATATAAGTCATTCTAGGAATAGGGAAACTTCGCGCACATTGTCTTGTCAGGAGTGTAGCTAAGAAACTTATAGCTGGGTTTTTCTAATAAATAGATATCATGATCACTGAGCATTGCTGTTACTAAGATGGTTTTTTTTTATGAATTATTGGGAATACTTAAAATAGCGAGTACAAACATACCGTATTATTACACCACATCTTTATTTAGTGCAGTCATAATCATAACTAAAATAGATGCTAAGATTTGCTAGTTGCATCTAGTTTTTATTATTCTTGAGAATATCCTTTGCTTTGAGATTTCAAACGACGCATTGTTCTCCCAATTTGGAGTAATTTCAAAATGTCATTAAGATATGCAAAATGTCGCAATATAAATTATTATCTCAGTATGATCTTACTTATAACGAAACCATACGAAAAAATTGACACAAATAAGTAAATTACTACTTACTAACTATGGACGCTGAACATAAGATAAGTTTTTTGTCTGTCAGATGTTACTTGCGCAGTAGCAAATGAACTATTAAATACAGAAAATGATAATTGATAAACATAAATAATAGAATAAATAACAGAAATAAATTAGATACTTAATTCATGTTCTTCATCATCAATCATCTAAGGTAAGATATCTGATAACAGTGATTATTGGCATTAAATTATTCACAATGTCACATAAAACACGCACTGTAACACGCAAAAGCTTTTTAAATCAATTAAAGATCGGCATTAGGCAACGCACATGTGGCTCCTCTGGAGTTGCAAGCTTCCATAGGCTACTGTGTCCGCTCACCATCCGGCAGGCAGTGAGCTTGTTCACTACCATTTTGATATAAAACACTCTTTGTTTGCGTTTCTTTTACACAAAACGTGTAATAATTCTTTATATGAAATAAAATACACTGGACTAGCGATGTAATATGTCAACCTTATCTATAACAAGACCTAAGCTGCATCCAGCCTATGGCAGTTGACAAGCAATCTTACAAAAATGTATACTTTGATTTATTTTGTGAAAGTGGTCTCTATTACTGATTTTTTAAGGTTGAATTTTAAAGAGGAGTAGAATGAGATTTTTGACCTTTTCATAAATGGCAGAGTTGCTTCAGTATCTGAACCAGAGTAGATAGTCTGGGAAGTTTGTCAACCTCAGACGCCCGAGTTAGTCTCGCCGGCTATCCTACAGTGACCCACACAATGAAACAAAGTGTGTGAAAACTCCTTTATTTATCTGGAAACTTAAATTCCTTTGCCACATTAGTTCATGGTTGAGTCAGTTGTTATAAGTTAAAACAACCTACATGGAATCATAGATACGAAAATTGCTTTGTAAACCGCAAACTGGTATGTCATGGCATGATACTGTCAAATTGGTTTCCTAAATGGTTCAATATGGCTCTCTTTTACTTACTTTACTTTTTGATGTACTCATATCCCAAATTCATAAAATATACATAATTACATAATTATATTATTTAACCTCGTAAGTCCCCGCGTAGGTACCAGTAACAACAAATTTAAATCGAGTTTTGAACTCTAATGGAATTAGCGAAGGTCCCGAATTCGAAATCGCATAAATCCATCTGGAACTTACGAAAACAAACCACCAAGTTATTTAACTGATAGAATCACAACATTCACAACTAACAAAGATGTTAGAGCCGTTTATTGACATTATC
The DNA here is from genome assembly GCA_947049275.1 of Epinotia bilunana. Taxonomy (NCBI): domain Eukaryota; kingdom Metazoa; phylum Arthropoda; class Insecta; order Lepidoptera; family Tortricidae; genus Epinotia; species Epinotia bilunana. Next base: position 18,078,275 of record OX346257.1, read on the forward strand.
AGCGCCTTATAATAGTTACAGCAAAATTTTGTTAAGTTCAATATAATATTTATTTTATTACAATAGGCGTTTTTACAAAAGATATATAGTCATCCTACTTGCACACGTATTCAAATACAATGCACAATAGACGAAGCATACAAGTATACCACCACAAACCACGAGGAATGCCACGCCTGCGTGAGGTCAACCGCTGTCCTCCATTACTTTCAAAATCGTCTAAGCATCTTTCTCTAAAGAAAGTACTGCACTGCGTGAAAGCGAGACAAAACTGGCTTCAGAACACATCGAGAAGGGGACACCGTTGTGTATCCGATCTTTTGTCACCCGAGATGTTGTACCTAGAATGGACAAAGCTTCTTTTATCATGCAAAGGTAAAAGTATGCTCCTTCATTTTCTTTCTAATGTCAGGTTTCTGTAATTACGCTAGGTATACAGTTTTAAACAAAGAGTTCCGTTTTTAATATCTACGAGACCTTTATCTTCAACTGAAGCCTGTAATTTTGATGTCAATAAACATAAACCTGCCAGTGAACTGTAACGGAACGTGCAATAACCGTTTTTACGGTTGCTCTTTTTGGCCATCGCCACAACAAACAATAGATTTTTAGACACAGTGGGACTTATGACATAGATGCTACAGTGGCCAGGAGTGACGTCATCAGCGTATCTAGGGCACTATGTCCAAGCACGGGTCAAAGGTTATAATTTTTTGGTCTACGGAGCTTGAGGGCCGAAACTGCAAAAGCGTGCGCTTCGTGCACGTTAGAGCGCTGATCGATGCGTTCACAAAGGAACTGGTTGGCGAGGTAACGGGCCACGCCGGATGGCACAGTGGTGGCGCTAACGCAGACGAGTCGCCTCTAAAAGCTGGCCGGTGGCGCCCGCGCCGTCAGTTGCAGATTCCGCCGTTCGGCGACTGTTGTGTTGGTCCTTCCGCAAACAATAGAGGCGTGTTCCATGTGCTGGTGATGATCGTAAACATTTACAGTTATCGTGCCTTGCTTGTTTGAGTGAAAGTGATACGCTCAAATTTTATGGAAAGGTCTAAATAATTTTCACGGTGAGTTTGAAAATGTGGATGATTATAGGAAGGAAAATCACAGAGCTCGTGATTAGGTCATGTCTACACGAGGGTATGTCAGGTGATAATTGGATGTTAAGGAAAACCTGTGCAAATAAAATAACGGATATCACAGCATGAATACGAATCAAACAAAATATTGTCATTTTATTAAAATCTATGGCTGCTTGAATATACGTCTCGTTCTTGATTTAATTAGACATCAAACAAGTTTCGTGTTTTATATTAAACTGGTTTAAACGATATACACGATAACACTTTAGCTATTTAGCTATTATTATATAATATTTGTACAAACACCCACACAAATATATGTCATTAGAAATAAACTAAGTTTAAGACACATGTTTTGTTCAATATTTAGAATATAGCAAAAATTATAATGACAACTTGACTTGATGAAAATGTATATTTAAGTAATTTTTACTCGTGTTTGTTCATGTGAACTCCCATACCAACACCCAAAATTTTCTCCTGTTATGGGATAGTCACCGGAATAAAATATTCTATTTTAATTAAAGGAAGCTTATTGTAGAATTTTATCCAAATTCGTTCATTAGTCTTAACAAAATAAATCACAGCATATATATATCACTATAATATGATGATTGTCGTTCGAGGAATTGAATCTTTACTTAAAATTCGGCAGATGACAAGTAAATTTTTCCAAAAAATTGTTCTTTGCCCGCAGGGTAGTTGCGTATTAAACTAAAATTGTTTCATCAGTAATGTGTTTCAGTAGTATGGTAATCTGTTCACTGAGCAAGAATCCTAGAAATACATACAAAAACAGTGCTTAAAACGGTTGTTAGTTAATCGCATTATTATATACAGCGGCATATGACCTAGCGCAATCCGAAAACAATCATCTAAACACGAAGGCCGATTTGGTAACTGACCTAACCTATTCTTTAAACAACTGGTGCGCTATATTATTGGCTAAAACAATAACATCTCGCTAATAAAGTAACGAAATCTAACAGATGATATCGCTGTTCTTTTGAAATTTTAACAACAGAAGTTAACATCTTAAAATGTACATCTTAATTACAAGCACTTCTCCACTGAATGGTTCTCGAAATATGCAAATAAGTTAAAATACACTAATGTTTCCGCAATCTGAATCAAGGCCAGTTGCCAGATTTCCGTTTATAAATGCATTAAATTTGGTACCCTAAAAAACATTGAATAGGAATATCTATACTATGTATTCAGAGCAGTGACGCGTAGTTGCAGTGTCCAAGAGGCAACCGGATGGCTCGCGCTATTTGAGCTCTTGAAGTGTACTGGAAAAGCCCTGTGCAACCCGAACTGAGCCTGACTCGGGCGGAAATAGAAAAAATGTATGAAAAAAATGCCGCCGTTTGAAACTACGGTTGCCTAAAATTGTGTATATAATGTTTATATAATGAAATTCTGTAATCGAATACCTGGCGACAATATTTTTTTTCACCCCACCTCTAATTTCGTTAAATCCCAGTCCAAGTTGGCTCGGTTCGGGTTGCACAGGGCCGTTCCACAACGCTTCGGGAGCTCAAATGCCGCGAGCCATCCGGCTGACTGTCGGACACTGAAACTACGCGTCATTGCTTCAAGTATACCTAGTCACTAGCATTCATATTATGCCATAACAAAGAGGGAAAACATATATGACACGTCCTAAATGGTCCTAAAGAGTCGTGTCAGAAATTTTGCGCGTTTTTGCGTGACGGATATTAAGAGTCCGCAGTAAGCTCGATTCTCCATACAAACGTAGTTACGCTCTCATTTTAAAACTACGTGTTGGATTGTAACGAAACTGCATGCACAATGACATGTGGAATATCTATGTCTGTAATTAGTTTATGTAGGGTTCAGACACCATAGTAAAAAAGATACAGCGAATTTAAGTTTTTCATACAAAACTTGTTTTTGCTGTATTTCGTTTGTTTTATAAACTGGAACCATGTAAACTAATTACAGACATAGATATACCACAGGTATATGCAAAGTTTCATCACAATGCGACACGTAGTTTTAAAATGAGAGCGTAACTACCTTTGTATGGGACGGTGAAATTTGGCCGAGCTTACTGCGGACTCGTAATGCTGTGACTGTACAATTTCATTAAGGCTTTCGACCAACTTCTTTAATTTAGGTATTTTCTGTAGTTCTGCGGGTCGATCATGTAACGCATTGTACAATCTTTAAGTAGATCTAAATGTCAATTTTTCTATGAAAAAATGACAGTTGGACTGTCCTAACGCGCGTTGGAAACGTTACGTGATTACCCCTCTGTAAGCGTAATCCCGAAACCGGGTAATAACAGATCTAACCCATCATGGCCATATCACAATAACGAGCAGTCAAAAGCGATATCGAGTTTTATCTTTATTTGTTACGTTAAGTAATGTACGTAATTGCAATCTAAATCTCTCTATGACCCATTTATACCCTTCGTGTGTCCCTCAATACGCAAGGCTGATGTGTTTACTCTTAAGTTTTCATGTATGAGATTGCATGTTTTGTTGAAACCACAGTACCCCGAGCCGGAGACGCATCGCCTCATGTATCCTACCTAGACAAGCGTTAGAGCAGCATTTAGTGGTTTATACATTGTAAATATAATTATACATACATACATTCACGCCTTTATTCCCAAAAGGGGTAGGCAGAGGACAATGAAACTTATGTTCCAGCGCGATTATTAGCATAAAAGTGGGTATAAAAGATTGACAAAATGTGATATTGGCCCATCGCCCACAACACACTTCAACCCTGCTCCCTTAGTCGACTCTTACGACACCCACGGGAAGAAAGGGGGTGATGAAATTATAAGCCGAGACCCCTCGGGCATCTAACCCGACACCACACGAGCAAATATAATTATAATATTGCAATTAATGCCGCTAAAAACGATTAGGTAGCAAAGTGAATAATTATCGTATTTTGTTAAAACAAAGTTTAGTGAATGAACAACAGTCGTTAAGATATGTACCTACAACTTATTAAAAACAAAAACATTAATGAGGTATTTTGTTCTTGATGTTGCTTTTCTTGTTTCCACCCAATAAAGTTTTTAGCATATAAATAGTAAAAATTAAGTTATCTTGTAATAACAATACCATTTGCGCTCTTGCCCAAATAAACCTTACTTCCAAGGTAAGATGAAAACGTACATAAAAGTTAGCTGAAAGAAAAGGTTTAACGAGTATGCTCCACCAACCAACCAACCAACCATATTTCAGACATCTAACACTGGGCACACTACACCAACGTCACGATTCTAGATCAATATTAAAAAAAAACCTTTGTATAGCGTTTTTAAATAGAGCCTCAAATTTATTTACATATGTCTACGATCGGATTATGCCAGTAAATATTTAGTTTATTGTAGTCTAATTATTACTGTACTATCGACAACACAGCTAACTGACCATCGGTACACCTTAAGTGCATTGTAATAAGGTTCTATATAAACACTGGATGGTCAGTTAACAGTGTTGTCGTTTGTACTAGATAAGATAGAAAATAGCTTGTTAAGTCATTCTGGTCTCACTAAAATGCACAGCTGGCCAAATGGCGACTTGACACGTTCAAATTCAGTAGGCGGATGTCAACATCTCACTTTCTACATAAACTTACAGTTCGGTCTACATCAGCTTCCTCGTAAGCAGTAAAAGCTGCAAATGATATCATGGCCTCCGAATTCGTCCACTAATCCACTTTCACAATAGATGTTTTAAATACGTTTTAGGGGACAGATCTTATCCAAATCGAATTAGCACAGCAAGCCCAATAAGGTTTGCGTTATGGGCATCGTACCTACTAGACGACGATATATTGAAATACATAGAAAACATCCAAAACTCAGAAACAAATACATACCTATTTACCTTACCGGGATACGAACCCAGAACCGTCAGCGTCAGCTTCGTAGGTTTCACTAATTTAACCGGTAATTTTACTTAAATAGTAACGAATAACATTAAACCATTGATTCGATTAATTTAAAATTCGACATGGAGATAGGTTAAATTGCGGAACAAAATAGTTCACGATGTATCTGGCCGATTTACTTAACCTTTATACCTCATTTACACTCTCGTGCGAGTCACGAGACGAGGCGTGAGACGAGGCACGAGGCGAGAGTGTGAATAGACGCTCGCGGCTCGTCTCGCGACTCGCAGCGCTCGCGTTCGAAGCGGTTTTTTGGGCACGAGTCAAAGGACCTCGTCGCGAGACGAAGCGCGAGGCGAGCGTGTGTTTACATTCGCGCTCTCACTTCATTCTATTGCGACGAATCGATAAAAACCACCATCTTCTTGGGCGTCGTTTTTTTAAAACATTTATTTAAATTAGTTGCGTAGTAGTAGAAGCCCAGCAAGCAACGACTTGTTGCCACTAACACTTCGAAGTCCTCCATTGTTGCTGGCTCAAAGACAACTGAACTCGCGACGAGAGTGTAAACAGGAAGCTCATTTACCATCGATCACGCCAGGTGCGAGCCGAGACACGAGACGAATCACGAGACGAGGTACGAAGCGCGAGTGTAAATCGGGTATTACGAAGTTCATTTTCTTATCTTAATGTATGCATTATTAACATCATGTTTTATAATGTCAAGTCAACATTTACAATAAGTTTTTGACAAGTAAAAAACGAAAACGAAAACGAGTCGCAAAAGTAAATGGAAAAAGGTTGGCGTAAAACCGACAGATTTAGGCACACGTATATTTGCAAATCTATTGTCGATCCTAATAAAATGATTAGCACTGTGTTAAGAGTCCGCAGTAAGCTCGACCGAATTTCACCATACCATACAAACGTAGTTACGCTCTCATTTTAAAACTACGTGCTGGATTGTGACGAAACTTTGCATATACAATGACATGAGGTATATCTATGTCTGTAATTAGTTTATGATTCCAGGTTATAAAACAAACGAAATACTGCAAAAACAAGTTTTGTATGAAAAACTTAAATTCGTAGTATTTTTTTTACTATGGCTACATAAACCAAATACAGACATAGATATACCTCATGCCATTGTATATGCAAAGTTTCGTTACAATCTAACACGTAGTTTTAAAATGAGAGCGTAACTACGTTTGTATGGAGAATCGAGCTTACTGCGGACTCTTAACAAGTTTTGTAATAGTTGCGAGTTTACCTAGTTGTCAAAATATATATGAGGCAACGGCTGTCTGACTCGTTCCATCAATAGTTGTGATATTCTATAGAATGTGGGGTCAAGTACGCTCACGAAATATTCTGTTTCGGCACCGTAATATGCCCACTAGTGTAATCCAAGATCGGTAGTCAACTGCTTATAGTTACTGCCGCCGATTAAGAGCTAATTGTATTCATAAACGTCATAAAATAGACTTTAAGAAGCATATCATAACGTTCAATATCATGGGATGTGACGCTGGCTGTTGATCGTAAGTTTACCGTCCCACGAAACTTGCCCGAGGTTGTTGGTTGAATCTTGACTAACAACGAATAGTTAAGCGTTTTGAAATTTCCCGCAGCTTAGGAAGGGAAGACATCGTTAGAGTTGGGTTGGCACAGGTGAAGTTCGGACTTAACCTGCTCAGGTGAAATTTAAAAACTTTGAAACATGGCTGATGGACAAATGTTTATGATGCCGAGGAAGAAAGAACCAAACAGTTTTTTACTGTACAAAATATAATTTGTTTACCTGCAGGTCGATTACGTAAAGCATTGTACGCTCGTCAGGTAGATCTAAATGTCACTTTTTGTTTGGGAAAATGACAGTTGAGTTGTCCTGACGTGCGTTCGTGATCTTCTGATCTTCTCGTCGTCGTGATCTCTGATCACATTTTCATCAATATCAATCATAATCAAAACTAAAAATTGCTTATTATATTTATTAATTAAAAGAATGCTCTGAAAAACTGCAATAAATAATATGCTCTGAATAAGCTGATTGGTAAAAAGTTTATATTAAGTAACTGGCACGTGTCGTGTAAAGGCACAGGAGCCCAATTCTCGGGCCGACGGAGATGGTGTTCTAATAGACATATTTCGAAGAAAAATTTGGAAGTCCAACGAAAACCCATTTCCGGATTCGCTGAATCTCACACTCGAGATTTGGATACTCCCAGCGATCGCGATGCTAGTATATTTATTTTCTACTTGCTTCTGGCCGCGAATCCGTCCGTGTGGAACTCGTTTATATCGTAGCTCGATACAAACTTTCATCCCCCATTTCACCCCCTCAGGGGATGATTTCCGGGATAAAAACTAACCTATGTCCTTCCCCGGGATTCAAAACTATCTCCATACCAAATTTCATCGCAATCGTTTCAGCGGTTTAAGCATGAAGAGGTAACAGACAGACAGACAGACACACTTTCGCATTTATAATATTAGTATGGATTACATTAGGGGCGGGTTGCACCAACTTACGATTACAGATCGATCAACGTTAAATATGGTGCCGGTAGCTGTCATTCTTAGAAACTTGTCAAGCTTTCCATTCAATCTGAGGCTGACAAGACCTAATTTTGTTGAAATTGATGTTATTTAAGCAGTTTTTTAAGAAAAACTATTTGTTCTAGCACATCAAAAAAAAATGTTAATATTCACCATATTTCAAAGATCGTGGACGGGCTCGATACATAATTGGACGAAATCGGCTCGATAGGAAATATGTGCAAAGATTGGTCTTAAAATCATCATTAAACGGTTCTATGCCTTTATTTTTTTGACGTATGGGTCTGCAATTAAAAACATGAAGTCAACATATTCAAACCTAAACCGCTAACGAGTCATATTTCACAAATAATCCACACTTTTTTTAATTTAAATATTTATTTACTATTATCTTCAAAAACCGGGCCGCCCAGTAACACTCGTTCTCGTTTACTCCGATACAAATAGACAGTGTGCGCGCTATCCCAAATCCTCAAGGGCATTTTGGTGTTGAAAACGTCTAACAGCGCTCACGATTACGGATGGTTTGGTGCAACTCACCGTTTAATTAGATTTTTTTCAACTGATATTTGACAGCCGTCATCCCGGTACAATAAACGTGAATGATGACATATGATGACATGCATTGTACTGAAATGACAGCTGTCAAATTAAATATTGGATGTAAGGGCATTTGCACTATAGATCTGTCAGTGGCGTAATGGCGGAAAATATTGACAGCTTACAAATACTAACAGTAGTCTTTGGCTCAAAACTGCTGAGTCAGAACAGTTTTATGCGCTCGTTTTTACGGAAGTACTTAAACGAGCAAACATTTATATATTTTATATGTACGAGTATGTGTTAAATCACCATGACTATGGATCACACTATTGTAAATTAATAACACTTATGTTTTTGATAAACGAAAATACTTTTAAAATATTTCATTATTTTATAATTGTATATACCTACAGGATGGTCCAAACAGCGCCGTCAATGTTTTTGTTTTGGATTACTCCCACCCAGGGGTACCCGAAAATACCCCTTGTATGTTCCACGATTTTTTGTAGTTTTCAAATTATGATTTTTAGGGTTCCGTAGTCAACAAGGAACCCTTATAGTTTCGCCATGTCCGTCCGTCTGTCTGTCTGTCCGTCTTCGGCTTATCTCAGTAACCATTACTACTAGAAAACTGTGATTCGGTATGGGTATATAAATCAATCACGCCGACAAAACAGTACAATAAAATCTTTACAAAAATTTTTTTTGGGGTACCTCCCCCAACCAAAATGGGGGATGTATTTTTTTTCTCGTTAAATCCATGGCGTGGGGTATTGTTGTATAGCTCGTTCAAAAATATTGTCGGTTTCCTAAAACCATTTCTCAAATCAGTAATTTGTTTGCGAAATATTGGGGTTTAAAGTTAAAGCCCTAATTTTTGTTCATGTGTCCCCCCCCTGTCGGCTAAATGGCTACTACTGGGGATGTGAAAAAAATCGTTTTAGTAGTACATATAATGAATTTAAAAGGAAAACTATCACGAACAAGTAGGCATAAGTAGTTACCGAGTTATAGTCGACCAACTTAATGTGTAGGTACTTGGAAAGGCCAATTTTCGTACAAATTCGGCCGACGAAACCGCACCGCACGTCGATGTAACTAAGACAGATAGGCAACTACGGAACCGTGCGCGTGGCTCGACACGCACTTGGCCGGTTTTTTTTATGTTGTCATAGGAAATTTCGGTAGTAGCCTTTAAAAACTAAAAAAAAACCTAATGTGTTTTTTGTATTTACTGATACATAATCTTCATAAATTGATCTTTCACGTGCACAGTAATTAACTTCCTAGCATTACTGCATGTTGCAACACCTATTATCTGTGTGCAAAATGTTTAGCTGGCAGGCGTTATGTATTGCTTCAATGTTAAATTTTAAAGTTGATTTTAAACCGTCGAGCATATTCAATTCAACACAAACAGCATATCCTCCTCGTCCGAAGTCGTCACGAATTCACGATATAAACATTAGCATCCTAAGATTTTGCGGTGCCTCACTGGTTCATCCTACCTACACTTTATAATTGCAGTCAATAGCGAGGATGTCAGAGCTTCTATTGTATATATGTCAAGATCGTTCTGATCACGATTCTTTTCGTGGCTGATTTTGCTACAATCCAACCTTAATCAAACAAGGGAGCTAAGCGAACGAAATTCTATGCTACAGCTTGGGCCGAAAATCGTCTGTAGGTATGCACGATTTCCGGATGTCCCGCTTTCCCGCTGTTCTCCTCTACATGTCGCATTTCTCAACCGATGCTAGTGCAAATTTGTAAGCAGTTTCGTTGATTATATAGATTTCTTATGTCGATTCACTTTTTCGAAATTCAAAACAAGATGATCGGCTCGCGAGTTCTGCTACTCGCAGAGCCAGTAGAACATAATTGGTTTATGTGGGTGTTTGCCGTTTGTCTGATCGGTCAATCGGTCAATCGGCCCAATGGGATTTCTTTAACACCCTTCCCCAGAGGAAAAAAAGTCCCACTGAACCGAACACCGACCGGTCGAACGATCGGGCGCACGGGAAACACCCATTTATGTCATAATATTGTTAAATTAATCAGCGTGGATCAAGGACTCAATGAACTTAGCAGGGTTTAACCTATGACATAATTGAAGAGTGTTGAGAGTGCCTTCCTTTATTAGATTATTTACACAACTTAATTGAGATTGAACACAATGAAATAATACATGTTTAAAAAACGTATAATTCCTCCGCATATGTAATTATATCTACAAAAACTGCAATCAAGTATTACTCCATTGCAGCCGTGTCTTTTACTAACAATTGAATCACGTAATACCAACCTGACAATTATTTTCTTGTAACATGTATTGAGAAAGGTACACTGTTTCGGGCAGATTGGCTCGGAGACATAAAGCTTATATTGGGCAAGAGATGGGCCCCAATTTCTTATCGCAATTGCAAACGTCCTTATCAGTATTGATACGGACATATGGACATAGAATATACCACCACCGTAGTAGGCAGCAGCATTATTTATTATTATTATCTTTATTCATTTTTCGTCTTAGGCTAGGTTTTTACAATAACTATATAAAAAGTAAAATATAAAACTATACATACAAAACATAAAATCATCATAAAAACCTAACCTAGGGTACCGCCGGCAGCGAGGCGGGGCCTAAGCTGCCGGTGGTCAGGGCGCCAGAGACAGGAACCTCCTGACTATCCGCGCATTATCCAGGAGTACCGCCTTCTGTATCTGACCCTTGATCCAGCCATCTAGCGAGAGTCTCTTGAGGTGATGGTCGAGACTCTTCGCTATTAAACCGTTCGCCGAAACGACTATCGGGACGATGATCGTCGAATCAACAACCCACATGGCGGTTACCTCGTGAGCCAGGTCTAGGTACTTGCTGGCTTTGTCCTTCTCGGCCTTCACGAGGTTCTCATCATGGGGGATGGTGATGTCGACGAGCACTGCCTGGCGTTTCGATCGATCTGTCAGCACAATATCAGGCCTATTGGCAAGAATAGTCCTGTCCGTGATGACAGATCGATCCCAATAGAGCGTGGCACGACCATTTTCGAGAACTGGCGCAGGTGTGTACTTATAGTAAGGCACTTCGGAGACCACAAGAACGTATAGCAGAGCAAGTTGCTGGTGAATAATCCTGGCTTCAAGGTTATGTCTGTGCAAGTACTCGCCGTTAGCAAGATGACCACAACCGGAGATAATATGCCTGAGTGACTCCCCGGGACGGCGGCATGCCCGACAAATGTCGACCGTACCGTCCTTCAGGATATACATCCGGTAATTGTTCGTCATGATAACTTCGTCCGTAATTGCACAGACAAAACCTTCGGTTTCCCCGAAGAGATCCCCGAAACGTAGCCAGTTCACCGACGCGAGCAGATCTACATCGGGCCCTGTGAGGGCCTTGTAGGACCGCCCGTGTAGCTCCTTGCTCCTCCACACCGCCCTGCGGTCCTCGGCGCTCATTACTGTAAGTCTGCGTCAGTTCTCGTTTGCCAAGGAGAGCGGGGTGAAGTTCCCGTCTACTGCTACTACGTCGCAATGAATCCCACACTCGTTGTTTAGGAAATAATCCCTGAGACTGCACACCTCGCGGTTGTGGAGGTCTTTGGCATTTAAAAAGCCGCGATCTCCACACTTCCGCGAGATGTACAGTCTCATAACAGACGAGCTTGGGTGTAGCATTCGATGCGCAGTAAGCAGTACTCGGACTCTTCGGTCCAGGACATCCAGCTCAGTCTGAGTCCACCTTAGTACGCCAAAGGAGTAAGTAAGCAAGGGCATCACCCAGGCGTTGAAGGCGCGCACCTTGTTGCCGCCCGACAAAAGACTATTAAGTACTTTGGTCAGGCGACAAAAGAAGCGCTCCTTCACCGCCCGCTTTACGCCCTCACCCTCAATACCCAATGACTGTGACATACAAAGATACTTATAGGTTTCTGCTTCGGAGATAGATTATTATTATTATTATTAAGAGCCTTAAGTGTCCCACTGCTGGGCAAAGGCCTCCCTCTCTTTCTTCCACATATCCCTGTCCTGGGCAGACTCCCACCAGTCTTGGTCAAAGACGTCAAGCTCGTCTCGCCATCTCCTACGTGGTCCGACGAGACGCCGTATTCGGTTCTGCGGGACCCACTTGGTGGTAATTGTAGCCCACAACGCTTCTGGCATGCGGCAGACCTGCCCGGTCCAGTCCCATTTGAGTTTTGCGGCTGTGTGGGCTACGTCAGCTATCTGAGTTTTGGAACGCAGTATTGTACTTTTAATGCGATCCGTTAATTTCACGCCCAAAATACTGCGTTCCATGGCTCTTTGGCCAAAGGCAGCACCATATCACACGAAAAAATAAACCTATTCAGTACCTACCTACGTTGTTGTGATTATCTCACTTTTTGCATGTCTACTACTTACCTTATTATTAATCTGTACAAGTATGTATTTTATGTTGTAATACATTTGTCATATTTTATATTAAAACTGCAACGGAATCTAGGGAAAAACTGTATTGAAGAGTTACCCAAGTATTTTTTTTAATTAACAGCGGTCTAAACCTTAAAGTTAATCTAAACAAAAAGTGATGGCAAATAATTATTTGTTATACAAGGGCGCAAAGTTGTATTTTACTCGCGAGTGCGGAATTGAAACACGAGCAAGCGAAAGGATGCTATAGTTGAACCACGAGCGAAGCGAGTGGTTCTAAAATAGAATCCTGAGCGTAGCGAGTGTTTCAACACACGAGAAGTAAAATACATTTGCACCCGTGTGTAACACAAAACTTTTCTCCTCACTGTCGCGAGGAAAGTGCAACGTGCAAAACAACTTTATTTAATTTAAATACTATTTAAAAAAAACAGTAACAATAACGTTAAGTAATATCAAGTAGAATTTTGGTCAAATGTCAAGTTTAGGTTGCACAGTATGCCGACATAATAATATAGTCATACGCACATACATATAATTTATGCATACACTTACGATTGTATAGCATTCCATGCGAAGTTGACTCGCAAACCATAATTAAATAGAATGTACTTAGAATGATTTTACATCATTGGTCCGCGATTAAGGTTCTTCGCACATTATAGCAACTCAACGGCGACTCGATTCTATGGCAAATATTGAAATTTAAGCCCTATGTCATATTATTTCGGTTTAATTTCAAAAAATGATATTCAAGTAGTGTACGACGTGTGGTCTACGCGTCGTACACGTGTCGTGCCTTAACAACAATAGAAAATTGTGCTGTAGGAAATACGACATAATCGCTTTGAATCGAGTGGCTGTTGAGTTGTTATAGTGTGCTAAGACCTTAAGCTCGGCAACCCTTTTAAAATTTATCCAATTACTAGCTTCCGCCCGCGACTTCGTCTGCGTGGACTCGGGATAAAAACTATTATATTTTAATCCAGGCTATAAACTATCTTCGTGCAAAATTTCATTCAAATCGGTTCAGCCGTTTAAGCGTGATTGAGTAACAAACATCCAAACATCTAAACTTTCGCATTTATAATATTAGTAGGATATCTAATACATATACTATAATCTTTGTCAGTATCAAACAACAGGTTAGGCTATTTCATTTCTAACTAGCTTCCGCCCGCGACTTCGTCTGCGTGGACTCGGGATACAAACTATTATATTTTAATCCAGGCTATAAACTATCTTCGTGCAAAATTTCATTCAAATCGGTTCAGCCGTTTAAGCGTGATTGAGTAACAAACATCCAAACATCTAAACTTTCGCATTTATAATATTAGTAGGATATCTAATACATATACTATAATCTTTGTCAGTATCAAACAACAGGTTAGGCTATTTCATTTCTAACTAGCTTCCGCCCGCGACTTCGTCTGCGTGGACTCGGGATAAAAACTATTATATTTTAATCCAGGCTATAAACTATCTTCGTGCAAAATTTCATTCAAATCGGTTCAGCCGTTTAAGCGTGATTGAGTAACAAACATCCAAACATCTAAACTTTTGCATTTATAATATTAGTAGGATACTCGGATCTTAGACCATATGTATTATATGTAAATACTAGTATACAGACTGTACAGAGTCGCATTGGTACGAGTTGTAGGTAATTACGTATATGTGGTTGTGGTAATCGATAATTTAAAGCTACAAACCGCAGCATGAAGCCAATTGCTGCATATTCACTTTTGTATCCCGACTGTCATTTAAAAAAATTCAAATTGAATTATTCAGAAAATTGCTGTATGACAGATTTGTTCAAAAAATAAACACGTCTTTACAAAAAAAGCAAACTGAAAAAATAATATAAAAAATACATATATATGTTTTTGTGTCTGCTAACAACGAGTCAAAGTGGTGACAATGGTCACGGTTATGCAAAACAATACGTGCCTAAACTACTGTGCTCCATGCTAAAAATCTACGTGTCCATGTATGATGTCCATGCGTCACATTTGAAGTTTTATTGCCTGTTTAGTTTACCTTTACGAAATATTATTATTTATTATTTCAGTAAAGCACTGTACAATGACTTAAAACTAAATACAACGTCCCACAAAACTGTTTGCACAGTTTGACTGTGGGATCCAAGTCTATATAATTTGAGGTAGTCTTAATGATAATGAGCCTATATAAAGTGGTAAATTACTAATCAGTCTATATAATTAGTAGTCTTAAGAAGTAAGAACAGCTTTAAATGATGTTGTATAAAGTGGATAGGTAACTAGATATAAGATATTAGGTATTTAGGTATTTAAATACTATCGAGATAGTGTTTCAACAGGGCTCTTTTAAATTTATTTTTGTTTTCCTCTTGTCTAATAGCCGCAGGTAAAGCGTTAAGCAAATATGGTAAGCGTTTTTCGATGCGCCTGTCCCCATAGTAATTGCTTACTCTGAGAACGGCATACTTACCTGCAGCTACGGATCTGGTGCCATATGTATGGCTCATTTGAGATGTTACTTTCTTGATTGCCGTGCTGATTGACTAAAATTAAGTATTTATGTCTAAGTGTTGCCGGAAGAATTTTACATACTTTGAATAACTGATAATAATCATTTTTATATTTATTTTTAGTTTTATTGTTTACTAATAGTTTGAGAAATCTAATTTGCAATTTTTCAACTTTTTCCAAATTCGTTTTAAAGGTGAGGCCATAGCAATCCAGGGAGTAACCTATAATCAATTCCACTAGTGATATATAGATACATTTTAGGGTGCTTAATGGAACTCAAGCTTAGGTGGTAAAATCTACTCTTAACTTAGCACATATATACTCTATATGAGATGACCATGAAAAGTTTTCATCTATTTTCATGCCAAGGTAAGTCATGCATTTAACACGCTCAATTGGCTTACAATGGCATGAAACCAGATTATTGTGGAAACAGGAGAAATCATGCGTAATTATTGTAAAATCTGGCGAACAGGAAGCGATTAGATAAGGTGAGTGTAAAATTAGCAATTTGGTTTTATCTGCATTTAAAGCTATACCATTATCGTGCGACCACTTGACAACGGCGTCGACATCTTGCTGCACGGAACGGTAGGTACTGGCTAGGTCGGCGGCGGCGCCGGCTCTCCGCACGCACAGGTCGTCGGCGAACATGTGCGGAGAACAATACCGCAGCACGCCGCACAGGCTGTTCACGTGCAACAAGTAGCACTCCGGGCGCGTATTAGGACGCGTTATTCAACAATTATTTGTAAGGAATACAAGGATCTCTATTTTGTACATCCTAATAATCCGCGTCCACGTACATTCAGCGTCATTTATTATAGTTAGTAGCAGCCAAAGTAGCCAAATATATGGGAACACGTCTTTATTACGAGTACTATAGGAGTATTGGATGTGGTACGATATATTTGGCTACCTATCTTTCTCTTTCTCTTTATGCATGACTAGCTTCCGCCCGCGACTTCGTCTGCGTGGACTCGGGATAAAAACTATCCTATATTTTAACCCAGGCTATAAACTATCTTCGTACAAAATTTCATTCAAATCGGTTCAGCCGTTTAAGCGTGATTGAGTAACAAACATCCAAACATCTAAACTTTCGCATTAGTAGGATTTAAAAAGCGTCAGAGACATAGTGGACGTTAATTATTTGGCTGTACATTAAAGGTACACGAAAACAAAGACAAATAATTATATCTATTTACGGGTCGTGTCGCTTACTCATAGAATTGTTCCATTATATATTACCCTATACGAGTAAATTACCTATTTAGCTATATTATAGAATAGGCTGCAGATATTCTTCTAGGCGGCAGCCTTTGGAAACTCTCATAGAATGAAAGAATGTACGGGATAGTTCACGCATCTTAGCCAACCTAACAAAACAGAACTTTTGCACCCACCCACCCATAAAGTGCACTAATTTTTTCTTTACGTTGGTAGTAGACATAAGAGAATCCTAAAACAATGTACCTATGAAGTTCCGCCTCTTAAAACGTAGTGGTTATATTCTCTTTGTACGCGGCAGTTGCAGTTAGATTCGCCACGACAATCTTTATAAATTATTAACACGCTTTTATTAGGTCGACCTGGGGCCTATTTCTCGTAAATATTAGTTTACAAGTATATGAGTTCTTAGTTACTGGTTAAAATAATATTAGTTCTAATAATTACTGTTTCTCAAAAAAAATTACAAGACTGGTAACTAATAACCGTAGGCTAATAATAAATATTAGTCTGGCTAGGCTGAATGACTCAATACCCATGCCATGCCCACTTTACCTATTAAAAATGGCGGGAAAAGTATCGCCATTTTTTCATTCGTTTTCTTTTGTCGTTTGTACATTGGCGGTAATAGCGAACTGTGTGGCTTCGATTACGGTTTATACTTTACATTATAAATTAAAATGGATCTAAAGTTAATGGCTCTTAGGATCGTTTTAGAAGCTAAAGATACTCTATTTGGGAGCTTCTCGGATTCGTTAAAGAAAAAAATAAGCGAAGAAAATGGGAGGATTTCCATTTTTGTGCTTCTCAAACGAAATCATTCATTAAACTGAAACGTAGATTCAAATAGTTGAGAGAACTGTTATTAATTCTTCTTCACCGTCGGAAGCTTCCGAATCAGTCCACATTTTGTAAATTTGTTTTTTATTATTTAATTTACCACAAATACTTTGGTCTAATATTTTTTACAAACCTTCCGAGACTAGTAGCTTTAGTAACTTTTTTTACTAGTGTGGTTTTTTAAATTTTTATTCATGAAACCTAAACCCAATGCACTCTAATAATATTAGCTAAAATTTATTAGTTGGCAACCAATAACTAATATTTTATTATAGTAGCTTCGAGAAACGCAGACTAGTAAACTTGTAAAAAATATTAGTCCATGGACTAGTATTATTAATCTGATAAGTTTCAAGAAATAGGCCCCTGTATGTAATTATGTAATGTTACTAATGAATCTAAGGTAACTAATTTAACCATCTTCCAAGGATCGTAGCGTCATGAAAATTGGCAGCTGTATGTAGTTCTGATGACAATACAATAATATGGTACTGTCGAACTGATCTGATGATGGAGCCGGAAGATATGAACTGGAACTTCATGATGGAACATGGATTTTTTAGAAAAGTCTTGTAATGAACTTTGACCACGATTAGGTTTCAAGGTCTGATGATGAAGCCGGAAGATAGGCACTGGCATTCCATGATGGAATATCGTATCATAGTCGTGTTTGCACTTGAGAAAGGTCACGTAATAGACTTTGAACACGATCACGTTTCAAGGTTATAACAAACCTATTATATATTGACTAAACTAAAAAGTATAATATAATTTTATAGTTTAAAAAACACTAGAAAAACACGCTTTTATAGATGCACGTAAAAACCAAAAATAAATTATGGATCGTTCAAGTTGTCTCTATTTCTGGGCTGAAGTGTAAACTATGTGCTTTTAATTATAATATTTGATTGTAAAAGCCTGGAACAGGAAAGACTTTAAACGTTAAACGTTATGCTCTTGTGCGACCTCATGCAGCTTTCGCCAGGAAGTTAGTATTATTATTTGTTTACAAGAAACTACCTATATATATGTATTTGTAACCACGTTCTAGAAAACGGCTCCAACGATTCCAATGAAATATAGAATATAGGGGTTAACGGGGCGAAAAATCGATCTAGCTGGGTCTCATGTCTGGGAAAATTCCTATTAGCCGTATTTTCTCTATTTTCACCCGAGAGCTCGGTTGCCCAGGGACTATAACCACTCACTCACTTGCTTGTAGCAACCACAGTTGCCAAATTCGCGGACCCTTAAACTGATTGTGGCAACTGTGGTTGCCAAGTAAAGTATGAGCTGCTTTGATGAAGAAAAATTTGAAGCAGTTTAGGCTACCTTTTTAAAAATCCGAAATCAAATGAGCGGATAATAGTATACATGACTGGCATTGTCATCATCTCAGAACCATCGAGAAGAAACAAAACTACAGCGTTCATCCTTTTCCACTACAATTAAGTATACCTTAAATGTTTCAAAATTAAGAGAGAGATATACGATAATAACTAAGTAACTTGGCCGCCGGGCTAAATTTTGAGACGTCATCCGATCGTTCGGACCAAGTAGGTACGAGTATGCTCTCATCAACTTCAACTCTGGTACATTTACTTCGATACTTAACCGTTTCAGTCTAATTTCGTTCACCCATTCGCTGTTTGAACTCCTCTGACGGCGGCGATCGAACCGTTGCTGCTCGCATAATGCCCGTTCAAATGGTCGGCTCAAAGCACAGTTCTGTGCCTTAAAGCTACTTCTTATTGTCTACCAGACAATTGAGGACTGTTCCCGCGCACATCTCTCGAGAGACGTTAGTGTCACTAAAGACGGCCTTATTTTTAAGATCAAAAAATTTTGATACCCATAATTTTAATCCTACTAATATTATAAATGCGAAAGTTTAGATGTTTGGATGTTTAGACGTTTGTTACTCAATCACACTTAAACGGCTGAACCGATTTGAATGAAATTTTGCAAGAAGATAGTTTATAGCCTGGATTCAAATATAGGATAGTTTTTATCCCGGGTCCACGCGGACGAAGTCGCGGGCGGAAGCTAGTACACGAAATAAACAAACTCTGGAATGAACTGTCGCCTGCGGTATTTCCGGACCGTTATAACCTTCAAGCCTTCAAGAAAAGAGCGTACTCCCATCTTAAAGGCCGGCAACGCACCTACAACTCTTCTGGTGTTGTAAGTGTCCATGGGCGTCGATTATCGCTTACCATCAGGTGATTCGACTGCTCGTTTGCCTCCTATATCATAAAAAAAAAAAAAAAAAAAAATAGCAACCAAAAAGTTTCATGTTCGTAAGGCGGATGTCACACTCCGCCGCATCTCCGGACGGAGGTGCGGAGCTGCATACAAATTTCGCCGGACGGAGGTGCGGTGCAGTGTGTCGTACCACACGGAATTTATATACAAACTGAGGTACTTGCATACAACGAGCTCCGCATCTCCGTCTGGAGACGTGACTGTTGAGTTTGTTTCGGCGTTTCTTCTTAACAGTGGTCTTCTTTTTCAAAAACGCTGGTAGAATGTTGACTTTTAAAAGTGCCATTACGGCCTACTTGCAGGATAAAATTCATTTAATTCATTTATTTATTTATCTAGTAGATGTACTCCACCGACAATAAACTACGATAGTGAGTTTATTTATGTAAATATTTATATGTAAGTACAAAGGACAACACTGTTAACTGACCATCCTGTGTTTATATAGAACCTTATTACAATGCACTTAAGGTGCACCGATGGTCAGTTAGCTGTGTTGTCGATAGTACCAACTTCAGGCCTCGACTTTTGATGCTTATAAAACCTCCAATCCAAGCCTTCAAGCGACACCGCCGCGAAAACACTTATCCTGAAGAAGAACTTCGAAACATGTCGTCCGTAGTGACATTTACTACGCGAGTTGAACCGTGTAATTATTAGTATTAGTTCGAAACATGTCGTCCGTAGTGACATTTACTACGTGAGTTGAACCGTGTAATTATTAGTATTAGTTCGAAACATGTCGCCCGTAGTGACATTTACTACGTGAGTTAAACCTTGTAATTATTAGCATTATTTCAACATGTCTCACGAAATTTTAAATTCGATTAAATTCGCTTATAAAACCTGTAATTACTGGAAAGATTTTCGTGCGTGAAATAGTAACATTGATCATAAATTAATCGCAAACTTTCACGTTTGTATTGTTTGGGATGTATTACAATCTAGAACTCCGATTACGAGTCTAGGTTATTTAGGAACTTTGCGTAAGTAATGCCTCATTAATGAAGTTGCGGCGTGGCGCGTTGTATGAAAACGCCAATTTATAAATGAACGTTCTCAAACTTCGCCATTGTTAATGTTAGAATTTAGTAAGTTTGGCATGGTATATCATACGAGTTCAGCTTTAATTTTTCCTCTATTATGTAGATTGTATTGTAGAATTCGAAATGTATCGTTCCTAAACTTTTGCCAAATGAAAACATCTAGATGCGTAGTTTATACCTCTTGAAAATAAGTGGAATTTGACTAATATAGCGTTGATTACTTTTGGATAAATTACTTTTGCATCATCATCCTCGTAGCATTTTTTCAGTTGTATCCTAAGTCCTAAAGGTTGTGTAAAAGAGCCCGGGGTCCGCTTTGGTACAAACGACAACACTGTTAACTGACCATCCTGTGTTTATATAGAACCTTATTACAATGCGCTTAAGGTGCACCGGTGGTCAGTTAGCTGTTTTGTCGATAGTACCTAATCTCAAGCATTGGCGTTGGCATGAGTTTTACGAAAGCGACTGTCATCTGATCTTCCAACCCAGACATAAATTACTTTTACATATTGGATTTAATATTTGAGAGGGATTTAATGATATTTTTTGGTACTTCATAAATTATGCACCAGTGCTACTAAATCATTAGCCACATACTTTGACGTTGGCCAACATTTTCAATTGACGTTGCTTTATTAATTTATCTATGTAGCACACATTAAGTAAATAAACGTTAATATAATGCAAGTAAAAAGGGTTAATGACTATCAATTTTCTAAACTTATGTACACATTCGTGATTGTGACGAACATGCGATCAAATAGTTTAATGCCAATTTAATAGAAACGTGAATATAAGGCATATAAGGCAATAAGTGCACGGTTGGTTTATGAGGCCATCGCAGCGTACGAGTAGATACCTAAGACCGCGGTCTGGGCGGCACACCAGCGGGTAGCGGGGCGATGAGCCGCAGCCGGCAGTTAATGATGATGCCCGTTGACATCTAAAGTCAAGACCGCGGCATTAGATGCATACTCGTACAGCAAAATAAACGCAGTGCGTTTCGAATTCGAAGTACGCGTTAATAAACAGAAAATATTAGGTAATTGGTGTTGTCTCAAGAGTTATTCGTTAGAGCTCTCATTCATGTCTGATTCTTTCCAAACCTCTATAACTTATATAATGTCTTCATTCTTCATACTTTGCTTGTATTTGTGTCTTTTTTTCTAGCCTGTTTAGGTGTCCCACTGCTGGGCAAAGGCCTCCCCTCTTGTCCTCCACTCAGCCCTATTGCTGGCATGCCCCCGCCAATCCAAGAAGAACGCGCCCAAATCATCCCGCCATCTTTTTGGTCTGCCTCTGCTCTGGTGGCCGTCTTGCGGAGTCCATTCTGTACTGGTCCTGGCCCATATTTCCGGATGCATACGGCACACAGGTCCAGCCCAGTCCCATTTGAGTTTGGCGGTCTTAGCACCCACATCTACAATTTGTGTTTTGGAGCGCAGTTCCGTGTTTCTGATTCGATCAGTTCTGCGAACACCTAGGATGCTGCGCTCCATCGCCCGCTGGCAAACTTTGAGTTTGTACTTCTGAGCCTCAGTCAATGACCAGGCTTGACCACCGTAAGTTAGGACAGGCAGGATACACATGTCAACGAGATATCTGTCATTATGGTTGTTTAAACGAAAAAAAAATAGTAGCAGAAAAGGAATGTTACTACAAAGTCAACCCCTGTAGTAACATCTACAAACACAACTTAAGTATGTACAAATTAGTTAACATATAGATAAAAATAACGAGATCATGGAATTGCATATGTAGTAGTATTGTATGTTTACAGGCATTCTATATTTGAATTTTCTATTTTCTCGTACAACCACTACAAATGCAATTCCATGTTCTCGATAATTCATCTATAATATAGTGATCACCCAGACAAACTGTTCCGACAATTTTGTGGGATCCTGTTAATTAATAAGTTTCTATATTCTGTATATAAATAAATAATAAATAATAGATTTATAAATAATGTTGTCGTGGCGAAATAGGTATAGTCTGAAATAGATAAAGCGACCACTTCTTCACCGTTTATTAGTACCTATTACACAACGCTGTTCGTCTCTCGCATGTGGTATTGCGTCTTCTGTATTTAAATTACCCTTCACATTATTAAGAATAGCTCTGCCAAAATAAGGCTTTACATAATACATCATTAATTTAATATCGTGACCCTAAAATTGAATAAAGCGTTCTGCTTGACGGTTATACTGATATTCTAAATATTTTGTTCACTTCATTATTGCCTCAGAGGTACTTTTTTATTTTATTATATTTAGTTTTCAAACAATTTGGATACTTGAGATCATTTATGCGATGGTCTTAAGAGGTAATCTATACATATTATAAAACTCTTGCGTTACGCGTTACTATTGACAGACAACGCACAGCCTAAACCGCTAAAGATATCTTTAAGCATGAAATTTGGAACATATAGTCTTTACAGTACGTGGACGTGTACTAATAAAGGATTTTCCAAATTCAACCCTTAAGGGGTCGAACCGTTGTATGGAAAATCGTTCATTTGGAAAGTTATTGACTTGAATCTTTGAATGAAGGTTTCTTACTAAAAAGCAAAATGATTTAGCTTTGCCATAAAAATTCATCCCCTAAGGGGGTTAACAAAGAGTTGAAAGTTTGGAAACATGTCGTTTTTAAAGTTAGCCGTTTAAAACTTCGGTCAAAAGCTCCTAATGTACAGTAGGGTGTGTCACTCAAGTATGAAGAAAAAAAATCCTCTTTTTTCGACTTCCAATAGTTATCAAAAGTTGCATTAAGGTCTAAAATTAACAAATATGTTAAAAAATATCCGATTGTTATATACTTTTGGCTCGCTCAAACGACCTAAAGTTCAAGAAAAAGTGCCAATTTTGTAATTAGTTTAGGACCCGCTTAAGTCATTAATGATAGTTTTATATGTTAACAAATCATATTATTTTACACAAAATATTACAAACTATGAATTAAAACACAAGAAAGGAGTGATGTTATAAACTTATTTATTTAATCACCTATAGCAAAAACAGGTTATCGTTAATCTTTCTTATACAATGGACTTACTTGAAATCTTTTTTAGAATTAAATTTAGGCATGAGTTTCCTGGAATGTATTTTAGATAAAATAAAGCCTTCCCTAGCTTTATTTCCAGCCACACTCCCAGCAGCCTCAGTAGTCAATTTGACGCACCTCTCCACAGATTGTGTGTGACATGGAAACTTTGGGAAATCAATTAATTTCGAATTTCCCAAGTTAACTATTTCTTCGAGTTGGCTGGTATCTACCTGATGCAATAACGGCGGTTGAGTTACTACTAGTTTTTTGTCCTGCCAGTCAATCATGTCATAATACTTTCTGGCATCAAAGTTGATCTTTGGTATGTTAAAAGATCTCACAGTCTTTGTTTTTTTTGCAGCACGAGCTTTAAGTATTCTCCGACAAGCAAGTTCCCTAATGTGGGTTTTTTTTTCTGTTAGCATTGATAAAAGTATGTTTTCGGGGTGTGCAAAATATGCGTTACGTTGTATCACTGGATAAATTACAGCCTTAATGTCCTCTGGAAGATCTCTTGTGCTTTCAATCAAAAACCATAGATTTCTAGCACCGTCTTTACACGAGCTGTTTACTTTTATTTGAAACCAGGAAGGACTGTAAGTTTGACATATATATTTTGCCAGTAACGTTAATTCAGCAGTTGGACGTTTTGTTGCGACATAAAGACGCAATATTCTGTTAGCAGTCGTGAGCCATCGGGCGTGCGACATTTTCCCCGGGTTACGTTTAGCTAAATCGGCACTTATAATTCCAGTTGACACAGCGACACATATGTCATATAAATACTGTTGGTCTGTACTTAATTTCACATTTGATAGCATTGGTAGTTCAACAGCAATAGGTTTGAATTCCGTTACCGGCTTATTTTCACAGTTTGACAACTTTGTTCCAATTGGCCCTGAAAAAGTTTTCGGGCCAGTAGTTTTCCCATCTAAATGTCCAATTAAGTGACGCAAAGGCAATTCATTAGCATGCAATTGACATACAAGCCATTGAATAGAACGAGAAAGACGTTTTTCTAATGCAACTATAACACCGTTCTTCCTTCCAGTATTAACGTTCGTTCCATCACATCCCACCGCCATCAACGAAGTCATATCTATTTTCTTTTCAGTCAAATACAAATACATAGACTTCTCAATATCTTTAGATCTTCCGGAGGGTGGGGTCACATGTCCGATATATTCCGATCCAGGTTCTTTTACTATAGTTATGTGTTCTTCAGCTCGCACACGACGATATAACTTATTTCCATCTTTGACGTAATACAATGTTTGATCTTTTCGCCCATCAAAATATAGAGCCTCTAAAGAAGATATTTCTTGTTTTTGTAACAGAGTTTGTCTTCGCTGAATCCTTTTTCGCCTCAATTTACTGTGATCAATTACTGTAGAACGTGTATCATTCCCTTGGATATCACTGAGAGTAGCCGATGCGATAGCAGCACCCGCTCTATACGATATTCCGTAACGGTCACATACTTCAGCAAGCTTTTCTATATTATTGTGATGAATCTTTCCCTCATTAGATTCTTGTACCGAAGTCGTTTGAAGCTTATCACTGTACTCTCTATCTGCAGACGTCTTTTCGGATTCTGATTCGGAATCTGTTAGGGAGAGATTGGCGGAAGGTGAAGGTAGTGAATCGGTAGATCTTGGTTTGTTTTGTTTTTCGAGCCTTACATTTTTTTGCCTAAGTTTCTTTGTTGTTTTTATGTCGACTGATCCAATGGCCATGCATCTTACCGTCCTTTGATCTTCAAGAAAAATGCGTTCTTTGATCGGAATCGCTTTCAACTTGCCACATTTGCAGGTAGAATAGTCGGTACATTTGCAGGCGGCTATATCAAAAATTTGGGATGACTTTATTGTGAAATTGTGTATTTTATCTAAGTAAGATTTCCCCTTTGGATTCCTATTGAAAATTTTTGACAACTGTTTATACTGATCTCGATAAGCCGTCAGTAATTGTTGAACTCTTTCCTCTGTAACAGTTGGTATTGAGGCAGTTTTCCACACTTCCATAACGGCTTGTGCTACTTCGCGGATCATATTTTTTGCTGGAGGTTCCTGTTGATTTAATTGTTTTTTTTCGTGACGCAACCACTCATAATGTCGCAAGACATCTTCAAATGTCGGGAGCGTATATTTTTTAATTTTAGCAGGATGTTTGTCTAAAATAAGCATTTTAGTCTGAACCCTAGTTCCTACACTATTGTTTGCCGTCATTTTAAGAAATCACTGAATAAAATTTAACTGTGTCGTTTCTATTTAATAAAAGGTTTTAATCAAATCCAAATGTAATACAAGAATACACGAAATTAACCAGAAACTAGTAATATAATTGCTGTACAAGTGTACCGTACGACATGCAAGTATTGCAAGTACGAGCGCGAAAATGCCGTGCGAAGGCGTCTTAGAGGGGTAGGTACACTAGGTATGAAATTAAATGTGGAGTCAAAATATTGTAATTTTATGATTGTTTTAGCTTTATTGAGCTATTTTTATTATTTTATGAGAGTTTAGATGTATTTAAAGACGGCAGATTAAATAGAATACGGACATAAAAATTTACAAAAAAATTGATTTTTTCAAAACTTCAACGTCAATGAGCAAGCCAAAAACGATATCCCAGGTAGATTATGTAAATAAAAATCGTAGTTTTACTTCATAAGGCAACTTTTGAGAGGTATTGCGTTTGGAATTTCAAAATTCAAAAAAAATGACACACCCTAATGTACAGTCAAAAACATTGATAAGGGATCTTTTATGTTTCTAAAGCAGGACAGCAATTTTTTTTATAACATGTTAATCTATCCAGAAATATATTTTTTTGAAAAACATGCCCGTAAAGGGGTGAAATAGACGATCTTTTAAAACTTAGAAATTTAAATGTTCTTATATTTGTTCTTTATTTATAAACCAGATAATTGACATAGCGTTTTCATCAAAATTCATTCCCTAGGGGGTGGAAAGGACACAAAGTGCACATAGGCTCCTTTTATATAGTCAATCATGCTGAGTTACCTACGGCGATTACTGAAATGGGGGGGGGGGAGAGATTTAACACTTTGTAGGAAGATTATTACTTATTAAAATAAAAATAAAGTATTTACAGCGTTTATGAAAATATTCATCCCCTAAATGTGCTATAAGGAGTTGGATGTTTGTACGGGAAACAAGACAATTTTAAAGTAAGGGATCTGTAACTTCGATTAAAGACTAGGAAACTAATTTAGTTTTTTAAAACTCATCCTCTAAGGTGGTTAAAAAAGGGTTGGAAGGGTTGAAGGGATGGGTTGGTATGAGGAACAAGTAAGGGAATTCTCAGGTCATACATATACTATATAGTAAGCCGTGTATTAGTAAAAATACATAATCCGACTGCTAGCAGAAAAGTAGGTTAGGTTGTTAGAACCACGACCCTTACAGAACCAAACAGCTATCAGAAATGTAGGTTAGGTTAGGTTCGAACTGCGATGCTCCTAGAACCGAGATGGAGGTAATGTTTCAATTTACTTGCGGATTATTTTGTTAATTGAAAAAGTTTATTTTGGATACTTAATCAAAATAATTTATTCTCTAACACCGTTATATGGGGATGGTGGATGGAGATGGAAAGTTCTAAGTCTTTCAGCATTAGATAAGTTTGCTTTCAAAACTATATAGGTAGCCCGAACTAACGTGAGCAAACTACTGGACGGATTTAGGCAAAATTTTATTTTAATACATTATGAAAAAATACACAATTTAAGCAGAAACGTCTGTTGATGATTCATAAGATATTATATTTGTAAAAACGAAGTTTTCAATTGAAATGCAATTTAAACTAATTAACTCATCGCACTATTAACTCTTACGCTTAATCCCTGAACAGATTTAGATGAAATTTTTCGTACAGATCATTTGAGACCCTTGGAAGGATATAGGCTAGTTTTTATCTCGGAAATCATCCCTTAAGATGGTAGAAATTTGTTTGGGTCGGCGATAATTAAAGTTCCGCCCACAGTAATTTATCAGCAATCATTTTTCTAAGACGGTTACAAGTTCTACGCGGACGAAGTCGCGGGCAACAGCTAGTAACTTATAAAATCTATTTTATTTCGTTATTTAATGAATCGAGTGCCGTGAACGGGAGCGTGAATAAAATATCCCGGCAGGAGATTTTACTTAACACAGGTGGCAAGGATGGGAAATAGCAGTCCTCTCTAATTCGCTAGACGCGCTAGGAAATATGAAGTGGTCCGAGCTGCCCGGCAGCTTTCTTACCCATCACCGGGGCGTTGGGAAATTCCTAATTTATTATACAATTTTTACGCGTTGAAACTGTATTTATTACTTTTCTTGCTCCAATACTATTAATAGCCTTATTAGATCGGTTTTACGAGCTGCAGGGGTTAGCCTAGTTAATAAGTTTTGTTTGAAACTGTTAACTAAATAGTTAATACCGAACGTAGTTAGGTATTCAGTCATCATCATCATCATCATCATATCAGCTGAAAGACGTCGACTGCTGGACATAGGCCTCCCCCAAAGAGTGCCAAAGTGACCGGTCCTGCGCCACCCGCATCCAGCGGACTCCCGCGACCTTTACCAGGTCATCAGTCCACCTTGTGGGGGCCTACCCACGCCGCGCCTTCCGGTACGTGGTCGCCACTCGAGAACCTTTCCGCCCCAACGGCCACCGGTTCTACGTGCTATGTGCCCCGCCCACTGCCACTTAAGTTTAGCGATTCGGAGGGCTATATCGGCTACCTTGGTTCTGCTGCGGATAGCCTCATTTCTGATGTGATCACGCAGAGAAACTCCCAACATGGCCCTCTCCATAGCCCTTTGGGCGAGCCTTCTTATGAGACCCATAGTAAGCGACCACAGTATGATGAAGAAACGTTTAGTTCGTTTTCGCTATAAGTAGTAGAAAATTGTCCGTTGCAATAGCGTTTTAAGGGGTCCCTTGTTTTTGCCGACATACATAGACACATACTGTTTATCAAATATTGTCTCATCGACAACGATTCATCGGATTCTTAGTTTTCGTATTTTTGTTTGGCGTTAATTCATTCAAACTTTAGTTACTTTCTAGAAAAACTATTCAACGAATAGTACTTGATCAATTCATTTCACAAGTATTTTAAGTGATAACCACTAAACATCGCTGTTTATTTATTGAACGTATTATTATAAGACATTTTTATATGATATACCTACTAAGTCACTAACACACTAACATAGACTTATTTTCAAAGAATTTTGAAATATCTATGTAGTTATGAAAAAAAATCTGGTAATAGTAGTTTATGCAACTGATCCATAATGAAAGGCCTTAAATTCCATTCCATTAAAAGTTTGTCGGTTAATCAAGGGTAAATCTAAAAATTCAATTAAACCTATAAAAGGTTTATTATAAACAAGAATATAACATTTTCATGGTTCTTTATGAGTTAGAGTTTAATTTTTAGGCTATGCATTTTCGTAACTCGTAATAGAAGTAAGCAGTTTAGTTTTAAAACACCAATTTTGTGTACGAAATATTACATATTGAAACAATTTTAAGCGAAGTCTGTCTATTAAGGTGATTTAAACTGATATGAAGTAGTATATTGCGAAAAGTGCTTCCGTAATATCCTCCTACTAAATGGCTCATTTATTAAATAAACAACCGTGATTCAAATGAACTTGTATAGATTGTTCGACGAAATGAATTGTCGATAAAATGAAATCTTTGATACGTTACTGTTTAATTGATATTCGATGAAATATTGTAGACAATTCAAGGGTATATAAACCCGTCTTAAGTGATAATTTCTCGTTTGCCTAAACGAAACATTATCATCGAGAAGATATGCTGGTACTTTTTTAAATTCCACTATTTATGAATGCTTCTACAACAGAGACTAAGTTAGTCGTTTTTATTGTTATTAATTTTATTTTTTTCTGTAATTACAGATGGCACGACTACAACACCTGTTGCTCGCGGCGATAGCGACCCACGTCTACGTCAACGCGGCGCCGAGCGACGTCAGCAAACTGGAAGATATTGCCAAAGTCGAGACAGCGGAACTCAACGCGACACCCATCCCACTCGAAGAAAGCAACCTTGAAGACACGAATACAACGGGTCAGCGACAAAAACGTTGGTACGACTTCGGGGCGTTCGGCTTTCCTCCACCAATCAGCCCAGTATACCCTAATTATGTGAAAAGGGACGAATCACTGAACACGGGCGTCTATGGTTTAGTAGACGATCCGCTGTCGCAAGTATACAGACGGCTTCAAGATATAGCGTCCATAGCAAGACAACCGAGCTTCCCGCCTGCCTTACCTCCATCATTCCCAATTTACTTACCAGTAATTTATTTGCCCCAACCGTGCAATTGCAATCCGCAAACAACTCAGACCGACAACAAAAACGGTAGCCAGCCTGACAGCGTAACCACCAGGTTCCCTGACATGGAAGATACGCGACAGAACTGGGGATACGTCGTCGATGACGACGAAGACAGCGATAACGGTCAGGATATAAGTAGACCGATCAATTTTGATATCATTCGACCCAATTCCACAGTAACTAGGCAGCCTCCTCCCGTTGAGCACGGGACTGTTCAAGGAGATGGCACAGTTAATAGTATCGGTCCTGCAGGAAGCCGTCCTCCGCCTCCCCGGCCACCAACCACAAGAAGACCGCCTCCAAACGTGCCTAAGCAGACTCCAAATGAGCTCCCTACCAACTGTGATGCCGCGGTGCTCAGCTGCTGCCACCGCCCCGAGATAACCTTCGAGTGCTTCACCACGCAAGGCTGCCCAGACGTTGCGAATTATGGAAACCCCTGCGAACCTAACGCTATTCTCGGAGTAATTGAAAGGTTCCAGAAGTTCTATCAACAGAGGACTGGGTGAAAGTGATCAGTAACAGGCGGTTTAGTTTTTAGTTAATTTATGTACAGTGCAATCTATTAATGTTTTAAACATTCAATAAATATTTGAGGTAAATTTTAGAAAATGACCAGTCAATGAACTGACAATTTGTATGAAAAAAAGGGCAACTTTGTAAATAATTTATAATAGCTTATTTTTTCTGTGGAACGGATATATTATCAATAAAATAGTTACCCAGCGATAGAATCTGACAAAATTTCAGACATCACAAAAATTATAAATTGACTAGTTTCTGAAAAGTCGGAAAAAATATTAATAAATATTTTTGTTTTTATTTTGGTTCATTTCCATTTGCTCTATAATATTCAAGATAAGTCATACAAAAAAAGACAATGCAAGCTTCATTTAAATCTACATAATTACTTCCAGGTGGAAAGTTTGTCGGATTCTTGAATAAACAAGAAGTATCTTAGAATAACATTTTAAAATGGAATCAACAAAAAAACGCTATTATAAAATAATATTTTTCAAAACCGTATTTTTCCTGGAGTATTAGTCCCAAACTAAATAAGGATTGTAAAATGTACAGCCGACGTCAAATATATGTATGCATTTTTCGCCTTATTATAATGCAATAGGGTGCCAAAGTGTACACATATATTATGTGTACACTTATTATATTTTTCGTCGACAGCACTAGGGGCACTAAGTAGACGGCTATATATATATGTAATGTACTCTTAAAGATAAATAAATATCCAAGCATATAGAAAACGTACAAGACACAGGAACAAATCGCCAGGAAAAGGACCATAATTGGCTCGTCAAACAAATGAATTCCCTTTTCGGGATTCAACCCCGAGACTGCAATAGGGAGGTTCACTACTAACTAGGCTAAGCGGCCGTCAAGTAATGAGAAAAATATTCATAAAGGCCACAATCGCTTGTATCATAAAACAATCTAGTTTAACAAATAAAATTAGCAGTGTACATATGCCTAGTGCGATATTGTGTGCTAAGTGTGTCAATTTTTTTTCTTTTTTCTATGCCATTTCTATCTGTGAGTTCCTTTAATTGGCTTTGTATTACTATGTAAGACATCATCAATCATGTTTTTGCAGCTGTTGGTACTCCTTAAGTATAAATAAATAAAATTAAGAAAAAGTATTTCAGAGCAAAGATGGATAAGTACCTACTGATTTTCTACACAAAAAGATGTTATTAAGTATAGTTGATTGTAGAACAAGTGCATAAAAAGAGTCCATTTTACCTAAGTGTGACGTTTATTTATACCTGCCCGAGCCACCGGCGAGGGTGGATAGTTAAAGTCGAGGGGTAAAATAGCTAATTTAAGACCGAGTTAAACACTGCTTTTCACTTCGATTGCGAGATAATAACAAATATTTGGAAAATTTAATAAAATAAAGCTTATTCCCGCCACCTTAAACATATAAACAGTAGGTATGTTTTATTTTGGACACGTGATATACATAAGACTTAGGAACTTGATACTGCCAAATAATTTAATATTTCGGGCGTTTTTAAATAATAATTGAATTCTATTTTCTGGTTTTATTTATTTAGGAATAGAAAACACTGAATTAAAAACGATTAATCAAATAAAATAACAAGTTTATTCTCGGAAGTTTATTGTGCGTGTGGGTGTTATCCCCGATTATTTAAGTCTTTAAATATTTTGAAAGTGCTTGTTACTAGGCCTACTTGCTCATACATATCTTTTTGATACTAAGACACCATAATGATGCAACAGGTTGCGACATCTCTCGACCTTTTGGACGCTAACGACACATATCGTGGTCAAGGGCTTTTGAGGCTGCAGCACCAATATACTGTTCAGTGCTTACAAAGATAAAGCAAATCGTGCTTTGAACTAAGTTTATCTACGCTTCCTCCTGTAGTATTAATAGAACTTATTTTTAATGCCGTTTTTGAATGGTTATATATTTTGGTAATGGCATTTCGTTGAGAGCTAATATAACCGATGACTAATTAAACGCTGAAGTAGTAAAATAAGCTAGTAAACTGCATCCATAAATAAAAGTCTTAAAATGTAAACAAACCATTTACCGGTAGAAAAATACAGATTCCTGGTGAAATCACACGCAATAACAAGTAGGCAATAGTTGTAACATATGGGTAATCACGTGGAACACCATTACTTCTATGATAATATGTTCATTTTATCGTAAAACTTATTTTTTGCAGAAAACCGAGATCGCTGTAACCTCAAACCTACAACTGACATTTTAAATACTCTGTATTGTCTTTGGTGAATAGGGATGGGATGTTCTTTCATATCTATAAAAACTCGAAGTCAGAGTACTTGGAGTGGAGAGTACTTGGACAGTGATGTTGAGCTAGTAAACAAATATTAAGTCTATTCCGGGGCGCCAAATTATAAAAAAAAAACATTGTTTGTCGAAACATATTGTTACAGACATGTCAGAGGCAAATAAAGAACTTGTCATTAAATGGTAAATGGTAAAAAAATAATTGTAAATGGTTATGTTTTCAATACAAAAAAGCATTTTCAATGAGATTACTAGAACACCGCACACATAAAAAAACAACGCTACGCTCTGACAGCAACCGTTTTGTGCCTTCTCTTTCGACATACACCCCATCACTATAGTAGTCTATGTTTACCCATTCCGCCATATTTGTTTACCTGTTAAGTCGTTTATTTATGGATGCAGTTTACAAAAGCAGACATTGTTCCTTAAAAACTGCCTCCTCTTCACGTATTTAATATGTAGTTTATGCAATAAAGTACAATGATTTAAGATGATGACTTACTTGTTTAATTTCAGCAAAATTTAACCTAAATCCAGAATTATTATACAGGTATAAATACTTAAAAACAATTTTAACAAGCATTTGTTTCCAATTCCAGTCCCCAACCTGCAAGTATCAGACGAGCACGAGCACGAGCACGAGCACGTGGTGATGCCCAGCAGTGGGACGTATATAGGCCGATGGATCCTTGTTTCCAGTAAACCCTTTTTTCAGGCCGGCCGTTGAAAAATTAACAAGATATAAATGAAAATAAAATAAGAATATTTGACAAACTTTATATGGTCGATCTCTGTCTGAAAAAGGGTAATAATGTGATGGTAGTTAGCAGCCGATTAATGTTTATTACAAACAAGGTTTTGCCCGCGACTTCGTCCGCGTGGAACTTGTTTATATCTTACCTCCGTACAAACTTCCGCCCCCTATTAAACCTGAGATATAAATATCTCGTGTCCTTCCCCGGCATTAGAACTATCTCCATACCAAATTTAATCTCAATCGGTTCAGCGGTTAAAGCGTGAAAAGGTACTAACAGATATATACAGACAGTTCCATAAAAGCTTTCACCCCCCTTTCACCCCCCTAAAAACTATCCTATTTCCTTCCTTGGGATTCAAACTTATGTCCCTACACAGACATAGTTACTTTTGCATTTACCTCTGCTGAGGTTCCTGCGCGGCAGCCCGAACAGCCTCCAGACCACGTATTATGGTCGGCCTTATCACGCGATAAGTGACAAGATAGAGCGTCCGTCTCGTTCTATTGAACGGTGTCAGCCAGTGATGGACGCTCTATCTTGTCACTTATCGTGTGATAAGGCCGTCCATGCGACGGTGGCGGTGCGCCTGGATGGTCCCTTCCTATTTCACTGCGATAGGTTGCATGGCGCACCCAACTGACGACTGGCGAATTGTGAAATAGTTTTAAGACCTTTATTACTAACGAATGGAAACACTTCCGAAATGATTAATTATTATTAATATTTTATAATTCTAAAAAAGAGCGAGAAAAGCGAACGAAGTTCTCCGCTTCAGCTTAGGCAAAAATTATTTCGTTTAGCCGGATGGCCAGATGTCGAGATGTGCGGCTGTACGGCTTTGCTCCTCTACGTTCTCGTGAAATTTTGTAAGCAGGTTCGATAACTATATTAAAAACAAAATATGATTTCGATTTTGGATTAAATCAAAATATTTTTTAACAAAAGAGACTCGCGAGTTTTACTGCTCACAGAGCCAGTAGTATGTTAGTATGTATAAGTAGTATGGAAGTATGGATAGTCACTATCAATATTAATTACAGGTAGGGAAAATTTACTATTACTTACATGTTGGTCACCCCCCAATAACCAGCCACTGCACAAAAATAAGTAAGCAAAGAATCTGTTCTTATAATTGAACATAATTATTAATTATAACAACCAAATGCTATAATTTGGCGGCTTAAGTTTTCATACTAAACTTGTTTTTGCTGTATTTCGTTTGTTTTATCAACAGGAACCATATAAACTAATTACAGACAGATATACCTCATGTCAATGTATATGCAAAGTTTCGTCACAATACAACCCATATTTTTAAAATGAGAGCGTAACTACGTATGGGAAGGTGAAATTCGGTCGAGCTTACTGCGGACACTTAAGCGGCTAGTTATTGACGATTTACCCTAGCACACGCACAGTTTCTGCGTAAATGTTTATCAAGTCGCCCACTATCATCTATCAGACCTCACCTATCATATCTTTTCACATTCACACAATATGCGGAATCAAGATATGTTATTCAGAAGCAGTGCTAATGCCTAGAGCGCCTCGATTCCGTACGATGATTATTAACCAGATATTAAAATATAACTAGCTTCCCACATAGAAAGTATTGATTTTCATCTGACCTACATTTATTAATTTGCATGTTAAATAGCCAAAGTTACCCACAAAACCCTTCTGAAGGTTTGAGACATTTGCAGAAGAAATTAACGTCCTAATTTAAGGATAGCTATTTTTGGTGTAGCTTTATGTAGACAGTTCTGATTGGCTATTAGCTTAGTACATTTTATTTGCAATGCACCCAAGAGTCAACTAACTAGAATACCAGATATATTGATATTAATTCAAAGCTAAAACGTCAGCCCTCATACCTTATTTGGACCGAAACAAAATATTTATCTGCAATAAACTTATTCGATGATGAAATCCGTTCTTCCCGCAAACCACCTTATTTCGCGAATTTGCGCACAACGCTATCCTCGGGTTTTAAGAAAATACCTAATTATTCACAACGTTTTCCGAGCACAGCGCTACGGGTGAACCAGTATAATACTACTACTCGCACTTACAAGACTATAGAGTGGAGTTCTATTTGGTACGAGCATACAGTCGAGACCAAATGTTTTACGAATATATACTTGAGACCGGGTGCGATAACTGGTGGCACTCATATAGCAAAGCCGTCAGAGAAGGAGAAGAACACACGACGAGCGGTCGCGGTCGCTTGCAGCTCACAGATACCGGATTGCAAAAACACCCTATCAAACAAGTAAGTCTTATCATTATCATATTATTTTTTTGTTATTGTTATACATAAATATTGTAATTCTCTAGAAATAATAAGCTGTTTAGATAAATTCAATCTTGATAGGCACAACACACCTTAACGCATTAATGACTGAATGAAATTACTTTATCAATGAAATTGATGAATGAATAGGATATACAATTATTAGTATACCTACATTTTATTTTTAATTCCAATATTGTTTTATTGTGTTTTAACCAGTAGTAAAATGTTATGGAATGAGTGCCAATGGTTCATACTTAGTAAATTTTTCATTCCGTCTTGTTATTATGTGTTTGAAATATGTATTTCAAAGCCACAACGTTACGCTTAACAAAGCGTGTAATGATTTTGCACAACTGGATAGGTACTATCTAGATTTTTAGACTAAACATTCAACAGCATAAATCAAAGCTTTTCATAAACTCTTAAATTAAGTACCTATTTTGTAACACAACTGCATGCATAAGTACAATAAGTATTTTTTACAGTTACGATTACGTCCAAAATTGGTCATCAACTAAACTCTTGATGTTATGATTTAATGGAAATGGAAATACAAATCCGTATATAACATCGCTATAAATCATATATGTGACAATGATCTACGACTACATGCGTAAACATGACACGTATAATATATATATGCTCTGAACTAGGCGATTTAGCCGAGTCATGTCTACGTCATATTGCAATTAATCTTGTATCAAATCGGGGATCGGGTCAAAGTCGTCAGACAACGCCCTTGAACAGACGAACTTTGTTCAGGGATAATGGATGCAAAAACGAACGAGAAACGTGACCCCCCTGGCATACAAATTTGGTATGCAGCGGGTCACGTTTCTCTGCAGCTGACTGTACATAGACATAAACGTCCTAAGATGAATAGTTGAGATTATTTAATTGGCTGACTTTTTATAAAACTGCCATTGGAATTGAAATCTTCTGCCTTGGACGGTAGGTTTTTTTTAAATGTATGAATGCGGTTTTTCTTGTTATTAAAATCGATGACATGGTTCCTAAGAACAGTTCTTCGTATGTCTTATAGTTTCAAACTTTCCCATACTGACCGATCTAAATGGGCCACCCTGTATATTTAAATTCAATGGAATTAAGTTTTTATAGATACGTGGAAAGTTTGTCTATGATATACTACTTCTAGAGTCACACTTTTGAATTTTGATCGGAAACGTGGAAAATAAGACAAGCGTATTTTATCACTGCAGTATCATATTCTAGATCTTTAAACGCAAGTAGTGCACTAAAATAAAATTTAATGTTATCTACCCACCCTTTATCGAAATACAGCGTGAGTTTATTAATCTATGTAACGTACGTGGAATACATCATTAGTAACTACCTGAGTACAATTAGAAAAGTTAAATGAGGCTTCTATGATCAATTAAACACCAGCAAGCATAAGGGCCTACGCTAAGTGAGGCGGACGCCCGCCGCGTGCGCACGCTCGCGGGTCCCGCTCCGGACGCCCGCCGCGGGCCCAGCGAGACCGCGACGGGCATCCGCGACGGGCGCACGCCTCACTTAGCGCTGCCAGTACAATTTTGGTTCGCAGCGGGTACAGCCGTGACTGTCATGGATTTCGTAATAATTTATTATTTGGCGAATAAACGTCGGCAGAAAAAGAAACGCAAACAGAGATCCCTGTTTCTTTCAAATAGGTCGCTGACTGGTGAATTTATAACCAAATTTTCGCTTTTGAGAGAAGATGAAAAAGCATTTTACAAATATTTTAAAATGACTTCAAAAACATTTGATGAATTGTTTATTAAATTAGAACCGCATATGAAAAAAAGAAATTTAACAACCAAAATACCAATAACACCCATAGAAAGGCTAGCAATAGCAATAAGGTAAATAAACAATATATTTGTACTTTTAATTATTATCTATGTATGTAATCTTTGTGTGTGTGCGTGTGTGTGTATATATGTGTGGGTATGTGTGCGTGTATGTGTGCGTATCTGTGTGACTATCTGTGTACCAAACCTTATTTATTTTGGCTCAGTTGTTTTTGCGTGAAAGCAAGACAGATAGACAGACGGAGTTCACATCCTACTAATCCTACTAATATTATAAACGTGACAGTTTGTATGTGTGGATGGATGTTTGTTACTCTTTCACGCAAAAACTACCGAATGGATTTCAATTAAACTTTCCAATAATATAGCTTATACATCAGAATAGCACATAGGCTACAATTTATGGCTCGATCAACTATTTTATGTTGTTATTCTGTCCCGTCAGTCAGTGGAAAAAACTAGCATATTAGTTTGTTAGAAAAATAGTATCACCACATTCTACTAACGTACTTGGTTGATGGACCCCAATGGAAAGGGCTTAATAGTAAAAGAAAAATGCAAATTTAGCCACTAATGATATTGTAAAATCGGTTTTAAAATGTGACCCTGGGGACCGTAACCATGACAACTAGTGACAAGAAAAAGTTGATTGACTCTTATATATCATGCGTAGACGAAATCGCGGGCACCAGCTAGTTTATAATAATTAGGATTAGGATAAAAAAGAAAAAAAAATAGGAAAGTAATGTCTCTAAAGTAATATATTTTAAAGATGATAATGAGTGTAGTAGAAAATAATCGTATTAACATTATTATAAATCACAGCATTATTTACTTTGATAACAATCAATATAATCATCAATAAAAATCAAAATTAAAAAGTCGAGTAACCTTAATAACACTTCACTTAAAAATGATATGACATAGCCTGATTGACTAACACAATAATCATAAATGACTTTCTTAGGTGTAATGTACTATTATAAAATCACAGCTCGTAATCGTATTATGAGGGTCCTTCATGGGCAATATTTTCACTGCAATATGTGGCCGGCAACTGTTTGTGTCCCTCTCTTACTTGAAGAAAGATGCAGAGAGTTGCCGGCCACATATTGCAGTGAAAATATTGCCCGTGTAGGAGCCTCATTAAAATTATTATAAATCACAGCATTATTTACTTAAGTAATAATCATCAATAAAAAACAAAATTAAAAGTCGAGTACCCTTAATAACACTTAAAAATTATCTTTACCAAAAAAAATACAGCTTGATTGACTTAGACAATCAACAACAAACAATCAGAAACAAAAGTTGACTAATCCTTATTCTTCTTATTATTGTAAAAAATATCTTTATAAAATCACAAAAATCACAGCATTATTTAGATTAAAAATAACCATCACTAACAAACAAAATTAATTAAATTAACCAAACAGTCATATTGCTGGCTGCTGTCACTAGGATTGCGACGTGTTCGTAAATAAATCCGTAGTAAAAGTTAAATTATCAATTTCAAGCACCTTTTGTTTTTCTATATCAATCAAATATTCCATAATTTTACTTCTAAATAATAATTTTTGATAGGGGTTAAATTTTTTTAACGTTGGCATTATTGAGGTAAAGAAAGCCATGTCTTCGTCGTTTTCTTCATCTCTTCTTTGTTTTATCGAATTTAATAACTCTCTTTCAAAAGGAGTAGGAGAATTTGATTTGCGTGAGCGTTTTGATGTAATAGGTGTTGCGATTTCGGTGTCTTGACTAGATGTTCCAGGTGTACTTATTTCATTGCCTTGACTAGAACTGCCAGATAACGTGCTGATGTTTGATGCATTTTCATCTTCAGCCAGAGATTCTTGACTTTCATTGCTACAGTTACTTTCTAAAAAAGTCATCATATCATAATAGGCATACTTTCTTGCTTTTGTGGCACATGAACCTGATTTTAATTTTTTGTTGCTGGCTCTTATCTTTTGGTAACAATCCCTTGCTGATTTCCAACGTGCTTGTATTTTTTTTTCTGAAACAAGATAAGTACAATATTTTATCTTTTGTAGGTATTTAACGACTGGTGCTACCTTTGTGGACTTGCACTTGTCCTTTCAAATAGGAGAAACCACTATAAGAAATATTTTGCATGAAATCTGCAGTATTGTATGGCTTCAACTGAAAGAAGAATGTTTACCAGAATTCACGACTACGCGATGGGAAGAAATAGCATTGGGCTTTCAGACTAACGCCAATTTCCCAAACTGCTTGGGCCCGGTAGATGGGAAACATATACGGATAATAAAACCACCGAACAGTGGTTCACTATACTATAACTATAAACACTTTTACTCAATTGTCTTACTTGCAACGTGTAATGCTAACTATGAGTTTACCTATGTAAATGTTGGCATGCAAGGTAAAGAATCTGACTCTTCAATATTTACAAAAAGCAACTTGTTTCAACAGATGAATAATGATCTACTTAATATTCCTACTCCAAAAGCATTACCAGTACTTGTTGAAAATAAGCCGACTAGCAATGCTGCAACTACGCCATTGCCCTATGTTATCATAGGTGACGAGGCGTTTGGATTATCGAAACATGTACTGCGACCATATGCTCGAACTATAAGTTTGAGCAAAACGAAGAAAATATTTAATTATAGATTATCAAGAGCCAGACGTTATATTGAAGCAACCTTTGGAATAATGGCTAATAAGTTTCGTATACTTCACCGTCCACTTAACGTTTCTACAGCGAATGGAGTAAGCATTGTGAAAGCAATATGTATTCTACATAACTTCGTAAGATCCAGAGAGGGTACGAAAGATACCAATGATGCCGTGATTTTACCGCGCCATATACGCAACATTAATAATGGTTTTGCAAATAACGAAACGCAAGGGTCTATGATACGTGATCAATATGCTAATTATTTTGTTACAAATGGCAAGGTATCGTGGCAAGACCGTTGTATTCATTAAAATTAACCTGAGTTTTGTTATTATACAGTAAAATTATACATACCTTCGTTTTTTTTATCCTTGTCACTGAGATCAGCAAAATTTTCTAATAATGTTCCGCAAACCTCTAACCACGCCTTTTGACGTGCATCTCTATCT
Organism: Epinotia bilunana; assembly: GCA_947049275.1. Classification (NCBI taxonomy): domain Eukaryota; kingdom Metazoa; phylum Arthropoda; class Insecta; order Lepidoptera; family Tortricidae; genus Epinotia; species Epinotia bilunana. The sequence goes on from OX346257.1 coordinate 18,118,877, forward strand.
TTATATAATTCATTTTTCATGTCCCACAACACTGGATGACTTTGTACTTCTAAAATAACACGCTCCGTGTCGATCATTTTGTATACCTACTCAACCGCCCGACGCGTGTGTCCGCGGCACTTAGCGGCGCTCGACTAAATTCAAGAAACAAGTCCGCTCGCGTGTATCCGCCGCGTGCGCACGGAGCGGGCGCCCGCCACCCGCCGCGCGGTTCAAAATCCGTCGCACGCGCCCGCGCCACTTAGCGGTGTTCATACAATTTCGTATGAGACGGGCGTCCGCTCCGGACAATCCGCGTCACTTAGCGTAGGCCCTAAAAAACAAGGGCAATCAGTTACACTAATTATCGCGGCGCGGTACACAGTTCAATATCCTTGATATCATCTGGGAAACCCAAGCGCGAGTGTCGCATAAGCCGTGCGTAATCGGCCACAGTTTAATGTCTATACATACTACACGGCTGTACCTAAACTTGAGCATTTCAAAATATGCGCCTGATCGAACACATGCTGTGTCACATGCCGCGGCGCAGTTCATTAAAGTTCTTTGCTGCAAAATAAGATTTAGATGCAGTTGTTTCTTGTTGTGGTAAATTGATGTTGATTTCGATGTATAGCCCGACCAGGAAAATAAAAAACCTGGTCTGGGGGCGCTAAATTAGCAATAATTATGGCAACACTAATTAATTTCCACTCTGTCATGTTGACAACAAGGTCGGTGATGTTGTTTAGAGGAATAGAGTCTAATCCTTCAGACTTTCTCTCCGACAAATACTTCGTCATACTGCAAGTCACTTTTCTTAAATCGCATTTAATCGTTTTCGGCATTTTAACGCAATACAACACGTACCAACGACAACTCACTTTGACAGCAATTGACAGATGACATGGATGACGTCTTCAAAGTTACTGTTGCCAGTTGAAGAAATTAGTTCCAATAGTTTTCCGCAATATGGCGAAGTTTTTTATTTTCCTCGGCGGGTTATATGTACCTAAACATAACACGGCGTCAAAGGCTAACTAGAGTTACAAAGACGAAACAGTCCAGTAGCAGCTTATTTGATTTAAAGCTGAGATATTGCTTAATTTTAAACTTTGATATTTGATTTTTAAAGTACCTAATGTTTATTTGTTTACAACTCAAACGATCATGCCACAATACCTATTTCACACCTTTCATTCAGAAAAGTAAGTTTTGTTCCACGAAGAGAGGGATCAAAATGCTACTTTTCTGTTCAAGCTACTTTTTTAATTTATTCATTGGCATGTAGCACATACGCAATGTGCCAATTGAACACAGATCTTAATAAAATAATCCATTGTAATTTCATCGTAATCGATTAAAAACGAACATTTTTCAAGTTTTAATTTTAACAACGTTGTATGAAAATATATGAATTTTTCGTAATATTTAAAAATTAGTATCAAAATTTAAGTTTTTTTTAAAACTTGTTAAGGAAGTAATTATAACAGCATATTTTTAAAATTTCCTCATAGTCGGTCTGAAAAATGGTATGTGTCACTCGGAAGCAAAATTATCTTCGTCTCCGGCGTTAATACTTGTATCCCTCACTACGCTCAGGATCCTACGTTAGAATCCCTCGCTACGCTCAGGATTCTATTGTAGGATCCCTCGCTACGTACGGGATTAAATGCTCCGGTGCGTGCCCCCTCACGCCGATTTTAGTTAGCTTTTAAGTTACCTGTCAATAACACTAGTTCTTAAGTAAATATATTGTTGCTAACAAATTATGGATTATGAAGTCCGAATGCAACGCCCTCGCCATAAATATACTATTTTGCTCCCTTGTGACACAAATAACTATTCCTATACTTATCGTTAATCGTGATGTAGGTACTACTTTCCTCAATACTCAACGCATTATTTTTTCTAGCCATGAAGACAATTACAGTCATGACAATCTCTATGATGTTGCTACAGGCGCTCGGCGCTCCTCAGAGCAAAGCAGCAAAGAAAATAGACGCAATCAGAAATCCATCTGAACTGTCCTATGAAGAGCTCAAATACATAGACCAAATGAGAAGAGGTGGTTTCGCCAAGCCACCGAAAAGACTATCGCCCTGCGCAAAAGCCATCCTAGGATGTTGCGAGGAAAAGATTATAGACTCTGAATGCTCGGAGGCGCTGCAATGTGGCGCTCACTTTTTCGATGACAACCCATGTGATGACAAATTCATCGCCGACGCTTTGAATGCCGCTAGACATTACTACGACCAATTTAACAAGGTTTATACGTAAGGATAAAGTTGGGTAATGGCATAACTGAAAATTCCAAGAACACTGAGAGAGGAAGATCGCTTATTAAGCCATACGCTGGCGTATTGGAGTATATACTTACATAGTGTAAGTTACAGCGCAATGAAGACTGTTAGCCTGGTTTTAGAATAAGAAGAGAGCATTATCCTGTACTGAAAAACGTAAAACAAAAATCTCAATCTTAAACAGTTACAGGAAAGTTAGCATGTTCCGCTGTAGATTCTTATATTTCTAAGATATAAGATTAGGTGTTTTATCGACTTCTTTCCGTAACGTGAGATCTACATGAATTTCTGATCCATGAATTATACGGACAACATCCTATTTAACATTTGTTTCTTGAGTAGATACTTATTGTTTATGATTCACAAATATTCTGTTGCACGAAATTGTTAACTGATTTATTAACTGCCAAAGTGGGATAATTCTCTGATAAATATACTATCAGAAACGAGATAGGTCAAGTATTAAGTACCTACCTACTCATTTCTGGTTCTGTCTAAGAAAGCGATTTGTGATAACCTAGATATTGTATTGGGTAATTAACGTATCTGTAAGTTAATGCATATATATATTCGATATATATATATATATATTCGAACGAAGGTATTTCGTAATCTACATACAATTTACATAAATATGGCAGCATATAATTTGTATCTTTATAGCAAGTTACGAGTTACGAGTATGTATTACCTCTTATCGTGTATCTGACATGTTTTAGTTTTAAAATTACATTATTATGTCTTTCCCGCTCACGGGACAATGACGTCCCGGATCTTTGAGAGGCGTGCGTGGAGCTAGGTACCTACAAAGTACCAGCTGAGCCAACACGTAGAGGCCCTTTTGACAATTTAATAAAATGCAAGGAGTACACCGAGCGGATGCTGTCCCTGCCCGTGTCATGGGACGCACACAGAGACAGCACCCGCTGAGGAGTATAGGGCCTATTGATGGTTGATGGAATCTAAATGAAACGGGTTATTGGGTGAAAATTATGGACTAGTGGCTGGGCTATTGGGTGAAACATCGGACGCCTGCCTACATTATTATTATTATTATTATTATTTTACTATTGACTATTTATATCTAGGATACCCTAGCTTTTATTTATAATTTGACATTTGAACACATTCTACTTCTTTAACACTTGTACCATATTAATATTATTTCAATCGTTCCTTATTATTATTTTTGTTTTTATTTTGCAATGTACATTATTTTGATTTTGACTTTCATTTATATTATTGTTATTCTTATACACTCTGACGATCTTTTGGTGAATTCATGCTCTTTAATTTTCAAAAATTACATGTAAATATCCAAAATGAAATAAATTAATCGAATCTAATCTAATCTATTTCGTCAAAATTACGGTCACCTTTTGCAGTAAGTACTTCCGTCATAACGTATTTCAATTTAATGTGAAGTAATTTTACGTTACTTAATAATACAATTACAATTAACTCATTATTTATAATGAAGTGCGCTTACTATAATTCTGTATTTATGAAAAAAAAACTAACTAAACATAATGTTTCAATATGCAACTTTATACTAAGTATCTTGGTAATTAATATGTGATAAAAAAAATATATATTTTTATACCTAATCAGATTTTTTATGGCTTACGAAGCGGTATATTTACATCCGAATATAAAAGGTATTGCGTCAAATATTGCTAAGTATTTAAAGTCCATAAAACCAGTTGGACGCATCACAGTACTATCATTGAATCCGGCTAAAAACCACAAAGGTGAAAAATACAAACTTACATATAGTTGCGATAATTTATTTAAGCATACTAAAAGTATGAATTAAAACTTAAGCACACTAAATTTAAATTAAAGGAAAAAAAATAATATTCAATGCTCCGAGCCGGATTCGAACACACACTATGTAGGTAAGTATGTATATAAATCCGAAAGGAGTTTTTTTTGCCTTTTCCATTACGTTTGGTATTAACAGTTTTAGTCCCGGACGAGGCGACACACTTGATATCTCAAAATTCATTTCTTAAGTAGGTGAAATTAAGCGTTAAATTTTATATGAGTGTGCAATTAACAAGTTTTTAATGCATGACCCAAGCAATGAGGCCCGCGGATTAAGCAATAATAGCCTCTCGGTCAACTACTTAAACGCTTTGATCAATCAACAACGTGCTTCTGTAGCTGCTGGTTCTCAATCTATTATATAAAATCGAAAAACCAGAACGGGATAAAACACGAAGGAACGAGCGAGATAGCGCCTTACAAAAAACACGATCTCCGGCGACACGTTTCTCAAAAACAACGCAAGTAACACGACAAATAAATGTTAGAATCAATTTTCTGGATATTACCTTAGAATAAGAGTATAAAGGCTCCCGATTCTGTTGCGTATTTTTTTTACAATCACGTAATGAAATCTCGATAACATTGACAATTTGAAACGTAGGCCATTGTTTGGAAATCTTCGGAAATGTTCGGCTAATCACATTCAGGCAAATTCCATTTTACGTAATTTGATTATATCTGAGACTACATTTCCATATTAGTATAATCGTCATACAATAGATTCGGCTAAAAAAACATACTGTTTATAAATAATAATGATTAAAACTGAACTTTGAAATTGCGGTTAGAGAATTTTACATGAAATAGTACGTACGCGGTTCTGTTCAACCTTCCGTCACTGTCACTGTTTGTTACTTTGAAAGTTTGCCTTTAATTATTATTTATCGTTTGTTATCGTGTGCAACAAGTGCTCTGATGTTCGATCGGTCGGATATTCGGAATCATCAAGGCTTTGATGGAGCCATATAGCCCCAAAAATTGATTGATTGAAGTGCTCTGATCGACTGGACCTATTGTTTTCTCATCTGGACCTTGATTCGGTTATTTACGACATGCTCGGTAGTAAACTACAAGACCGAGTGAGGAACGTCGAACTAAGGTGCTCGATGTTGGAGATACCATTAGTTGGGCAGGACACCTTGCCAGGCAGAATTATGGTAGGTGGACCAAAAAGGTGTCCGATTGGTGGCCACTTCTAAGTAAAAGGAGCGGCGGCCGTCCACCAGCTCGATGGGTGGACGATATTATTGGTTGGACTCTTAATCCGCATAAACGGTGTCTCATCTTCTATATTACTATGTGATTAAAACATTATTTATATGCACGTGAGCTCTTAATTTTTGACCACAGGAGAGACGAATTTCGTTTTATGCACTGTGTAATACCCGAATGCTCATATTTTGTGTTTGTAATTGTCCGTGACTACAGAATATCGTCTGACATATGGAAGCCAATCCTGGACATGCACAGAGAAAATTAAACATAAAATCTCAACATGCCAACAATCCATGGAGAGAAGTTTATTAAAGTTAAGAAAGCATACATAAAACCAGAAATGATGTTTTTAGAAAATATACAATAATAACAGATTCACTTCACCAAGCACTGTGCCTTAAGTGGAAATGGGCAGGCCATATCGCCACATATAAGGAGAAAAGATGGGCACTAGAAGCAACAATATGGTCGGGGCCGTAAGGCAAAAGAAAGAAAGATAGACCACCAAGACGTTGGACAGACAACATAACCGAGTTGCCGGACCTAGCTGTATGAATTTGGCCAAATATCAGGAAAAATGGCATGAGATGGAGGAGGCTTTCACCCTAATGGGGTACATGTAAGAAAACATATATATTTATATAAAATCATTAACACAACACAACTTTTTAGATTAGTGAATACTAACAATATGGAACATAAAGCTTAAATAAATAAATTGTCTGTGACACCTCAAATACAAGATGTTATAATTTTAATTTTGTTTTTATTATTTTCGGTTGATAAATTAAACAGTGAGTGTCTTGAATTGGAATTTTGTGTTCAGTAAGCGCAATCAAAGTGCGAAGATTCCAAATTTCCAGTTCAAAACATTGTGCTATGCAGATAAAAAAGGAAATAAATATATATGCATGTATGTAAGGCCTGTAACACCCTGCCGGCCTGTAGTGGCGGACAAATAGTAAATTGGACAGCTAATGACAAGTTTACTATGGTTCGCTGCAGCCAGGCTGCGCCAGTGTGATGTGGGCTTAAAGCGTATACGGCTATAGCTCGCGCTTGGGCTGTTGACGTTGAAGAGTACTCTTTGGTGGCCGCAGAGCACAAGAGATTTTTTTAATAGGGGTGTAGACACTTAATAAAGTAATCAATAATGTCATATTTGCTCTAAAAAGAATTAAAAATGTAGTCAAATGGAGAAAAAATCATCGCAAGAAAATCACGAAGTTAAAAGTGTCCAAAATTTTAAGAAGGGGTATGTTCTGTCCCTTTTGCGCAAAACGCAACTTCCAATGAAACTAAATATTAACGCTCGCAGTTTGTGACTACACTAGAAGACGGCAACGTGCTGTGCTCCATCGTGTTCGGCATCGACGCGGCCGGCCGCGCGCGCGACGCGCTCTGCGGCAGCCTCGCAGTTTGTGATGTGACAAACTGTTTGCGTTTTCTCTCTCTAACAAGCAATATTGAAACGGTTGTATCTTCGTAATTCTTTGAGATATCTGAATGAGATTTTCGTCACTGGACATATTTTTTTGCCTTCTTTCTTTTGTCTACGCCCGTATTACGGAGTTTCATGTAGACATTTAAAAAAATGTACTTATATGAAAATATATTCTTTTTTATTTCCATATCATCATGATGCTTAGCAACGGCTAAGCAGGGCTCATGAAAATAATGCAATTGAGACAAATACATTGATGTAATTCATTCACGCGGGTGGAGCCGCGGGCACGTCTAGTATTTATATATATATATATATCTGAAAAAAGCCGGTGGTCCAACTTGTGGTATACACAGGTAAGGTTATAAAGTGAATATTTGAGAAATCTGAGAGGAAAAATCAGAAACCATAAAAAATAGAGATAGATATTAATTTTATAAGTAGGAAAAGTGAATTCGAAGATATTTAAAATGGAATTACCCATTAACTAGTGGCTTGGCGAATGGCGAGCTGTAGAGCTCGAGTCTGATAAAAAAATATCGACAAAAAAATCGCCAGAGCTCCCGAGGATGCGTTGTGTTGAGAGCCAGGGAATTTGTTCCTTCAGCTGTCAACACGGCGAATCCTCAAACATACCAAGGGTCGGCAACGCCCATCTTACTCCTTTGGAGTTGCATGCGTCTATAGGCTGCGATGTCCGCTTACCATCAGACGGGCCATACGCTTGTTTGCCACCGTCGTTGTATAAAAAATATAATTATCGAACCTGCTCAGATAATTCTACGACAATCGGTTGAGAAATGCGACCTGGAGAATAGAACACAAAGAATTTTGGCCCAAGCTGAAGCAGAGAACTTCGTTCGCTACACTCGCTCGTTTATAAATGAGCACATTCATTGGGGCCTTATATTTCGCAAACAGGTTTCCGAAAAAAACAATTTTCACATACCTGCAATGCTTATTTCTGGTAAGTTGATAAGATAACCAACCCAACGATATCGCACAAAATGTATTCAACGAAAAAAAACATAATCCTCGTTTTACATGTATTTCCCCCTGTTATGGCATTCTTTTTTTGGCATAATTTTATATGGGCTCATCTATGTAGACATACGTGACTTTGCGCATAAACTGTTATGAAAGAATCTAGATTAATAGTTCGATTACGCAGATTCACATTAGTCCGAATAATATTAGTACATACATAATTTTGATGCTCCGAATCATGTCCACGCATTTAAAACATATGGGGAAAAAAAATATTTCGGCGAAAATTATGCTCGTAGGAATATTTTCTGGCATAACATTATATAACTGAATTCATTAAAAATTTTGCGGCTTCTGTTTTTACCTACTTAGTAGTTCTAACTAACTCTCCGTTAGCTGTAGAAAGACAGACATATGGGTATGAGGTGGGGATGTAAAGGATGTAAAGAGGAATGTATAAGTCCTTTGTTGACAACGGAACCATTTTTTTTCAGTAGTTAATAGTTACGCACAACCCGCGTTCGATGTGTGGAGGCCTTAAGGTGGAAAACCACCTTTAAAGTGGGCGATCCCTTCGCGTATTATTATTTCTTTTTGCAAAACTCTCAGAACTAGAATACTTACTGAAGATTTGCTCTCAGATGCCTGGCAGCTCAAAAGGGTGATAGGGAAAACCCAAGTGCAAAATGCGACTTTCTTTCACGCAACGATCCAATCAGAGCAGGCCATTACCTCCGTTGCATCGCCTTTCTCTGAAACTTGTTTGAACGTGGTAAACCTAGAATAACAACCGGTCAGTTGTTCCGGGTACTTACATGAATTATACACTCGCGGTGAGTGTATTAAATAAAAATGTAGGAGTCCTTTATTTAACTACATTTAATTAACATTTTCTCAATTACAATGTTACATGTTCAAATAATATCTTAGGACTAAAATATGATCGGCGCTCTCACGGTCGGCCAGGCTGCGCGGATGTCGCCGTGGTCGCGGCTTATCGTATAGAAAATGCAAGGTAGCGTCTGGCTTGGCCCGCTCGCTGGAACGCTGATGTTTATAAATGATCTTATGCCTAGAGGTTCGTATTCTAATACAGCTTTTTAACCTTACAATATTACTAGTGATATACCTAGGTGGTAAAGTTATGTGAAGCATACATAACACCTCCCCGAATAAACTGAGGTCTTTTCTTTAGATTAGCTCAAGAAAGACCGAGGACGGCTTCCTATTTGTATCGGAGGTTCCACTTCGGCTGCAGCTGTGGCAGTGCCAGTCTCTGTATCTGTTCTTCGTTTAATTTTCTTCACTTTGACATATATGAGGTAGCAGGCGACCAGAAATATGATAATGTAGAGCGGTGTAGTCCAGTATACATGCTCCTGATGAGTTACATTTTCCAGCTGGATGGGTTGCTGTTCTCGTTCAATGAGTCCAACTGTTTTGTGAAGTTCCTTTAAGTTCACGTTTTCAAGTTTCAGGGGCTGAAGCCGGTTCGACACGTTTGTTTCGTAAACGTTAAAGGTAAAGAGCTTAACGGGTGTTCCATATATGCGATTGTGAATGTTTGTAAAAGTGACCTTTTCGGTAGCTGCGCTGCAGTTTTCAGGAAGCTTTAGTAAATGTGCGCCATTTATTTTCAGGTATTCGTCATGGGTGCATTGTATGTGCAGTCTTGTAGATTGCGGACTGATTAAGACGTAGTACTCGTCGTTTATTTGTTAAAATATGACGTGATCTATTTTAATTTGGTGGTATTGACATTGCGGTGACGACTGTTGGGTTCTGATCAATGTGTATACGCAATCGGGGTTTCGCTTTGGGTCCTGTATCGATGCTTCTTCTTGGCAGTAGTGAGTATTTCCGACTCTATTGCATTTATTTTCGAGATACTGGTACTCATTTTCGTTCATAACTAGGTATGGTTTATTAGGAATAATAATAGTGTTATTAGATGTGGGGATTGGGAACAGATTGTAGCAAGTAAATATGCTTTTGAAGAATATTGGTATCTTAACTACGAACACTAGCCTATTATCACTAAAATAAGAACTTACATCTAAGAAATTATAAAAGATGCGTGATTCAGTCACGTCGGAAGTTATCAGCTGCTCAGGACTGTAATATTTCCGAAGAACGGAAATAAAGTGTTCAAGATTTGAAAACGATATCAAATTCCGGTAGGCTATATGCTTAGTAGAAAGAGATGTAGCGGTTTCAAGATCTGAGAGAGTACCGAATAAAATTTGTACATTAATTTCTAGTAATTTGTACGCACTGTCTAGTTTCACAAAGCCAATAAATTCCTGCTCTGATATATTTACTTGTCTTATAATTTCAGATACTTTAGAATTAAGTTGATCTTGATTCGATACAATAGCCGATAATGTAGCATTGTAATTTTCTATAAATATTTTATTTAAGGTTATTGCCTTGTTTATGTGGTGAGTTATCTCAATTTGATTTTTCTGCAAAGTGTTTATAGCTTGGTCGTATCTTCTTGCATCTTCTTGATCCAGGTTGCCTGTGATGCTGTGAATTATAGTTCCTAATCCGTCAATAAGACCTCTCCTTAACCGGTTCTTACTTAAAGAATTATATTTCTCCGAAATAGTGTGATATTTCTCGTTTATGTAATTATGAAGAGCCAGAAATCTTCGTTTGAACTCATTATTTAAGTCTTTGATTAATGCATCTAGGGTGATAATTTGATTTTCAACTGTTTTTATGTTATCTTTTATTGGCTCAAGATCAATAAGATGTAGGAACACATGGTCGGATTGTCGAATTTTGGCTGGACCCAATTTAAACGGTAATATTCCGGGGTTATTTGCTATTGGTGCCAGGATTGCTTCCTCGGCTTGTGCCAGGTTGGCCGCCGTCGTCCTGTAACAATGAATGTTGCATTTTAAGAGGTCTTCGTATGTTCCGTTTATTAATTTCGTTTTGTTTAACATCGGTGACTTTTAATTTGTAATTTCTACTGACATTCCTTGTTACATAACGCGGTTGTTCTTTATGTCGAGCAGCTAGAGGGTTTGTGGAATAAAATGCATGTCCTGCTTCATATTCCAAAGGGGTTTCCAATTTTACGTTACGATTATTAATGGTGGTTGTTTGTCTAGAATTAAGACGTTCGTTAATTTTTGCATATAAGTCGGTTGATATTTCTTTATGTCTATTTATGTAATTTTGTAGACACTGTTTTTCTAAATTAAGGTCGAACGGGTCTCTGTTATCCAAATGCCCATTAATGATTTCGAGTGGTTTTTTATCTGTGGCTGAATGAATCGAGCTATTATACGCTAATACGGCGAAAAGCATTAATTCTGTGATTGTCGATTGTTTATGTTTTTCCTGAAGTAAGCGAATGTGCTCCGTAATGGTTGAGTGGAATCTTTCGATTGCTCCATTAGACTGGGGGTTGTTGACGCTGGTAAAATGCAGATTAATTTTATGCAAGGCGGCGTATTCTTTCAAGGGAAGGTTTTTAAACTCTGTGCCCTGATCGACCGTGATGTTGATAGGTAAGTTGTGGTGGGTCATCCAGATAGTGATTGAATTGATGACGCTAATTCCTGTCACGCTTTCCAAGGGATAAGCTTGGGCATATTTCGAAAATGTGTCTATTATCGTGAGAAATTTTTGACCCTTTATTTGGAAAGTATCCATGTGAATGGTTTCGAACGGTTTTGTAGGCACTGGGGTTACCTGGAGTTCTTGTTTATTTGGACGTCTCTCGTATTTATTAATTTGACATGTTGAGCAGTTATTGATAACTTCTGTAACAACTGTTGTCATATTAGGCCAGTAGTAATTTCGTTTTATTTGCTTTTCGGTTTCCTGAATCCCTCTGTGATTGGATTTGCCTTCGTGATGTGCCTTCGCTAGGCGGTATTGTTCATCTGTGTCCGTAACGTCGTGTAAATTTTCTTTGCAGAATATAAGGTCGTATGCAGAGTGTTTAAATTTTTCTTGCAGGGCCTTGGTAAGGTCAGGTAAATAATTGAAATCTGAAAGCCAAATACCGTATCGGGTGCCTGGTTGAATAAAGTTTTTGAAGAAGTCAATAACTTCCACTTGAAAATTGTTGAAGCCAATCTGAGCCATTATTCGAGTTTTACCTGGAAAAATTTCTTTGGTAAATGTCTTTGAAGGAGTGTGTAGCACTAGCTTAATAAATATTTGATTATTTTGGCTGTTTATTGGTTTGTCAACTATAGGAATTTCGAAAATGGGCTGTTCTTGGTTGGTGTGGATGGTTTCACATTGTTGTGATTCCGAGTCCAAATTCTCTTTTTGGGAAACGTTGTTGTAGAGTGACAAGATATCATCATCAGGAGGTATAGGGGAGTAACGGGCCTCTGGGTCGGTAAAGGTGAGTGATTCTGTCTCGTTATTATGTATTATAACTCTAGACCGCGCATCTGCGTTGGTGTTTGCTTTTCCTTTTTTGTAGATAACGTCGTATTCGAATTCTTCTAATTTGAGCCTCCATCTAACCAGGCGAGAGTTAGGCTCTTTTAGTGACATAAGCCATTCGAGGGGTTTGTGGTCAGTCACGATTTTGAACACACGGCCATATATATATGGTCGAAAGTATTTAGTCGCATGGACTATGGCAAGAAGTTCTTTTTCAATAACGCTGTAATTTACTTCACTGTCATTAAGAGTCCTAGATGTGTATGCTATTGGTTTGTCTGAGCCGATGGGCCCTTGAGACAGCACGGCGCCAATTGCGTAATTGGAAGAATCCGTAGTGATGATAAAGTCTTTTTCAAAATCGGGGTAACGGAGTATCGGGTCATTCATTAGAATTTCTTGGCAAATTTTGAACGTGTTTATGTATTTTGGGTTTTTTATATCGATTTTTGGGGCGCCTTTTTTGAGGCACGATGTGAAAGGTTTAGTTAATTTAGAAAAATTGGGAATAAATTTACGATAATAGCCGAGGAGACCGAGAAAACATTTTATTTCCTTCGTTGTTTTGGGAATTGGAAATTTTTTTATGGCGTCAACTTTATCTGGGTTGGGTTTAATACCTTCGGGGGTGACAATATGACCCAAGTAAGCTGTATCTCGTTTCATGAATTCGGACTTGTTAAGTTGTATTTTGAAGTTTGCTTCTCTAAGGCGTTGGAAGACTTTTTCGATGCTCGTGATATGTTCTTGAAGAGACGTCGAGAATATTATGATGTCGTCCATGTATACAACGCATATTTCGTTGACGAGGCCGCGAAGAACGTTTTCCATGGCCCTTTGGAATGTTGAAGGAGCGTTCTTCAACCCGAACGGCATACGACAGTACTCGTAGTGTCCGTTGTTCACCGTGAATGCTGTTTTTTGAATGTCATTCGGGTCCATTTCGATTTGATGAAAACCGCTAGCCAAATCGAGTGTTGTAAAATATTGGCAACGGCCTAGTTTGTCTAAGATGTCTGAGATGTTCGGAATGGGATATCGGTCACTGATTGTTTTTTTATTTAATTTTCGGTAGTCAACAACGAGACGCCACTTTTGTTTCCCTGTTGGAGGGTTGTATTATTTTCTGTTGCAGCATTTTGTCGATTTGGCATTTAACTTCCTCTTTATGAATATGCGGGTACCTGTAGGATTTCGTGTATACTGGAATTTCATCAGTGGTTCGAATCTTGTGTTTTACCGTGTTAGTAAATGTCAGCGGGCAATCTTCATTGTAAAACACATCATTGTATTCTTTGCATATTTTTGTAAGTTTTTGTCTTTCTTCAGAATTCAAGTGGTCGGTTCTCAGAAGATCTTCAATATTTGTGGATTTTGGAAGAGGTGTTTCAATGCTGTGACATTCGAAGTTTTTCTTCATTGGTTGGGAGTTAATGGGGTCCGTTAGGCTGACGATAGCGTCGTTACACGTTGGGTTGTTAAGCTCAATATAAGCATAGCTTTTATCTGATCGTGTTATCAATGCTGGCATGATACACTGGTTGAAGGTCATCTCAGGTAAAAAGATATCTCCATCTTTTGTGCTCACGGGGACCTTAAAAATATTAGTGCTTTTGGCTTTCACAATGGCTTCAAATAAATTATGAACGCCGGTTTTCATCATTTGGATTTTGTTTTTGGCATGCTCAGTATGAAGTTCCTTCTTTGAAAGGTTGATACATGCTTTCAGTGTTTCCAATAGATCTAACCCTATTAGACCGTCAAAAACGTTATGAAATTTATAAACGTGAAATTTATAAATTGTGTCTGAATTGAATTCACTAAATAGCGGCAGATTGATGGTATATTTGTGCTCGGTAGTGCAATGTACATTGGTAACTGAGAAGGGTTCGTGATTCATTTTAAAATTCGGATAATAGTTTTTGACTGCTTCAGGAGAAAGGAATGATTGATTTGAGCCTGTATCAATAAGTAGCTTGAGAGGGGGGTTGTTTATTTGAATGTAAGGAAGCTGTCTCTTAGAATGAACATTGACTTGTATTACGTTTCGTCGTCTGGGTTTGAAGCCGGGTGAAAATTTTGGTCGTTGCAGATCTCATAAACGCCTCGCTGGTTATTTTCTGGCAACACCTCGCATTCGTAGGCTTGTTCGTATGTGGTTGGAATAGGTTGTTGTTGGTAGTCATTAGGGTTGTTTTGATCAGATAAATCAGTATTTTCGATTTCATGCAGGTTCATCTCTTCAAAAGCGAAATCAGGATAGTGCCCTACATTTTGGAAATAATTTGGCTGTCTTGGATTAGGCTGCTGTGGCCGGAAATTTGGATTTGGAATGAACCTTGGGGCGTGATTTCTAGATGGGCTTTGATGTGAAATCCCACTCATACGAGGGGCATTAATATTATTCCTAGGCGTGTTTGAATATGAAATTCCACTCATAGGGGTAGGCCTTGGCCTTGGAGTTGTATTTGGATCTTGATAAAAGTAGTTAGTTCTGTTTGGCTGGCTTTGTATTTGGTTGTTGTTATTTGGCCTTGGCATTTGAAAGTTTTGTGAATTGTTTTGATTTCCGAATTGGCGGTTTTCATTCAATTTCATAAAATTATTTCTTTGTTGAAGCTGGTTTGGAGGAAACCTCGGGATGTTGTATCCATAATTTTGGTTTGAAGGTTGATTTTGCGGCTGGTTGCGTTTTTGTAAGTACATTATATTAGCTTCTTCTTTAATATATTGAAGGGCTACTGGAAGGGAATCAGGTCGCATAGCGCGAATTGTAGAACCTAGGGGCTCTTTTAAACCTGCCAAAAAAGTTTTCAAGGCTTGAGCTGTGAAAAATTCACGTTTACAAGAAATGAGGTTCGCGTCTTCGTTATGTATATTCACATAATTTATTACAGTCGTCAACAAGCTGACGCATCTGTCGTAAAATTGCTGCGGGCTCTCGTTACCTTGGTATAAATTTACAAGGTCACGGTTAAGGGAATTTTCATCCCTTTGATCGGAGAAATTTTCAATTAAAACTGCTTTGATTCTTGCCCAGGTATTGGCGGAATTTACATCAATTAAGTTTAGAGCTTTTCCACGCAATTTTCCGATTATGCCATTGATAATTATAACATTCTGAAAATTATTTTCATCATTTTCATCATAATATTGTGTTATGACGCTACTGACAGCATTTATAAATCTGTACAACGAATTTACGTTACCGTCATATTCTGGCACCACTTTTAGCGCTAAATCAAAAAGTTGCAATTGTTGTTGCTCTGCCATAGTTCTCAAATTTTACAATTAACAAAATTATAATAATTATTTTAGGTATTTATTTTACGACTTAAAGCATTAAAGTCAAATTGTAAGTTTTTATTTTTTTTATCACTTCACTTTTCACTTCACTTTATAATACAATATTCTTGGAATGAGGGATAGGATAAGTTATGAACTGATCTTATTTATCTAAGAGTACTCACAGTATCATCAGCAAACCAATCATTGTAATTAGTCCCACGAAGGCGAATTGTGTCCCCCAGGGCGTCACAGCTTCCACAAAAATAAAATGTTCACTTTCGGGAAAAATAGTTCGCACTATAAACCGTTAAAACGGACACTGAACACGATTTTCGGTTGTCCAGCTCAGTGAGAATTACCGACTGCGCCAATTATACACTCGCGGTGAGTGTATTAAATAAAAATGTAGGAGTCCTTTATTTAACTACATTTAATTAACATTTTCTCAATTACAATGTTACATGTTCAAATAATATCTTAGGACTAAAATATGATCGGCGCTCTCACGGTCGGCCAGGCTGCGCGGATGTCGCCGTGGTCGCGGCTTATCGTATAGAAAATGCAAGGTAGCGTCTGGCTTGGCCCGCTCGCTGGAACGCTGATGTTTATAAATGATCTTATGCCTAGAGGTTCGTATTCTAATACAGCTTTTTAACCTTACAATATTACTAGTGATATACCTAGGTGGTAAAGTTATGTGAAGCATACATAACACATGAGTACTTCTTTTAATAGCCCAGTCATTATGTTTTCACTAGTATGAAAACAAATACAAATTTGGAAATAATTAAGAAAAGATTTTCCTGTATAACGGACATATCATAATTTAAGGCGGTCGTCACACTGCGACGCATCAACGGACGGAGGTGCGTCGCTGCATACATCGCCGGACGGAGGTGCGGTGCAGTGTGTCGCACCACGCGGAATTTATATACAAACTGAGGTACTTGCATACAACGAGAATGCGTTCTCCGTCCGTTGATGCGTCGCAGTGTGACATCCACTCCACCTAAGTAGAAACAAAATTCTACTATATATCCAAACATAAAAAAACGACAATCAATAACTCAATTATCTCCTAAAAATCGGAAAAAACTTGTTTAGTTATTCATATTTTATTTTCTTAATTTATATTATAATTGCTCTACAATAATAGTGACGATTATCAAACGACACGGCGCGGTATCACGTTGCTGGTCGCCCCTATTACTTACGTGCATAATATTAATGATATCATTTCCCTTAAAAGTGTCAGGTGCAAACATTAAACAATTGTAAAACGAAACGTAAATGTGTGAGAAAGAGACAGTATGAGAGCGTGACCTGAGAAAGAAAGGTATAGAGGAATGAAAGGGATAGATGTTTCAGCGAGAGTCGAGAGAATAAATTCGTTATGGCCGATCCGTTGTTTCCTTTACTTTCATGGACGGGAGAAAAGTGACTTGACCTTTAGAGGAAAAGTGACCTGACGTTCCATCCATACCACACTTCGGTTTCAAGCGACTCGGATCAAACAATTGGCGTTCGAATGGTTCTTCATTATCGACATTATCGTCATCATATTAGCCGAGAGACGTCCACTGCTGGATGCATAGGCCTCCCCCAAAGAGTACCACAATTATATTAAAAAGATTGAATACGTTTAATTCACGAGGACATCTCATTGCTTCCTGGTGTCTGCTTTTAACCCCAGACGTAAATGAGGTTTTACAGTTAGTTAGTTTTTACCTAAACAGAGAGAACTGATTTGAGTGCGGCTATTTTAAACCGAAAGTCTTGTCTAGCGAGATGATTTTTGTGTCGGGAGTTTTTATTTATTTTATTTTATTTATGTAGTGTTTATAGCGTGGGTTTAATCGTGGTGACTATTCGTAAAGTCAACGTAATTCATGATCGAATGACAGGTGTCTTGTCGCGCTGTAATCTGCTCGCCGCCAATCAACGGAATACACGGTTTGTGGCCGAGTAATTACACGGCACGCCGATATGTGGTTTCTGACGTCACATTAATTAATATTTTGAACTGGACCATCTCCAACGATGTAAAACGTAAAATCGTTTTTTTATTCATTCAACCTGCAACTATACAGTGTTTTTTCTAAATGGGACAGTATGGGGAAATCCGAATCCAAAGGAGATAGAGGAAAAGTGTCCAAGGAGACATTAGGTGTTTTTTTATGTAAACAAATTTGGCTCTTTAAAATTTTTGGTCAAGCGTGAGTTGTTCTTAAAAAATTATAAAGTTGGTCAATTTTTTTTTTGACGCGGGTCGGCTCTGTTTCATGTAAGGATTATTTCATTCTATGGAAAGAAAAAAATCTGAACAGCAGAAGTTGGTCACGTGACCTCCTGAAATCTCACCTTACGTATCTGACGTCACAAAAATCTGTACCGAGTTTAACAGTTTTACCCCATCCCAAAAAGTGCACAGCGCCGCTAAAGACCTGACTTCTTTCCCAGAATACAGCACAGGTACAATACAAATAACCTTTAAATTATTTAATTTCCACAAATATATCGAGGTGTGGGCGTATCCTGGGTTCTCGGGCATTGATAGAAAACGATGGTACTATGTTTACAAACTTTTGTTATGGTTTTTAAAATAAATTGGACTGGTAACATTAAAAAGTCTTTGGACAGGTTGATTGAAATGAACCAATCACGTGTAAGAATCGTTGGCCAATCCGATTCGAGTTCCGGTCCGGTAGTTTTTACGCGCCAAGTCGATCAAAAGGCGGGCGTTCTAGAAATGGCGCTGGAAGTGAGCAGTTGTCTGCCTGTCAAGAAATAATTATTGTTAAGTATATCAGTGCAGCATAAGCAGTGGTTGTTCAGGTGTTAATAAAGTGTTTTAGCAACAGTGAATGAGTTTAAATCGTAATAACTCAGAAGTGGGATCATAGCATAGCAAGCCTTTCTACACTCGCAAGCTCAAATAATTTAAAAAATTAAGTACAATTCGATATATATATTTTCTTACAAGAGGAGAATTTGATTAAAGAATGGATTTAACGATTAAATTCTGGCGAGGCCCAACGGGAACTATTCAGTTTTAAGCCCTCATTATTAGCTTGCAACGTAGGGCAATAACAGCTGCAATGGTTATTTGAAATTGACCGTTAGATTTTATTAGTACTGAATTTGTAGGATTAAACTGTATTTATCGTTACGGAGTAATTCCGGAGATTTATGCGGTTGGTCTTGCATGTTTATCTTGCTAGGGCACTCCCTACAGATAGACATGCTAGATAAAACAATAGTTGGAATAGTTTTAGGATTAAACTGTATTTATCGTTACGGAGTAATTCCGGAGATTTATGCGGTTGGTCTTGCATGTTTATCTTGCTAGGGTACTCCCTAGAGATGGACATACTAGATAAAATAATAGTTGGAATAGTTTTAGGATTAAACTGTATTTATCGTTACGGAGTAATTCCGGAGATTTATGCGGTTGGTCTTGCACGTTTATTTTGCTAGGGTACTCCCTAGAGATGGACATGCTAGATAAAATAATAGTTGGAATAGTTTTAGGATTAAACTGTATTTATCGTTACGGAGTAATTCCGGAGATTTATGCGGTTGGTCTTGCATGTTTATTTTGCTAGGGTACTCCCTAGAGATGGACATGCTAGATAAAATAATAGTTGGAATAGTGTTAGGATTAAACTGTATTTATCGTTACGGAGTAATTCCGGAGATTTATGCGGTTGGTCTTGCACGTTTATTTTGCTAGGGTACTCCCTAGAGATGGACATGCTAGATAAAATAATAGTTGGAATAGTGTTAGGATTAAACTGTATTTATCGTTACGGAGTAATTCCGGAGATTTATGCGGTTGGTCTTGCATGTTTATCTTGCTAGGGTACTCCCTAGAGATGGACATGCTAGATAAAATAATAGTTGGAATAGTTTTAGAATTAAACTGTATTTATCGTTACGTAGTAATTCCGGAGATTTATACGGTTGGTCTTGCATGTTTATCTAGCTAGGGCACTCACTAGAGATGAACATGTTCGATTATTCAGTGATGAGTCGATATTTAGTCGAAATGTAGTCGAAATGTAAAGTAGAAATGTAGTCGAAATGTAGAGTCGACATGTAGAGTTAGTCGACATGTAGAGTTAGTCGACATGTAGAGTTAGTCGACATGTAAAGTTAGTCGAAATGTAGAGTTAGTCGACATGTAGAGTTACTCGACATGTAGAGTTAGTCGACATGTAGAGTTAGTCGACATGTAGAGTTAGTCAACATGTAGAGTTAGTCGACATGTAGAGTTAGTCGACATGTAGAGTTAGTCGACATGTAGAGTTAGTCGACATGTAGAGTTAGTGATATGTATGCGGACGCAATGAAACAAGTGGGTGTTACGAGAGCTTGTTTATTACTGAAGTAGGGTCGCGGGCCAGCTTACGACGGACGCTTCGGTGACGTCACGCGTATACACATCATCTCCTCCCATCATAATTAAGGAAACCTAGGACCAAGCAAAACTTACATTACTACTACAGTAGAGATAACCACTTAAACTAAACCTTATAATTAATTTTCTTAGACCTAGGTCGCAATTGATGACGACGTTGGGGATCGGGCGATGAGTCGCTCGACGAGGCAGTCATGTTGCCTTCCTGTCCGGGTATCGACGAATCGGTTACTGTCATCGGTCGCTCAGTCCCCAGGTCCTCCTCCACTGCTTCCGCGTCCACCCACCTCTCCTCATTAGAACCCTCGTTGACTGAATCTGGATTATTAATTATAGTCTGATTCCCGTTTTCCTCATTAAGATCTGTTGTATGGTCTTGTGAGGCTGAGGGTGGGGTGACAGAACCCGGAATAATATCTGACGTAATGACAGGTGGTGTAGGCGTTAAGGGTAAATGTTCATTATTAAAATCACTGTTACTGTTCGTATATCGCAATATCTGATCAACATGGCGTCTACAATTAACATTTTGGTTCTCCAAGTTGACCAAGTACATTCTACAACCCATTTTGCGAATTATCTTACCTTTAGCCCAAAAAGGTTTCCGATTACTGAAACATTGAACCCAAACATCTTCATTCTCGCAAAATGAACGCGTATATATTGTTTATCGGGCTGCGCCGGCGTCGGCGGCGAGGAATGCGCGGCATCAGCAGTTTTATTTCGCGGCGGTACTATGAGGTCTAATCTCGATCGCAACTCCCGCCCCAACATCAATTTAGCCGGCGTTACTCCTGTTGCACAGTGAACTGTTGTACGATATTCGAACAAGTAACTCTGCAATTTACTATTTAATCGACTTATACTTAGCGACTCTTGTTCTATAATAGATTTTACCATTTTTTTACAATTCCGCACTGCACATTCGGCTAAACCATTGCTTATCGGGTGGTATATAGGTGAGGTTACATAGTTAATACCACCCATTTTACAAAATAATTGAAACTCTTGAGATGCAATCTTGGTATCGTTGTCTGATACAATAGTATCCGGTAGTCCAAATCTACTAAACAACAATGATAACTCGGTGATTAAATGTTTCGTAGTAGTACCACCAGTCATGTCTATGCACTCAACCCATTTGCTAAAAGCGTCTACCACAATCAAATACGTTCTTTGAGCTACCATCATGTAATCAATGTGTACACGGTGCCACGGGCCCGGCGGGCGACTCCAGCGGGCCGGCGCGGCGGCGCGCGTGCGGGTGCTTTGCGTAGTGCGCTGCACACGTCGCACGCGCCGATCAGCTGTTCGATGTCCCGGTCTATACCGGGCCACCACATACGTGATCGAGCATTACTCTTAGTTTTTACGATGCCTTGATGAGTTTTATGTAATTCTCGCAATAAGCTATTCCTCAAACTCTGAGGTACCACAACCCGATGCCCTCTCATTATACAACCCTTTTCAAGTTCTAAGTCGTTCCTACAACGGAAATAGGGATCGATTTTGGCACAATTGATCTTACGCGGCCAACCGTGCTGAATATATTTTGTTACCGTTGCTGAGGTTTTATCTGCCGCCGTCGCCTTCTGAATGTCTTTGTAGGTCAACGGGGGCAAGTTACCTAGTTGTAATGCATTAACAGTTAGTAAATTGCACTGTTTTAAGGATGGCCTCACTATACCGTGGTCAGTTTTTAGAATAAACGGTTCCGCCCGGCCGTACAAATATTGGTGAAATCTTTTGATTCCAAACACTATCGCTGTCGCTTCCTTGTGCAGCTGACTATAGTTTCGCTCACTGGTGGTCAGTGAGCGTGAGCCATAAGCGAGCGGGCGTTCCACTCCGTCCTTGCAAATTTGCGATAAAACCGCGCCAAGGCCAGCAGGCCCAGCATCCACACTGAGCAGGAGGCGAGCGCTGGGGTCGAAGTGCGCCAGGACGCGCTCGGACGCCAGCTCGCGCTTCATGCGCTCGAAGGCAGCCTCATGTCGCGGCGTCCACTCCCACTCCACGTCCGCACGCAATAATTCGTGCAGTGGACACAATATACCTGAAGCGTTCTCCACAAAGTTGCGATAGTAATTTACCAAGCCTAAGAAACTTTTAAGCTCCTTTATATTACTAGGACGCGGCGCATTCATTATAGCCTCAACCTTTTTAGGACACTTATGTAAGCCTTTTTTATCAATTATATGACCCAAATATGTGACGCTTTTTTGAAAAAATGCACATTTGGCTTTTTGAAGTCTTAATCCAGCGTCTTGAAACCTATCGAACACTAAGTTTAGACGAGATAAATGTTCCGACTTAGTAGCCCCTGTGACACAGACATCATCTAGGAAAACTGCAACACCTTCTATTCCTGCTAGCAGGTTTTCGATCGCTCTCTGGAACACCGCTGGCGCGCAAGCAAGACCAAATACAAGGCGAGAGTACATAAATAAGCCCTTCGTAGTATTGATTGTGGTAAGCTTTTGAGCTTCGTCTGACAGAACAAATTGATTGTAAGCTTGACTGCAGTCCAACTTCGAATAATGCTCCCCTCCACTTAATTTAGCAAAAACATCATCAATCCGTGGAAGAGGATACTTATCAATGTAAATATCATTATTCAAAGTGACTGAATAGTCACCGCATATCCGCACGCTGCCGTTTTGTTTCAAAACCGGTACTATCGGCGTTGCGTAATCGGAGTAATTAACGGGAACTAAAATGCCTTCCTTTGTGAGCCGCGATAACTCGTCTTCTACTTGTGATTTTAATGCAAAGGGTAACGTTCTAGGTTTAAAAAACTTGGGTTTAACGCCTTCTTTCAAATGAAGATTTACTTTAAACTTGTTAAAACAACCTAGTTCATCGCGAAATAGCGGTTCAAACTTATTTACTAGGGTTTTTACATCGGAATCCAAACAATCATTTACGATAATGTTATGAATGCCCGACGTAAAGTTTATTTGAAATTTGACCATGAACTCACGCCCAAGTAATGGATTTGCTCCGTTCTTCACAACATAGAACGATAATCGCTTTGTTACGTTACCATAAGTAACATCTGCCGCGAATCTACCCTCGGGCGTGATTTTATGCCCGTTATAGAAACACATTTTAATATTACATTGTTCTAACGGGAATTCTGTGAAATACCTTGTATACAAAGACTGACTGATCACATTCGTGCTGGAACCAGAGTCCAGTTCCATGCTCAATCTCAACTTATTTTTAAAAACAACCGGAACTAAGATTGGATCGTAACTGACGCACCTTAAATTGAACAGCTGACATTCCTCACAGTCACTGTCGCAGTCTTGTGGCTCCTGGACCTCCGACGGCTGTCCTATATCAATATTATGTACACGACTGGATCTGCACACTTTCTTTAGATGCCCCTTTTCGTGACACCTCTGACACTGGTAATTCCTAAACTTACAACTGTCCGCGACGTGATTACGTAGACCGCATACATTACAACGGGGTGCAGCATCCACGTTGTTTGCAGAACGGTTGCCTCGCCTGTCGCGAGTGCCGATGTCTCCGCGGCCGCTACTACCGCTTTTTATCGTACCCGTTTGGAAAAGTGGCTCTTCTTTGGGCAGTACCTGCGCAGCTCTGGCTTGCCGAGCACAAGCCGCCTGCTGCGCTAACTCCACCGCCTTGGCCATCGTTAACGTATTCACGTCCTGCTCGCAGAGCCGGTCCCGTTCTGGACCCGCGTTGAATCCCAGAACAAACCGATCGCGGAGCATCATTTCGAGAGCGGTTCCAAACTCGCAGTGAACTGCGAGTCCACGAAGTCGAGCCGCCCACTCCTCGATCCTCTCGCCTTCTGCCTTCACCGCGTTGTAAAATTTTGCCTTATCGGTGAAGGTTGACCTTTTCGGTGTAAAATGACCATTGAGTAATACGATCAGCTCCTCGTAATTCACTGTTTCCACATCCTTTGGGTGCGCGAGGTTTGTAAGTAGCCGATATGCGTCATCCGATAGATGCGTTAACAATACCGCTTTCTTCATTTCCTCCTTGTCAATTATGTTTAACCTTAAAAACTGCTTCAATCGAGCGGCAAATATTTGCCATTCCTGCGTATTAGGGTCAAAATTGGGAACACTTCCAAGGAACGCGGACATTTTTTTTTTTTTTTTACTAGTTAGTGCGCGGGTATGATACAGCCTCGTTAGCCACTGATATGTATGCGGACCCAAAGAAACAAGTGGGTGTTACGAGAGCTTGTTTATTACTGAAGTAGGATCGCGGGCCAGCTTACGACGGACGCTTCGGTGACGTCACGCGTATACACATCAGTTAGTCGACATGTAGAGTTAGTCGACATGTAGAGTTAGTCGACATGTAGAGTTAGTCGACATGTAGAGTTAGTTGACATGTAGAGTTAGTCGACATGTAGAGTTAGTCGACAAGTAGAGTTATAGTCGAAATGTAGAGTAAGAGTCGACATGTAGAGTCGAAATGTAGAGTTAGAGTTAAAGTCGATATGTAAGAGTCGATATATAGTCAGGGTACCCCTGATAATGATCTACGGTAAAATCGATGAGTCTTAAATTACATCAGCCTCCTGTTAAAAGCCACGAGTTTCAAGTTTAACCAGTGCGCTTAGTCTATAAACCCAAAAGTGTAAGCAGGCCTGATTCAGTCTTGTATGGCGTGTCTTGTTCAATTATGTTGATATTTGAATAGGACAGGCTATGTATGCCTGATAGGACAGGCTATGTATGCCTGATAGGACAGGCTATGTATGCCTGATAGGACAGGCTAAGTATGCCTGATGGAACAGGCTATGTATGCCTGATGGAACAGGCTATGTATGCCTGATGGAACAGGCTATGTATGCCTGATGGAACAGGTTATGTATGCCTGATGGAACAGGCTATGTATGCCTGATGGAACAGGCTAAGTATGCCTGATGGAACAGGCTGTACAGACTGAAAGATGGTACGTACGTTATTTAGATTCTCATTTGAGTTACAGTGGTACATTTTGAATTTTAGTTTTGGGATTATAATGTTAGTGATCATAAAGGTATGGTAGAAAAGGCATAAATTGACCCGATGACCGTGTGCGTTGTAACTAGTGGGCCATGTGTGCCTACAGTCAGTTGTCTAGTATGCGGCCATGTGTGCCGCTAATTACTACATAAGTAGTATAATAGTATTAGTAGGCCAGGTGTGCCTATAATGGATGATCGAATTACATAGTTAGTGCATTACCATATGCGTTACTACTGAACGGGCCATGTGAGCATATGATATTTTTATGCCAGTAAGCTAGTGTAAGTGACCATGTGTGTAGCCGCTAAAAGGCTATGCCAACATGCATGTAGTGAGTGATTGTATGCGTAACGACTATGATTACTATTATAATTTTTCTTGATTGGCAGAGTTTTAGGCTGAATGAGAGTCAGAATCATTTATTCGTAGAACATACACGTTTTGCCATTAGGCGTACGATTACATTATAATGTTTATCATAAATTACAATCCTTACTAATATTTAAAATTCGAAAGTGTGTATGTTTGTCCTTCTTTCACGTCGCAACGGAGCATCGTATTGATGTGACTTTTTGTATGGAGATAGTTTAGAAGCTGGAGAGTGACATAGGCTTTTTTTTCAGCGGGAAAATTTAATATGTACATTTGCCTATAACCACGCGGGCGGAGCCGCGGGCATTAGCTAGTTTATCCATAAATCAAAATACAAGAATGTCGTGCAAATCATATTGAATAACTAGAAATATTAACTACAATCTTTTTAAATAACAAAAGGATATTAACATATTTAAATGTCAAAGGGAGAACAATATAATTTTTCAATAACATCAATAAAAATGGTCTGCGTAATAAATTATAACATTATAAGTCAGTATCAATAAAAAAAATGAAAATAGAACTTCGTGTTTTAATAATATGTCCTTTTTAAGGAGACTCGATCCGATACAAAATTGGCAATATGTGGCGTTTCGGAACGTAGCAGCGTCGCGTCATCTGTCAAAAATCTACTTAAACTTGCTGGGGTATCCTGGGCATAAAAAAATAAATAAATAAAAAAGCTACGCTTTATGATTGCCTAGTATTTAGACAATCACAGCACAGTACTGCAATATAACAGACGCCGGTGGTGTGATAACTTTTCTTTTCAAAGCTAAACTACAAAAACTTAAAATTTAAACTAAACAATGAGTAGTGACAGTGACGAAACATCTTTAACTCCTCAAGAAATAACTAATATGGCAGAGAAGGCCACACTTACTTTGCTACCTGAAAAGTCAAAGAGCCTTTACAATAGTAGAACTAGACAAAACAGTACTTATACAGTACTATTTAGTTTTCTTATATACTCGTATTAAGGACTTAAATTATGTTGTGAATTTTAATGAACGTACAAAAAGTATCGTTCACAATAGCGTCATAATCGGGCTTTTTAGTCTCGCCTTACTTGGGCCACTCAGCAGGCTTCGTGGCCTAAACACGGTGCTCGACTTAAAAGCTCTCCGTTGTGACGCGATTGTGAAAAATACTATGGAGCGTCATTCCCACTCATTTGAACCGAAAAACCTGGATATGGCTCTTAGTACAATAAACGAGGACCTCCTAGCAATAACGAATTGGTCGCTTAAAAATAATCTTATTTTGTAATAATGGGAAATAAATGGCAGCGTACACGGATCAAGGAGCAGAACCCAAGAGTCTTGATTGGAAACGAGCCTATTTCCCAAGTCGAAAGCGCGAAAAACCTAGGTATTATAATGGATGGCGAATTGCGTTACATAGAGCATGCCAATATGAAAGTCCGAAATGCCTTCTACCGCCTCAAGGTGTTATATAAAATTCGTAAATACCTATCAGTTAAGGTCAGAGAGATACTCGTGGAGTCACTAGTGCTCTCCCAATTCAACTACGCGGATATAGTGTATGGACCAAGACTTCTAGCAGTAACGAAAAAGGCTATACAGCGCGTACAAAACGCATGTGTCCGTTTCTGCTACGAGGTCCCCAAGCGAGCACATATTACACCTTTCCTCAACGCAAACAAACTGCTAAACATGGAGAACCGAAGGCAAAAACACTTAGCTTACACAGTAAGGAAAGTGTTAGATTTTCAGAGGCCATACTATCTCTATGAGAAACTGAGATGGGTTAAGGATTCTCGCAAAAAGCCGCTGAGAAGAACCACCAAACTCGTAACACCCGAACATAAAACAGCACTCTTTAGAGGGAGTTTTAAATTTGCCGCTGCCAAGGTGTGAAACGATCTACCACCACCTCTTCGCGAACCTTTAACTCTGCTTCAGTACAACCGACTAGTAGGTACATGCCCACCTGTTGGCCAGGCAAAGCGGAGTTTATCCTCCCTCCTAATGTCCAAGTTTGTAAGCCGTTCATCCACTCATGTTTACACTTAAAATTTAAAATATTAAATACTTTTACACACACATGCTCACACATACACACTCATACACGCACATGTATTTTATTATCGAAAATAACTCTATCATAGTTAGGTTATATTACTATTCATAAACAGTAGCTTTTAGTAATGTTAAACAAATAGAAGTAAATATGTCCAATAGATACGAGTAATAAGCAATATTCTTCTTTGTTAATTAGACCATAGCCTAAGTACCTCATGCGAGCACAGTCGTACATAAGTTTAACTCTTCCGACCGTTCTAGTTTTAAGTTCTTTTTGGGACTAGTCTGAAAACCAGCGCTGGGCAACTGCCCAGCAAACACCCTTTGCCTCCTAATTGTTTAGTTTCATTGTTTTTTTTTTTTTCCTTTTATTGTGTAACTATTATTTTTTGATACCTTACTTTACTATCGTGTTTTTTTATGTGGCAATAAACGAATTCTATTCTATTCTATTCTATTCTATTCCCAATATACTTTTGCGTACTAAGGAGGTTTTACATAAGTACTTTATTACGCACTGCGGTTTCGTACTGTGGTCTGGGTCTTCGTACAGGGAGCCTTCTTATATCAGCAATTTTTCGTACAATTTAGGATTACATTTAACAAAAGAGCCGTTTCCAAAATATATAGACCGGGTAAGGTCAGTATATTGAATGATCTAAAATATAGAATGCACCTATCTTATTTTAGTGCCACACATTGAGTGTAGTTAGGTAGTGATAAACTGAGCAGTCAGTTAAGATAGGGTTTGAGATATAGAACGTTTGAGATTGAGGTTCATGTTTGAGTTTTGGATTCAAGTTTGGGGGGGGGACGTTTTAGTCGGTGGGTCGAGCCACTAGCTTGAGTTTTATTCTGAATTTAAATATAACGCTATAAAATGTCGTTTTGTTGTTCCGAGATGATGACAACCGATACCGAGTATGAGACGCCAGATGAAACACAAGGCGTCACACAGAAGAGGAGAAGACATTAGAAGTCATCTTCGCCTCGGAGGACCCATAAGAAGGCGCATAAAGCTGTTCCAACGACGACTTGGACTGTTAAAGACGTCAAGCCACCAGTCAATCCAGTCACAATGACAAAAGAGATGTCAGCGGAGGGTTTCACCGTCTCACAGCCCAGTGGCTTTCCAGCACTAGGAATCTTTTAAGGGAGTGCATTGGAAATTATCTCGTGCTTTGTAACGCCGATCTGACTAAATTAAGAAACAATTAGGTGTGATTTTTAGAGATATGATTCTAGACTATATGATTGTTTATCTTAACTATTACATACATTTGATTATTCAACTTTAACTACTAGCTACAAATATCTTGAAAGTAATCATTTAGTTTAGGCTGTAATAACATTTTTGGGAGAAGAATATTTTTTGTTTATCGGAAGTGTTTGGTTCGCTTAAAATGTTAACGTTTTTGGTAAATGATTATAAATTCTAATTGTCTTGTGACTCATCTACGCTTCGAGAGACTGATTTTTTTTAAATTGGAGAACGGTAAGTTCAGCTTATTAAGATTGCGGTTATTTCTTCTATTAATTTATTCTATTAAACGTTGAATACAGGTCAATATGTTTCAAAGAGTAAACGGTATTTGATAAATTATGGTCTGAGTCCATTGGGCCAATATTTGCAAGTATCCTTATACATTTTTATTGAAGGATAAATATTTTATCTGTATCAGTACTATTCCCCATGGAAAAAGACCGTATGAAAGCCTAGAGTAGGTATGAATATGCATAGTACGCAGTGTGGGCTGTCTTAAAAACCATAACACTTTACTAAGGACTTCTCTACAGCATAGTTACAAATTCATGTGAAATACAGTGAACTGGCAATTTCGGTTCTCGTGAATATGGTGTGACGGAATCGTCACACCATTCATTAATTCTGCATCAAGGAGAGCGTCCACCTCCTGTCAGGCTTTTCCCTCGATGACAGCGAACCACCGTCCGTTGTTCTGTTTCTAATTCAAATAATACTCGTTATTCTAATTCAAATAATACTCGTTATAGCCCTCTGTTGGCGCACGGCGGAACTAATGAGCGCCCGACTTTGCCCAGACAAATATGTCCTCGTTCGCATGTATTTCAATGATGACATTTGCAGATTGACAGTGGAGCACATTACGACCGAAGTCACGATGATGAATGTAATAGAGCGCGCCGAATGAGACTTCTCCTCTCCGATAAATATAAAATTACAATTTGAAACGAATTGGTAATTTTTTATAGGCATAATTAAAAACGTACCGGGTCGTACCAGAATGGCCGTAACGGCCGGTTTATACCCCGGCGCCCTCGGAGGAGCTCTCCGGTACTCCCGACAGCGCTATTGTGCTTTTATGGTACATGCAGTCTCGGGTTAATTATTATACCCTCGTAAATAAATGCGGAGTTATTGTTTAGTCTTTGTCTGAGTATAACTACTTAATCTATGGGGAATTAGAACGAATTGATTGCTAGCTGTTGTAAATGAATGTTATTGCTTGTGTAAATTTTATGTTTTAGTTTTTTTTTCTTATAATAATAAGAAAAATAAACTACCTCAACCTCTTATTACCCAACCCACATACAGAACGAGGAATTAGTGTGTTATTGCGCACCGAAAATATAAAAAGGCCTGCATAAAAATGACAAAAAATACATTTCGGAAACGGGCTTACAACCAACACCATGACGTATCTAGGTGATAAATACTTCTGCCGAATATTATTCCAACAATAACAAATTAGAAGATGGAGTTCAGCAGGAAATTTGGTTTAAGTAAATACTTAACCTATATTAAACCAATGAAGGTTTGGTTCGCCACGTTTGTTGACTTTAGAACCTTGCTAGAATATCAACAGATGCTAATATTTTTAACCCGTTCAAGTTACTTTCTGATGCCACGGAATGCCGCCTAAGTAAAGGTAATATTTCGCTTTATCCTTACTTTACGCTTTCCTTTCATTTCTCTCCACTATTATCTCTATAGGTAAAAAATAGAATATACACGAAAACTTGAAACCAGCTTGCCCATTACTAAAACTTTCCTCTCATAACACGAAAAGAGAGGGTTTTTATGTAGCCGCAAATGCATGTACCTGAGCTGTAAATGGAATCGACGGTGAGTAATCTAGACCACTAATGCTTCGTGCAGCTAGTAAAATGTTTATTAGGCCAAGGTTAGACAAACTGGCCAGATATATGACGGTACTAGCTGAGTATTAGCTATACACTTCTTATTTGCAGGATTCTTATAACAACTGGTTAGAAATAAGATTGAAATCCCATTCATTTGAGGGGTACTGGCCATAGGTAGATTTGGCTTACTCACATGCATGCTTTGACACTAAGTGAAACTAAATCTTTAAAGGCGATGCGATGGAGAGAAATTGCGCGTGGAACTTGCTCCATACTCTGTTATAATAGGCTTCCCAGTACACGGTTCTTATAAATAGTGATCTGGAACCAATTTTTCTATATCGGCAATCGATGGCCATCACGTTTGTTCTCCATTAAATCTTTAATTTAAGGTAAACTATTGTTTGCTATAAAAAAAACGTATGAATTGCATTGTTCCATAAAAAAACATTATTTTAAATTAAATTGGATATTAGATTTATAAAAATCATTGTCACCTGACGGGTGGTTTATAAAATGTATAATTCATGAGCCGAACAAAGAAAACCTTTTAGATGGAAGCAGACAGCATGTTTGCCATTAAATTATTAACTTAAACTGTATTTTGACTGATTAATCGCTAACCAAATAGTATGATAAGTATGAAAAATTTTCTTACTTCCAAAATTACTTGTTCCACACACTTTTTTTTTATTTATTTTATTTTTATTTATTGATACATGGAAAACCAACAGCGCAACATTTTTATAGACAAAATAATAAATCCATATAGCCAATTACAGGTTCTCACTTATAGAAATAAACTAACAAAGAAATCTATAGCCAAACTTAAACTTAGCGTACAATACGACGCACAGTAACCATCGCGCACCAATAGCAAGCATGGATATGCAAGTAGTTAATAAATTAGGATATATAAACTCTAATAACCCGAGCCTACTGAAGTATCACACATGAAGAATCTTATCAATTTGGATTTTATTGCTTGTATGCTATCACAAAATATGTCTATATCTAATTTAACTACAACTTTGTTTAAACTCCTGCCTGCTCTGCACAAAAACTATTCTTTCTATATTTAGTGGAAACACGGGACATGCTAATAGGACGAAAATGGCGGAATCTTCTTATGGGAGTATTGAAATAAATTTTTTCAAGTAAATTAGGACAGTCAACATTGCTTCTTATTATATTTAACAAGTATAATACATCAGCAATTTCACGACGCTTAACAAGGGGTATCAGGTGATGCTTTTTACATAAGGTTAAATAATTAGTTGAACTATAATGTATATGCATTTTATAGCAAAGAAATTTCATGAATTTGGATTGTAATCGCTCAATTCTATCGATGTAAATTTTATATTGGGGATTCCAAATCTGAGATGCGTATTCCAACTTGCTTCTCACATAAGCACAATATAAGATTTTCAGCGTCTTAATACGTGTAAAACAAACCGAACTACGCATTATAAATCCAAGTGACTTAGAAGCTTTACTTATAATATTATCGACGTGTTCATTAAAAATAAGCTTCGAGTCATGAGAAACTCCTAGGTCTCTTATGCTGGTTAGTTGCTGAATACAGTTACCTTTCAATGAATACGAAGTAGGTATTTTATTTAATTTTCGAGAAAAAGTTACGGTGAAACATTTAGAGGGATTTAAGTCCAATTTGTTCTCAATACAATATCTATCCAGTCGGTTTAGATCAGACTGCAGTGCAATAGAATCTTCAGGTGAAGCAATCTTGGCAAAAATCTTCATATCATCGGCAAAACTGAGTAACTTAGAGAACCTAAAACAGGTACCTATATCATTCACAAATACGTTAAAAAGGAGTGGTCCCAACAAAGATCCCTGGGGAACGCCACTTGGTACAGATACCCAGCTTGACATGTAGTTTTTGATCACTACCGACTGGCAGCGATTTTCTATGTAAGACATAAACCACCTCAGAAGATCCCCTCTAATGCCCATTAAGTAAAGTTTATATATTAAGATATCGTGGTCAATCCTATCAAAAGCCTTACTATAGTCTGTATAGATTACATCCACCTGGTGGCCAGAATCCATTG
The DNA here is from genome assembly GCA_947049275.1 of Epinotia bilunana. NCBI lineage: Eukaryota > Metazoa > Arthropoda > Insecta > Lepidoptera > Tortricidae > Epinotia > Epinotia bilunana. The sequence continues at coordinate 18,151,389 of OX346257.1, forward strand.
TCTCAGACACAAAATCGTTCAATAAAGCAAGATTAGACACTGTAGACCTCCTTTGAACAAAACCATGTTGAGTGCTATCTAAAGTATTTTTTAATACTGATGAAACCTGCAAATGGACTATTCTTTCCAAAATCTTAGCCAAAATACACAATTTGGAAATCGGCCTATAATTTGATACGTCCGTTTTAGGGCCTTTCTTTATAACTGGAGTAATAAAAGCCGATTTCCAAACCGACGGGACAGAACATTCAATAAAAGATCTCCGAAATAATAATAATATAGGTTTTGTTAAGGCTTTAGCACAATTAATTAAAAACATAGCCGGCACCTGGTCCGGACCTGCTGACTTACTAGGATCAAGACTAAGTAATAATTTAGTAATTACAGCGGGATCGACCGAAACACTGTGAAGATGACTAATAGAATCGGCACAGTCATCAAAATTGAAGTAACTCCTCGATGCTCGAGGGATAGGAGGAGCAGCTTTCGCTAGAAAACTTGTTTTAAAATAGTCGGAAAACGCATTACAAATGTCAATTCCTGAGTTTATAGCGACACCATCGTAACACATACAGCTCGGTATTCCAAAAGAGTTAAAACGGGATTGAACAAAAGACCAGAATTGCTTGGGGTCCTTACTAATGTTGTTCTCAACTTCCTCAGTATAATTAAAAAAGCATCGCTTTTCCATGCGCTTAACCCTCTCCCTCTGATACTCAAACGCAAGCAAATCGCACCTATTACCATATAGTTTGAATTTGCGATGATATTTATGTTTTTCTTTTAGGGCTTTCTTAAGCGAGTTAGAGTACCAGACAGGGTATGTGCTAACAGTAATAAGCTTATGCGGGACATACTTATCTCTTAAATATTGAAACTTTATATAAAAGAAATCTACACATTGTTCTAATGTACGGTTTGAGAATTCAGTTTCCCAGTTTATGTCTAAAAGATCTAAGTTAATTAATTCATAGTTCGCTTTATTGTAATAATATTTCATAACTGGTGCCGGTTTAAGAAAAGTACGAAAAGCAAATGACACTGATATATTTAAAGCCTCATGATATGGGTCTATGGGTACAAGAGGGCTTTGACAATTACATACAGATACTACGTCATTACAGAGTACTAGATCCAGTATTTTACCAAAATTATTTGTCACGCCGTTATACTGACACAAGTCAAGGGAATTTAGCTCACAACAACTTTCAACCCTTTTTAACCTTAAGAGGAAGAAATAAAAAAAAGCTGTAATTAGTTTTTTAGTGTTCAACCGACTAATTTAAATAGTCTTGTTCCTCTTATAAACTTCGAACTCCTTTAAGCCCCTTTAGGGGATGAATATCTTTGTACCCCCAAACAATTTAAAAAACGCGGAATTCCGTTTTCTAGATTTTAAAAGACTAAACAAAGACGTCAGTCAAAAACTGAAGTTACATATCTCTTACTTTAAAAGTTTCTTGCTCTCTATACAGAGTTTGAACCCTCTTTTAATTTAATATATTATATTGTATATATAGTAAGCGATGAACTTCAAAAAACACAAATTGACTTTATACAGACAGAAATCCCCGCATAGAAATGGAATTTTTAAACAAACAGTCTAAAGCGAAGTAAAAAACTATTATTTTAAAAATTTCTTGGTCTCTATACAAACTTTGAACCATCTTTTAACACCTTTAGAGGTAGAATGTTTAAAAAATGTTAATATACAAATTGAACTGAAAAAACGCTGAAATTAGTTTTGTAGTCACGTACAGGCTAAGACTAATGTCACAAATCCCTTACTTTAAAATTTTCTTGCTCTCCATATAAACTTTCAACCCCCTTTTAACCCTCTCAGGGGTAGAATTTTCTAAAATGCTCAAAGTACTTGATTTTATTCGAATAAGTACCTAATGTTTCTACACTTTCTACAAAGTCAAGTCTCTAGCTCAAAAAACGTGTCCCCCACGTAACCCTTTTTAACACCCTTTAGGGTGGAATTTTCGCAAATGCTAAAAGCACTTTTTGTATTCTAATAAGTTATCTTTATACAAAGTTTAAAGTTTCTAGCTCAAAAAAAAGATTCCCGCAATCAAACTTTGCACCCATATTAAACCCCCTTAGGGATAGAATTTGCAAAAATTCAGTGTTATCCCTTGCCTATGTTATAAAAGGAAATTTTGGTGTAGTAGTTTCGGCTGTACGTCGATGGTCAGTCGGCACTTCCTCTTTTTAAACGACTTCAAAAAAAGGTTCTCAATTCGGTTTTTTTTTTCAATGTTTGTTACCTCAGAACTCCTTCATTTATAAGCCGATTCGTACAATTTTTTTTTTGTTTGTAAGTATATGCTTTTAGGTTGATCCTATTTCTTTCAAAAATCGTTTGATGATGGGATCCATGAGGAATTGAGGGAACTCCTCAATCATATTAGGCACGCGTGTAGTGATTTTGGTATTTTCTATTATAACTCGTGTATTTACACCCGGAAATCATAAATTTGCTGGAGTGGAATTGATGATGAAGACCACAGATGGCTTAAGGAATTCCTCAATTATGTACTTAAAAGTACAAAAGTACGTCACAGATTCTGATAAGATTCCGTTGAAATAGCAACTAATGAAGTGCTAAAGGTGATCCTTGTGGAATCGACGGATGTCCTCAAATATTATCGGGCCACATACAGCGGTTGGGTTTTTTCTCTAATAATCAACGCATTTGCTCTCGGAAATCAGTTCATGTGCTAAATTGGAAAATAAATGTGGAAATGTTCTCGTGGCTTGGCGGAGTACTAAATTGAAGTCGATTAAAACTTTGTTTTTAAAGTAAATTATATATATATAGATGTATGATCAAACGTCCTACAGAAAACACAGAATAAACTTATCGGTGTCATTTACTGGAGCTATAAAGCTAGACAACGCAGTACACCTGCAGGTTTACGGCTCTATAAAATATGTTTTGTTCGGTGCGCGTTAGGAACCTTTTATTAGACGAAATAAAACAGCTCGGAACATCAACGCAACCTAGGAGTATATAAAATTGTTGTTTCGCTATTACGTAACAACCCTTCGTTATTTTAAACTGCCCTAACATTATGAAACTCATCAAAACTTCATTAATAATTACGCTTGATTATTAATAAAATTCGAAAAATAATAAGGTTGGATCAGAAATTCTTTCAATTTCCTCTTCAAATTTAAATTGTTTGGCGATAAGTTTTTGTTATTAAAATATAAGAAAGCGCATCAAAGAGTATTTTCTCGTGTAGAAAATAAATATATTATTTTCCAAACTTTTTGCATTAAGGTGAAGTATAACATAACTAGCATTTGGTACGCTCATCGCTTATCTAGTTACTCACGCTTACCTACATTTTAACAAAATAAGTTTCTGTCAAAAATTTCATTTTTGAAACAAGCTTTTATTGCCGACTGTACTTTTCTGTATACCATCATCAACTACTCATTGAGATGATTCTAACGAGCTTAAACTGAACGGGGTTGCGTCGGTTAAGTACTGAATTTCCATGGCCACCTTCTGTCTCCATCATCAGATCAGCTCGATGGGTACCATAATATTGAATTGTCATACAAACTATACTTATACCCAAAATTTCAGCTCAATCGGTCACTGGGAAGTGGATCAAATGTAACTTGCAAGATTTGATTACAGACAGACAGACAGACAGACAACGAGACAGGTGAAACTAAATAAAAGCTTGTAAAAAACAACTTCAATATAGCAGGTACTTCTACATACCTCATCCATATTTATTTTCCTCTTAAAGTGCTTTCTCGGAAAAAAATAACGAATGCCCTATATCATTGAGAAATTCTAGAGGTCATCAGTGGTCTTCATCATTATGAAATTTTTGGTTTCTGAGAGCAAATATAAGAGATTACGAGTTAATATAGAAAAAGTGCATAAATTCACTTTTTACTTGCCCAATATTATGTAGGTACTTCAAGAATACCTTTTATTCCTCATGAACCCCATCAGAATTATAGTAACAATGGGTAAGAAAAAGCATACAAAGCTTTCAAATAAAAAAGGACATATAGCTCGGAAGGCGCAAGTGTAATTTCATAATTACCTTTATTGCAAGGTATATACACTCGGCGTCAAAAAAATCGCACACTTTGAAAATTTCGTTTTGAGCGAAAATTGCTCTTACAGAATGTAATGTACCCCATGACTATGGGGTCTTATTTGAAAGGTAATGAAACCTTCTATCGGAAAATGTCAATTGAAAATCAACCCCGTAAGGAAAAAAAGGAAAAAACAGGAAAAAGGAAAAATCGTTTATTTAACAAAAATTACAAAAAAATAAAACACAACAATAACAATAAAATAAAGCTTAAAACTAAACTTAAAACCTAGTGTTGCCTCCTCTAGCCCTCCGAAGCTCTTCCATGCGGTCGGTCATGGACCTGATCAGCGTCACGATGTTCTCTTGAGGAATGTTGTTCCACTCCTCAATGACAGCATCATGAAGCTCATCAAGTGTGGCAGGAGGAGGATCACGCGATCGTACCCGCCTTTTCAGCTGGTCCCAGAGGTGCTCGATGGGATTTAAGTCGGGACTCCTTGCTGGCCAGTCCATAACGTTGATACCAGCAGCATGCAGGTAGTCCCGAACGATCAACGCTGTATGGCTGCGGGCGTTATCGTGCATAAATTGGAACCCAGGTCCAATTACATCAGCATATGGGACCACATGTGGATCCAGGATCTCCGCAATGTACCGTTGAGCAGTCAGGGATCCCTGGCCACAGCCACCTCCAGTCCGGGAAACTCAAACAAGTTCGGTTTTCCCGTCGACGGAAATGCCGCCCCAGAACATACAGGATCCACCCCCGTAGCTGACGATTTCTACGGTGCAGGCTTCTGTATACCGCTCCCCCTGCCTCCTGTACACCCTTCTGCGTCTATCGTTGGTGTAAAGGCACACTCTCGTCTCGTCAGAAAAGAGGACATTCCTCCATTGGGTGAACGTCCAATTCTCGTGGCTAGTGCGAAATCCTCTTCTGGCATTCCGGTGCTGCGCAGTCAACTGGGGGCCCGTAGCGGCCCTGCGGGGCATCAAGTTCCTCTCCCGTAGTCTTCGTCTGATCGTGGAGACGCTCACCGACGTTCTGCGAGCTGCTCGAAGCTGTTGCTGGAGCTCAACAGCGTTGAAAAAACGATTCCGCAAGGAAGTCGTCACAATGTACCGGTCGTCTGAACCGGAAGTACAGCGTCGCCTCCCGGATCCATGCCTTCTGATGTAGCCACCAGTCTCCTCGAACCGCTGGAACACTCGACGCACTCGAAAACGGCTGATATTCAGACGCCGAGCAACTTCAGTCTGTCGTAGTCCAGTTTCCAGTAGTGCAATCACTTGAGCGGCTTCTTCTGGCGTGGTATCCATTTTTTAATGTTTTTTTCTTGCTGTAGCTCTTCAGGTGTGATCTCAGTGACGTCTGGATAGCGAATGACCCTTAAAACTCGACGGTTGTCTCACAAATCCCCAGGGGGGCTCGGAGAGGCCTTATGCGGCTGTGCCGCTTTTGGCGGGATCGGGCGCCGTCCGCAACAACGGACGGGTGTCTGGGGTGGGCGTGATGCCCGTCAGGTCCGGTGGGGTCATCTGCTTCGTCCGTCGGCGAGGTCAAGCCTTGCCGGGTGGGACTCCCTGGGGAGAGGCCCAGCGAGCGACCTACTAGCCGACGGCACTGCAGGAACATCCTTGTTGTCAGGTCAGGTGGGGGCGGGCGGATCCGGGCGGATCAGGTCCCGCGGTAGTGCCCTCTTGTCGGGCAGCCGGGTGTGGTAGGGGGCTATGTTCTGCAGGTGGGTTTGGCGTGAGCCATCCGCACGCTCGAACATAGCCCTGGCTAGTCTGGTGATGAAGTCGTCTAGGTGTTCAATCTTCAGGTCGCGGTGCAGCACATGGTTGCTCACGTAGTGGTGCACGTCGGTTGCGGTGCGGAGCGTCAGCGACTGCTGGGCGCGGAGCCGCCGCCGTTTGCACTCTCCCACCAGCGCATACCATGCGGGGGCTGCATAAGTGAGCCGCGACCTGATGTATCCCTTGTAGATACCGATCTTGGCGGATAGGGGCAGAGACGACTTCATCACCGGAGTGAGGAGTGCGCGCGCTGCTCTGGTCTGACTGATGGTGTTGTTGACGTGGGCGGACATGTTAAGTTGGCGGTCGATGGTGACGCCCAGGTACTTAACAGTCCGCAACCACGGCAACGGCTGTCCCAACAAATGGAGTTCCGGTGGCTGGTTGATCTTCGGACTGAGGGTGATGGCCTGGGTCTTCGCCACGTTCACCCTCAGTCTCCAGCGATCGAGCCAGCTCGGGAGCGCGTCCAGTGTGCGCTGCATCTTCACGGCTGCATGTGGGAGTTTATAGGATGTCGCGATGTACGCCGCGTCGTCGGCGTACAGGGCGAGTGTGGCCCCCCCTTCGGCTGGGATGTCATCAGTGTACCGCGCGTAGAGCGCAGGTGACAAACAGCTTCCCTGGGGGACTCCGGCTGCAATGGGTTTCCTCGCCGAGAGCTTGCCTTCTACCGCAACTTGGAAGCTGCGATCGGCGAGGAAGCTGGCTGCTGTGTGGACGAGCCGTCTTGGCGCCGTAGTGGTGCTGAGCTTTTGGACCCGGCCTGAGTGCCAGACCCGGTCGAAAGCTTTCTCCATGTCAAGGAGCACCGCCACCGCGTGCTCCTTTTTATTCCGCGCCGCCGCCGCGACGTGGAGGATCCTGGTGATCTGCAGCGTTGTGGAGTGTTCCGCCCTGAAGCCGAACTGTTCCTCTCGGGGCTCGATGTGCGGTGTCAAGTGGTGGAGAAAGAGACGCTCGAACACCTTTGACACCGTGGACAGCAGAGTGATGGGGCGGTAGCTGTCAGGGCGGAGAATGTTCTTCCCCGGCTTGGGCAGCATAATGACTTTCCCCAGCTTCCAGCAGCTGGGAAAGTGGCAGGTTCTGACGATCCCATTGAAGAGCCGCGTCAGCGTCGCGATGGCTCGCGGGGGCAGGTGACGCAGCGCCTCGTTTGGGATCGAGTCTGGTCCTGGGGCCTTGCGGAGCTGGGTCTTCCGTACTGCCCGTTGGATCTGGCCGGGGGAGAAGATGATGGGATCCTCTTCTGGCGGCGGTGGTGCCTCGAGATACCCCTCGACCTCGCGTTCCAGCTGTGCAGTGAACTCGGCATCAGCGGACGCGTTTGGCCGGAACTGGTTCTCGAGGTGCTCGGCGAATAAGCGCGCCCTGTCCTCAGCACGGTACCATCTGGTAATTAATCCTTAATCGATCTTTACCCCCCCTTTTATACCCGTCCATGGGTGCCCAATTAGTGACCCACTAAACGCGTACTTCGGGACTTTTGATTTAAAATGCGTTTTTTTTTATGGTCATTGTTTTTACAAAAACAAACACCCACTCATTTAAAAGGTTGTTGATTGAGCTTTAAAATGATATAAATATTAATGGGGTACAGTACATTCCGTAAGAGCTATATTCGCTCGAAACGAAATTTTCGAAATGTGCGATTTTTTTGACGCCGAGTGTAGGTAGGATAGATATTTCAATATGACCCACTTAGTTTTGCACACAGTTTACGTTCATAATTGCCAGTCATAACGTTTGTCTAACTGGTTACTAGGATATAAAATGTGCAAATTCTCATTATAACTCTGACCGTATCTCAGTGAAACATTGTTCGTGAAATTTTACGGCAATCTACATAACAAGAACGCCTCATGTTTCACGCACCATAACTCGGCCCCTGTTACCCCTTAACCAACGCCAGTTAACTCCGTTAGCCACGTCGCACTGTTGTCGCGGTATTTACATTTAAATTAATACTCAATATACTTATTTACGTCCCGAAATTGTGTTATACACAGACAGGGTTAAAGCAAACGAACTTACTTAATTACGTTCAGTGCTTGGTACCTACCTACATTTGTGTTTGAACGATGGGTGGGCTATTCTAGAAAACGGGAGATTGTTTTCGGCCTGAACTTAAGTACAGTGATAGTTATTGGGACAGTAAAAATCATACCCTTATTTATATTCAGCTACTTACTATCTATAGTAGGATTCAATGCATGGATAGATTCTGTGTGTATAACTTTAATCTCATCCATACTAATATTACAAATGCGAAAGTGTGTCTGTCAGTCGGTCTGTTACCTCTTCACGGTTAAACCGATTTAAATGAAATTTGGTTTAGTGATAGTTTGAGTCCTGGGATATATTTATCCCGGCAATCATACCCTAAGGATTGTCATGAGGGGTGAAAGTTTGTATGGAGCTACGATATGAACGAGTTCCACGCCGACGGAGTCGTGGGCAGAAGATAGTGTACAATATTTAAATAATAGTATATAATAGTTAGTCCCGGGGAAGGACATAGGATAGTTTTATCTCGTGAATCATCCCAAAAGAGGGTGAAATAGGGGGTGAAAGTTTGTATGGAGCTCCAATATAAACGAGTTCCACGCGGATGAAGTCGCGGGCAGAAGCTATTCCATATAACATTAGAATTTTAACGAACAAATTCGTTCACGTTTCTTCGATTATCTCGAATATAAACGATAAATATTGTTCTAAATAGTTTTACTTATTTCGATCAATAAGTGCTTCTCAAACATAACAATATGAATGGTTTTGCATTTAAAAATGGTTTTCCTTAAAATCACATGACAGATATATTACGCATGATTTTCTAATTTTATAAGGCATAGGGAATAAAGAAAATGTTGAAGAAATCTAAGGAGGATTTCGGTTCATACTAGTATTTAGCAGTGAAACGCATAAAAAAACCAAGGCGACAAATGGTCAATCGATAAGTTACATAAGTACTAAATAGGTATATGTATGACCCAAGACGGCGCGCGAGCTTTCTCGATTTTTCTCGCACTATACGTCTCTCTCTTATTAGAAAACGTTAAAAGAGGGGTATAGTTAGTGCGAGAAAAAGCGCGCCGTCTTGTAATAGCCGTGCAGAGATGTGTGATGGTGGAAATCCATTGAACAAAGCATCAAAAAATACAGCTTTAAAAAGCAACGAAAAAACTCGCCCCTTTTACAATGTTTGGGATAGTGGAGTCGAACACTGTATTCATAATCTCAGTTTAAGTCTAATTGTTTGATTGAATCCGGCATTAGGGTTTTTACGGATATCCCAAGTAATATCAAGTGCCATACTTAAAAGGAGGATTCGACCCCATTTGTGTACCCGTTAAAAATATGTGATTTTTGATATCTTAACTATGTGATTAATGTGATGTAATAATCGACAGTCGTGTTTTAATGTTATTATTAAAATATGCTTTACGTCGGAGGCCCCTATTGTAAATTCATGGCAATTCTCTATTTGTAAATATTGCTAAGTCATTTCCTCAGGAGTTATGAAGTAAAGAATAGTGTAGTTGTTGATGATGTGTTGATGCCTTCAGACAGAATGGAGAAATCTCAAAAAGAGTCATCTCATCCTCCTAGCGTTATTCCCGGTTGTGCCCTAAAGGAGCCCGGGGTCCGCTTTGACACCTAATCCCAAGATTTGGCATAGGCAGTTTTACGAAAGTGACTGCCATCTGACCTTCCAACCCAGAGGGAAAACTAGAACTTATTGGGATTAGACCGGTTTCCTCACGATGTTTTCCTTCACCGAAAAGCTAACGGTAATTATTCCGTACATTAGTTCCGAAGAGCTCATTGGTACGAGCCGGGATTCGAACCCACGACCGCCGCTTGACAGCCGCATGCCTGAACCACTTGGCTACTGTAGATCTCCAAAAGAGTATGAGAATGAAAGAGTATGAAAATGTATGTTATGGTGAGCACCCGTATCCACCAGAGCTGGGGTAGCGGAGCGGCGTGCGAGAAAAAAATCCTCCAATATGAAGTGCTCTAAAAATGGTCTTAAAAACTAGTGGCCCTTGCCTAGCACAGCTCTGGTTTTAAATTACTACATCAATAAAACACAAAGAAGAGCATTATACAAATAAATAAGTAACGATGGTATTACATCACATAGCACGTAGAACCGATGGCCCTTAGGGCGGAAAGGTTCTCGAGTGGCGACCACGTACCGGAAGGCGCGGAGTGGGTAGGCCCCCCACAAGGTGGACTGATGACCTGGTAAAGGTTGCGGGAGTCCGCTGGATGCGGGTGGCACAGGACCGGTCACTTTGGCACTCTTTGGGGGAGGCCTATGTCCAGCAGTGGACGTCTTTCGGCTGATATGATGATGATGGTGATGAGTATTACATCTGTACCATGTATACTCGACGAGCTAGTAGCCAAGTTAATGCGTAGCTACCTGCATGCTACGTTTTGAAAATAAAACTTGTAAAACAAACCTGGTGAACATATTACAAAGGCTAAAACTAAAAAAAAAAACAGTCAATTCGCGGATAGCCTGAATGACACGTGTTGGGTTAGTGGGCGAACGTGACTAGCTGTTTTTTCGACGACAATTTATGTTTCGTGGGTTTTTGCTATCGACTCGTCAACAAAGGCTTACAATGGATATACTCGCATAACTGAAAATAAGGGTTTAAATTGTAAATGTGACAACGATAACTAAACATTCAATTACATTATTACAAAAGGATGTGATTACTAGGTACTAATAAAATGTGAATGAATGTTTATTGTTAATTTTCTCATTGTCGGCAAAGTTGACTTTATTGGTTACTAGCGACCCGCCCCGGCTTCGCACGTGTACTATATTATACATATACACCTTCCTCTTGAATCACTCTATCTATTGAAAAAACCGCATCAATCCGTTGCATAGTTTTAAAGATCTAAGCATGCATAGGGACAGACAGCGGGAAGCGACTTTGTTTTATACTATGTAGTGATAGTGAAAAATAAGGGCGTGAAGTACCTACATACCTAACTATTTTATGGTTAGTTAAAAATGTAAAATTAAAAACCTTACTGGCTCGTTTTTGCTCAACAATAATGATGCATACAAATTAAAATTTAATACAAATTTACTATTTAATTAACACAAATTTGTCGAGGAACAAACTTAAAAAAAAAATTAAACGGCCATTAAAAAAATGCCATTGGTCCAAAACAGCCAAAAAGGAAGATCAGTAGCTGTGACAATATCGCGACTTTTTAGCTGTCTCAAATAACTTATGGCGTTTTCGGAAGAAAAGTACTACATTTTCAACTTATTATAAAAAAAGGCGGCAATGCAAAAATATATTATGTTTTTACATATATAGTGGCTAGTTGTTTTTCGGAAAATAATTAAAATAAATTCCGGCCCCTTAGTTCGAAACTCTCCCAACAGTGGCCCAAATAGGCACTATTCGAAATGTAACGAACCAATTTGTTCCCGCGCCTCGGGACCGGCCCGATGCCACCATTAGGGTTGTTGCGATGTTGCCAAATGGGGAAAATACATTTTATTGTAGAGGTTGACCGTTACAATAATAAGCCTTATCATATTTAATTTTCAGTATTCTATATGTACATTGTAGACCAGATTTTATTGAAATGTGTCCAAATAGCCGAACTTTATTTTAAACCTCCCTCTTAAAACTTTGACGTTGTATTTATAACAACATACTGATGGCCAATTTGCGACTTGAGTTTGATGTGAACCAAAATTTTATAATTTTATACACTCGCGGACAAAGAATACGGGTTGGTAAAATACCGTCATATTTCGTAAAATAGTGCAAGGTTGTAGTTTTGTTTAATCCTGTCATGATCTTTATTTAATTTTACATCTAAACTGCTAAAATAACAGTAAAAAATATAACGTTACCAGGTTTAAATCGGACTCGTAAAAACCAATGAAAAAAAAACAACGTTAACGGAGCGAGATTTCGCAAAAATCGTGATTTTTGGATATTGATATTTTTATGATACGATCCAGGAAATTGCCAATACAGTTGGGGGTATTGTAAAGAATAGCTTACTCGTATTATGTAAATAAAACAAGTGTTAAATATTTAAAAAAACCTATTGCAGTTATTTAATTTAGGGTGACCCCAAATATTTGACCGCGAGTGTATTTCAAACGACGGTTTTGGTCAACGAAATTTCTAACTATCAAAAACCTAAAATCGGTTTAACTCGTACGCGTACAATAATTTCATTACCCATAAAACCAGCTACTGCCTAGCATCCAATTAAATGCCGTTGTATTTCAAAACGACAGCCAGATTAATCCCTCATTGATTGATAGATATTTTTTTGTTATCGGGTTAAAATAAATTGGTGCATAAAATGGCGCAGTCATGGACAAAAGGGTATTTGGTGGATGCCGTGCTTTGTTTTAAAATATGGGTTAGCGAGTTTTACCGTGGCGTAAGTGAGATTGGAGGTTTTAATCGAAATTCAAATATTAGCCATTGTCCGCAAAATTGGTTTTGGAATATAAATTTGATGAAAAGTACCAGCTGAACAAGTAAATAGTTGAAGTGTTCTGTTTCGTTTTATGATTTCCGCTGGGGATGTTTTCCAATTCGAATTTATAAAAAAAACATTAAGCAGTTATTGCGTTTCCATATACCGCGCATTCAGAAACTCTCGCACCCAATTGGGAGATTAATATTATGTTCATTGACTACAGATTCTTAAATTACCATTTTTTTCAGGCAGTTACAGCAATTGTGTGGCAACTGGCAATTAGCTCTCAAAGTACTGAGTAGAAAGCTTTGTAATACGTGTAGTGATAGATAAAACAATATTTCGGTGGTATTGCTGGTAATATCCACATAACAATTTTGTATTTAAAACTCAAAGACTACGTATAAGTAACGTGCACTTTATTAAAAATACGTCCACATGAAACTTCCCAAATAGCTCTCAAATTTGCAGCTGAAATCCTCTTATGTTTATTAAGCTTCACTCTAGAGTTTCGAGACAAATTATCAAACTAGAGTCCGGAAACTAATTACTTCAACGGAAATAGTGTTGCTAGTCTTACAACCAATATATATATATATATATATTTTTAAAGGGATACTAATATAATTATGTTCATAAAGAGACTTTTAATTGCTATTACTCAATTGTAAAATAGGATATGACGTCAAGTCCTGTACACACTACAGTTAGGTATATTTTTGGTCCTACTAAACCAAACGCGAAAACTTTAACTTTGTATTGGTAAAAAATATTCGAATAAAAGTTTCCATGAGAAGTCAGTGTCAGAACACCAATCTGAAGTAAAAATGCGACTAAGACGAGTCTTGGCAGCACTAAGGAGTAAATTGTTCTAATTATAAGAAGGCAGGGTGTCTTTTTGCCGGACGCTTGGTATAATATGGCCTCAAAGAGCTCAAAGGGATGTTGTTACTATAAAATCGAGGTAAGTGCCAATTTTTTTACGAAATATTCAAGTTAATGTTTTATTTTTAGAACGTCGCGTAACAAATGTTTTTTTTTGTTGACCGTTTTTTGTAAACGGTATTTTTTAAAACTTTAACGTAAAAAACAATACCTTTAAAAAAACTGTAGGTGTCAACACCTACATTCCACTATAATACAGGACATTCTTATTTCTGTTGTTCTGACTGTTAGTTTGTTGTTAGGTAGGTAAGTATATAGTCTACAATTTTAGCTACATATCTCAATTAATCATCTATGCAATCGGTTTGACCATAGTTTGTAAGAGTAGCAAAATTACAGAAAATAAGATTCTAACAACAGAGTCGTTCAAGCGAGACAAGGTCCAACTTATTAAATCTGTTTATTCAAACAGTCAAAGGTATTTTGCCGTAAATGAAAGTCTTATACAACTCCGTCCAATCAACGAGAAGCGATTGTCTTTGATGGGCTGGACCGCAGCTGCTAGGCAATTGGCTCAGGGAATATTTTTCTTGTAAATAGCAACCATACAGAGGAAATGTCGACTATTGATTGTTTCATAAATCCTATTAGGTATCTTTGATTTCATGAAGATTGGCCTTACAAACCATTTTTTTTTCACATGGGCAATATTGTCTCCTAAAGATATGATACATTTGTTTTCATTATTATTTTTACGATTTATGACGTATTAAAAAAAAACTACTTACTAGATCTCGTTCAAAATAATTTTCGGTGGAAGTTTGCATGGTAATTAATGTACATCATATATATTTTTTAGTTTTACCATTCTCTTATTTTAATTCAAACGTTTATTTTACTCTCTTTGTCACTTTAGCACAGGTGAACTAAGTAGTTAATTTATATAGCCCAGTCGGCTAAGCTTTACAGCGCTGGCCTTCCAAATTAAGGCAAACTTCTAAATTGACAGGCTTGTGCCAGCATAAACAGCCTTTCAGAAACGTATAGTTCCATGGTCTCGGTAATTTGACGTGCAATTGAAGGTTTACTTCGAAACGAATCTTTAGTGTGAATACCTTTTGGATAGGCTGATCTGACACACCACCGCCACCCAGTAACGGCATCGGCATTTCGAAACAAATGCTTTTGGTATATTCATAAACATTAGCATCTTTACAAAACCCGGTTGTGAAGAGCGTGATATTTGGGTCCGAAGTCGTGGATGATTTCTATGTAAGTATTATGTATATATATCTTTAAACATATCGTCGCTTAATACCCATTAATAACACAAATCTTTTTAAGATTGATATGCATGGAGGTACTTATATCGATTGGTGTAGGTTTGGCCCCCTATATTAGCTACTCCATTTAATTCTAGAAAGGGTATGTACATACAGTCGTCTTTATTACTGTAAGAATAAGGGTGTGTTACGAAATATTTGGCTACTCTAGCTGCTACTAACTATATGACGCTGACTGTACTTCATGTTGACTATGTGGTACTTGTTTGGTACTTCGGCTCATGCGAGATCCTTCCCAAGGTCCGGGACACCATTGACCCATGAGCGAGAAAGACAGACCCGTGAGAGAGATATAAGGATATAATATAAAATCATAGCTGATAATTGCGAATGAAGTTGTTTTTGTTATAAATACACTCACATTTACTGACTTCATGAAAATATATCATTATGAGCCTGATGTAAGTATATTAAAGATGTTTTATTGGAATTTCGATTCTTTAGAGCTATTTCTCTATCCAGTGGTTTGTCGGTTAGTGTTTGTTTACGGGTCACAGATTAATTTAAAAAAAGAAAAAAAAGAAATCATGGCTAGGTGTACTTATATTTCGTTTACGTGTTATCCTATTCGTTGACCCAATAAACCGGAAACCCATGTTTATCTGGTACCCTAAACTCCTGCAATAGTATTCTGGAACAGCGCTCGTCGCTTTAATGAAAGCGGAGGTCACGGCCGAAAAAAAGGTATGTCATTCCCGTGACAGCTCGTGACGTCAGCGTAACCCACGTCATCACCAGTCCTCTGAGCAAAACACGGTTTTGCTCAGTGTACGTGGTGCAAGCAACATCTCCTGCTAATTTTTTGCATGTTTATACGCAAATGGTTGCATCTTATCTTCACTTATAGACCAGCACGTTTTTTAAAAGGAAATAGTTCTCGTAACATTAAACTATACGATTAAATAACTAATATAATTTACACATTTCATTTAACTTATTACATGTCATGGCTATAATTCTTATAACTAGATAATCACGCACAAAAATCTCTTCACTACTGTAGAAGCACCCTCTTAATAAAAATGCTTTAAATTTTCTATGAAATAACTTATAATTAGTTATATTTTTAGGTCAGGGGCCAGTTTGTTAAAAGTTTTGACAGCCTGATGTTTTGTGCTGTGCTGCGCTACTTTGAGCTTCGGGAAAAAAACTTTGTGTTAAGTTTTTAGTTCACGTTTGTAGGCGCAAATCTTGTTCTTCGATAGATGCAAAATCAGTAAGCAACACGAGTACATACAAGCAAGTAACTGTAAGGATGCCCTATTCCAGGAAGCGTTATCTACAAGATATCTATTGAGGAATACCTACAATAGTACGGATGGCCCGTTTTTAAACATTACTTCACTTACGTGCTTTCCATCAAAATTTACGCTCAACTACTAATTGTATACAGGTCCTTTCACCCCAAATAAATAGTTAAACAAGCTACATTTTTTTAAATACTAATTATGCATTAAAAAAAAACCTTGTTTGTGTGGAAGTCATGCAGTCAATAGTATCATTTGTGTGCCAACTTTGTACAATGATAACATTTGTGTGACGTAGTAGGCAGGATACATCGTGACGTGAATGACTACCTTGTTTTTTTTTGCTGCCATGGCGGTGGCCGGCTCATTCATGCGAGTGCGGGCCTGAGCCCTTTCGCCGGAAATATTTCTAATGTACGCAGGAATTTTAAGCAGTTGTATAAAAATTAAGGCGCTATAATGTACCTACCATAATTATATAGACCGCAGTTGAAAACGTAATTTAATAACTACTAAACTAAACATGGTGTTCATCGATCCGAAGATGATGTTGTCCGAGTACAAATGAAACAACCTTAAAAAAGTTCATTCGACATCTTGTTTTTCATATCGTCATAAGTGATCACATCTATTTTTTAAGTAGAATTAACAATCATCAATATCAATCATCGAAATCTGGCAATAAAATTACGGATAACGGAGTTAACAACAAAACCATAAAAAAAACAACCAAGTCGAACTGAGGACATCTCTTTTTTCTGGAATCAAAAAGTATGCTGACAGGTAGTAACACTAAATTTTAATTAATTGGCTGGTGCTACTTATAAAAAAAATACATGCTCGAATGAGAACGTTATTCGAGTAAGTACAAGTACAGTACCGAAAAATATACTAACGTGTCCGGATAAAAAGTCAACGAAAACCCGATCAGTGGAGTTGATGGTAGAAAACTGGTCCCGACACCACTACCAGTAATGAAGCCATTTATCTGTCTCGGTTCACGACGGGAATCGGGCGCGCGTCAAACTGAAAACTTATCGCCATTTATAAGGGCCTCGTCATCGGTTACAGAGGTCTCCTGCTAGCGGAGATTTTAGGGCTATTTCTAAATATAAATGACTTATACTTTACTTAGGATAAGGAGATCGGGGGAGAAAATCATCTAGGTTTCACGGTGGATCCTCTTTTTGGATTTGGTAAAGCGGTCCAACGATATGTTTTTGTACCCGGCATTCCTTCAGCAGCGCTAAACTGGCTACTTTCTTAGTTAGCATGATCGCGTGCAACCGTTCTTTATAAGCACGTACGTAGTGCGAGGAGGGCGAATGGTTTATGTCGGACGTATACGCGACCATGCTACCAGCTGCTAGCCCGCGCGACCTGATAAATAATAAATCAAGAATAAGATCAAGGAATACAGTTACAATAACATCAGTGAATGTTTTAAAATTACATTAATTTAACATTATATTTTTTTCTGAATAAACTCCACTAGTGGCACCCTGCCTTAGGCTCAACAATCGTGAACCAACTCCTAGGAGTGATGTGATGATTAGCGGAATTGAAAAGGCTAGCTTTTAGCGAGCCTGATACTAAATCAAATTTTGCCAGTATTTAGCAGATAACCCCCCCTCAACCCCTCCAGTCCAACAGTCGCCCCTCAGTCAATGACGACACAATTTAAGACTGTCTGAATGACACAATAACAATAAGTCTTAATTCAGCATTAAGACGATGAGTATTGGTTACAGAATCGATACTATAATGAACAATAGGTACCTACTGACAATCCACGATGGCAATCAGTGGTATGTTTTCTTGTATTTTTCCCGTTGCTATAGCTACAAGTTTACTCCGTGAGCAGTCATCTCAGTAATCGGCTATTTATGCACATTACTGTCTGGGTACGACAATAATGAGATGTAATAGTAAGAAGAAAGAACAAACTAAAATTACCAGCAGCAATAATAGTTTAAGATGGGTGAAGGAACGTTTTACGATAATCGATAGCAAGTCTGCGATATAAATAAAATGATTACGTTTTGTGATGGTACACGGGATGACGGGACATTTAATAGCTACTCATAAATAAAAATAAAGATCCTCTTATTTCTACTTTTTGACGATGTTTCCTTTGTTTCCCAGTAAAAAGTGCCAACTTTACTGACAACAAGCAATTCATTTTATTATTTTGAAGTGAAAACTTTTTAGCGGCGCTGTGCACTTTTTGGGATGGGGAAAATTGTTAAACTCGCCACAGGTGTAGGAGCGTAGGAGGTCACGTGACTGTAAGATGGCGAGGGATTCGGGACTAGGCTTGGGGGCGGGAGTGGGGGGGGGGGGGGGGGCTTCTGGGGGTGACCGATGCCGTAGTACGAGACTAGCTGCGCCGTTCGAGTCCATGCAATCCGCGGCGCTTACCCGCTCGGCCGACACACAATAAGTTCTCACGCGCTAATTTGCAAATTAAATAGTTTACTTCTGTCGCTACGGTATTCGTCGATTCGAAATGTCAAAATATTCAAGTTTTCACTTCTGCCGGCACTCTCGGAGTGCAACCCGGTATTTTTTCTTATTACATTTTACTATAATTCAATTAAAGGATTATTATAGGGTACTTAACTTGGCAGTCATTTAGATCTCAAATCTTTTGTTGGCGAAATCGACAGCCACGATATTGTTAATATTGAACTTGGCTCCCATTTTCACATTTATGTTTTAGGTGGGATATCATTACTTTATAGAAAAAAATTATAAGTAGTTAAATATTCATAATGTAATAAAATTATTATTATTATTTATTATTTTTTGTTCTTTCTAATAAGGATGTGTTATGATTTATTTTGCCCTTTTGGCTGCAATATACTAACTAAATTACTCTGACAGTACTATACTATACTATGCGGTTCACACTAGGACTGTTAAAACGATATTGTGCTAGCTCTATCTCTAGTTGATTTCGAAACTAAAATTCATTTTTGCTATTACAAATTTGAAAGGCGCTCAGTGTGTAAATCAAAACAGTTTTTTTGGAATTACAAGTCGTAAAAAACACTGTTTCTTTATCTTAGTCACCACACAATTACCCAGCTGGATGCCAAATTTCAACTTGCTTGCTTGCAGGTCATGTGGAAGTGGGTTAGGTTTTTCATGTTAGGTCAGTCTGTCAGTGAGAAAAAAACCCTATTTTTAGATGTTTGCAGCTTAATAACCGATTGAGCTATATTCATGAATGGGGTTCTAATCAGCCTTATGAGTTAATGAACCAAGATTCATATGTTTATGTTTGAGATTTTGAGTTACGAAGGGGTCAGAAGTAGCTCCAAATGTTGTTGTTGTGTGTGTTACATTATTGTGTATACCTCTCTGTATAATTAATGAGTGTTTATCTAATGGAACTTTCCCGGAGCTGTTCAAGAGAGCTAAGGTTATAGTTATACATAAAAAAGGTAGCAAAACTGATTTGAATAATTACAGACCCATTTCATTATTGACAATTCTAACTAAAGTCTTCGAGAAATGTATAGCCATGAGATAACAAGGTTATTTTCTACTACTTTCTGCTACTTTCATCCCATCAATTTGGTTTTAGGAAAAATAGAAACACTTTAGCTGCTGTAAGCAAATTGGTAACTGAAGTTATGACACATCTCAATCTCGCCCTTACATGAGGAGGAATTTTCCGTGATCTGACTAAGGCGTTTGATTGAGTAGATCACAGAATTCTCATAAACAAGCTTAATTTCTATGGTATACGTGGTGATGCTCTGGCCTTGCTGAATTCATACTTGTCTAACCGATGTCAATACGTGGAAATTAGTGATCAGTCATCTAAGTATCCAACTAGATCTGCTGAAAAATTTATTAAATTTGGAGTCCCACAAGGGTCAGTCCTAGGACCTTTACTATTTATAATTTTTATTAATGACTTACCAGACTTTTTAAACTGTGGAACCCCCTATCTTTACGCTAACGACACTAGTATTATTTTAAATGCACCATCTTCTTTAGTCCTATGTAATTATATGCAAGAATCCTGGAGGCAACTCGTTACATGGTTTGAGGCCAACGCGCTAACCATTAATTGTAGCAAAAGCTTTTACATGACATTTCGCAGAAGTACATCTAGTCCTGACTTTGACTGTAATAAATTATATAAATATGTAAAACTAAATGTACAACATTTCTAGGTGTAGATCTTGACCCATATTTGAGGTGGAATTACCAGATCGATAAGGTTAATAAGAAACTAGCAGGTGCTTGCTATGCAATTAAATCACTGACGAACATAGCCACCAAAGAAGTATTACTTACCACGTATTTTTCATATTTTGAAAGCATAATAAGATACTGTATCGAGGTTTGGGGAAATGGAACTAACATTAACAAAGTGCTCCTCAAACAAAAAAAAAGCTCTTGAGACTAATAGAAAAATGTGCTAATGTTCCTGACTCTCACCGTAGTATATTTATTGACAATAACATAACTGTAATTTCTCTCTATTTGTACCGTTTATGTATTTATGTTTTTAACAATAGAAACCTGTATGTCCAGCAGGGCAAGACTACGAATTATAATCTAAGACAACGAAATAGACTACACTTAAATGATGCGCATTATTTTCATTTTGACAAAAGTTTGAATAATACTGCCATTAGAGTGTACAATTTACTTCCCGACGACCTAAAAGATATTCTAGAGTTAAGATCCTTTGAGAAAAAAGTAAGGAATATTTTTTGACCCGTCCATTCTATTCAATCAAAGAAAATTATGCAAGAATTTTCGACAAAAATTCATGACATTTATTGCTCCAATTATTTTTTGATTTACTCCGAACCTTACCTCTTAATTGCGTAATTATTATTATTTAAATTATAAATTGATTATTCTGCTTTTGTGACATTTAATGTAAGTTAATAATATTTGTTTTAATTTAATCTTGTACCTTCTTGTTAGTTTTATTTGTATGTTAAAACTATATTTGCCTACATTTATAAATGTGTTTTATAGCAAATTAATGATTGATTGATTGATTGATTACATTACACGCACCACGCGCCTATTATATTCTTATTTTGAACTTGGCTTGATACGCTGCCACGTGTTTATATCTATCTATGTAATATTTCACTCTTTTCCAACTAAAATATAAGGTAAGGCACTCAATCTAGTTATATAAGCAAGCGAGCAAGCATACGAAAAAAATCATAGGTTTCTCTAAAACGTTCCCGCTTCAGCTCCAGTCTAGTGTTAGATCTACGGCAGACGGCGGACCCAAATATCACTCGACGCACAGCTCTGCTCACTATGCACCATGTAAGTATGTATTTTAACTGTGTGTCTGACATATCAATGTCTGCCTAGCTAGCACGTTTTATCGTCACGTTTTACGGCCAAAATGCACTGAAACGTCCGTACAATATAACGATAAAATGTATGCAGTAGCATGCCACTAAGGCCTTATCAGTTCCACCTGTTTTATTAGTATGAGCTGTTATTGTCGGCGCTATCGATATCTGATTTTTGCCTTTTGTTGTGCTGTAGTTGGTCCCATAAGGACACGCTACACGAGCGAAATCGGCAGGACTGCCAAGCAAGGTGACCGAAAATCTAGTATGGAGTGACCTTGATTTGTCTGACCGCAGTGCTACCGACACATATCCACACGCCAAATCACAAATCACACAGGCCTGCATGCAGTCCTGCCGATATCGGCCCGTGTATTAGCGTCTCCTATACAGACGTTTCATCCTCTGCAAAAAACTGGTTCGAATGGCATGATGAAGAAAAATAGTCAATACTCGTATGCCAATTGTTTTTGCGTAACAGATTCTGTTGCGGACAGTACTCGCGTTGAAATGTTACACGAGTTTTGTATTTATTGTTATACACACTGACTTATTTGTTTCATGTAATCTGCGAAAGATAAGATTTTACTGAAAACGGAGCATAATCACCAGATTTACATAGTTCATTTGGGTAAAAGTATCTTTCGACAAATTGTTATTTATTCCCGTCACCGAATTCGCTCCCCTATTTGGAAAAATAAAATCCCTCGGTACGGTGAAACGCGTATAAATTACAATTTAGCGAGATTTATTTGTCTGTTGCTAACATGTAATTTAATTTAATGGAAATGCTGTTACTAACTTAGTTAATTCATCAAACTAGAACGTTAATAACGGTTCATACACCTACTATTTTACGGGATTTACGTATTGTGTGAGGTTGAATGAACGGAGTTTTAAGGACGTGCGAGGATAAAAGTTTCGGCGCAAAAAAAGAAGAAAGAAGTTTTGAACAGTAGCCCTCAACAGTAAGTAGGTTTCACATATATATACTCGCTATTCTTACAAATTATAATGCACGTACGAGTGTCCAGATCCCAAAAAATATATAAATATTTTATGATAAAAGCTGTTTTTTTATTATAATTTCTCAGTAAAAAAACACATTGATATTGTAAGGCTGTAAATGATTCCTAGTTCTAAAAGGTACATTAAATCCTTAGCATTTCCCTAAATAAACTATTGAAATTAAGAACAGGTACCTAGTACCTTAACAATTATGATATTTTTGTCTCACTTGGATCACACTAGACAGCGATAGTCGTAGTAAATAAATGTACAAAAAACACAAAAAATATCCCAAAAACCGTGAAGTGCATCACGGAACTAAGACACAGGGGTTTTTAATGATACAGAGTGGTAAAAGAAGAGAAATAAAAATGTAACACTATACCGCCATTATCCGACGCGAGTTAGCTCGTAATCTGTAGCCGGCGCCTTATCTACAGGCCGCACCCTCGCCTCGTTTGAGCGGTAAACTGGCGTTTTCCACAACACCATGCGCAAAGTTACGACTTTACACAGTATGCACTAACTGTAAGCTGCGACAATTCTATATTCATACCAGAATTTGTGTCCCTTTACTATTCAATCGGTTTCGAAAAATACTTAGGTACTAAGAATCGTATTTAAATGATTTTTGTTTATCGTTGTTATTCCCGGTGTGCCCCTAAAGGAGCCCGGGGTCCGCTTTGACACCTAATCCCTAGATTTGGCATTAGCACTAGTTTTGCGAAAGCGACTGCCATCTGACCTTCCAACCCAGAGGGAAAACTTCCTTAGACCGGTTTCCTCACGATGTTTTCCTTCACCGAAAAGCTAACGGTAAACATTCCGTACATGTTCCGAAAAGCTCATTGGTACATTGTTCGACCTATTGTATTTTTGAAAATGTATTATAAATTACGTAATCAGCTTGTGATGCTACATTTATAATGAACTAGCGCCCCGCCCCGGCTTCGCACGAGTAGTATATTATACATATAAACCTTCCTCTTGAATCACTCTATCTATTAAAAACCCGCATCAAAATCCGTTGCGTAGTTTTAAACATCTAAGCATAGGGACAGACAGCGGGAAGCGACTTTGTTTTATACTATGTAGTGATATACTTACTTATGAATATTTATGTACAATATCAACGAATTTTCACATTTATAATATCAGTGTGATAAGTCTCGGAAATTGAAAAAAGAAAAAATCGGTTAAGTGCGTGTTGGGCCACGTGCGGGTTCCGTAGTTGCCTGTCTTTCTTTGTTACTTATATCGACACGCGCGCGCCGCGCGCCAACTAATTAGTTGCGTCGGCTGAATTTGTACGAAAGTTGGCCTTTCTAATTACATTTTAAGTTGGTTAGTTATGCCTACTCAGCCGTGCTAGTTTTCCTTTTAAATTCATTATATGTACTACTGCCACGTTTTTTCACATTCCCAGTAGCAGCCATTTAGCCGGCAGGGAGGGGGGAGGACTCGAACAATATTTTTTTTCACGATTTTATTCCTCTGTTTTGTCGGCGTGATTGATTTATATACCCATGCCGAATTACAGTTTTCTAGTAGTAATGGTTACTGAGCTAAGCCGAAGACGGAAGGACACCTTGTTGACAACGGATCCCTAAAAAGGGAGACGTCTAAAAAGTATTCCAAATTCTATTACCTACTGGGATAAACGACTATCTAATACATAAGATAAGGACAGCGCCGATAAAATAATACCCATTTCTATTTCTATATCATATACGATACGAAATGCTCACCAGAAAAAGTATTGACACGTCAGATCTATTTGCCATGTCCGAAACGAAACGATGACTGATGGTTTGTGTGTACAGTCCACTCAATCATTAATCTATTTGCTATGTTTGCACGAGTACAGTGAACGCCGTATGTAGGTCGCGACGGAAGCCGTAGGAGGTGCATTGTTGATAGTCTGGATATTTGGGGATGTTCTTTATATTCCTGCTCTATTTCACTTTAAACAAGAATTTTACATACTAAAAGTTAACCGCTTTAATTAAAAATAATCTTAATGTAATTGGGACAATAAACTATTTCTTGTTGTTACTCTGAGCTGTTAGCAAGTAGACAAAGTTACAGAGTTCCTTAGAACAATTGTTACAATACGGACTTCTAACTTGCCTTGAAGATGGTCCATACAAAATTATGTATATCCTATTTGACAAGGAAACCCCAGATTTGGTGATCTAAAACACGTAAATCACAGTTTTATAAAGTGACTCGGACGTCCTGAACCATGGCAAGTAGTGACAGAAAATAGTTGATCCACCCAATTATTAAGAGTAAAGGAAATAATTAGAAATTATCGCGTGCTTTGAAACCCGTTCTGACTAGATTAAGAAACAATAAGGGCTGATTTTCAGATATATGCTGCGTGGAACGGAACGATGGACTTTCCCGCAAGAGGAGGATTATTGAGCGTTAGTACGTCACATTTTCCAGATAAACTATGTTAATATTTCCAACCGTTTTCAAGTTAGAGTTCATCAAACTTTTGTACAAAAAGCTGGATGTTACAACCCTAACGGCCCTTCAATGCTCGCTGCTCACCGCGGTCGCCGCCGCTAGTCGCGCGAAGTCTTGGCCAGGCCGTTAGGGTTGTAATATGCAGCTTTCTGCACAAAAGTTTGATGAGCTCTAACTTGAAAACTGTTGGAAATATTTACATAGTTTATCCCGACGAACGCGCGTCGTCTCTAGAACATTGTGTAAAGGGCTTATGACTCAACTCCGCTCCCTAATTACGGTGCTAAATTCAGGTAAGTGTCATATGCCCTTTACTATTGTCCGTTAGGCGCACACGTGTGTGTCTAGGACGCGTCACGGGTTATGTGGAAAATTTTAAGTACTAATGCTTAATAATCCCCTCCTGCGGGAAAGTCCATCGTTCCGTTCCACGCTGTATATATGATTATTGACTATGTGTGTGTTGATCTGATTTAATCGATACATTCCACCATAGGAAAAAAACCCTAGTTGGGTCATTATTTTCCTTTTTTTACTCAGCCTACTCAAACAATACATTATTTTACGACAGAATCAAGTTAATAGGTACTATAGTATTTTACCTTATCTAAAATCTCATTTAATGAAATATAAATAAAACTTCACTAAGTTAGGTAGTTATCGAAATTTGTCCAAAAAAAGCCATTCCCGAAGAGTGTTGCATCTCTTTTTCTCGTGTGTGGAAGGCATAAGCGTATCTCTGTCAAGGAGGCGTGGTCGACTCGAATCAAGGTATCCCCTTAATAACTAATAATTATAATACTAGCTATCGATAAACGGGTAAATCTTAGGGATAAGATTTAGTTCGGTATCCAATAAGTCCCATAAGATTTACGTTTGGTCGTGAAACAGACAAAGTACAGTACATACAGTTAAAAGTAAGACAAGAGTGGTCGACCACCAACCCGATAGATAGACACCATCACTCCTGTCACCAATAATGACCGGTGGAAAAAGAACGCGAAACATCACTGCTTTTGCGCTTCAGGCAGGTGAAACCACAACCACTCTGCCCAAGGGTAGATTACTAAGAAGAAGAGGTACGGTAAGGGAAACTGAAACACATAGTGTTTGATACTTTATCGTCACATTGACAAGAGTGAAAATAGTAGGTTGTGTCTCAAGGGAGCCAAAGGATATGTATTTATGGCGCGGGCGGTATATTGAATCCTGAGTGAAGCGTAACGTGGGATTCAAGTGTTTAAGCCGAAGACGGAACTAATTTTGCTACCGACTGGCATCATACTGGTTTTCACACCTTCTAAATAAAACAAGGAATCATTTGAGGGCAACAGTTATTTTTTCACTCCTATTCGAAAACAAGTTTTTTCTAGCCCGTTTATAGGGTGCAAAACTTGTTTTTGATCCCTCTGCATTTGTTTTTTCAGTCTGTCATTTTTGCCCAAGGGAGCAAAATTCAGTTTTGCTCCCTGCACGCGTGACCACATAGAGAAGAAAGCTTTACAAACGTTATTCTAAAAACACTGTAGGCCAGAGCGAGGCCAGAGACAATATTATGTAATATCACTGGCTTGTTTAAGGAGACATTTTCATCGAGGGTTTTACATACCGCCCTTTTTTCTTCGTGTAGCGCTTAGGGTCTCATAAATTGTCTTCCTTGAACGCTTTTGAATACTAACATGCTCAATATATAAAAATATGGATTTATTTATACTACTTTCTAATAGCTACATGTTATTTCAAATAATGTTTATTTGATATATTATGATTACTAATATGGTATTGATATTAAAAGTTTAACCCCATAGTACAAAAAGTCCGCGAAACATACCTACTTATTTTTTTAATAAAAAAAAACTGGTGTCACTAATGACAAGCACGTAAAAGCAGTTCCTATACTAATATTTTCAATTTACAATGATGATTTCATCCAGTTCAACTGAAAATGACACGTTAACAGAGTTTGATAAAATGGAAGCAAACAACGTCATTAACAATGTTCTGCCTGCAAAAAGCAAAGCAAAATATATGAATGAACGCCTAATATGAAACCGCCTGGAAGAATAAATAGGTGTATACTGCGGATTTCACTTGGTCAGTCCAACGCATAGGCCTGCCGTTCGTCGTTCTCCCGGCTAGAGATGTTTTCCGAATAGGAGGTGTGAAACACTACCTGTTTCCCTTGGTAGGTGGGGTTGGGTAGTACTTACATTTCTGCGAGTCGGTCTTGCCGGGTGGTTTCTTGTCGCGCACCATGGCTGCGGGGCGGTGGGCGCGGCTGCGCGCGCGGCCGCCGTCGTACTATCGGCCCCGGCCGGCGCCGCCCGCCATCAGCGCCACGGTGTTGTCGTGGTTGTGCCAGATACCTGCAACAATACATTTATGTTGTATTCCTGATTCTGGATAAGTGCTAGTGCCAGAGACCGGTAACTGTCACTTAAAGTTTTATATGCCTCGTCGGTGGCAAGCAAGCGTACGGTCCGCCTGATGGCAAGCAGTTTCTATAGTATATGATTGCAACGCCAGGGGACTCGCATGCACGTTGCCGACCCTTTAAAAGCCTGTACACTCCTTTCTTGAAGAACCTCATAATGTAGTGCCTCGAGAAAATTGCGACAGGTTCGTTCCACAGTCGGAGCGCTCGTTTGAGGAATGGAACCGAACCGTGCGTGACCATTTAGTTTCCAGGGTGTGAGGAGGAAGTAATTAAAGTGTGTATGGAAAAAAATACGTTCAATCCACAAAGAAGCGCTCCACTCATACCTACGCTATACACAAAACATAAAGCATTAAGGTTACGGCCATAACAGGCCTGTTCCTCATGCCACTTAGGCTTTCGCACTTGGACCAAAGGAGCACATGCTACACGGCGAGCGCGGTTACCTATCATAAACTCGAAAATCGTATTACCGAATATTAAAATCCCGAAAACGTTTCCCTTTTTATCAGTTGGCTGAATTTTTGTTTGCCCGAAATTTATTTTCCCATATTATTATTTTCCCAATTCTCAGTTCGTTGTAATTTTATTTCGCTTATGTTTCGAATAGACACTTATTAAGATTCCGAAGGATCATTTGCCAACTAGTTTTAAGTGCCGAAAAGTATTAAGTCCGAAATATTATTATCCCGCTATTATATTAAAAGATCGAAATTGTAGCATGTCGATGCAAATCCTCGATACATTGGTTTGCTATTTTATCAGCGTAGGCGTCAATATTAATTGCTTGACCCTTAGTGTGGGTAAGTGAATACAGACACTTTAACCTAACCTAAACCTAACCTAACCGCCAGCGTGTCGACGTCACCCCGCTTCGCGGGGTGCCTATTTCCGCTCTAAGGGACAGAAGCTAACCCTAACCTAACCTACAAATAATACCATTTTTAGGATCATCTGTTGTTTTTTTACTGCGGGGGGCTTTGCCCCCCGAGCCACCCCCCCCCTTTGCACGTTTTGAGAACTCGTGCAGCACTCTTGTTACCTAAATGTTTGGACCTAAGCGCCTTTTCTATCAATTGTTTATTTTTTAAGGTCACAGTTTTAAATGTAACCTAACCCATTTATTAGTCAAAGTTTATTTTCGCATTGCAATTTTAAAATGCACTTCTTTAGGGTTTTTAGCATATCTGAATGTTTTTTTAATCGTGTAAAATGAGATTTCGATTTTACGTAGCATCGGAATTATGAAAAGGTGGTAAACAATTCGGTTGTCAAATAATAAAGTTGGCAATCGTTCGTCGGGTTATTGAGTTTCGGGAAAACGACCATGTGGGAAAACAAACCAGCGATATTTCAAAAGTATGGTAAACAAAGTATATGGATTATAAGAATTCGGTTAACCGTTTTCGGACAAGTGAAAATCGGGCAAGTGTTTTTCGAAACTTCGATAGGTTACCGGCGAGCGCATACAAGCAGGATGTTTTTGTTAAAGATACCTTCCGTATACTATTATTGAGGTATTCTGTGGCCTGAGTGCTCGCTCCGCTGCTAACGTGCGGTGGGCGGCGATGGAGTTTGCATTTGTTTTATATGGACGCAGCTGACACTCTGGATGCACACTTACACGTGTCCTCGTTTTGATAGATTAGATTGGTAACCGTCTAATTTAATCTTGTTATACAATTCGACCCACTGGGGTTTTTGTGCCCGATTTAACACCCATCCAAAGACTTGTTGGGAAACTTGCCACGCATTGTACATGTACGTTGTATCTACTACCTATAGTCCCATCTTACTACCCTCTGTGACTTCTAGTGTAATTTATGATGGTATCTCCGTTAGAAACCAATAAGCACGCGAACAAAGAGACCACGGATACTTACGCGAAAGTTATCAATTTATTAAGAAAATGGCAATCTAATGACTCGACATATTAATGGCATGACTAAATAATTATTCTTGTACTTACTAAATTGTTTGTAATTCGCATCTGAAATTAAGTAAGATCTTTGAGTGTGCGTCCCAACGAAATGTAAGTAGAATAAAATAGTTTTAAAAACGCATATCTGTTCATAATCATGTCTTTCGAATGTACAAATGTGAGTTTGATGACATTACCCATCCCCACACAGTCTGCACAAATTTGAACAGTTCACTGATTTGATATTTTCTCTTTAGATCTTTCATGAAAACCTGCTTTACGCATAACTTGTTCTGCATGCTTGGCGACGTATTTTAATAATACGAAATAAATGAACCAAAAAGGAAAACTTTGGTGAGAAAACTGTACATTTCAACATTGAGTGTCGGTTAAAAATATATAATCAGGTCCACCAAATTAACAATTCGGAATATACTCGTAGACAACAATTAATGTACGAAGAGCGGTTACCGATGTCATCGGCCATTTGCAAAATGGTAGTATTCCAAATGCAATAAGTCCGTTGAATTGAAAATATAATTTCGCTAAATTAGTTAGGGCTGAGATACAAGTCACTAATGGGGTCACAGGTGACGGACAGTGAACTGCCGTCAGTTATAGTGGTAAGCCATGAATATATCGAATAAATAGTCCTTAATGAATAAGCGGTAGGGTCATCAGAGTGTAGTGGGTAGAACGGTGGTACGGGCTTGTCAATAAAAGCTGCATTAGCCTGACGACGACTGTGTGATATGGCGACACAGATAACCTCCAATAGATAGAGCCTATAGGGCGACGTGAGGTCACCACGCATATATGCTCTAGCACTGATAACCCCCGCTTCCCCGCGCCATATTGTCAGTTGCGACCAGGTACGAGATAAAGAAAAAAAATTTTTAAAATTTAATCTGTTTATTTCACTTATTTTTTTAAAAGTAGCATACATATTTCTTAACTACTAATCTTAAATTCTAAAGATTTTTTGAGTTAAGGAGTCTATAATTAGTTATATTAGTTATACAATTTCAATTACATAACTTATAGGTTTATCTCTTCTCTCAATTTAAGCATGTGTTTTTTTATCATATTTCTGGCTTGTTTACATGTTCGGACTTCTAATGAGCTTATTAGTTCATTTGGAAATCTATTCAATATCCGCGGTAAAGTGCATTTCCATATTCTTCGACCGTATTCATTGTTAGTTTTTGCGATCTCAAACGTTGGGATGTTATCTAAGTTGCGTAACCGTGAGGGTCGCGTTTTTTTGTCTAGGTACTTTATGTTATGATCTATACGTGCGTCAATCAACCAATAAATTAAAATTGATTTTGCGACAAAAATAAGTTCTTGCTGTGTCAAGTGGTGCTGAAAAAACTCCCGAACGTCTAATTACACAACCCACTGAATAACATTTCGCAGGTAAGTTAAATTTATCATATAAGTGTAAATTTCAATCTGTCACGCGGAGTTCATTTTACACTGGTTCATAAGAAGTAGTGAAGTATGCATGTCCCTTTTTATCAAATGGCAATATACTGTTCCTTTCTCACGAAAGCACGTGACACTCTAGTGATAGGCTAGTGATGCTTTCGAATTTTACCGATTCAGATTCATTTAAGGAAACAATACGTTAATTCATCCGTGCTTTCGTGTACTATTTTAATACGAAAATTCACCAAAGATTATATTTATATCCTTGTAATTGCATTGTCAAAATTCTTTTGTTAGAAATCATAGATAATGTATACGATGTACTAAAGGTTTAAACTGCACCAAGAAGGCAGTTTGGTGGATTGCAACCGTCTTACAAGCTATGAGGTAGAGGGAGATGTAGTAAATTACTATCTCGCTCTATTTTATAGCTTCCAGAGCTAATGAAGGGAATAAATTATTGTAGTACCTACACACACGCACGTCTATCATGAGACGGCCGCGACATACTCTCAATTTTTCTCGCACTATACCTCTTGTTCTAAAACGGTAGCGAGAAAAATCTAGAGATCAATGAAATAGAATTTAATAATAAATACGTAGGTAGTATAGTATTCTCGGAGGTGGTTAGTGATGGAGCCATGGCATTTGGATTTTTACAAATCGTCTTCGAGAGCAATTAGGACTAGGTAGTATCACGAGATGGACCTCATATTGGACTTCGAAGACGTTTGAGGGATCTCGGAGGTGGTTAGCGATGGAGCCATGGCATTTAGGTTTTTTCGAATTGTCTTCGAGAGCAATTAGGACTTTTAGGACTAGTGTCACGAGATGCACCTCATGCTGGACTTCAACGACGTGCGAGGGATCTCGGAGGTGGTTAGTGATGGAACCATCATCAATAGACCCCGGATTGTTGTGGCACTGACGTCACAATAGGGTGATTTGGGGAGTAAATGGAACAGTATTCATTAATACGGATTTATTAAGATAAGATAATATAAAAAATATCATATAGTGTTAATGAATACGAAATTGTACTTATTATTTTTTGGTATACATATTATTGCGAATCTTCCTATAAATAAATTGTCAGTCGATTAAAATATCGAGGTTGCTCTTTCGTTAACGGACTCTCCGTAACAGATCAATAGTTGTTCTAAATGGCTTGCGGTTAGGCTACGTCTTCTAGCAGAATATATCCACTTCAAAAAAGAAAAGCTTCTTTCCACTGAGACAGATGTTATTGAAGCATATTTGAAAAGTTTGCGGTTGTCAAAGCAATATTTGTAACGATTGCTTGGATTTATTTGTATTTCTTGACCGGTATTAAGTTTGTTAATGTCACGCAATGTGTTAAATCCGTAATTAATTATTATATAATATCGATCGATTCACTGGGATTTTCTTATTGTGACTTTATTAAATTTTATTCGATTACGTACCGTAAATGAAATTATGTTTTTCTCTGGTGAAATGAATATACATTTTTATCTTATCTTATAATTTATGTATCATTTTGTTCTACCATTCCATTTACTCCCCAAATCACCCTATTGAGCCGTCAGTCCCACAACAATCCGGGGTCTAATCATCAACCACATAATTTTATCACATTGAATAAATATATGTACTTTTTATAACATCGTTATTATTTGTCTTCCTTACCCTCCTTCCTATACCAATCTTAAAATATCATACATAAGCCTAGCTAGCACATTCGCGTTAATGTCGAATAAACATCGCATTCGTTCTTTTCTAGTAAGTATATAAATACGAACGAGACGAAGGATTCTTGTCCGACATAAACACGATAATGCAGTAAATGTTGTAAAATGCCTAGAAATAACTATTTTATATGACTACTCGACGTGATTATAACATACTTTTTTATGTTATGTGGTGATCAAAATATTCTATAAACGAAACATGATAATAATATAACAGTGACAGCCGTTTAAAAATTTAAACTATGTTAAAGGTACCTACGCCATGCAAAATATTCTACTAACAATTAATTACGGCACCGCTAAAAACCGTTAACGACCAATGCGCCCCATCACTACGCTTCTGGCGCCATGATCTGACAAAGCGCGCTACTTTCGAAACAGCCAATCACATCGCCGTTACCGACCTCCCCGCAACCCGCACCTACCGCCAACTGTGGTGAACTTTGCATCGAACTAAATCGCTTATAGGCTCTATCTATTGGAGGTTATCTGTGTATGGCGAGTTATAAAATGCCGCCATCAAATAGGCATTCGCCTCATACTGAACACCAGCTGTATCAGTATCAAGAAGGTTGAATAAACAATAATGGGAGGATATAACTGGCCATTATTCTGCGATGTGGAAGGCAAGTGGGAAAACCACCAGATTAATATTCTCCGAATACGGAGTAATAGAGAATGATAGATAGACGAACTGCAGGCAATTACTCTACCGACAAGACTTTTAAATCTATGATCATGACCGAGATATCAAATTATATTATTTTATAATCCAACTAAAGACAGTTCTATTATACGGGTCACTCGTTCAGCACATACTGAGGTTGATACCCATTGCCAATATAACGTCGAATGTATAATGTATTTAATTTCTTAGACAATAAGTAAAAAAACCCATGTAATGTAATGTATATCAGTTATGCGGACGACATGGTGCTGCTGAGCCCATCAGTATCATGGCTAATTAAGCTAATCGATACATGCGAGATGTATGCGCAACAGCACGGTTTGAAATACACCGTGGGCAAAAGCGAGTTCATGATGTTCAGGGGTAAAATTAAGTGTCCAGCCTATTCACCCAAAATAATGTAGAACGGTAATGTAAAAGTTCCTCTGAATCGTGTAACTCATTTCAAATACCTTGGTCATATAGTGGCCGAGGACCTGAAGGACCATCTCGATATCGAGCGGGAACGCAGGGCGTTGACGCTCCGAGGCGGGATGCTGGCGCACAGGTTCGCACGCTGTAGTACCCAAGTGAAGCTGACCTTAGTTAGAGCTTATTGTCAAAGTTTCTATACGTTTCAGGCTGAAGTCATATAATACCCTGCGTATCCAATATAACAACATTATCAGGAGGCTGTTTAGGCTTCCCCGATTCTGCAGCGTCTGTGGGATGTTTGCCGATGCTAGCGTAGAGGACTTTTATGCCATAGTACGGAAGAAGACGGCATCTATGGTGATGCAGACGAGGGGGACCTCAAATAGCATCCTGAGAATGATAGCACAGAGGTGGGGCTCGGACATTCTCCGCCGATACACCGAGCTTCTTGTCTTACGACCTAAAAAATAAGTACCTAGTTTATGTTGCCACTTAATATTAGTTTACTAAAAGTGTTTTGTAACTAACAACCTATGGATCTGAGGAATCTGAAAATTATTATCATTTACTTAATGTAATTTTGAGTATCTTGTTAAGTAAAGTTAATTTTAATTGTAGTTTTCTTGTTTGGCATTGTAATGTTTTTATGTTATGGTAATAAACATAATTAGAATACTAATTTGATTATCACAAAATCTGCAATATGGAT
Source organism: Epinotia bilunana (assembly GCA_947049275.1). Lineage (NCBI taxonomy): Eukaryota > Metazoa > Arthropoda > Insecta > Lepidoptera > Tortricidae > Epinotia > Epinotia bilunana. The sequence continues at coordinate 18,185,393 of OX346257.1, forward strand.
ACTTGTTCATTGTTCAGTTTTGAGGTTTTGTATTAAATCTGTACAAGTTTCTATTGAACATTTAAATTCAAACTTGATAATAAAATTCAAAATGTTCAAGTCGTTCGATAACAACGTCGAGCTATATTGGCACAGCGGGATTAAGCTGGAGTCTTAATGTTTCGTTTCTCATTTGCATCTGTATACTTTTCAATAAACCTTCATACTGAGCTAGCTAGTCTTAAGGTGTTTCGGAATATAAAGTTTCACTTTGAGTCGCGCGCGTGGAGTTATCACTTATATATTAACCGGCAACAAAGTATAAACGTGCTTTTAAGCTCAACATTGAGAGCAACTATAACCTGTGTCAATAAATGCATGCTTAGCTTATTAGGTAACCATATATTTGTTCACACAAACACAATATTAGTATTATTTGTATGTTTTTTCAATATCTATGGGTCCATGGGGTCCCGGACTTTTGTGCTGCGATGGAAACTAAGGTCATGGGTTATTTAATTGGGTTGAATGGTGGGCGGTGGGGTGTGGGTCTGAAAAATGGGTTATGGGAGGAGACTAGCGGACACCTGCCGTGACAATTAATCTCAAAATTGTGAAAAGGCAGGCGGTAACTCGCCAACTCGCTAAGTGGGCCCCACAAACAGTCGCACGCACAGTGCGACAATGGAGCAACACGTTTGAGCGGCTGTGAGGTTGTCGAGAGGCGAGTCTGCGGTGCGCCAGATCCCGATAATCCGTTCAAGGGCCGCCGGCGTTATGACATTTTACACTTCCAACCTGAAGCATAGGCTCCGCTCTTGCGCCTCCACTCTGGCCGGCCGGTTAAGACAAGCACAGAGGCGAAGGCCAGATCACTCGGGCCCTCTGGAGGTTAGGGGTCCGCGGTGTCGTCACACACCGTCAGCTCGCCACAAGCTGCCCCCGCAGGCTTATTTTTTTTTTTTTGTAATATGTTCTTTCTAATTAATTTTTAAATTAATTAACTATAGATCTGGTCGTGCGCTCGTAGCTTTTCGTGTAAAAAATAAAGAAAAACAATCCTAGTATTTAGTGTAACTACGGGCCCCAGCATTTCATTGGATAATCTAAACTTTTTCGTCGTCATTTAGTACCTACATACCAAAACCATCGAGTATTTCTGGCAGAATCACCTTTTGTAGAGTAAATCATCATCATTGATGATGATGATGATTTACCATACCATATCATATCAGCCGAAAGACGTCCACTGCTGGACATAGGCCTCACCCAAAGAGTGCCAAAGTGACCGGTCCTGCGCCACCCGCATCCAGCGGACTCCAGCAACCTTTACCAGGTCATCAGTCCACCTTGTTGGGGGCCTACCCACGCCGCGCCTTCCGGTACGTGGTCGCCACTCGAGAACCTTTCCGCCCCAACGGCCATCGGTTCTACGTGATATGTGCCCCGTGTCCGTAGAGTAAATATTTGATGTTAATTATTCTAATCTTAGCTTTCAAAGGTTCAGTAAGAAATAAAGGTCAATCCAATACTTACAATTCGAATTCAAATTTGATAACAATGTGTGCACACACTGACGGATCGGAGCGCGTGGAGTACGAAATGTTAGATACTCGTTGCATAATATCAGTATGACGTTGTCTTGGGGTCACAAGGGCACGACTACCCACGAACCGCGCCGCCGCTCAATCCGCGTAATAGATTCTAAATTGCTTTGATCGTTCTTCCGGAAGGCTAATGAATCCTCGCGCTCCAGTAAACCTCGGCGTCGGCCCACAGTAACTAATAAGTCCTCAATTAAAATTGTGCCTATTCAATGTTTGGACCTAGTCTAGACCGGGACATACGGCATAAATACTCCAGCACGGCCTGTGTGCAAGTATTAATGTCTATCATTCAATCAAGTGAAGGAGCGTAAGAGTCCTGGGCCGGTATTTCGTCTCAGAATGGGAAGTATAAGAACTATCCTTTGATATCAGTGTCTTACTGGTTTTACTCATAAAAGTGGGGACATGCCCTCCTTTTATCAATAACTGTGGATAGAATATTCATAGTTTATTCTGTAATAAGTTCTAACAAATTTTGACGTTTAATAATGTATTAATGCCCTATTCCAGGTTAGTCAAATTACTGACGGATTATTGCGTTTTATTTCTCCCTATTCATAATGCCTTCTCAGGCAGCAGCTCCACCGAATCGGACTTAAAGACTAAACTCCAGCTACTCCAATAATTTATCAATACTTGGGAAGTTTGTAGACATGACGAAGTTTGATTTCCTGCATTTACACGATAGCTAACTTAATTGAATTCAACAAACTTCGGTTAGCGGTTTAGCTCTTTGTCGCTCAACATTTTGCAAGGCTTTTAATTTACGATTATTCCCCTAATTTTGGAGAGAACTTTTAAAAAACACCTATGCCTAACTCTTAATGCATTCTATAGGCGGAAAAAATTGTCCTTAAATTATATGCACACATGAGAACAAGGTCATTGTGGCACTATTTGGGGGAGGCCTATGTTGAGCAGTGGACGTCTTTCGGCTGATATGAGAACAAGTAGCTAGGTAGGTACACCATGACAAACCCCAATAATGAAGTTTACAGGCAGCCAATTTAGGCCTACTCTATTTGGATAAGTGATTTCGGAGCTGCGGATTGGCTGTGGATATTTTTCTAGGTAAGTAACGTGTGAAGGTTCAGTGAGGGTTTCAGGGACAAATTTAGAAAAATCTTGACTTACATCATGCATAACTTGTAAGCAAAAGTAGGTTCCGGAGGAATAGTTGAATTCTTCCAAGGGTTTATGTATTTATAAATGTGAAATACAGAAGTCGATTATGTAAAATTTACTTATAATACATAATGATCATTGTATTAGTTAAACCACAGAATAATTGACTTGACAAGTCGAGATGTTTAAAACTATGACCAAAGAGAATTATAATGACAGCACCACCGAGGGGTTTATAGACAGATTCAGATAATTTTTCTCATTGAATAACTGTCCATTATATAACAGCATGTTTGAACCATGGAGGCAGGTGATAGTTGTAATTGTAACGTCACCCCCTCATTGATGAGCCGATTCGTAATTTTTTTTTGTTTGTTTATATGCTTCCAAGTGGTTACCATTTTTTTCAAAAATTCAATTGCATGATGGGATCCATGAGGAATTGAGGGAACTCCTCAATTATATTAGGCACGCGTGTAGTGATTTTGGTATTTTCTATTATAACATTTATAACTCGTGTATTTACACCCGTAAATCATAAATTTGGTGGAGTGGAATTGATCATTAAGACCACAGATGACTTATGGAATTCCTCAATTATGTACTTAAAAGTACAGATTCTGATAAGATTCCGTTGAAATAGCAACTAATGAAGTGCCAAAGGTGATCCTTGTGGAATCGACGGAAGTCCTCAATTATTATCGGGTCACATACAGCGATTAGGTTTTTTTCTCTAATAATCAACGCATTTGCTCTCGTAAAACAGTTGATGTGGTAAATTGGAAAAGAAATGTGGAAATGTTCTTGTGGCTTGGCGGAGTACAAAATTGAAGTCGGTTAAAACTTTGTTTTTAAAGTAAATTATATAATTGACTTTTTCTTGCGTCGAGTATACCTAGTCCTTGCTTTCCAAGCATATTTATGTCAGCAATTTGTCTGTTATTTCAAATTGTATGTATAGTACAATACTAAGACTCCAATTAAACCTCCAACAGGTCCCCGGCTTACCGCCCTAGGAAATTAAACAGTGAATTGTAGGACCGTTTGTGCGCCCGGCCCGAGCGTAAGGGTTTAATAAAATAGTATAATTCTGCTTTTGTAATCCTACGTGAGTGTAATTTATGTTTTGTTTACAAAATCTTTATTTCATTTGTTCCTTTATATTTTAATTATTATTTATTTTAATTATATTTAATTATTTTTAATTATTAAGTACGTTAAAAATTGGCTCCGTTAGCTGTAGCTGAACGTTTTCCTTTTAAAATAATTAATTTATACTAATATCACACTCGGGTCGTCTAGGTGGAAGGTACGAGCTAGTGACGCTTGAAGGTTTCTTGAAACAGTCTAGTGACGCGAACTTGGAACTTCCACCTGGAAAGACACGCTTCTCTTCCAGAGCGACCGAGCGGGTGGGCAGGTTGCGGATAGCCCGTTTTCCAATAACATGGACCCGGACAGTGGAAGGATGAACTCGAACTAATCCCAAGTCGAGATCATCTCCTAACCTTCCTCTTCCTAGTATACCACTCCCAGTTACTTTCCAAAACACCCAACCTAGACCAAATCCTGACCGCAACAACCCCCTATTTCCTGCCCCCATCCTGGAGGAGAAAACCTCGACTCTAAAAACCCTAATCTAAAGTGTGACCGACCGTGCTGATGGATGCGTGGCTGAGAGGGAGCTCAGTCGCAAACGGTGGACCTCGGGGACCGGGCGAAACCCGTTGTAACTAGCCTTACCTACGCAAGCGGGGCTCTGTGTAGGTGGACAAACTTTTCCCTAGCTACTCGTGGGACATAGATGGCAGACTTAAAGAAAAATAAAAATATAAAAACAAACAACAAACCAACCACGCCACTCCTGGCTGGGACGGCGAAAGCTGAACCGCCGAGAGAGGTGCTACACCAAAGTGAGAGACCGACTGAGGACTCATTGAAGCCAGAAAGGACGCCGGACGCTGGGGCACCGAAAGGAACCCCGGCCAAGGTGACCGATCCGGAGACGATGAAGAACTCGACCGCTGGAACCTCACAGCCAAAACCAATAACTGCTGAGAGTGGGACGACCCTGGTTGAACCCTCGAAGCAGGTGATAGATCCCGGTTGGGAGATAAGGTGCAAACCGAGGGGCAAGAAACCTCCCCAGCCGGAAAAACCAACTCAAGGAGACCTCACGAGGGTGAAGGTCTCCCAGAGAAAGAGGCAGCGACTCAGGAAGCAGGCAGAGAGACGCGCCTCTACAGCAACAGATAAGGTCGAAGCCCCCATAACACCGGCAGTGGTAGCGACGACCTCCAAAGTACCAACCAAGGCGGAGGAAACCAAGATCTCCAAAAGGGCACGCCTGGACGAAACCATATCCCCCAGAGGAGAACACAAAAAACATAAAACGGACTCCCTGGGTAGTAGGCAAACATACCCCACCTACGCAGCGGCAGCGGCGACAGATCTGACGGTTGCTATCACCAATGAGCGCACGGGCAGACTGTCGCAGCAAGACGCTGAGGAGGTGGAGAGAAAGATCGGGGATGCGATTTTCCAGGCAGCCATCGAAACCGATCTTGACACCATAGCGGAGGCCCCTGCATTTTCGGGTAGACCAAGTGTGGTGGATGGTTACCTGAAACTGTGGTGCCAGGACGCAAAAACCAAACAGTGGCTGATGACTTGGTTGACAACGGCCACACTAGCAAACGGAGACCGTCTCGTCGGAAAGAGGGAGGACGAGATGGTCAGAAAAACTAGATGTGGCATACTCATCCCGTCCATAGAAGACAACCTCACCAAGGTAGGAAGGGTTCTCAATTTCCAGAACTCGTGGGCCGAGGTGAGGAAATGGACCATACACCAAGCCATCCCTCTGAGGACGAGAGGATGCACACTGATGCTGGTGGGCATACCGGAGAGTGTGGTCCCTGCTGTGCTGGAAAGGAACAGGAAACTGAACTACCTGTGTGGGTCAGTCTACATTCGTTTCCAGCATAGTGGGGGGCACTTCAAAGATTCCCCACCAGAAACAAACACAAACCCAGATGAGGATAACACCCAGAGCCCACCCACTGCGATGGAAACCGATGGCGCCGATAACGAACCCGACTCAGACGTGGAAGAAGGCATTTTGCTGGATTCCGAAGACGAAGAGGGGTGCACCAAGGGGATCAGTCTCCTGGACCTAAAGGGGAAGAAGGTGGAGGAGACATCGACCGATGGCTCCTTCGCTCTGTAAGGTCCTCCAGGTTAACCTCCAGCACAGCGAGACTGCAACGGCTCAACTTCGACGGTGGCTGGAGGTTAACAATACATCAATCATCCTGATCCAAGAGCCGTGGGTCAGGAACACACGTATAAACGGCCTCTGCAACACCGGAGGTAAATTAATATACAATACACAAAATAAACCTAGGACGTGTATACATATATCTCGTAACATAATAGCACAACCACTAACTGAATTCTGTTCCAGAGACGTGTGTGCTATAAAACTCCTCAGAACACAAAACTCAAGCATACCGGAGATAGTTCTCGCATCCGTCTATATGGCGGCTGAGGATGAACCCCCTCCTATGGAAATGAACAACCTTATCCGCTACTGCGAACACAAAGGGCTGGAGCTGGTCGTCTCGGCGGACAGCAACGGTCACCACAACCTATGGGGAATGGAAACAAACAACAAAAGAGGTAACGATATTGTTGAATACCTAATGACTACTAACCTGGACATCCTAAACACAGGAGCAAAACCAACATTTGTCACTCGCAGATGTAACACTATAATTGACATTACTTTAAGCACAGGGCTAGCAGCTCAACACGTATCCAACTGGCATGTGTCGGACGAGCTATCGTGCTCCGACCACAGGTGGATCCGCTATGACCTCACAGCCGACACAACCAAACCAACACCCAGAAGAAATCCGAGACGCACAGACGTTGAGGCATACAAGGAGATTCTGGTAGGTAGACTAGACAATAACATAAACACACACAGGCCTCACAACACCACAGAACTGGAGGAACAGGTAAACAGACTCACGCAACATATAACAGAGAGTTATGAGAACACATGCCCATTATCGACACCACCAGCCAGTGGCAATAACGCAAACTCTGACTGGTGGGGTTCGGAAATGGAGCGGATGAGAACCAAAATGAGAAGACTACTGAACAGAGCAATAAATACAAAAGCTGAAGATGACTGGGACAAATATAAAACGGTCAAAGCCAATTACAAAAAGAGAATAAGATACAGAAGATCTGCATCATGGCGGAATTTCTGTGACAACATATCCAGTAGCACACAAGCCAACAGAACAAGGAAGATACTAGCCAGCCAACCCAGTCAACTACTGGGCACACTGAGAAGACCAGACAATACCACCACCAGCAATCCATCGGAGACTGAAAGTCTATTGGTGGAAACCCACTTCCCGGGGTGCAAGGTAGTTGACGTACAAACCTGGGCAGACCAGGACGAGAACTTTCATCCAAAAGATAACGAGTGGAAGATAGCAGAACGAATAACAGAGGAAAACAAAACGGCCTGGGCGATAAATAGCTTTGACAACTACAAATCACCAGGTCTAGACGGTATCTACCCTGCCTTACTAAAGTGGGGAGGACATAAGCTGATCGAACATCTATCAACCCTACTATGCAGTTGCATTGCATACAGATACATACCATTAAAATGGAGAGAGGTAAAAGTAATTTTCTTACCGAAACCGGGGAAGAGTGACTACTCAGACCCAAAATCCTTTAGACCCATAAGCCTAACCTCTTTCATGTTAAAGACCCTGGAGAGACTCTGCGACAGGGACTTAAAAGACACGGCCCTTAAGAACATAAAGATACACCCAAACCAACATGCCTACAGTCAAGGTAAATCGACAGACTCAGCCCTTCATGCTGTAGTAACCAACATAGAAGACGCGCTCGCCAGAAAGAACTCCTGTCTAGGCACCTTCATTGATATAGAGGGTGCGTTCGACAGGACCAACTTTAGCAGCATAAAAAAAAGCACTAGAAAGACATAAAACCGAACAGCTGCTCATAGAATGGATTATGAACATGCTAAAGAAAAGAATTATAAAACTATCCGAAAACCAAAGCCACCAGGCACTAGTCATAAGAGGATGCCCTCAAGGAGGCGTCCTCTCGCCACTGCTGTGGAACCTGGTAGTAAACGACCTAATAACGAAACTAAACAATAACCGCTTCCTAACGATAGGATATGCGGACGACATAGTTATACTGGTCAGCGGCCTGATCACAAGCACACTATGTGAACTAACACAAACAGCACTGAAAATAATAGAGAAATGGTGCAAGGAGAATGACCTATCGGTAAACCCAAAGAAAACCGACACAATTCTCTTCACAAATAAACGTAAATTGGGTACCTACGAAATGCCAACACTATTTGGCACAAAACTAACACTCTCGAAGGAGGTGAAATATCTAGGTATAACACTAGACGACAAACTAAATTGGAGCAAACACCTAGACAGTAGACTAAACAAAGCAACAGTAGCCTTCTGGCAATGCAGAAGGATGGTGGGGAAGAAATGGGGCCTGGCTCCCCACATCATACTGTGGCTGTACAAAATGGTGATAGTACCAATGATAAGCTATGGTGCCATAGTATGGTGGCCCCGTACCCAAACCACGAGTGCAATTACCAAAATCCAGAAAACACAAAGACTAGCATGTGTGGCGGCTACGGGATGCATGAGAACAACCCCAACAGCAGCACTAGAAATAATGCTAGGACTCCTACCTTTACACATGCACATACAAAAGGAAGCGGCTGCGACGGCAATACGCCTAAAAAACCTCAACCTATGGACAAAACTAAACACACCACACACGAAGATCCACAACAGACTGATCACAAGCCTCCCTATTATGGAGGCTCCAATCGATAAAATACCGAGAACTGCAGTCTTCAAGAAAGACTACGGCATAGTACTAACAGAAGACTCGAGGGAGGGGCTAAACCAAACAGACCTCAGAATCTTCACAGATGGTTCGAAAACAAATACGGGAACGGGATGTGGAGTGTTCTCAGAGGACTTAAACATACACATATCCAAACCACTGGGTGAACAAAACACGGTATTCCAGGCTGAATGCGTAGGGATAATTGAAGCCTGCAATGCCATAAAGAGACGACAAGTTGAGAACACAAACATACGGATACTCTCAGACAGTAAATCGGTACTACAAGCACTGAACAGTGATAACATCACATCTAGCTTGATATACGAATGCCACCAAAACTTAACAGAGGTGTGCGCAGACAAAAACAACGTTACCATACAATGGATCAAGGGGCATAGTGGCTCAAGAGGAAACGATGCAGCGGACGAACTGGCCAGGAAAGGCTCAGAAACGGCGGCATACGGACCGGAACCAATCTTACCCCTGCCACAAAGCTACATATACAATCAACTTGACCTATACACCAAAGACCTACACCAGAGATATTGGGAGGATATAGACACATGCAGACAGACCAAAGAGATTCTGTCAAAACGCGACAACAAACTCACAACCGCACTACTGAGGACACACAGAAACCAACTACGCAAGATAGTAGGAATAATAACAGGACATAACACCCTGAACAGACACCTGTATAACATGGGTATCACAGACAGCCCCATGTGCAGAGCCTGCATGGAGGCGGAGGAAACAACCAAACATATTCTACTGGACTGCAAGCAGGTAGAAGTATACAGGAAAAAGCACCTAGGGTCTCCAGACACACTACGGAACGCAGTCAGGAACACAAAGGCACTCACCAACTTTGTAGAGGAGCTGGGGTGGTTAGAGTAGCGCTACCCCACCATTTCACGCAAAATAGGCACAATGGATGTCGACTTGCGGAAAAAAGCCCAGTACAACTAACTAACTAACTAACTAATATCACAAAAACGAAAAGTCTTTGAGATTGTAGCTTTGTAAGTTTGTATGAAAGGGGTAAACCCCAGAATCAATAATCCAATTCCATAAAATCTTTCATCTATTTGAAGAATGAAATTTCTTGATACCTTAATATTTGCGTTCGTTCTGCGTTCTTTTCAACTCGGGGAAGCCGTACATAGTACTTAAGTTAATCGTTCTTATGCATAATCAAGTGTAAAACGGATCCTCTCATTAATATGTAGATGCGCCGACATACGAGCCATGGGGCATATTTACGACTAAGTTGTATGTACCCACATTTTTACACTTGACTGGTACAAGTGTACATATTACGAGGAGATCTCACATACAGTGATCAAGAAATAAGTTGGTTATATCACATATTCACATGAAAATATCCTTGAAATATGTATATTTAAGTAATAAGGTAAGTAGGTAATCTTTGAAGTAGAAAAAAGTACTAATTAGCCACAATATAAATAAATGTAGGTAAAGTCAGCAGCAGAAGTTACTAAGCGGTTCCAGTGCTCAAAATGATCTACACACGAACTCTAATGTCAAGGGAATAAGGATCTGTGTAGCTCATTTTGAGCGTGTTATTTTACTTAGCTACTTCTGATGCTGACTGTACATACAGGAAGTCGATTCAAGACAAACATTTCACATTCCAATTTTATTAAATACCTACAAAATGTGTTTAGCCTGCTTCTGTCTATACGTGAGCCAAACATTATGCGTTGCTTGTGTCAGGGGTTAAAACGGTACCTATTCGATCAAGGCCGTAATAGATAGTTAAATACTAGACTACTCAAGCTTCCCCAACGCCTAAAGGAGCAGATTTAAGCGTTGCCGTCTTCTCGCTTACGAGGTTACCACTATCTCGGTAACATGACTCTGATAATGGGCTCAGTGAACGCTCCGTACACGATACGCGCTGGATAGCGGCCGATTCAGACTGAGATTGTGCCAGATGGTGTTGCAATACGGCTTATTTTTGGAGGAGAAGGGAATCAATTTGATCACGGATTCGCCGTGTTGACAGCTGAAGGAACAAATTCCCTCGCTCACAACACAACGCATCCTCGGGAGCTCAGGCGACCTAAATCAATCTCATCTTTTTCGTCAATTTCACGATTTTTATATAATGAATTAACGAACTCAGCACAATTGACTCAATTGTGTATGCGCCCATCTGTCTTTATTCTAACCATAAATAGACTATTGTGGAGGTTTAACTTAATGGTGTTGGGTGGCAACTTGTTATGTAAACTGCGGGAAGGGCTGCACTTTCCTTTGTATTTTTATTACATTCATCATATACATACGTAAATTACTAATACAAAAATATCCGACTCCGACTAAGATTCTTTTCTGGCTCTAAGCTAGCTAAGTTAACCTAATCGTATGGCCAGACAACATGGCCTAAATATCCTCTACAGTATCATAGCAGGCGTTGGTTAAAAGAACATAGCGGTTAACAGAAGCTACAATTTTCATCATAAACATAAAAAAACATACCTCGTATGTTCATAAATTTTGAGACGAGTTTTGTCAACCAATTTGGAAAAAAAAAACTGGGAGGATAAAAAAAAAACTACACAAATTTTAAATTTAGAATGTCATCTATTAGAAAAAATAAATTCAATTGTTATTATTCATTCGTTGTTCAAATGGCGAGAACTAAAGATTTGCGTTCAACGGTGATTTCTCTAAAGAAAACTGGAAAAAAACCTATGGAGATTTTCAGGCAAATAAAATGTCTTGGAGCCAGCCGTAATTTTGTTTACTACACATTAAAACGGTACAAGGACACGTGTTCTCTTGATGACCGCCCGAGAAGTGGCCGCCCTCGTTCGGTTAGAACCGCGGCTAACATCAAGTTGATCAGGGAACGGCTTCGTCGAAATCCTTGTCGGACTCAAAAGAAGATGGCTCTACAGACCAATATTTCCAGAATATCGGTAAACAGGATATTAAAATACGATCTAAAGGTAAGGGCCTACAGTCGAAGAAAAGTCCACTATTTAAACGATCGTTTAAAAACTTTGAGACTGAATCGATGTCGGCAGTTGCTAAGGAGACACGACCACAAAAAGATTTTGTTTACCGACGAAAAAATCTTCACCGTCGAAGAAAAATTTAATCGCCAAAACGACAAAGTGTATGCCAAAAGCTTGAAAGAGGTCCCGCCTTTTAAGCGAAATGTTCAGCGAACACATCACCCAGCTAGTGTGATGGTATGGTGGGGTGTTTCGTACGAAGGTGCTACAGAATTGCATTTTGTCCAACAAGGTGTTAAAGTGAGGGCACAAAATTACCAGACTGACGTATTGGAAGGCGTAGTAAAACCACTATCGAAAACCCTTTTTAAAAATAAAGACTGGATTTTTCAACAAGATTCTGCTCCGTCACACAAGGCGAAGACTACACAGAAGTGGCTTAAGGACAATTTACCAGGCTTCATCAGTACTGAAGAATGGCCATCATCAAGTCCAGACCTGAATCCGCTGGACTATTCACTGTGGACTGAATTGGAGCTGAGGGCCTGTCGTAAGTCTCACCCAAATTTGGAGTCGCTCAAGCGAGCCTTGTGTAGGGAGGCACAGCGAATTCCGCTGGAAAAAATTCGTGCCGCTATTGACGAATGGCCTGCACGATTAAAGGCCTGTATTCAGCAAAAAGGCGGGCATTTTGAATAATTTTTTTAAAATATATACGTAATATAATAGTTATTAATATCCTAAAAAATTGTTTAAATACATTAAATAGTTTTCGAGAAAAATGTGTTTCTGTTCGTCTCAAAACTTATGAACATACGAGGTACAACATAAAATCTATGTAAACCTATTCAATGTCGAGATAACCGAACAAAAGACTTTTTCCCGTTCACTCGTGTACCTATAGTACCCACGTTATCAAAGTAACGCATTTCATTTTTGAACACGATAGGTATCCATCCTCGATATGACCTCCACCGAGAAGCATTAATGTCCTGCATACTAAACCCTTAACTCCCATTCAAGTTTCAATGAAATTTGAATTTTATGCAACCGAGTCAAGGCTGATTTCTACCAAAAAAATATTATATAGTACGACGTCGAGAAAGTAAGCAGTCGATATTACCTAGTCTGCGTGCCAAATTGAGTCTTAACTACGTACTTCTGTTAATACAAAAATAAACCCTATTGCTATTGCTAAATCATATTTACAACTCAAGGACAAAGTGTTCAGCGAAGGTTATATTATATACTTAAGAACAAGTGACACTTAACGGAAAAATGAGATATTCTGATAAAGTAGGTAATTATGTTATCTGCTTGTAATATCTTTAATGTAGGTACATTAATGTAGGTTACAGGTAAGTACCTATACCTATTGGAGCGCTTACTGTACAACAGAATGAAAGATGTAGTGGACAAACACATTCCCGCTGAGCAGGCAGGCTTTCGCGCCGGTAGAAGCTCCTGCGCTAATATAATAGTATATTTGAAATAAAATGGTTTCTGTTGATAAAACCATATTTATTTTCTTAAATGAATACAAAAAATATGTAAATAGCAAATATAAAAATACAAAAATCTAATATAAAAACAGAAAAAAAATTTTTTACACATTTATAATTAAATCGCCTATATTACAATACAATACAATACAAATAATCTTTATTGCACACCTCACACAAACAAAGCAGTTAAAAAGAAAAACAATACAATAACATGTAGGTAGAGGTAGACAACAGGCGGTCTTATCGCTGAAGAGCGATCTCTTCCAGACAACCTTTGGATATCGGAGAAAGAGATAAAACTAGATTATGTATGTACTATATTATACAGTAAACCTTAACTATTTAATCTAACAAGTAATTAAATATACCACGTTCATTTAAAATAATCCACTAGCCTAATTGGAATTGTGTAAAGGTCTTAAAACAACTTAATACCTAAATTATCTAATCACCTAGTCATTATCGCTAAATTCGTCATTTGATGAATCATCTACAACATAGTCATTGCTATCTATAGTCTCTAAAGACCCAGTATTTTCACAGGTATTTGCGTAAGATGGCAGTAATACATCTAGTACTTTGGAAGGGAGATTCCCCATCATTTTTCTAGGAATATCCCTGAAGCTGTTAATTACAGGATCGGATGTGATCAGCAACATATTAAGCAAGTCTCTATTCGTGGCAGTACGTGATCGCTTTCGAGTGTTATTCTCTCGAAATCTCCTGCAGTCTTTTTTACGAGCTTCCTGGGCTTCTTCAGAGAGCTGTCCGATTGTCAGGAGAGCCGATTGTATAACCTCAGCACCATGCACTAGAATTTTGTGCACAGTTGCAGGCATGTAATACCACGAATACAGACTCAAATAAAGTTGCCTTGTATCCTTTGCTAAATCACTGAACTTTTGTATGTTAATATCATACCCAGATGACAAAACCCTGAGTATGATATCAAACTTTTTTATAAGGTTCACGTCCAATCCTGTAATCTCCGCACTTTGTTCGGGATTCCTGAAAAATCGACGAGCTGTATTTCCATCATTGGAGTTTCCATATCCTGGCTTTGGTTTGTCTACAATCAAACCCAGTTCTTGCTTAAATATTCTTGCAAAACGTTGTTTAACACTAGCTTTGTCAGCCACATCTCGCACTTGCCATTTTTTAATTTGTAGGCGATAGCTTATATGAAGTAAGCATTCAAAACAGCGTATCCAGGCGTGAAGTGGAGACAAACCAAAACCAAGATTATTCGGATCAGCTATAAATTCCCTAGACTCATCATTCATCAGTTTTGGGGTTGCTCCGCAAATGTAGCACCTTTGTGCCGAAGAAGTCTCGGTCAAAGCGTTACATACTTTACCATCAGTGATCGCAAGGAGTAATTTATGGTTGACTGAAACTTCGGTATCAGTAACACTATATTTTGTCGGCTGCATCCCATTTATTTCCTCTAGAACGGAATTGGTTTCAGAAACCGTCAAATCCGTAGTTTCTTTAGCGAACTTGATTGGCCGGCAATAAATAGTGGAAGATGGACGAGGGTTCTGCCAAACAATGTTACCACTTTCGTCACGCAACTGAAGTGGTACGAATGAATACACAAACAAATATTCATCAGTGTCATCGCTATTGGTGAATTTCTGTTTGTATGTGCTACGACCGGAACTCCCGTCACAGCCCCACTTACTGATAAGGGTTAATGATGAGCTTGAAGACAAATTTTTCAAGACGTCACACTGAGCAGTGATTAAACGTTCAACGGTTTTATCTAAAACCGCCTGAAGTTTAATTTTCGCACGCGTCTCGGTCCGAATAATTTGATCCTCACTAGGAAAACATTCTAATTTAGCTTTTCTAACTATATACAATGATGGAAATACCTGATGGCCAGCTTTGATACTCCACTTCCGAGTCTGCTTGTAGGAGTTGCTCGTGGATTTCGAGTCGACATAATATGCCAACGCTTCTTCTTTAGTTAAACTCCTTTGCTCAGTCGTCTCACTAAAACTAACACTTTTTGAATGTCTCTACACTTGTCGGGACTGTCACTAACGGTCTTCATAGCTCTAGCCAAATTCGTATGGCCAGATAATCGGGCTGAAACCTCAGCGGCAGTTAACAACTCCGGAGTGCTGCGTGAAGTAATGAGGTCCTCAACTCTTCTCCTTTTCGTTTTTTCGCTCGAGTCTTCAAACTCCTTACGGGGTCGTCCAGGTGTCGAGTCTCCAGATGTAGAAGGATGAGCTTGTTGAAGACAGACATTGAAGACTAAATCTCCCCTCATCCAATCACTGTGGTTTTTGAGAAAACGCTCGTTGCATTTTCCACTTCTAGTCCACCTTTCCATTAAATTTGAAGAAAATCTGCTAATAGTATTCTTCGTTTCTCTCATTGATGCCTCAGTTATCCCAGAAATATCGTATCTTGAGCACAAAAATCGATAAAGCATAGTGAGTTGGTCACTTTTACTATGTTTCAGCCATTCTTCGAAGAGCTCTATCTTTGCAATAGAGTAGGAGTAGTCTGAAAAAAAATTAAAAAAAAATTGTTGTACAAAAGTGTGCAGTCTAAAAGTGGTATTTATAGAAACTACATAGTCACAGCTACGATATATATGAATTTCAGACCCGGGGCAAGTAACTTTTTCTTTAATAAATGTAAAAGTTCTTAAGAAAAATGATAAGTTTACGATTCCGGATAGTTGGTACAACCATATCCAGAGTTAGGTATTAAGAATTACATAAAAAAATATAGTACTGACCTTTATCTTGGCAATCCATCACTAATTTATGATACGCACAATAGTAGAAAATAAAATTATATGGTGTCGCGACAAGAGCAAAATATGCAATGATTTACTGTACTTACCCCTTTCTCCTTAAATAGGATTATTTACGGGTTATTAGTTAACGATGGCGAAACAAATTTGGTTAATTTATAATGACTGGGATGTTGTTAATCACTTCCCATTATCACTTATCTGTATTTCCGTAATAACTTTTGTCCAGCTAGCTTGTTCTAGGCGAATCACTGTGCTGCGATCAGGTTCTAGCGCTAAGCAGCCATATAGAAGCCGGATTTCAACGAGGACAGAAAACTTTGGCCGCTTTCGTGGATCTAAGTGTTGCGTATGACACTGTCTGGGTAAGCGGATTGATCCATAAGGCAGGCAAGATAATCCCGTCTGCGAAAATCCTCCGTCTTCTGGGGAACATGATGGGGCCACGTTCGATTACCGTGCTGTTGGGCGACACAGCCAGCAAATACAAGCAACTAAAGAACGGACTTCTGCAAGGTTCAGTACTGGCTCCCCTCCTATTTAATATATACACCAGCGACATGCCTCCCACTCAAAGTCACAAATTCCTGTACGCCGATGATATTGCGCTCACTACCCAGACTAGGAGTTTTGAGGCTGGCGAAGCTGTGCTCACACTACATCAGTACTACACCAAATGGAGACTCCACCCGAATCCTTCAAAAACAGAAGTTACCGCTTTCAATCTAACGAACAGCCTGGTAAATAGGGAAGTGAATGTTACTTTCTGCGGTCAAAAAATCCGCCACAATCCAAATCCGAAATACCTAGGGGTCACGCTGGATCGATCACTAATATATAAGGAAAACCTAGCCTAAAAGGTAAAGACCCGGGTAAACCTTATAAATAAGCTGGCCGGAACTTCGTGGGGTGCCCGAGCTGACGTACTGCGAACATCCTCTATGGCTCTTGTATACTCTCCAGCGGAATACTGCGCACCAGTGTGGTATAAAAGCGCGCACACCAGCAAGGTAGACGTTCAGCTGAACCGAGTGATGCGAACGATATCTGGCAGCTTGCTACCTACCCCCGCCAGTTGGCTCCCCGTGTTATCGCACATTGCCCCTCCGGATATCAGGAGAACTCAGGCTGCTGCGCGGGAATGGGACAAAGCATCTACGCATGCTTTACCGATTGGAGAGACGCTGAACCATCTACCACAGGCGCGCCTATCATCTCGCAAACCTATTTGGTCTGACCACCAGCTACAAGGCCAAGAGCCATTCAATGTCTCCGCGGAATGGAGAAAGCAGTGGCAAGCGCAGGACGGTGATCCCCACATAGACCCCACTACACTGCCGACTGGCTTCAAAAACCTCCGTAAGATCTGAGTCACTATAAACCGCATCAGAACGGGAGTAGGACGATGTAACCAGAACCTTCACAGATGGGGGATCTCGCCGACACCAGGCTGTGACTGTGGGGAAACAACTCAAACGATTCCCCACATCATAGGAAAATGTCCTAAAAGGCATTTTGCCGGAAGC
This sequence comes from Epinotia bilunana, assembly GCA_947049275.1. NCBI lineage: Eukaryota > Metazoa > Arthropoda > Insecta > Lepidoptera > Tortricidae > Epinotia > Epinotia bilunana. The sequence continues at coordinate 18,202,841 of OX346257.1, forward strand.
ATGCAGGACTTATTAGCACTCACACCGGAAGCAAGGGATTGGCTACTCAATTTAGATATTAAATTGTTGTTCGTGCCGCTCCGTTAACTAGTTTTAATATTTAGTCTTAAGTACACAAAAATGACACTTACACCCTTGTATTAACGTTCACTTTAGCTTGTATTCCTTTCACCTATCGATACACTCAGATATCACGACATATTTGTAGTTAACCAATCACAGACACTCTCACACACACGTAACAAACATACGTCACAGCCACGCCGCGCTTGACACTTGCATTCCAAATCCTAGACGAACGACATACAACTTCTGTAATTTAAAGGAAATTATAAGCCTTTTCGAAGATCCAGAGTTTTAATCATCTTCTTGCTCCTATATGGAACAAAGTGGCGACCGTGACAGGACCTGCAGCATTCCTTAACTGAAAAGAAGTCTCCATCACGAGATACCATCGCTCCCGAGTGGCCGCAAGGGGTCACCGCCACGAGAACACCGCGCAGCGCCTAGATTCCTGTGCAAACACCAAGGCAATCAGCTGCGCCTAGGTGCCTTCATCGTGCAGCCGGATCATCACACTCCCGAGCGTGACCAGGCCGCGCTAACCAGCGCGCGGGCCCACGTCGCAGTCATCATCATCAGCACTCCTCAAAGTGCACAAGTGGATCAGCCTGCCCTATATCAAGTGAGCCCGTTCCTGTCTACTTCCTAGTTAATTCCTCTTTGATTTGTGTGGATTGTGATCTCAGTTTCTCGAATGTTCTGGTCTGTCTTTACCTAGGTATTTCTTAATAGCATCCATTTATATATATATCCTACAATAATATTCAAGTTGCCTAGTAGAAACAAGTTCAGTTCAATTACAACCATCCGAAAGATTCATTGCGTAAACAAGGCGTCTATATTCACATTACCCACCAAGTGCATAAAAAAGGCGAATGCAAAGTCAACTAACGTTTAACTATTAAGTAAAAAGATATTTTGCCTACTGTTTACGCCATCCCCGCATCTATTATTGCAGTAGGGAATGTTATAATATTCCAACAAAATCTATACATTTCTAAACCTAATTTTGAAATTAAATTCATCTATCGAGCCAAAAGGTCCTTATTATTACAATAACGTTATATAGACGTGATATAATTAGCCGAGTGATTTTAGCGTGCGCATTTTGTGCATTTGCAGAAATTATACCTAAATACTTCGAGGCCTGCTTGCTGCCCGGCGACGGCGGCGCATCTATTGTCTGCAGCTGCGCTTGCCGATAAGGAGCCATACCGTGCCGATCAGCTGTGAACTTGAACTTGAGGCGAGGAGCGTATCGTACCTATTCTTTTTTCACTTGTTTACGTTTATTTCGTGCTTGTTTCTCGGTGATTTTCTACTATGGCTGAACCTAAACAATTAAAAGCTACGCGTAGTAATATCAAAGGGCGTTTAACGAAATTTAAAAACCATCTCGATGATATTTCGGGTTTAGAGAATGTTACGCCCTTGGATATAAGTAAATTGTCGTTAAAATTATCGAGAATACAAGAATTGTTGAGTAAATTCGATGAGGTGCAAGGTCAATTGGAGATTTGTGAAGGATGTAATCAAGCCGAGGAGTTAGATATTCGCGATTCGTTTGAGCAGGAGTTTGACAATTATATTTCACAAGCACAAACCTTCATAGACTCCAATTCGGCCCTTAAAGATGATTTCTCATCTTGCAATGCAAATTCGCGCGCTTCGAAATGCAATCAGGATAATTGTGGCGGCCTAGGTTTCAAATTGCCAGTCATAAAAATCCCCACATTTGATGGCACATATTTTAAATGGCTCGAGTTTAAGGAAACTTTTACCTCCTTAGTTCATGAAAATGAAAGGGTTAAGAGCATCCATAAATTCCATTATCTCCTCTCCTATTTGGAAGGAGAAGCTGCTCGCGTTCTTTGCAATTTAGAAGTGACTGGCTCGAACTACACAGAGGCTTGGCAACTCCTTTGTAAGCGTTACGATAATAAAAGGCAACTAATTAACAATCATTTAAAGGCGTTATTTAGCATCGAAACAGTGCGGGAGACCGAGAAATCACTTCGGTTTATTGTCGATCATGTAAATAAAAACTTGCGAGCTCTTCGCACCTTGGGATTGCCTGTCGAGCAATGGGACATCCTTGTTATTTATATGGTAACAGTTAAATTGGATAGTAGTACGTGTTATAAATGGGAGGAGACAAGGACCACGCTGCCGGAAATTCCCACTTTAGAACAATTTTTCGATTTTTTAAAGAATCGTGCCAATGTGTTAGAGACTGTCAACAGACAAAAATACGACAAACCCAAAATGCTGCAACCTTCAACTCAACCTAAAATTCAGACCAAATCGTTCGCGCTGACCGCCAAACACGCTGCGCCGTCCTCGTCTCAGCCTCATATCGAATGTTTATTGTGCAAAGATGGTCATCGTTTATATGAATGCGCCTCATTCAAGTCGAAAACGCCAGAGGAGAGGACAGCGGTAGTGTCTAAATTAAATTTATGCGAAAATTGCTTAAGGTATGGTCATAAGGTTCAAAGTTGTAGGCTACCAGGTTCTTGTCGCTCCTGCAAACAAAAGCACAATACTTTATTGCACGTAGCCCAGCCTAACGAGTTTCCTAGTTCTAGCTCGACTCAGTCCCAAAACTTGGCTGCTATCACTACTAATGTTAACTCCGAGGTTCTCTTATGTACCGCTCAGGTTCAACTAAAGAACCCCGACACAAATCAAGTTCTGACGGCGCGAGCTCTTCTCGACAGCGGGAGTCAATCTACATTTATAACCGAACGGATACAAAATGAGTTGAACTTGGCTCCTCAGCCCACTAATGTCAATGTAGTCGGCTTGTCGGATACTCCATTGTCAATTAAGACCAAGCGGTGTGCACGTCATTTTCAATCGCTTACCGATCCTTTCAATGTCAGTATGACATGCCTAGTTATTCCGAAAATAGCAGACAAACTGCCCAAGGTCACACTCAATGTAAGTCAGTTTGATCTTTCTAACTTTCAACTAGCGGACCCTACATTTTTTGAGGCATCCTCTATCGATATGCTTATTGGTGCTGATCTATTTTGGGACCTTATAGGCTCCTCTCAGCATTATTTAGGTACTAATAACCCTATTCTACGAAGCTCTAAATTAGGGTGGCTCATTGCTGGCCCTCTGCCTATCTTACCAAAAACTAAACCCAAACAACCAAATGATGTTACACATTGTAACTTTCTTCTTAAGCAAGCTGACTCATTGAACATCAACGATGCCCTGCAAATGTTTTGGGAACTAGAAAATGTTCCCCAGTCTCATCCCTTGACTAAAGAAGAAAAGCTTTGCGAACAGCACTATCTCTCAAACACCTATAGACTGGATAATGGGCGTTTTTGTGTCAGCCTCCCTCTTCGTGATGAGAAGGGCTGCTTAGGCGATTCTTACTCATTAGCTAAAAAAAGGTTCGCGAGCTTAGAAGCTCGTTTTCGCAAACAGCCCGATCTCAAAAAATCCTATGCAGATTTTATTCGCGAGTATGGTGAATTAGGCCATTTGTCGGAATCACCACTACAGAGGCCGCCAGATGCCTTATTCCTGCCTCATCATCCGGTTATAAGGACCAAAAGTGAGTCTACACGGCTTCGTGTGGTCTTCGACGCTTCTGCGACCACGACCTCGGGATTTTCAGTAAATGACCTTCAAATGGTAGGACCTGTCATACAAGACACTTTGTTCGACATTCTTGTTCGTTTCCGCCAATACAAATATATACTTTCTGGAGACATAGAAAAAATGTATCGCCAGGTTTGGGTGAGGGAAGGCGATAGGGACCTACAGCTTATTCTCTGGCGTGATAATGAAAACGAACGACTGCGTACTTTAAGGTTAAACACCGTAACCTACGGATTTTCAAGTGCTAGTTATCTAGCTACCAGGTGCATCTGGCAACTTGGCGATGAATCTACAGATCCTACTATAAAACAAGTCATTCAACATGATTTCTATTGCGACGATTTATTGACCGGGGCTGACGATGAGGAAACCTTAAAGTACATTCAGCGCCAAGTGTCAGGCGAGCTCGCCAAAGGTTGTTTTCACCTACGAAAATATAGGTCGAATTTGGCTTCTCTTCTTGGGGACTGTTCTTTGCCCGCAGATGGCGATCTAATCATCAGTAGTGCTACTAGCACTCTGGGTATAGGCTGGCGTCCTGAGTCAGATTTGTTGCAATTTCAAATTGAGTACTCGCCTACAGATGTTTTAACCAAAAGGTCTATATTGTCATCCACCTTCAAAATATTTGACCCTCTTGGCCTACTGGCCTTATGCACAATCAAGCCCAAAATTCTCCTACAAAACTTGTGGTCACTAAAATTAGATTGGGACGAGGAAGTTCCGCCTAGCATCAAAGGGTCTTGGCTGAAATTTACAGAAAATTTAAGTTTACTCTCCACTCTTCAAGTACCAAGACGAGTACTTATCAATGAACCCAAGTATATCGAAATGCATACCTTCTCTGATGCCTCAGAGCGTGCATTTGGTGCTTGTATCTATCTCAGATCAATTGACGCGACAGGCAATGCACAAGTGAGTGTTGTGCGCCAAAGCCCGTGTCGCACCCCTAAAACCAACAACAATTCCTCGACTCGAACTTTGCAGTTCTTTGTTAGGAGCTCAATTAAGCTCAGCTGTCACTCAAGCTCTGCGTTGTAAAATAGATAGTCATGTCTACTGGTCAGATTCGAAGGTGGTATTAGGTTGGATCCAAACGGCTAGCAAGACCAAGACTTTCGTCGCTAACAGAGTAGCCGCTATCACCGAGCTATCTGACCCCAAATGCTGGCGGTATGTGCCAACAGCCGAGAACCCAGCTGACTTGTGTTCTCGTGGAGTGGACCCCAAGAATGTCAGTGAGTCCAGCATCTGGTGGCACGGTCCAGCCTTTCTGAAGCAGGATGAAGCTTCGTGGCCGAGTACAATGATTCAAGCTCTTGGCCTTCCCGAGTTGAAAGCGTTGCCTGCTTTGGTGGCGGAGCCCACACCTTCGGTGTCGTTCATAGACGTCACCAGATTTTCAAAGCTTGTCAGAGCGCAGAGAGTAGCAGCTTGGGTACTCAGATTTATACATAACTCTAAAGATCCGCAAAATAAACTTTCAGGCATATTGTCAGTAGACGAGCTTAATAGCTCTCTAAGTAATCTTATTAAAATAGCTCAGTTTGAATCATTCCCAATTGAAGTGCAATGTTTAAAAAATAAAAAACCATTGCCTCATAAGTCGAATTTGAAACAATTAAATGTATTTCTCGATGAAGAAAACTTGATTCGTGTCGGGGGCAGAATAAATAGTTCAAATTATCCGTATGATAAACGTCACCCTATTCTATTGAAAGGAAATCATATTCTAACAAAATTGTTATTTAAATATGAACACGTACGTTTGCTACACGCCCCACCCCAGTTATTGCTTACCAGTATTCGTGACCAGTACTGGCCTATAGGTGGTCGCAGACTTGCGCAGGACGTTTATAAACATTGCTTCAAATGCCGTCGATTTGAAGGTAGCGGCATGGTCAATATTATGGGTGGGTTGCCTTCTGACCGCGTGGAACCGAATTATCCCTTTATTACAGCTTGCACCGATTTTGCTGGCCCTTTTTTAATCACGGACCGAAAGGGCCGTGGGTGTAAAATAAGTAAATGTTACCTATGCATTTTCATATGTTTTCGCTATAAATGTATGCACTTGGAAGCCGTGAGCGAGTTGAGCAAGGATGCCTTCATTTTAACTCTTACTAGATTCATTGGTCGTAGAGGCAAGCCCAATGTCATATACTGCGATAATGGCAGAAACTATGTGGCAGCTGCTAGGGAGATAAAAGATTTCATAAAAAACCACGAAGACTCCATTTGTGACTTTGCAGCTCAGCGAGGCATTAAATTTAAATTTTCTCCCGCGTACGCTCCTCACTTCAATGGTCTGGCTGAGGCCGGTGTAAAGTCGGCCAAATTCCATATCAAACGCATGTTAGGACAGACTCACCTGACTTTCGAGGAACTGTCTTCCCTCTTTACACAGGTCGAAGCTATCCTAAATAGCCGACCCCTATGTCCCCTCAGTCCATCACCCAACGATCTCCAACCGCTCACACCGGCTCACTTTTTGATCTTCAGGCCGCTTACATCACTGCCAACAGCGCCAACGCCAAGCTACAACGACGGCAGCACCCCGCTTCGCAACAGGTTCCAGCGCGTCGAGCAAATGCGCCAACATTTCTGGAACCGCTGGTCGCGCGAATATGTATCAGAGCTGCAGCAGCGTGCAAAATGGCGAGTCCAAAGACGAAATTTGCGCCTGGATGATCTGGTCCTTATAAAAGATGAGTCTCCTCCTCTGTACTGGCGCCTAGGACGAGTCAGCAAACTGTTCCCCGGGCCGGATGGAGTGCCACGAGTCGCAGACGTCAAAACCGCAAACGGAACCATACGCCGAGCTCTCAACCGCCTATGTTTGCTGCCCGCCGATAGTTGAGCTAGAAAGCTCGCAGGAGCTTTCAAGGGGTGGGAAGATGTTCGCGCCGCTCCGTTAACTAGTTTTAATATTTAGTCTTAAGTACACAAAAATGACACTTACACCCTTGTATTAACGTTCACTTTGGCTTGTATTCCTTTCACCTATCGATACACTCAGATATCACGACATATTTGTAGTTAACCAATCACAGACACTCTCACACACACGTAACAAACATACGTCACAGCCACGCCGCGCTTGACACTTGCATTCCAAATCCTAGACGAACGACATACAACTTCTGTAATTTAAAGGAAATTATAAGCCTTTTCGAAGATCCAGAGTTTTAATCATCTTCTTGCTCCTATATGGAACAATTGTAAATTAAAATATTTTTTCAGGAATAAAAGCCATACGACATAATAATAATGTACCTACCTGTAGTTGATTGCCTACCTCTAAAAAGAAATTGTATATGATTATATGTAAACGTACCTACATGATTATATTCTTATTATGAGTTGTACAATAAGAATATGTTGTTATATATCTATCATATTTATTTTCCATTGAAAGTTGTAGCCGGGTGATTTATTTCAAATTGCGTCTAAGCTTACGTTTTCAAATTCTCCTACACTACTGTGTGAGCAGACAGCTGCACATATTTAGTGATGACTGTCCCATTCAAGGCCCATGGCCCGCTCTACGGTAAACTTCTGCTACAAAGTGGAAAAATGCTGCTACACGTACGGAGAATTGCTTGGTCTCAAATGGGTTACCCAATCAGCGCCAATAACGACACACATGAGTGCTTTTCGCTACATATGGAGTTAATTAACACTTTCACTGCCAGGAACTAGCCTAGCGGGTGCCTACGCCGAAGTCGCTTTCCGCTACATACGAGGAAAACCACGGGATCGGCTACGAGCGTAGCGCGTAGCGATTCTTGGCAGTGAATTTGTTAACACATACCAAGAATGGCTACGCGCTAGGCTCGAAGCTGATGCCGTGGTTTTTCTCGTGAGTAGCGGAAAGCGACTACGGCGTAGGCGCCCGCTAGGCGAGTTCCTTGCATGCAGTGAAAGTGATAACGACCGTGGTCACGTTATATTAATATGGATAAACGCATTCATCAAGTTAAAGAGTAGATTCAAAAACCCTTAAAACAATTAGATAGTACTAATATAACATTACATCACGCTACCACAGTCAGTACCATATCTTTGTGAAACGCATTATATATTTGTTAGTAAGTATATTGTCAGTGAAACGTATGAAAACGCATTAACAACTTTTGTAGGAGAAATCCATTTTTATTTAACCTCCTGTCATTTTATAAGTCATTGTAAAAACTATTCTAAAATTAACATAAAAGTCAAAAAACATAAAAAAGGTTGGTCGGTCGGCAACAGTCAGTAAAGGTATTCTCGAATATATACTTGCTGTGGCAATTTCATTCTAACCTGTGAACGTTTAAGATTTACACATTTATAAAGATAATTGATAAGCAATCGGTTAGTTGTTAATTGTTCAATGTTCGGTGCCCCCACTTTGGGCCCAAGGGGTTACACTATACCAACCCACGTGTATATCACAATATTATGTCTCGCATGTATTATGTTCGCGAACTGTGATACAATTTAGGAAATGTGACGGTAGAAATTTTAATAACATGCCTAATAGTGAGGGTACGAGTATCAGTGACTGAAAGTTTCACACTTACTAACCCAAGCATAGTTTAAATTACAAAAGATAAACCCGTTGCGTTTGGTCTCATCGGAACCCTCTCAACGATACCGAAATGCATTAAAAGTGTATACCAATATTTTCTCCTCCTCAGTAGCTTAGTTGGTAGTGACACTGCCTACGAAGCCCGAGGTCCCGGGTTCGATTCCCGGTAAATGGAATTATTTGTGTGATGAGTACGAATATTTGTTCCTGCGTCGTGGATGTTTTCTATGTATTCAAGTTTTTTTTTGTATTTATTTATGTATATAAGTATGTATATCGTCGTTTAGTACCCAAATTAAAAACTTTGCTTAGTTAGGTTGATTTGAGTAGGAACGTCCCCAAAATATTTATTTATATACTAGCTGTTTCCCGCGACTTCGTTCGCGTAGAACTTGTTACCGTCTTAGAAAAATGATTGCTATTAAATGATTGTAGGCGGAACCTTAATTATCGCCGACCCAAACAAAGTTCTACCATCTTAAGGGATGATTTCCGAGATAAAAACTATCCTATATCCTCAAATTAGGGTCTCAAATTATCTGTACGGAAAATTTCATCTAAATCCGTTCAGGGATTAAGCGTAAAAGGTAACAGTGCGATCAGTTAATTAGTTTAAATTGAAAACTCTGTTTTTTCACATATCTTAAAAATAATAATAAATTGTATATTTTTCATAATGTATTAAAGAAAGCTACTTTACTGAAAATTGTTTTGCTAAAATATGTAGAACTCTCCATCTCCATCCGCCGTCCCCATTAAACGGTGTTAGAGAATAATATTATTGTGATTATTTCTAGAAAGTTTCAAGTCTCTAGTTCTAAAAATAATGTTTTCCCACACAAACATTGCACCCCTATTTAACCCCCTTAGAGGTGGAATTTTCTGAAACGCTGTAAGTATTTTTTGTGTTTTTTAATAAGTAATCTTTTTACGTTTCATATATCTATTTCAAAAAAAAAGTTTCCCCCATACAAACATTGCACCCCTATTTAACCCCCTTAGGGGTGGAATTTTCTAAAACGCTGAAAGTACTTTTTGTGTTATTTAATAAGTAATCTTTTTACAAAGTTTCAAGTATCTAGTTCAAAAAATAATGTTTCCCCCATACAAACATTGCACCCCTATTTAACCGGGATTTAGGGATGGAATTTCCTAAAATCCCGTCTTATCCCTTGCCTACGTCATAAAAGGAAGTCCTGGTGTAAATTTCAAGTTTCTAGTCCCAGTAGTTTCGGCTGTGCGATGATGAATCAGTCAGGAAGTCTTCTTTTATATATATATATATATATATATATATATATATATATATTTATACAGCTCGTCTAAGGCTGAACCAACCATTTTTAATAAATCTACATACGTCGTGAAAACTGCGTCAAAACCTGTCGAGCGGACTTTGCTTTACCTACTTATTTATCATCACGAACGTAATTTATGATATTTGAAAGGCCTCGAAGAAGAAAAGTGCCAAAGTCTGAAATAGGGGTGTTAGACTCAAAATATATTATTACTTCAAAAGAAAGAAGGATGGAAGAAATGGCGACAGATTATACGGGAAATAATCTGCGACGACCGAATGCCCCTTCGACTGAAGGGCAAAATTGACAAGACAATTATTATAAGACCTGTCCGTTATGCATGGATCGAAATCTTGGGCCGCAAAGATGACGGATGAAAAAGATTACATGTTGCGGAGGTGAGAATGTTGAGATGGATATATGGCGTGACGAGAATGGATCGATAAGGAATGAGTATATAAGAGGAAGCTTGAAAGTAGCACCCGTAACTGAAAAGCTGAGAGCAAATCGCTTTCGTTGGTACGGAGATCATACTCGTATGCAGAGGGAATCATCCCTCCACATAACATGACTATCAAGTCATGTTGCTAGAAGGGCATTAAGTATGAATGTGGAGGGTTGTAATCACGTTGTAAGAGAAGAGGAAGACCAAGAAAAAGGTGGATGGACTGCATGAGAGACGGTATGAATAGGAAGGAAGTGTGTGATGAATTCACAGGCGCTAAAGAGGCATGGAAGAAAAGAACATGCTGCGCCGACTCCAAGTAAATGGGATAAGAACGAGCGAATGGTGATGACTTTAAAATGTCAAAAATATTACAATCGTTTCATATGAAGGTGCGTTTTGCGGAAAAGGCAAACCCTCCCTCTTAAAACTTTGAATACTGTGTGAAAATATAACATTCTTAATTATTTTATTTAGTATTACCTCCCTCTGGATACCGCTAACATGCATAATTATGTGCGTGCGACCTGGCTCTAAACCCTTATGGTTTCCCGGAACCGCGATTGTCGAGAAACCTGGTGAATCGCTAGAAAAATCAGTTGTGTGATTTGTGTAAAAAAATATTTAAAGTAATGATATTTTTTAGTGTGGTTATGTAAAAACACCTAGACCTTTGTTAAAAAATATTATAATTGTTCAGAATGTGTTTAATTCTATACCTTCAGATCAATTTAAAAATGTATCAGTGAATGTATCCGTTTAGAAGGATTATGAGTCCAACCAAGAAATAGCCTTTATAGCCAGCTTTTTTTTTAAGTATGGCTTTTACCCCTTGCTGTTTTAGCAAGGTGGATTTGCCAATATCAGTTTTTTTACATATTTACGCACGAGGAGAATGTTCGGTAGCCTGCCCTTAACTTTGGCAAGACGGCCGACGACTCGACATAAGTTATCCGTGGGGGTCGATTCGACCCCCGGCGTTTACTGTGCTGACACGGAGATACTGTCTCGCTGTTGTAGAACCAATTAATATTGCAAACACATTACGTAGGTAACTTATTGCAGCTGGGAAAGCATTACTCGTATTGCTAGTTGAAGAATAGTCAATCGTCAGCAACTCGCATTTTATTTAAGTGTCATTCAATGACTAACGCTGTTATTAAGAATAAAATACCTAAATAAGTTTCTGTCAAAAATTTCATTTTTGGTACAAGCTTTTATTGCCGACTGTACTTTTCTGTATACCATCATCAATTGCTCATTGAGACGATTCTAACGAGCCCAAACTCGATGGGGTTATGTGGTTTTATTACGGAGTTCCTATGGCCACCTTCTGTCTCTTTCATCAAATCAGCTCGATGGTACCATAATATTGAATTGTCATCCAAACTATAGTTATACCCAAAATTTCAGCTCAATCGGTCACCAGGAAGTGGGTCAAATTTAACTTGCAAGATTTGACGGACAACTTACGTACTTTTATACTTACATACGAACAAGTCAAGTTAATATAAAGCTTGTAAAAATAGGCTTCAGTCCTTCCACGGATTATTGCGAAGTTGGCGTGGCCAGTAATGAGTAGCTTTTCATTACGACGTGAAGTGTCGAATCTATAAGTAGGTCGTGCTGACTATAAAACCAAATAATTCGAGAATTTTCCGTTCAATGTAAGTTCATTTTTTTGTAACACATTCACTGCCAATAATTGCTAAGCTCTACGCTCGTAGCCGATCCCGTGGATTTACTCGTATGTAGCGGAAAGCGACTACGGCGTAGGCGCCCGCTCGTAGGGTTCCCGGTACTGGTACTGAATATGTCAATATTACAATTATACAAGAGGAACGAAAGAGATAGTTCAAAGGTCCTCTTCTGAAATACATAATATTTAGTAAGTATAAAACTTTGTACAATATCCATCCATCACACGATTCCTAAAGCCGCCATCAATAACACTTTTATTTTTCACGAGCGCCAACATAATAAACCTTTTACAAAGGATTCAACAGCCCCAATTTTACACAATACTTACCTAAATACCGCCGACAGCCGAGGTGCTAACTCAGAGAGAGGCGGTGAGAAATTTAATTTGACGCGGAACTTTCAGTTCGAGGCGTAAGCTGATTGGATCATGGAGAATAAGGGATCTCTATTTCGATGGTTGCTGATACTTTTGGCTATATTTAGTTCCTGTACAGAGTAAATGTTGAGACCAGTGATAGTGACATAGCCGAATACATACTAAAGAAGACTAAACTTATGTTGACACTCAAGAAAGTAAACACAAAAACATAACCGCTATGGCGCGTTTAAAATCTTTATACCACACACCAAGCTGTCTTTCTTTCTTGTAGATGATTTATGGCCAGCGGGGGTTCGATGTCGCATATTTATTTTAATAGAAATTCGTATGATACAAGAAATAAAACAAAACGAACAGCTGACAAGACTCAATTACAAGTTAGTGGCTAAAAGTTCACACAAAAAATCATAAGTTTCAACTGTAGATCTGTGCAGAACGATCGATTGTAATAGCATAAGTAGATGTAAAACTCGTACCTGCATAATTCCAAATAAAGAGATCACGTTCTTAGTTTGATTTTACACGAGCGTGGTCCGAAAGGTCGTAACCCCATGGTACGCAAGCGGCTGTTACGCCCTTTAGGTAAGACCTCGGAACACACTCGCGAATAAGGTAAAGAATATGTCGCTATAGGTAGGAAAATAGTTAGGCAACCTGGAATAAAGCTAATTAGAGCAATAGGTTCCAATAAGCGACCTATTCGACTGACACAGACGGGATTATGAAACCGGCAAAAAAACAGTCTCGACTGTGTATGTAATAAACTAAGAGGTATTATAAATAGGTCAGTGATTGTATTTATATATAAGTTTTTATTGGAATAAATGACAGATATCAGTGCGCACCTAAGCCGGCGCGAGGTGCCGGACTCCTGACAGTATAAAGATGGCGCCCGGCCCCCGCTATGGTCAGCCTCCCTTTCGATCTCCTCGCTCCCTTAGAACCGACTCACTTCCCTCATAACGTAGATTACCGACCTGACATACTCGACATAGCACTGCTAAAGAACGTAGCGTTAACTCTGCATTCTATAGAAGTGATACACGAACTAGACTCGGATCATAGGCCAGTCCTTTTGAGACTAGGTCCTCACCCCAATAGTACTCCTCGAACCCTGGTTCGAGGAGTACTATTCCTCGAACCACTATTCCTACTATTCCTCGTTCGTGGTTGACACTCGTGGACTGGGACAAGATGCAATCAGGTCTCTTACAGACAGATCCCCCTGCTTAGAGACATCCCAGACAATATAACTACAACCGAACAGACAGACCAAGCGATCGATTCTTTTACCAACTACCTCAACGCTGTACGAAGCGAGGCCTCAAGGGAGGTGACCTCTACCTAGGGAACTGAGAGAGTTAGTGACAAGGAAAAATCGCGAAATCCGTACCTATTCAAATCACCCTTCTGCCGAAAATTGACAAATCCTGAGGGACTTGTCTAATTAGTCCAAACAGAGAATTGCCGAATTTCGGGAGAACTCGTTCAGGGACCTGATGAGGGAGATAACGCCTAGTCATCTGGCTTACTGGAAACTAGCGAGATCTCTCAAATCCGATGCCTGTTGGACCTTTCCCTTGGATCGACCGGATCACTCAACTCCCGCGTTCGAGGACAGCGAGAAAGCCGAATGCCTTGCGAGTAGCTTCGACTCCCAATGTTCGCCCAACCTCCTCCACACCGACGAAGCCCATATTAGAAGGGTCGATTCCGAGGTGGACAGGAGATCGCGTCTCCCCGTAACTTCACCCATTTTACCGGTGTCGGTTAAGGAAGTCAGTGACCATGTCAGGCGTCTCCGTATTAGGAAGGCTTCGGGTGCGGATGGTGTATCCAATCGCATCCTGAGACTTCTCCGCAAAACCCTCCTCCTCCTTTTGGTTGGCATCTTCAATGTTTCATCTGATCAATGCTCATTTCCAGCCGCGTGGAAATGTGCAACGGTCATAGGGATAGCGAAGCCCGGTAAACCCCGGACCTCGCCTGCCTCTTATAGGCCGATCAGCTTACTTAGCTCCCTTGGAAAGCTATATAAGCGGATCCTACTCACGAGAACTCTCAGAATTACGGCTGAGAATAACCTCATCGACGAGCAGTTCGGCTTTAGATCCGGACACTCATGCGTCCAACAGGTGCACCGCGTCACGGAGCACGTGTTGGATGGTTTCTCTCGATTCCAGGGGCTCAAGAGCGGTGCGATCTTTCTCGTATTGGCGAAAGCCTTCGATAAGGTCTGGCATAACGGGCTGGTATACAAGTTATACCAGCTCGGCAGACTCGTACTCACCATACGAGATTTTCTCAGTGATCGAAGCTTTCGTAGCCACATCCGTAGGGTACACAACCGCGCGTTGTTCGTACTAGGAAGGCTTGGGCCGATGATCAACAAGTTTAGTAAAATGTCACTTAGAAATAAGCTGGCACTCTACAAGACTTTGTGTTCGTCCAATCATGAAATATGCAAGTGTGCCCCGTGGCCGAATCGAACCTCAACGCCTACACCACGACATGGGGATTAGCAACATGAATGTTTTTTTTAAGCAGGCTGCCAGACGTTATTTTGACAACGCTCCGCACCATAGGAATCCGTTAGTTAGGAAGGCTGCTGATTATTTACTTTTCCATCCCTCCCCCCTCTGTCGTTACTCGGCGCTCACTAATTAGGGGCCGCACGGTCCGGTGTCCTAGGCACACACGGACCCGGACGACGAAATCACAGCGTCCATCGAAAGATGGAACTAGCTCAGTTTCTTGCTGGACTCTTCTCAGCTAGGCTAGGTTTTAGCGAACCAGCGATAAAACTCCCAGTAGTTCGACACCACTCACACCCCAGATTCGGTTGATACCGTTCAACCAATCTCACTGGAGCGCAAACTCGTAGAGTATTCCAGTGTATAAACTCTCCCGCGTGGTCGTGCTGGAGGCTTCCCCTGGATTTTCCAACCACGCAATTCGACCGCTATATTGGGTCCGTCCTATTAGCAACAGTAAAGTTCAAAAAAAAACAATAGGTGCTCTAGGCACAAGATCCATTACTCGCTCAGTCGAGTGTGTAAGAAGTTTATGTCAGTTAGCCGATATTGTTACGGTTCAAGAGACGTGGCTACAGATGCAAGATGTTCCGTTTTTGGGCAGTATTGATCAAAACTTTGAATTTACGGGAAAATCAGCAATAGACACTGCGTCTGGCCTTTTGCGGGGGAGACCTTACGGAGGGGTCGGTATACTGTGGAGAAAGAATGTATTTGATTCGGTGTCTGTTGTGAAGTGTAATAGTGTGCGTATAACGGCAATAAATATATGGTCGGCAGGGCGTTCACTACGCCCGTATTCTCCGTTTACATGCCTGTCGACTGCGCGGAAAATGTTGCGGAGTTTACCGAGTGCTTGGGGGAGATTGCCGTTGTGGTAGAGGAGTCTAAAGTGGACGCTGTGTTAGTGATGGGGGACTTTAACGCGCATCCTGGAAACAGGCTAGGCAACGAACTCAAAGACTTTTGTCACGACCAGGCGTGGCGCTGTGCAGATATGGAGGTGTTGGGGCCGGACTCGAACACTTACGTGAGTGGTGCACATGGTACTACGAGCTGGCTAGAGCATTGTGTTGTATCTGAAGCGGCGTGGAAGATGATAGTGGACGTTCAGATACAATACAATGTCTTCTGGTTCACTTCCCTCTTGAAGTGATATGCGGCCTAAATGTATTGAGAGCTAAGTCTGTGGTTCTAACTACAGAGTCGGACAGTGCATAGGGTGAAAGAGATCAGTGTCAAATATCCCCTTATCATGATTGCAACAGGCTAGATGTATTGACTTTCCCCAGGAACTCAGAGAGTGCTGTGACTGACCTTGTACTAACATAGCACACAGGCGCGCTATTGACAACCTAGATGCTAGTGTGATTACGGCCTTAAGATAAGCGGCATTTGCGAGCTACGAGAGTACAAGAGCGAGTGTCTGTAGGCATAGACAGGTGGTCGGCTGGAACAAACATAAACATGGGAGACCACTTCACGCGGAGGCTCGACTAGCAGGAATTAGGGGGGGGACAATCTTACACAACGACGACCTAGTCCCAAACTAAGCAAAGCTTGTACTATGAGTACTAGACGACGATAAACATACTTATATATAGATAAATAAATACTTAAATACATAGAAACCATCCATGACTCAGGAACAAATATTCGTGCTCATTACACAAATAAATGCCCTTACCAGGATTCGAACCCGGGAACTCTAATGATGTAATGATACAATCTAGGAAAGCGTTTAAACTTAAATTAAAATGGTTTCAAGACAACGCACAACATATTAAGCTAGACATCATGGCAAATCACCATACAAATAAAAAAATTTTGGAAACAGACGAGAAAAATGTGCCTTAAGTCGAGCCTCCCAGTAAACGTAATGGGTGAAAGTAGCCCGGTCAAAATAGCGGATCTTTTCAAACTTCAGTTCAAAATCGAATCACCGCTCGGGCCGTCACAAGATATACCCAAACCCAAACCTGTTGAATCTGGCCATAAATCGCTTATAAGGTTCACAGCCGGTAACATAAAGGCTGCAGTCAAGGGCATGACACGAGGAAAGTCACTTGGGCATGATTCACGCAGCATAGAACATCTTCAGTATGCTGGAGTCCATCTGCCCAGGGTACCTGCCATGCTGTTCACCATATGTATGAGCCATACAGTTATTTACCCGACGCAATGATAAAAACGATTGTAGTACCTGTGCCTAAAAATCATACGGGCGATGCATCGGACATAAATAACTATAGGCCAATCTCACTAGCTACCATAGTATGTAAAGTGTTGGACAGCGTGCTTGATAAGCGCCTTGAAAAGATTGTGCCACTTCACGACGCCCAATTTGGATTTAGGTCCGGACTATCCACAGAGGTAGCAATTCTGTACCTCAAGCACGCTGTCCAATATTACACCGATCGCTTTTACTCGATTACATCAAGTGCTCCGTAATGGATTTGCGCACAGCACATGCTATCCTACACTTGAAGAAAACTATCGAACAAGTAGGCATAAGTAGCTACCGAGTAATAGTCGACCAACTAAATTCGGTCGACGCAACCGCAAACGTCGATGTAACTAAGACGCCAGGCAACTACGGAACCCTACACTGCGCGTGGCCCGACACGCACTTCGCCGGTTTTATTTATTATTATTAGCATAGATTAGATTATCCAAACGCTAGTTACGAGCCGTGAAGCGGCCGAGGCATCGTTTACCGCGCCGGGGCCGTCGCTGCTTTTATACTTACTCGATTACATCAAGTGCTCCGTAATGGATTTGCGCACAGCACATGCTATCCTACACTTTAAAGATGTATGACTAAGTTGACTTAAAAAGGTCGCATTTTTATAATATTAGCATAGATTAGATTATCCACACGCTAGTTACGAGCCGTGTGTAATGTGAAGCTAGCCGTGAAGCGGGCGAGGCATCGTTTACCGCGCCGGGGCCGTCGCTGCTTTTACTCGATTACTCCTAACCTAACCTAATTTAAAAAGGTCCTATTTTTCTACTACTCTCATATTGATTTGCGACATTTTGTTCCATAATATTAGTATGAGAGAACAAAGCTTGTGATATTCTTAAATTAGTCAAATTAGAGCCGAGCTTGGCTAATTTGATCAAATGTGATTTGAAACCAGCTGGTCAATAGCGTGACGTTTCGTACGTTACGTAGATCAAAATTTCATTTTTTATATGAAATAAATTATTCAGAGCAATGACGCGCAGTTGCAGTGTCCAAGAGGCAACCGGATGGCTCGCGGTATTTGAGCTCCTGGAGTGTTGTGGAACCGCCCTGTGCAACCCGAACTGACCCAAAACCGAACTGACTGTATGTAAAACATTTTTTTAGTGGCGAGGCAGCCGATTGAGCAGTTGCCTGAAAGTGTGTATACGCTGTTTATATAATAAAATGCTCTTTCCTCCCCGATGTGTGTGATGAGTTGACGGGCGATAGAGAGGTATGGAAGAAAAAAACATGCTGCGCCGACCCCAAGTAAATGGGATAACAACAAGCGAATGATGATGTTTCCTCCCCAGTTCAAGTTGGCTCAGGTTGGGATGCACAGGGCGGTTCCACAGCGCTTCGGGAGCTCAAAAACCGCGAGCCCTCCGGTTGCCCTTCGGACACTGAAATTACGTATCATTGCTTTAACTTAAGTATTACAGTTTAGTTGGTCTTGCTCTCGTTCGAAAAGTACGCAGGATTCGTAAACATTGCGACCCGATCAAAATAATACTCTTCCAGTGTGACAAAACACTTGCAAAAATGAAATATTTTTGAGGCTTAAAAACGTAAACGTAATGTTTAGATCTTTTTCCTGAAATATTTTTCCTTCGTAGCGCATTTTCATTTGTAACTTTTTCCAATACATAGACTCTTTGTTATGAAGCTTATGTTCACAGTCGCATTTCTCCCCATAAAAGCAAGGGCGTTCAAGACGGACATCACAAAAAATCTTGCTGGGAAACAATCGAAATAAGTTAAAAAAACGTGTGCATTTAAATATACACGGCTAAGTAAAATAAGTAACAACATTAATAAAAGTTCACACATCTATAGTACGATTAGTAGACGTGAGTAAACTTTGACCTACCATTGAAGTCGACATAATACAAGACATGACTTCGCCCGTTATCCGGGCAGCAATAATCGTGCCGCCTTCATCTCACAAAGGAGCCTCGCTTTAATGACTATTGCCGACAAGTAGACAAAGCTAATTGATATAGATGCGTTGTCCTAGTATACTGATAATGTTTGGTTCAAGTGGTTTCAAACAGCTCTGCAGACAATAGTGGAGTCATGTCAATATCCACTGGCTAGTGAGGGCACACGGCACACCTGATGGAAAGTTTATACTTATTTTCCATTAGTACTTAATCATAACAAACTGTAACATAATACCTCGACCTCGGCATAGTCACCTGCACATGCCTGGACTTTGTACTGTAACCTTGGTAGCTGTTTCCACTCATAGGAACACAAGGAAATGCGCTAGTATATAAGACATACATTTTCTCTGAATAAACACAGTTATTACCCGAGTCTTGACTTACGTAACCTACCGAGAAGCCCTAACTCTTCAACATGATGCCGTCGTCAGATGCACTGATCCGATGCGAGAAACGATATTTATTTTGTTCGTGATCAATTCTATCACAAAACCGAAGTTTTATTCTAATTTTGAGGAAAATAAATTCAATATTCCGTCAATAAATATAATTGGCACTCTTTGGGGCAGGCCTATGTCCTGCAGTGGCGTCTTTCAGCTAATATGATGATGATACAAAAAATTATATATATTTAAAAAGCAGTGATAGTTCTACGGTAGATTTTTTGGTCTTAAACTAGCAATGTCAGCATAAAGTTGGGTTCAGTAGTAACTTAAATCAGTACGAAGCCAGTATCTATTGACCAATAATAAATCAAGTTACAGTTACAGTTAACTAGCACTGCACCGATACTGTGACTAATAGGGAAGGTGCACGGGCCCGAACCGCATTATTCACACTGACTGGCCCCAGGGTAGCGTATTAATTGATGAACTCTGCGACAATCGCTGAACTACACAGGTCTAAAGGCTGCTGGAAGTTTTAGTCGAGCCCTTAAGGATCAACCAGGTAAACGCTATGTTACAAGTACAAATTAAGTTTCTGACAAAAATTCCATTTTTGATACAAGCTTTTATTGCCGACTGTACTTTTATGTATACGTCAGGAGCCCAAAGTCAATGGGGTTACGTCGGTTAAAAACTGAATTCCCATGGCCACCTTCTGTGTCCATCATCCGATCAGGTCGATGGTACCATAATATTGAATTATCATCCAAACTATACCTTTTACTCAACAGCACCATCGGTTGAAGATATCTGCTTCAAAATTCAGTTGCAAGATCCCACCCGGACAAACATACATACATTGCAAGTAAAAAAATAGTTTTAATCTCTCATACTCTGAAAGTAGGTTATTATTTATCTAAACAGCGGGTTGAAAGTGAGGCATGTCGCCCCTAGGGTTGAAAAGTAATAAAAAATAAAAAAGCAATGGCAGAAACCTGCACAGCCACAGTTTCTGAAAATTGTATTGATTTTTGAAACTGGTTGACTATCATACGTTATTTTTTAAAATATTTATAATAAATTAATTCTTGTATGACTATTATTGCTATTTGAAGTTATTTAAATATTTTTAAGTGTTCATAGTTCATATTAACCGCTTCAGAACCGCGTCAGTCATAAAAAAAATATGGCAAAAACCTATACTGCCACACTTCCATAAAATTGCGTTGATTTTTGAAGCCTGTTGATAAGTACGAGTATGAGTGTTGATGGTTTTAATTCTTTATTACTATTTGGTATATATAAATACATTTAATAATGTAATTTGACTTACAAAAAACAATTACAATTCGTTTTTCGACATAACCACTTCGAAAGGGCGTCCAGGAAATGGTCCACACACAAATATTATTAAAACTATCAAAAGTTCCCGCCCAAATGGTCCACACACAAACGCTTTTAAAATGGGTTCTATAGGATCTGACTGATTCAGAAAATATATATAGGTAGGTTAAGGTTTTGGTTTTCATTTCATTTCCTCGTATTCGAAAAGATAAGTAGAGTGTTTAACTCGGGGAAAGCCACCCATTTCAGCCTCGAACTATTGGCGCTCTCACTTCCTTTGAGCGCCAAAATATCTCGCCAGGAATGGATGGCTTTCAACCCTCGGTTAACAATCTACTATTATATTATAGTTGGGAATATTTACACTAGAACAAACATCAGGCGTAAAATTCATAAAAAAGTCTGAAAAACAAATGAACGACCATCCAGGTCAGACAGACAGACAGGTTGTCATGCTTGAGTGTTCCATTTTTAATTTTTATTGCATGAAACACTAACAATTCTCCGCCTGAAAATATATCAGGGCCCTTTCTATTTACCTCTATATTCATGAAACCAAAAATATCTAAAAGTTGCCTATTTGTTCTCAATCACTCATCCCGGCTAAATATAAATATTTCCATGTAAGACATCCACCAAGTTGGTCAGAGGGCGTGATATAAACTACTCTCAAAGAGATGTTCAGTGCACGGGCGGGTTCGTATTATTACGGGCACCAGGGCTACCTAAGTAAGCAAACATGGACCCCTGAAATATTAAAACTATGCTATCTTGATTAATAATGGAAAGGTATTCTGCCTAATGCATAGTTTAAGGGCGGGCTTGATTTGGGTTTGATTTTGTAAACTGAAGTTATAATTATAATAGACGTGAAGTGAATATTAAATCGGTGAATTTTCAATTAGGTACTTGCCTATAATTGTAGGCATACTTGAGATAAAATTAAAAAATCATGTAAACCTAATTTTGTTGGCAGCCCCTTCAAATATGGTAAATATATGTAGGTACCAAAAACGTGGGATTTTTTTTAATAGAATGCCTCACTTAAATTGGTAACATGGTGTAGAAAAAGCACTGTTATTACCTTATTTTTGAGTTCAAGCGCCTTGTATTACAATTATAATAATAAATATTTTATTTCGGACGGAATTCATAGGTGTTAATTACAGGCTTATATTCTAGTGTTCGTAGTTACTTAAAAATTTAATTAAAAATAGCATTATTTATAAATAACAAACTTAAAGTTTGTAGCGGGTTTGATAAAAATACATGTCTTAGCACCGATTACTTCATTGTTTTGTTTATTTCTTTTCAACACAATTGCTCGTAACGTACCTCTTATTGTGTCGCTTTTAGGCTCATAATCCTGGATATTAAACACGCGTGTTTTATAACATTACGATACTTGTGTGTTATGGTTATATCCCGATTAAGTCACGTTGGCTCCTTGCAGCAAGATGTATGCATGCACACGGTGCATTCTTAAACTAACCGGGTTGTACAGAATGTACAGATTTTTTTTTAATTCTCGGCAAATGGATTCTTACCCGACTAAACAAATTAAATCTTTTTTGTTAATTAATTGACTATTTCTTTTTGGATATGATATAGAAACGGTTAATTTAGTAAAACTATTCACTTTTGATAACATTTTACATGAATTAATAAAGATAACATTTTAAAACGAAATTATTTATTTTGTTTTGTATTGGCTGTTTAGATTTCATCTAATGCGCGCGCACTGCGCAAACTTCACAAAAAAAATTGATGCGCGCCATTATAGGTTATTTCACAGATATTTGTAAACATTGTTAATGCGTGTTGGGTTATTAACAAAAATGTTGATTCGTGGTGACTAGAAAAGTGATAAAAAGAATGGACGCCACTAGAAATTCTTGACGATGTATAATACAACATGTGAGTAAAAACCTGTTGACATCAATAAGTAAAGAAAATAACTTGACAGGCCTATCAAATTTTCATCTTATGAAAAGGATTTTTTCCTCGCAAAATGTGTTGAAAAACGTCGTATGAAACGCGTGAGCTTTGATAATTACAATCCTCGGCTCTCTTATCACGCTCACCTGCGGTTCGCGTGATAATTCCGCCTCTGATGTAATTGTCAACATACCTCACTTTTATCACAATGTACTATTATTCACCTTGTTAATCCTACAACTGAAAAAATTGCGGGTCTCTGCTTCGTTCGTGCTGTGAGTTGATAAAAAAAATGTGCGCATTTATGAAGTAGTCCGTCGCGCTCTACGACTATTTAATCAAATTCAAAACGGACAAAAATTGTAGTAGTCATCAAAAGGTACAGTCAGTATCATAAACATGTATACACTTTTGGTGGTTCTAGGAACTCATCGCTTATAGGGATAAGGTCCTAGAACCACCAAAAGTGTATACATGTTTATGATGCTGACTGTACAATAGTTAAGTACCCAGTTGTTCTTAAATAACACCTAAATCGATTCAAGACACACAAAACGTCGTTACAACATATTTAAACCTGACTATTTTGACCACCTCGTTTTATTAACGCAGCATCCCTAGCACCTTATCGCCGTGGAACGAGCTTGAGCACAAAGCGCCGCAGCGCCACGCCGCACCGTGCCAGGGCTGTTATTCGGATCGCGCTAATGCGTCTCACCTCACCTATCACGCCTAACGAAACTGGACCTCTACCTACGCTTAGTTACTACAAAACGCGGCATCAAGATATATTTGTGGGTGACAAACGGAATAACGGGTGGAACGGTGACGTGTAGTTAAAACCAGCAGAATAGCGGGCAGGTATTGTGTGGTTTCGTCTGCTGTTAATTTGGGTTCGGATGCCTTCAATAAGCTTGCGTTCTTCGGGGTGGCAGGACAATACAAATTGTGGAAATTGGTGTCGTTTTAACACACTGAAAACCCCAATTACATGTCTGATTAAAAGTTTTACTTCAGTACTTACTTTCCAAGTTGTCAATATGTTTCTCGCGTTTGCTTCCAAGCGCGCCGAGCTCATTTGTTTAAACGAGCGCGCTACACATATTTAACACTTTGACTGCCAGGAACTCGCCTAACGGGCGCCTACGCCGTAGTCGCTTTCCGCTACATATGAGGACAACCACGGGATCGGCTAGGAGCGTAGCGCGTAGCGATTCTTGGCATTGAATGTGTTAAAATGCGATTGAGCTGTGAACTGAGGTATCAATAAGAAGAGTCTCTCTTTTACAAAATTCTAAAATTATAACATTAAAATCTTTATTGAATGTTATTTATAGGATCTTATCAACGAGACACATACCAAAAACAAATATAAATTGAATGGTATTTTTCGCAGAAGTAACAAAAAACCTGTAGTCATAAAGTTCCAGTTTTATCCCTTAGGTCTCTTTATAGTAACTATTGGCTCTAAACAGGACAATCTTTACAAAGATATGGAATGGAAGCAACTTATGACCATACCTACCGGCGCTGCCGGCTGCTGGTTAACTACTAGATTCCGAGATTCCAGGGCATTACTCTGATTACCTACTCATAAGAAATATACACTTTCCACTTTAATGAGTAATATTTAAAACATCAACGTTTTTTCGTGAACGTTGACATACAGTTATACTGTTATATCTACACACACAAAACACATATACGTAATAAAAAAAAATGTTAACAGCTAATACAAATCGTTTTGATATATAATATCATTATAATTAAAAAAAAAAAAAATGGCAGGAATTTTCCCAGACATGAGACCTAGCTATATCGATTTATCGCCCCGTAAACCCCCGTGATTGCAAATGTCTATATATATAATATATTATATATATAAACGTAAAAGTCCTGACTGACTCACTCACTTAAATCAACGCCGCAAAATAAATATTATATGACGTAAGGACCCACTTGAAGGGATTTTTGAAAATTCCACCCTCAAGGGGGTAAAAAGGGGGTTGAAAGTTTTTTTATGGGGATGGAGTAATATTTCAAGGGAGAGATTGAAATTTTGTGTATGGACTCCTTTATACAACAATACAAAAAAGTAATTTTAGGGTTTTGGAAAAACCCACCCCTAAGCGGGTTCAACAGGGGTGCAAAATTTGTACGGGTGAAATTTGGTATACCTAGAGATAGTTTGGGTCCCGGGAACCATCGCCGGCGAGGCCGAGCTAGACTCGGTCTCAAATGATTGGCCACAAGAAGCTCAGGATCGAGAACACTGGAACTATAGGCTCCCAATAATAAATAATAATAATAATAATAAAACTTGCAACACTGAAAAGCTCAACCAAAAGCGACTGGCCTTTTGACCAGTTGCAGGTTTATACCTATATACTGCGTGGAACGGATCAATGGACTTTCCCGCAAGAGGGGGATTATTGAGCGCTAGTGCGTCACATTTTCCAGATAAACTATTTTTTTGACGCGATTTTTTTTACCTTTGTATGGAGCGTTGACCGACTGGAGCGACGAGCTCCATACAAATGTAAAAAAAAAATCGGGTCAATTTTTTTTTTTCTGCTTATTCTTATCAGAACGCGATACCTGTCAAGCCCTTGATCGGTTCATACCCCATTTATGTTACACCGTGTATAGTAACTTGGACCGATTTCACGAGACTTCAAGTTACGAATAGAGATGTGAAATGTCCGTAACATATTCACTACCAATAATCGCTATACGCTAAGTTCTTAGCCGATCCCGTGGTTTTCCCGCTAGGTAGCGGGTTCCTGATAGTAATTGTGTTAACACTTTTACTGCCAGGAACCCGCCTAGCGGGCGCCTACGCCGTAGTCGCTCTCAGCTACATATGAGGCAAACCACAGGATCGGCTACGAGCGTAGCGATAGCGATTCTTGACAGTTAATGTGTTAAGTATTGATTACGGACCACATCTGCACGAAATCTAATCTACGTATGTACATATCACGGTATACTGTTTATTAAGAACATACATCATCCTCGCCAGCAACCCAAACCTAATCTTGTGTGGAACTTTACGTTTCAATCTGGAAGGAGTTTTGTCATACGAACTAATAGCCGCTGCCATCTGTGGCAGAAACCGCGGGAACTTCTCGAATCTAATTACATTATTGTAATTCTAGAAATGTAAACAGTTTTGGTACGTGATATTAAAACAATTTCGTGACGAATGTGACGGGAAGGGTGGCGGGGACCTTATTCAAGTGACAAACTCTTGATGATTCCTAAGTTTTAAGGGCAAAAAACATTCTGTATGTTCCTCAACCCATCACAAGCAACCGCTATTTATGTTTGGTGACCGACGAGTATTTATGTGTTTGGATTGCCCTTAAACTCGGTACCTACCAACGAATGAAAAGAACATAGAAGTCTAAGTAGTGCCGCAAAATGGCCCCACAGAATGGATACCATTGCCATTCTGCGGGGATGGGGGTGGGGTGTCAAAACGATGCCAGGCAGCCGTTTAGTTCGAACATGCCCATACCGGGTTTTAGGCACGTGTTTAGGTAGAAATTTGTAAGGAGCTCGCATTCTATGTTTTTTTCATTCGCTGGTACCTACGTAATTTTCCATGAATCAATGCCTCAATTCTTCTTTTAATAATTATTGTTGCTTAACCCATTCAGGGCCTATGACGACACGTATGCGTCAGACCGCCGTAGTCGCTTTCCGCTACATACGAGGAAAACCACGGGATCGGCTACGAGCGTAGCGCGTAGCGATTCTTGGCCCTGAATGTGTTAACGAAATTCCTTGTTTATGTTGAAGATCTCAGTCAATAGCAACTTTTATGTGCCAACTTTGCATAATGGCAACATTTGTGTGACGTAGGCCAGGGACGTTATCGGGAACGAAATACCTTAAGGCCTGCGGCGCTAACACGACGATCTTAGCTCGAAGTTCGTATACATGCATCCCTGTCACTCGAGTTTAGTGAGTGCGATAGAGATGGAGATTACCTGAACTTCGAATTTCGAAGTTCGTGGTTATAGCTCTGAATCACATCGGCGCGGCCTGCGGTGGTAAGTTTGACCGCTAATGACTAGTTTACTATTGACCGCCGCGGCTAGCCAGCGCCAGTGTGATGCGGGTTTTATTCTACGTCTCAAAAGTGACATAATACGTAGACCGCCACTTAGAATATGGTAAGAGTTTTAATTAAAAACCGTATCAATGATGTAGCGATGTACGGTGTTGACAGTTCGATGTACGGCGGCAATTAAGTAGTTCCATCTCGACGTAATGGTGAAACTCCGGGGCTGGTGTTCACATTGCTTACCAACAACCAGTGTTAATGAATACCAGTGTAATATTTTTGAATATGGCAACAATTATATTTCATGTTGGTAGCTTTGTGTAATCATACTTGTAACGTTGGTATACTGAAATAGAAAAAAAAAGGATATGGCCGCCGGCTTAGCAATGTCATAAGTATGTGTTCTGTGATGTAAACTGAAAACCGAACAAAATAAATAATTTTATAATTAAAGCCTCTTCTTCTTAATCTCACTTCAATTGGTTATGGGTTATGGGCCCAGTTCCTTAATCGAGGTGAAGAGGTTACGAGTTAAGAAATCTGCGGTTAAGCAGTACAAAATCTGTGGTAAAGCAGTGAAAAAATTATAGCGGTAAAAGCAAGCCTTGCGGCGTGGTAAAAATGGACGCTGACCATTTTGGTGCAAATATGATGGCTTCGGGCAGCCAAGGTATAAGGCTAGAAGGCGCCGAGAATTGGGCAAGCTGGAAATTCCAGGTGAAGGTGATCCTGAAAGCGCTATGTGCATATGAAGTGGTAGATGGTTCTCGTCCATGCCCGGACCAAGCAATCGACTTAAAAAAATATACGGAGTGGCAAAAATTGGATGCAAAAGCTCAAGGAGTAATCGTGACGAGATTGTCGCCAAGCGTTATGTTGCAGGTCCAAAGTTGCGAAACATCTAAACAAATGTGGGACAAATTATGTACGGTGTACGAGCAAACGTCTGACGTTTCATTGCACATATTACAACAACGTTTCTTTGAAATGAAACCTACAAGCAACGAAAATATCGCAACGTTTATTGCGAGGATTGACAATGTCGTATCGCAAATTCGCCAGTCAAAAGGCGACATTCCTGAAAATATGATTATTACGAAAATAATTAATTAGTTCATTGGGAGAAAAATTCCGCCATTTTGTATCTGCATGGGATTCAGTACCAACTGATAAGCGGACGCTGTCAGAATTGACAGCTCGACTTTTGATTGAAGAACAACGAAATAAAACTTATGAAGATCAAAGTGAAAACGAAAATCAAACTGCACTTTAACTGTGGTAAAAGTGGACATTATACGCGTGACTGTAGAGTGCAAAAATCGAACATGTTTTGCAGTAAGTGTTAAAAAACATGGACATGCCTACGAACAATGTTGGTATAATAAAAGGTCAGAAAATTGTGAAAAACGGAGTGCGAACTTTGTAAAAGAAAAACAAAATGCGTTTATAACATCGATTTCGATAAGCGCCCTAACCTCAAAATGTACAGAATATGACTTTTTTCTGGATAGTGGTGCGTCGGAGCATATGTGCTATACAAGAGACAGATTCCAAAATTTTAAAACTTTATTGGTGCCGAAGGATGTAATTATAGGGGACGGAACAGTGATAAAAGCAGTGGGTTGTGGGGACATTCAACAGAAAGCGTATGACGGTGAAAAGTGGATCGCTACAACAATAACCGGTGTTTTGCTTGTGCCAGAACTAAAAGTAAATCTGTTATTGAGTGCAGCTTTGGACAAAGGATATAAAATGGTGTCTACGGCAAACAAGTCTAAATTTGAAAAAAATGACAGTGTTCATGCTATAGCGAAGCGCCAAGGTAAAATGTTTATTATGATGTTTCAACAAGAGGAAGAAATTGCTTTAGTGGGGAAAACCAACTCTGAACTTCAAGAGTGGCATGCTAAACTAGGCCATCAAAATATTAGCCAAGTAAAATTGATTCTAGAAAAGAATAATATATTCTTTAAAAAAGGAGATGAAGAAACCTGCATACCCTGTTTAAAAGGAAAGCAACATAAACTTCCTTTTCCCAGAAGTGACCATAAAGCGACAGAACCTGGAGAAATAATCCATATAGATATTGGAGGTCCCATTGAAGAAGTTACACTTGGTGGAGCGAAATTTTTCCTATTATTAAAGGATGATTTTACAAAATATAGAAAAGTATATTTTTTGAAGCATAAATCAGAAAGCATAACCTGCCTTAGGCAATTTATTAAACAAACTGAAGTAAACCCTGGCCACAGAATAAAATATATAAGAAGCGATAATGCTAAAGAATTTATTGGAAAAGATATGCAAAATTTATTAAATGCTCATGGTATTTAGTATCAAAGAAGTGTCGTCTATACACAACAACAAAACGGCTGCATCGAGAGGGAAATACGGATAGTGGTCGAGTCTGCTAGAACAATGCTTTTAGAAAGTACTTTAAAGAAAAATTTGTGGGCTGAAGCGTTAAACACAGCAGTTTTTATAATAAATAGAACGGGTCCAAGTCGTATAGAGAAGAGAACGCCATTTGAGCTCTGGTTTGGACAAGAATATGACATTAACAACCTAAGACGTTTTGGAGCACAAATTTCCGTTCATGTTCCCGATCAAAAACGGCTGAAATTCGAAAGCAAAGCTGAATTGGGATACTTAGTTGGGTATGGTGAAAATACAAAAGGATATCTAGTTTACTTACCTGATAAAAATGAAGTAGAAATAAAAAGAGATTTAATTTTCTTGAAAGGAGTACCAGAAAAACAAAACCTTAAAACTACATACAAAGAAATATTTACTGGATTTGACAAAGTAGATGGATTTTGTCAAGAACATTCCGAAGAAAATTATGAAGAGGGAAACCCTGAATTAAATGACACTTTTGCCAGTGCAACTGATCAACAAGAGCCAGTGCAATCATTCCATGATGTATCACAAGCAGAAATACCAGAAGAGTCAATAGATATACAGGAAGAACTTGAAAATATAACCGGGGAATGCAATACAAGAACAAGGTACAGAAAGAACAGAAAAAAGACCGAAGAGGACAAGCCAAAATGGCTGAGAGATTACGATGAAAACAGAGACTCTGATGAAACCGACTATAGTTCTTCTCATGTAGCCAAATTTGGTCAATACTCTGCAGCTGCCTTTTCTTATCATGACTTGCTTTTTATGTCCTACAAAATTCGTCCACCCAAGTCCAAATCAAAAATTATTATGCAGCGCAATTTTGGTCGGCTAGACGTGGATAAGTTGCGGGAAGATGCGTCTCAAATTGACTGGGGCGCCATCGCTGGAGCTGGTTCAGTGAATGATCAAATTGCTCTCTTCAACTCCTATCTCATACAGCTCTTTGACATTCACGCTCCGATTCGTGCTATAAAGGTGAAGCACCTGCCTGCTCCTTGGCTCACTGCAGACATTAAGAAAATAATTGAAAGGAAGAATGTAGCTAAATCTAAATATAAACTTGATAACTCTGACAAAAACAAATCTAGGTATCATGCTATTCGGAAAACTCAGCAATCGTCATATACAATCAACACAAATTTCAATCAACTCAATCAGCATTTCTCTTCATCTACCTCTTTTAGCGGTCCTATTAAGGTAGATACACTAAACTATATTTCATCTTCCCAAACTTCTGATTTCTCTCCTTTTTCTTTTCGTCAATTCACTGACAGTGAAGTTAGGAAGAGCGTACTTAGCATCACTTCAAATGCTGTTAGTGTTGATTGCATTAGTCGTAAGATGATAGTTCCGCTCCTTGACCTACTGCTTCCTTTTATTACCAGTATCCTAAATTTTTCAATTTCATCTGGCATGTTTCCTTCTCAATGGAAGGATGCTGATATTATCCCTTTACCCAAAAAGTCCAACCCCAGTTCCTTTTCTGATTATCGTCCCATTTCCATTATTCCTTTTCTATCCAAAGTATTGGAACGACTACCTATAGTGCATCAGCAATTAACTTCCTTCTTAAACAGAAATGATATTTTAAACCAATTTCAATCGGGTTTCCGTTCAGGGCATAGTACTAGTACAGCCCTTGTAAAGATCACTGATGACATCCGATTGGGGATGAACGACAGAAAGCTTACAGTTTTAACTCTGTTGGATTTCAGCAATGCTTACAACACTGTTGATTTTGACATTATGCTCGCTATTTTACGCTCTCTTAACTTATCTCCTGCAGTAATTGACTGGTTTTGTAGTTATTTAAATGGTCGTTGGCAAAGAATAAAGGTGGATTCTTCTTGTACTTCTTGGTGTAGTACTCTGGCGGGCGTTCCGCAGGGCGGTGTGCTATCTCCTCTCTTATTTTCTATCTTCATCAATTCCATCACACACAATATATCCTCTCATTATCACCTTTATGCCGATGATCTTCAGATTTATACACAGTCCGTGCTTGGTGATCTCCCTTCTGCCATAGAAAGAACTAATGATGACTTGGTACGCATTCTGAAATGAAGTCAACGATATGGTCTGAGTGTGAACCCAACGAAGACCCAAGTCATTGTTATTGGCAGCAACAATCTGATTTCTAGAGTTGATTTTGTAAATCTCCCTCCAATACTTTTTGATGGGATTCAGATTGATTACTCGATGCAAGTGAAAAATCTTGGGATCATTATGGATCGCTCTTTGTCTTGGGTGCCTCAAGTGAGTGAAGTGAGCAGGAAGGTATTTGCTGCAGTGGGGTCTCTCAGGCGGCTTCGTAATTTTCTGCCTACTGCAACTAAAATTGCGCTTGCACAAACATTACTTCTTCCTATTCTTGATTACGCTGATGTATCCTATCTCGACCTTTCTGAGGAGCAGCTTAATAAGCTTGAGCGTCTCCAAAATGTCTGCATTCGGTTCATATTTGGGTTACGCTAATATGACCACGTTTCTAGTTTCCGTTCCAAACTCAAGTGGCTCCCTATCCGTTATCGCCGTAACTCTCACATTATTTCGCTTCTGTTTAGTGTCCTTTTTAACCCTGCAACTCCCCGCTATCTCAAAGAGCGTTTTAGTTATTTGAATTCTGTTAGATCTTCTAACAATTTGCTATTAACTGTGCCTTTGTCATCTTCCAAATTTTACAGTAGTTCGTTCACCTTTAAGGCTATTCGACTGTGGAACTCTCTCCCTCTTCATATAAGACAAGCTAAATCTATCGGCAACTTCAAATCTCTTCTTAAAGAACATTATTTGTCTTTCCCCTAACCCTGATTGTCCTACTATTATTATTATTGGCTGACTGTTTATGTTTTTTATTTGTGTTATTTGTATATATGTATGATTGTGTATGTATGTTTATATATAGAGCTATTTATGTACGTGCATTAATATAATTATTTTGATTTTTGGCTTATTATAATCTCTGCACCACCTACTACATAATCTAGTTTTATATCTTTCTCCGATACCCAAAGGTTGTCTGGAAGAGATCGCTCTTCAGCGATAAGACCGCCTGTTGTCTACCTCTACCTACATGTTATTGTATTGTTTTTCTTTTTAACTGCTTTGTTTGTGTGAGGTGTGCAATAAAGAGTATTTGTATTGTATTGTTGTATTGCATAGTTTCACTACCTACAGCTGCGATGATCCGGTTACTTATGAGGAGGCAATGAGTAGACCTGACAAACGCATGTGGGAAGAAGCCATGAAGAAAGAACTAAAGACTTTAGAGGAAAATAACACTAGGGAAGAAGTAAAACAAGTACCAGATGGAGAAAATCTTGTGAGTAGCAAATGGGTGTTCAAAGTTAAGGAAATGGATGGAAAAATTATCTACAAAGCCCGCTTAGTAGCTCGAGGTTTTGAACAGAAAAACTGTGATGATCAAACATATGCACCCGTTGCAAAGATGACTACTTTCAGGACATTGATGGCAGTAGCTAATCAGAAAGGTAAACCTGTTTACCAGATGGACGTCACAGGAGCCTTTCTCTATGGAGAAATCAATGAAACTGTTTTTATGAACTTACCTAATAATACAGTTTGTAGGCTAAAAAAATCAATTTATGGTTTAAAAAAGTCGCCTAAGTACTGGAACTCAAAATTTAATGACTTTATGTTGAAAGAAAATTTTGAACGGTCTCAAAATGATCCATGCTTGTATTTTAAAAGATATGAAAAAGAATATATCTATGTTTTGCTATTTGTAGATGATTTGCTTTATTTTGGTCAAAATGAAAAGCTACTAAATGATCTTAAAAATGCTTTAAATAGTAATTTTCAAATGAAAGATTTAGGTCTTGCAAGTTGCTACTTAGGTATAAATATTAATCAAGACCTTAAAAACAATGTTACTAAAATAAATCAGAAAAGGTACTTAGAAAAATTGCTTGAAAAATATCAAATGTCAATTTGTAAAGCAGTGGCTACGCCAATTGAACAAAACTTTAATTTTGAATTGTTACAAAGAGAAAAGTCTGAAAGCATAAATGTTGAAAAACATGTAGAAGTTTAATAGGAAGTTTGCTTTATGCAACTTGTACTAGACCCGACTTGGCAGTAGCAGTAGGGTTCTTAAGTAGATATGTACATTGTGCTAGTATGGCGTTATATAAAAGTCTTAAACGAATACTTAGATATATTAAAGGTACAATTCATCTGTCTGACCTCTGATTAATTGATTATAATCAGTTATTACAAGTATCAGCATATAATTTATGAAGAGAAAAAGCCTTTCTGGCCTAGTTCCAGAAAAAATAATTTAGATTTTGACGGGTCCTGGAACTTGAATATTTCAAGAGATTCGACGTCGTTTTTTTTAATAACGTCGCTTTACGTTGGCGGTATACGTGTGTATTTATTTTAAGCGTGATACACACTAGCGCGGCTTGCGGTGGCGGTCAATAGTCAATTTGCCAACAACTGTCAAGTTATATTGCTGAAGATAAGACATCCGTCTCGCACATTGCTACTTGTCAGAACGCGACAAGTGTCAGTGTGCGACACAGTTTGCCGCGGTCTTGTGCTACAGGGATCAGGGTCCCTGACACTGTTTGGGCTCAAAGCGCTCGCGTTAGTTGTCATATTCGAGCGCTTATTGACAAAACAGTTGACAGTAGGTACCCAATATGACATTCCATAATCCCGAAACCTTGTCATAGAAGCTGAGCTATAACCACCAAAATTCAATCTCGAAGTTGATATATCTCCGTCTATCGCACTTATAGTTTATGGTACTCGAACGACAGACACATGAGATATACGAATTTCGAGATTCGATTTTCGTGGTAGCACCGCTGAATCAGGGACGCTGACGTGTGCAAGCCTAGGCCTAAGTTGCCATAGATAGATCACAGCTTATCTCGAACAACCTCATGCTACTCTACTCAATTTTCTTACCTTAGTAACTAAGAGTATGCATAATCAGAGGGTATTCATGTTTATGATGATGATGGTTTACCATCTTTCAAATTAGTTTGGGAGATATTGGGCTTTAAAGCCCTAATTTTTCTTCGAGTCATGTGTCCCCCCCCTGCCGGCTAAATGGCTACTACTTGGGATGTGAAAAAATCTTGGTAGTAGTACATATAACTGTTGTTGACTGGTAGAGAATGCTTACGGCATTAATTCCGCCTTTTGTACGATAAGTTGTTCTTTTGTGCAATAAAGATTAAATAAATAAATAAATATAAGCAATGAATTTAAAAGGAAAACTATCACGGACAATTAGACATAAGTATAGTTACCGAGTAATAGTCGACCAACTTAATGTGTACTTGGAAAGGCCAATTTTCGTACAAATTCGGCTAAACTACGGAACCGACACGCACTTGGCCGGTTTTTTTACTTTTTATAACTTTTCAGCCCTAGGGACGACATGCCTCACCTTCAACCCGCGGTTTAGATAAACAATGACCTACTTTCGGAGTATGAGAGATGAAAAACAAGTATCACGCACTGAAAGACTGAGACTTAATTTCGGAACGCATTATTGACACTTGACAATCGCACAGCGACATGAATAATATCTGTAAAAAATAGGGACATAAAGATCTGCACACGCCTTTATGTCAGTGATAATAAAATATAAATATTTGCGGACAACAAAGTTTAACTTCTTTAACCTTGGATATGGTATCAACCACTTTGCTTCTGGAATGGCTTATGCACAATTGAAACCACATTAGCACATCACATTTGACACTCGACGTTTCAACTTTGACAAAGTCTATAATTGACATTAATTTTATTACTTTCTTGTTAGACTTCAGGCTACTTAAATTCGTTTTGCAAGCAGTCAACTCAGAGGAAACGAAACAAAAGAGAATTCCGGACATCGGGCGATCAGCCGAGCCTCCGCCGTTTTCCATTAAAAGTAAGAAAGCTCCCGGCAATGAATCCTCTTCGTGCTGACTTAAGTTTTTCCATGGACTAGTGTCTTTGAGAAACTTTTCAATAACGATGATGTTCTTTTACTTTTTTTAAGTTATTTTTATTCGTCTCGTATTATTTCATAGAATTATTAGCTGGAAACAAAGGAGTTATCTACATTGTGTCCTTTTAAATTACGTGTATATGTACATGTCATTTAACGTGCATAGTCTTGTAGTCTGATTAACATCTTGCGGGCGGTACACTTGTTTGTAGCAAACACTGCGGTAAGTATAATATTTTACGTTAAAATAGTATTTTATGCAATCGTTATACTCAGCAAGCTTCGTGGCCTAATTAAGGTACGAGACTTAAAAAGCTAATTATATAACTACAGCATATAATACTTTTTCGACGAGTCAACTGAACTAATTAAACAGACTTGGTATCTATTAAAACGAAGTTTATGTCCCCCCCCCTCTATATTATGTTACCTAATTATATATCTGCCTAGCTAGACGACCTAGAAATTCTAATAAGAATAGTCCAATAAGAAAATGCAAATGAATACCTAAACTATTTCTAAATTCTAATTATATGTAAGTTAATATCTTGAGTTGGATCAGTAAATTGGCCACAGTCAATGTTGATCAAATTAATCAATTAATTAACAAAATTTGTTTTTGTGGTAAAGAAGGAGCCCCTCCTCGCTACCTTCAGTGTTTCTCATACCCGCTGCATGGACAAAACTCCTCCACATAGTCTGAAGGACTATTTATTCTTTTGATTATTTTTTAATTGTTTATTGTCACTAATACATTTTGTGACTTCAGTCATTTTTGAGAGGACATTTGCAAGAAGGGCCATTTACGGAATAACTAAATACTGGTAGAAGCAGCTGCAAAAGATCTACTCCAGCTTTAGTATTCTGTAATTTAATTTGAATTTGTTTGAGTATTATTTTAATATCCGAAGAGATAGTATTTTGGAACACCACATTTTCAGGATAGCCAAAAATACTAAGATCTTACTTTTAGATCTAGGCGAGATTTCAATTTTCAATGAAATATTGTATCCAGACTTTTAATGTAGTCTTTCGGATCACCCATATTTTCAGGATCACCTAAACAACTACGATCATATTTATCGATCTAGCCAAGATAAAAGAATCATCGTAAATTTTAGATCATTTTGAAGGTATGTTCATTTATTTACAGAACCAAAGAAACTAGAATAAAATCAATCACAACTGCTAAGAGAGCAAGCAATTTTTTTCATTCTTCATAATATACTGAATTTACAATTTTAATATGCTGCGAGTTATTCATTTTAATGTTATCTCACAATATTAATCTACCAGTAGAAATTAAAAGGGTGCAAAAATATGCTCAATATTGTACTTGTTTGTCAAGTAAGTTTGTCTGTGTCGTATATAAATGTACATAAAATCCCTAGCCTATCAATAATTCCTAAACCCACTACAAAACTAGCTCACTAAAATAGTAAATCCCAATAGCCCTAAATCTACCTACAAATAAGCATCCACATCTACCACAAAAGCCAAATAAAATAATATCGAAAGATAAAACCTTGCTAGTTAATAAAATAAGTTAGTAAAGCGTAGGCTTTTCTAACAGAACGACTTGAAATATAACCCCAATACGAAATATCATGACCTAAACAATCTTCCTAGCCCTAGCAGCTAAACTATCCATCTAATCTGCCGATATATAATGCAAACTAGAGACCCGAGTCTCACATTTCATTTAAACGTGTATAAAAATATCTCGGTGTGCAATGAGATATTTATTCCTAGGCTAAATCTAAACCTAAGTCGGGTGAGGATCGCCCTGATACCCTATCGCCCTAATTCCTCGTGTGCTTCTACAAGTCTGGACAGGGGATTGGGAAACCAAACTTGCAGATAAATAAATAGATAATTTATGAGGTCAGAGTAACTAGAGAATTTAAAACGTCTGGTGTGACATTCCAAATTATCAAGCGACTCGGGAGTTTTACCGTCTCTTCAGTAAAATACGGTAAGCAGTCAACAACTCCAGAATTGACAGTTAACTAACCACAATAATTAAAGACCCTTTTTAAAACGATTAAGACTATCGTTGACACCGTTGGGGTGACCTGTCTCAATCTCCCTAAAAAGTCCAAGTAAACTGTACTTAAATATCAGACAGAATTCTCCTGGACGAACTAACCCCATTAAAACACTTATTTAAATTAAATTAATCTCCTCCAATCTATTATGCTTTAGACAAGTTAACTCTAGTCAAAAATAAATACCTTAATCACTCAAACTTGAACACAAAATATGATTAGCAAAAGAATCACGAAAGAACGAGCTTTACTACTTTTAAAATCTACGATAATTCATTGAAATGAAATCACCAAATTAAATAGAAGTATCCCACACAAATAAACACACTGAAAACCCCATTTAATCTACCATATATTATATCCGAACAAAGATTATACCAGCACAATAAAATACTAATACAATCCATGTCCAGACACAACTCAGGTATCCTAGTTCACCCATTTACCCTGCTAAGAGAATTCGTCTGATACGTCCAACGTACAAAATAAGAATCCCCGAATACCACGCTACCCTGACTCTCTGGAGTACAAGAACACCCCCCCCCCGTTCCCCGTGAAACAAGCGTCTGAAATTAAATGCAAAGTTATCAACTACGTTTAAGTATGACTATGTTAAACTCTATTTCCTACATCGAATATGACCTATGCTAAACAATCAATTTAAATTTGTAAAAAAACAATCTCACGGTGCGAAAGACCACTATCGACTAGCTAGAGGCACTTGACACTTTTTCCAGTTTTTTGCTGTCATAAGCTAAGTAAACTATTTTGACCATTGTCATATTCCTTTAAGGGTAAGATTCATTTTAGGTTAAATATTTATTGTTTATATGTACTTCGACTGTAAAATTTAATTTGTTTTTGTAGTTCATATTTCAGTTCTTAAGAAACGTTCTGTCGCCAAGGTATAGTTTACAAAATAAAATGCTGTTGCTAAATAATGAATAAATGTTCTAAAGTCTTTGTAATAAAGTTCAATTTTGGGTAAAATATCTTTTGTTTTCTAAGATACAAGAACAAATTAAGTTTGTATTGTCATAAATTTAGGCTCCTTCACTACTCGAGATATGTGTGAAATATTATTCTCTGGAATGCGCTGATAATTTAATCCGACTAAAAATAAAGTAATATTTAAAATTATGTTTACATATTTTTGAAACAAAGCAGATGAAATCTGGTATGTTACAAAGTGCAACCAACGCATTTTTCTTTATTGTGCGTTGATGTCTATTTACCTTTTGACTCTCATGACGGCGTCCTATTGGTCAAATACATTATAGTTCAGTAAAAGCGCCACGTGATTGGTCAATATCATTTTAGTTGTCTCAACAGTTATGAAATGTTGAGTTGGGAGGTCCATAGTAAAAAGTATGTGATTTAAGTTTGGTGTACGAAGTCTTAATTCAAACATTTAGGTCGACGAGTATAAAAACAATGTTTTAACCGACTGGAAATCAGTATTTCGCTTTATTTGAAGAGTACCCTCAGTTCCACCAGGGTCCCATCATCAGATCGATCGTGAACAGATGACCATGCGGCCATGGCACTAACTTTTTTTTGTTTTTACGTTGGGGAAATGCGTTTACGCATCCCGTCCTATCTGGGGAGC
Source organism: Epinotia bilunana (assembly GCA_947049275.1). NCBI lineage: Eukaryota > Metazoa > Arthropoda > Insecta > Lepidoptera > Tortricidae > Epinotia > Epinotia bilunana. Next base: position 18,241,408 of record OX346257.1, read on the forward strand.
TAGGGTATGACGGACTAACCGAAGCTGGACTACCGTCTAAAGCCAACAACGACATCCGAATCCGCCTTGTAAAAGGGGGCGTCGCAGGATCGCTCTTGGCATTAAACTGCGTACGTCCATGGCACTACCTGGGAAGGATACTCTTTCAACAAAAAAAAACTAATCTGTCCAGGCGTCTTTGAGTAATCGGGGAACATACATAAGACATTTAAGATTGCGATGAATTAAGAACCTTCTTTTTTAATGTCGGTTAAAAAGCTGCAAAAATTACTTGCTACTAACCAACGCAAAAATCACTGACTGACTGTACCTACCAGAAATAAAAATGAAGATCCGATAAAGCAATTTAAACTCTCAAACAACTCTGCCATTACCATATGCAATAAAAGTAACAGGGTTCCGCCGTACAACTTATACGGCAGTCGTCATAAAGGACAGGTAGGTAATCCATTTTGTTGGATACCCGAAATCCCTCGCAACTTAGTGACTTAAGATAAAAGGATATCCCGGGAATCAAAAGATACATTTGGAACGCTACCTTTTTGTGTGGGACAACTTGGCTAGGCTTTGGGATACAATGTTAGATACAAGTATTGAATTATTATTTTGCAAATATGTAAGATCTTTAACAAGAGTACCGACCTTTAGGTGTGAGGTTTAGTAGTCTTCTTTGGTGACATGCAGGTAGGTAACATTTTTCAGCGTAAGTACGAAATGATATTTAATTAATTTGACTCAGTTTTATCGCGTCGAAAAAATTTAAAGGCATATTTTTATGTTTGTCTGTCTCACGTTCATTTTGAAGTTAGCAAATGAAATGAAGATAACGACGAATTTTTGGTTTTTAAATAAGCTATATAAATAAATAAATAAATACCAGGGGACAATCTAATTATACGATTTGGGTTTGAATGTTTATACTTTATGATCAATGAAGGTAGTATGAGCAGCACAAAAACGAACGGGGGAGTAAAAACTACATGAACACTGCAAGTACCGACGCCGTTAAAACCTCATATCCGATACCGTCGGGACAACACTCACCTTCGTTCGGATGTTTCGTCCCAAATCATAAAAAAGCTTTCAAAAGGATTCGTAATGAGATTTCCTTGCCAAAGAAATATTCGGTACCTAGCTTTACCCAGAAATTGAATGTCAGAAAACGGAGTCCCACCTTGCGGTGTAAGCAAACGAGGTAAAGCCCCGTCGCCTTCGTGTTCTTGATAAAGTTATGGGTGTATCTAAATAAAAGAGTCACTTGTATACAGTCATGCCTTTGCCAGACAAAGAATGAATTACTTTGGTAACGGCTATCCGCAACCAAAGGAATTCAAGGTGCTTCCGCTGAGCTGCATCATCCGCTTTGTGGAAATGATGGAGCGAGCTTGGGAGTAGGCATAAAGGAGAGGGCAAATGTACAAAAGATCCCACTGGGTCGAAGTGCATCCGAAAGGGCCCTCATCTAGGTAAAATAAGATAAGATAAGATACAGTACAATGCCATCTCCATGACACATCTTTGTTATAGATATGTATACAGCTTTTATTATTTGGTGTTTTTTTTCTGTGACGTTCTATCGATGTGCCCATGAGAGGGTTATTTTTAACCGACTTCAAAAAAAGAGGAGATTCTGAATTCTGTTGTTTTTTTTTCAATGTTTGTTTCCTCAGAACTCCGTCATTGATGAGCCGATTCGTAAATTATATTTTTTTTGTATTATGCTTCGGGTGAATCCCATTTTTTCAAAAATTCAATTGGATGATGGGATCCATGAGGAATTGAGGGAACTCTTCAATTATACGCACGCGTGTAGTGATGTTGGTATTTTCTATTATACTCATACTCATATTCGTGTGTTTAGAGCATGCTAAATATGCGTACTTACCTGTAGATAATAGGTTTGGTAAGACTTGAGATAATGCAACAGGAATTATTATCATGTCCCCATGTCAGCCAAAACAGTATGACACATAATAATAATAATAATAAATCAGCCTTTATAAGTCGGACTGTTGGGCACAGGCCGTAGGAACGGGCAGTAGGCCACACGCTGGCCCAGTGCGGGTTGGGAACTTAACATAGACCTTTGAATTTCTTCGCAGTTGTATGCAGGTTTCCTCACGATGTTTTCCCTTCACCGAAAAGCTAACGGTAAATATCAAATGATACTCCGTGCATAACTTTCCGAAAACCACATTGGTACGAGCCGGGATTCGAACCCACGACCGCCGTTTGACAGCCGCATGCCTGAACCACTATAGGCTACCGTAACTGTTTATGACACATCAAAAAAAAATTTTTGATGCAGTTCAGTGCAAAAATATGTATCACTTTAATCCTCTCATATTTTAATATATGGACTAAAACCTTAAACCGCTGATATAAGAGCGATGTGACATATTTTGATAAATATGTCACATCGCTACTGATGTAAGTCCTATGCAGTCATAAGTATTATTACACTTGACTGTATATTATTACACTGCGACTAAACACCAAGGTAGAACACCAAAAAATTTGGAATACCCTAGGCACCCGCAGGCAAACCAGGGAGGCCGTCCCGACAATCAAACCCGGATTGTCAAGGAAGCTAAAACAGCTAAAGAGGCCGGCACTCCGTCTCTTGACAGGAGCCATAACTGGTCATGCACTATTAAACAAACACCTTTTCACCTTAGGTATTAGGTACAGACAGTCCTCTCTGCAGAGCCTGCACGGAAGAGGAAGAGACAGCCGCCCACGTCATCCTGACGTGCCCTGGGGTGGCAGTATACCGGGCAAAGCACCTCGGGACACCGGGGTCACTACCGGAGGCCGTCGGCAACATAAAGGGTCTGCTAGGCTTCCTGGTGGAACTGGGCTGGCACGAATAATAGTAGTGCCAATACCCACATGAAAAATAGGCGCAGATATGACGTCGAGTTGCGGAAACCCAGCCCGCGTGCACCTATAACCTATATATATACACTTATATACAGCTTTTATTGCTGACTATATATTTTGCAGTCATCAACTACTCGTTGAGAGTGTTCCAGTGACCAACCACGACGGGTATTATCTTGACTAGTTTGAGATGTGCTACGGCCACCTTCTGTCTCCATCATTAGATCAGCTCGGTGGTGCGATCATATTGCATTGTACAATGTATACATGTATGCCGTCACTTGCCCGTATCCGAATGGGCGGATACGGGCAAGTAACTGAAAATGGTTTGCAAATTGCGATGGACAACTTAGTTACTTACACACGAACAGTGAAAGTTACATTATAAAACATTTTAAAATGCGCTTGGCCATGCCACCTATCTATTGAACTCCAATAAGAACCGTAGGGAAACACTGAGGTCATAAAAACGTAATAAAGTTGCGAAGGTTCCTCTTTTTTAGGGTTCCGTAGTCAACAAAGAACCCTTATAGTTTCGCTATGTCCGTCTGTCCGTCCTCGGCTTAGCTCAGTAACCATTAATACTAGAAAACTGTAATTCGGCATGGGTATATAAATCAATCACGCCGAAAAAACAATACAATAAAATCTTGAAAAAGAAAATTGCCTCCTCTACAGGCTATACACCTAAAGCGGGGATGTGGATGGAACTCAGTGTGGGGTTGTTGTCGTTAGATAGCTCGTTCAAAAATATTATGGGTTTACTATACCCATTTTTCAAATCAGTGATAGGTTTGCGAAATATTGGGCTTTAAAGCCCTTATTTTTGTTCGAGTCATGTTTCCACCCCTGCCGGCTAAATGGCTACTACTGGGGATAATGAATTTGAAAGGAAAACTATCACGGACAAGTAGGCATAAGTAGTTATCGAGTGATAGTCGACCAACTTAATGTGTACTTGGAAAGGCCAATCTTCGTACAAATTCGGCTAAACTACGGAACTCTACACTGCGCGTGGCCGATTTTTCGTATCTAAACCTACCGAGATTCAACCTCTGGCAAAGAAATGAAATAATAAAGACTTGTTTCCTTTGTCAAAATCTGTACAGCTTTAAACGATACAACTGGGCAAACTCGACATTGGCGGAATCATCAAAGCTATGTATGGCCATATTGCCCAAAAAGTTATTGAATTCATATTAGTGGAAATAATAGTGACTAAGATTACTTTAAACACAGTTTTCCGATGAATATTCGTCGTTTAGAATACTAGAATAATAATAATTTAATATTTTTTAATAATTTATTTATTCATGAAGTAAACTTAATTCTATTAACATTTTCTTCTGCCAAACCACAATGCGGTTTGTTGGCAGACATTAGTATGAAGAAGGTGCAAGACGTCGTGATTCATGATCCAGGAACTGATATTACAATGGTGAGGCTTTTCATTTTACACAATACACATAGTAACCGGGAGAACGAATTTTGCTTGGCTTCTTTGGTATTTTTGGAGAAAAAGATTTTTCCAGGAAATAAGGCCGATTTTTCATCCTCGTAAATATCTATTTTGTAAATCTTATCACAATTATTAGATCCGCTTGTGAGCACCCATTTACAGCCAAAGTAAATGCATGTACGAATTTCGCTCGTATGGTTATATAACATTTGTAAATAACTCCAAAAATGTATTTAATTGTTATGAATTTTTTAGTGTGTTATGTTATTTGTTAGTGTCAGCAATTTGACCGGTGATTGTATCGAGAGGTATCAATAATTATACTTGGTTAGCTAATATAGCATGCATATCGAGTTAGTTTAGGTTTGATTCGTGCACAATAAAACTAATAAAAAATAACTAGGTATTTATTTGCTGATTTGAATATAAGTATTAAGTACTTATACCGCTTCAGAATTCATCGTACCCAGCGAAAATCTATGAAACACCCTATTCTAAAATGTACAATGTCTTCGCAAAAGGGAGGTTGGCACTTTTCAGGCATCGCACAATGGGCCATATAAATTCAGCCACTGAAAGATATTTTATGACACGTATGTGATTTCTAATCATAAAATTCATGGAATATCTCACATTCCCAATCCGCTGAAGAAAAGCAACAGTTTGGTGGTGAATATTCTTTGTCTTCGAATGGGGAAATAACTTTCTTTTTCCAGTAATCTTCAGCACTCTGTCTGTATTTGCTTGGTCAACATAATATTACATGTATTACAAACCATAAACTTTTACTTACCGATCATTCTATCTCGCGAACGACTTCGGAAATCCCCACTGATTAATATTAAATAGTTTCAAAGTTTCTCTCACTCCACAACTTACTAAGCAACGATAAAAATCCAGCAAATTTAAAGCAGCAATATGAGATCGTACAATAAAGGTACTATAAAATAATTCCGCAAATGATTTTAATAATGTTTAGTATGGATTTTTACCGGTTTGAATCGGAGGGCAGTTCGCGCTCCGAGTGTCCCGTACCGACTGAACCGTATCCGGGGTGGCTTTTCCCGATTTCCACAACTCTGCGAGAGGTTTTAGCATAGATACTATAGCATAATCTGACGTAGGAGAGTGTTATTGAGTATAGCGCCATCTGGTCGCGTAATAGTAAAACGTGCAGTAATTCGTTTCTTGGCGACACCTATGGGCATTTTCCGGAACTAAGTGCGTGTTAACATGGTAACTTTAATGCTGAACTAAGTAGGATTTACAGATTTTCATAGAGGCCACTAGTTGGTTGTTGAATACATGTTATATTACGTGTGTGGTATACCCGTAATCTTTCTATACGTCACTTGACAAATTACTAATTAGTAGAGATCACGAATGAGGCGCGCCTTCACAAGTGGGCTATTGGAGTCTCGTTGGAGATTTACATTTTGCTTTACCAGTTGATTTAAATGTCGTTCTGAAACGTTTGTGCGACGCATATCAACAGGAGCGTAGCAACAAATAAACATTAAATTGGAATGTGGAATGTGCATCTCAAATTGACCCCCTATCGAAAATTTCTATCACAGAGTATTGGGCTGTCATTTTTTTAGGTGAGCGGCTACTCGAAAAAGAGGCAGATTATGATAGATCTATTCTCTAAAATGCATCGAAGCCGAAATATTTGCAATATACATATTTCCACAGGTCACATTGGAAAGTTATAAAAAAAACTTAAAACTGATTGATCTCGGCTCCGATATTGTTAAATGCGTTTAATTTTATACTTAATAAGCTATATACGATACGATCTGTTTCAGAGATTGTTATGAAGCTTTGGCTTGTTACAACTTTTGTTTCACAGCCAATTTTTTACTTATCCATCATTACTTTTCGCATTTCATACGTTTAGCCAAATGTTCATTTTGAGTGAAATTCAAAGTAGTTTTACAGAGACGCAAAGGCAGGTCGGTGTAGATACGACGACGAGCGAAGCGAGGAGGAGTGTTAGGGGAACTGCGACCCTACAGTGCGCGAGCCGAGCGAGCACAGCGAGCGTGCCGCGACAGCGGCCGGCGAAGCGCCAGAACCGAACACTTTTTTACAACCTAATAACTGTACATAATAAGTAAGGGTCAGGTCGGAAGAAATAACTTGATGAACAAATGTTGTAATTATTTAGTATCGATTTATTTAAAGACACATATATATAAGTAATAATAGAATAGTATACACTTGTTTGTTAGTTTAATTTCAAACTTTTTGCTAATGTTTTTAAATATTGAAAATGCATAGGTAACAACCAATTTCATAAACAAATATAATGAATTAGTAACATATGTTTGCTCCGTATAAACAATAATATTCTACTAATATTATAAATGCGAAAGTTTAGGTGTTTGGATGTTTGGATGTTTGTTCCTCAATTACGCTTAAACGGCTGAACCGATTTGAATGAAATTTTGCACGAAGATAGTTTATAGCCTGGATTAAAATATAGGATAGTTTTTATCCCGGGTCCACGCGGACGAAGTCGCAGGCGGAAGCTAGTGTCAAATATAATAAAAGGGCCTTAATCTAATCTACGCCCCATATAACCCACCCATGTAAAATGTATGGGTAATTGTCGTTACTAAAATGAGAAAAGTTAAAGCGTAGATAGAGTAAGGCCCTTAACCATGTATATTTTTTTGATTTTCACATTCTCCGCAACTACTCATCCAAAATCAATACGCGGACGAAGCCACACGGCAGTTAGGTAAGCGATAAAAATGGCAAAAATCACACGCTTCCAGAAGTTGGAGTTGTACTCACAATTCGGTGATCTCTTACTCAGGGATAGTCCAGACGCTTGGCCACTGTCTTCGCACAAAAACCAGACCAGGAAGTGTGGATTGCATGCGTTCAGTTATCTTGGGAACCTCCAGGTGCAACCAGTAAATCTCGACAAACGTCTGCGGGAACTATTTAATTACGTACTCCCCTAAGGTACAATTTACTTACTGCCCGCTATTTATGTTTGTGTTTAGTTCGCGTTACCATTAAGGCATGTGCCAGTTAGATATTAGGTGTTTCCTCGGAGTCCCCAGCACGGTCAACTCAAGTCGCCTCTCCAGGCAAACGTAGTTTGGTTCTTGATTTAAAACGGCATATGGGAATAACATGAAACTTTTTATACACAATCCGATCCGCCATATTTAGGTCGAAAATTAGTTTCTGTTGTTATAAATCATGAATAAAATTAAGCGATGAGAGACTTTCATTTTTTTTCAGTTTTAATTTCTAACCACAAAAACTAATTTCCGACCTAGGTCTTATTGTGTATACAAAGTTCCATGTTATTCTAGCATGTCGTTTTATAACGAGAACCAAACTACGTTTGTATGGAGAGTATGTACAGCGTCCTGGCGGCCCTTCAGAGTGACCGGCCCTTTGCTCTCTGAAAGTAAACTTTAGTAGGTACTTGGAAGTAAACGGTGATAAAAACAAGCCACCGCCCCGTCAAGGAGGTTAAATTGACATTTTATGCAATCGGCGATAAAACAAATGACAGATAATAATGATATTTCGACAAGAGATAACAGTAGGTCTCTCTCCGTTCTACGGCGTCCTGTGTTGGTGGTTACAGTTAATAGATGTTTTACAGTTACATCAGTAAACAGCGTTCCTATTCGAAAAGTGGTGTTCTGCTACTTGCTACTTCCTAAACTGACAGGAATTACGTCCCGAAACTATCTGTGGTCCTCCTGTTTTTTTATCTGGTGTTAACCTGTTTTGTGAGCCGGTTTCCCATTTTTTTTATGACCAAACAATTATTAGATATTCGTCATATCATATTATATGTTCATAATACTATATTAATGCACCTGCGACATTGAATTAAATTACAAGTAATTAAATTTACATTATTTGACGATCATAATGTAATTTTTATAAATTAGCTTAAGTAAATTAAGGTATAATGTAAATTTATGTTATGAATAAAGAAATCTAAATCTAAATCATACAAATGCAAAAACCGGAAACATCAAAAATTACACTTTTGTTTCGGTATACTTGGCGGTAAGGTATTGAGATTACATTCCCAGTAGCAGCCATTTAGCCGGCAGGACACATGACTCCACCTATTACACAAATGGACCACTAAGTTGAAAAATCGATTTGGGTAGTTTTGAACGCTATCCAACGAATACACCATGGGTTTAACGAGACCATACAATTTTTGATTTTTAAAAATTTATTCTACTTTTTCATCTACTTCAAAAAAAAGGAGCAGGTTCTCAATTCGGTTGTAATTTTTTTCCTTTTTTTTTTCAATGTTTGTTACCTCAGAACTCCGGGCCGTCATTGATGAGAATGATGAGCCGATTCGTAATTATCTTTTTTGTAAGTATATGCTTCCAGGTTGGTCCCATTTTTTTCAAAAAATCAGTTGGATGATGGGATCCATGAGAAATTGAGGGAACTCCTCAATTATATTAGGCACGCGTGTAGTGATTTTGGTATTTTCTATTATAACTCGTGTATTTACACCCGGAAATCGTAAATTTGGTGGAGTGGAATTGATGATAAAGACCACAGATGACTAATGGAATTCCTTAATTATGTACTTCCAAGTACAAAAGTACGTCACAGATTCTGATAAGATTCCGTTGAAATAGGAACTAATGAAGTGCCAAATGTGATGATCTTGGGGAATCGACGGAAGTCCTCAAATATTATCGGCCCATATACAGCGATTCAGTTTTTTTTTCTAATAATCAACGCACTTGCTATAGGAAATCAGTTCATGTGATAAATTGGAAAAGGAATGTGAAAATGTTTTCGTGGCTTGGCGGAGTACTAATTGAAGACGGTTAAAACTTCGGTTTTAATAGTAAAGTAAATTATTTTCGGCATGATTGATATATACCCATGCCGAATTACAGTTTTCTAGTAGTAAGGGTCACTGAGCTAAGCCGTAGACGGACCGACGGTCAGACGGACATGGGGAAACTATAAGGGTTTCGTTTTTGTCATTTTGGCTCCGGAACCCTAAAAATTATATACTTAAGAGCATTTCAACCAAAAATTAGGCAATGACTAACACTTCCCTAAATATGACCCTTAAATAGCTCCATTTATCGTCGAATCAGACCAGCGCGATCTTCATGATATGAACCGGCGGAAATGGCGCAAGATCGTGGCGTTAAGTCGATGAGACATTGAAGATAGTTTTTATTTTATACTCAGGCCCGGTTTTATAAAGAAGAGCAAATTACATTTTATTCATAGTCACTGATTATGGAGTTAGCCGATTATTAATATGATGTAAATTTGTTTTGAACATTTAGATTTGACACGATGAATAATATTTATTTTCTAATAATATTATAATGTTTCGTTAAATGGCACGCAAGCTGAGTCTACATTGTAGTAGCCTTAAAATAAGTTCACATTGTGTATGTTTACATCAGCTCCATTCTTTTTATCACTTTTCTAGTCACCACGAATCAACATTTACTGTTTACAAATATCTGTGAAATATCCTACAATGGCGCGCATTAATGTCATTCAATCATCATTTTTTTTGTGAAGTTTGCGCAGTGCGCGCGCATTAGATGAAATCTCTAAACAGCCAATACAAAATAAAATAAATAATTTCGTTTTAAAATGTTATCTTTATTAATTCATGTAAAATGTTATCAAAAGTGAATAGTTTTACTAAATTAACCGTTTCTATATCATATCCAAAAAGAAATAGTCAATTCATTAACAAAAAGGGTTTAATTTGTTTAGTCGAGTATGAATCCATTTGCCGAGAATTTAAAAAAAAGCTGTACATTCTGTACAACCCGGTTAGTTCAAGAATGCACCGTGTGCATGCAATTTTTTGTTAAAATTTTGAAGTGAAACTTGGTATACCACATAAGTGATTTGGTGTTAAACTGTAAATTTATGTGTGAATGAATAACAATAAATAAATAAATAAATACAACTTGCTGCAAGGTGCCAACGTGACTTAATCGGGATATAACCATAACACACAAGTATCGTATTGTTATTAAACACGCGTGTTTAATATCCAGGATTATGAGCCTAAAAGCGACACAATAAGAGGTACGTTACGAGCAATTGTTTTGAAAAATTATTTACAAATTCATTTTTTTTGGTAAAAAGTAAAATAATCAAACTTTTAAAACTTTGAAGCTTTTAGACTAATAAGTCCCCTATCGTTGATATAGTGAATCACTTCATCATGTTTTTGTGAAGTAATTATTTAAACAATAATACCTAATACAAAATTTAATTCAAAATAACGACAATTAATAAAAAACAAACATAAAACTTAAACTATAGGTAAAAAAATTGCCATAAATTATTTAAAATAAAACTCAAACATTATTTCCTTAACTCCCATATCATACCTACTTATTGCCTAGGTTAATCAGTACCTGCCTAACGGTAACAAAAACACACAGTTTAGCATGAGCTGATCGGCATAATATGCATTTTATATAGTGTACAAAATTTAAGCTTGAAAAAAAACTGATGTTTTCTCAATTTCGTAGCACTGAAATGCACTAATGGGCTGCTTACCCTTTGATTAGTGACATTTCATACATTTGCTGCAAGTGTGAGTAGCTTTTGTATGGACTCGCACAAATAAATGTGTCAACAGGCCCGAAGGCTTTGCAATTAGAATGCTATAGTGACTAAGCATTCTAACTGCTACGGCTCGTAGGCCTCTACGTACTTTAGGGTATCTTTTCCAAATTATATTGCAGAACGGTGCTACGAAAATTCGGGGTCTAATTATTATAAATATTACCAATTATTATAAATATTACCACTTTGTTTAGTGCCTCAATATAATCAATTACTTATTGAATAATATAGATCTAATTCGCAGAAATCAAGAAAAACAAGCGTGCGTGCGTCTGATAGGTGTATGTGTGTTTTATTTACCATTATTATAAGACCACGAAATTATTACTTAATTCAGTTCCAATTGAAACTGCAATAAAATCCATTATTAAGTGGATGACTTTTCCTCAATCGGACAGTATACGCCATTCGCATTGCCCTTTTAGGTACCTATGCCATAAAGTTGAGTGCGGAAATGCTGCCGACTCGCTGCTCTCGTAACGTGATAGGTCGCATTTTAAAAAGTTTGTAAACAAAGTGTGACGTCGGCGCTAGCACGCCGCGCCGCCTGCACTGTACTCCGATAACTGTGGAAAGAATTCGGACCATAAATTAATGAGCGAAGGCGAGCCGAGTGCCGGCGAGCGCGGCCGAGCGCGGTCACACGACGCCACTTTGGTCCCCCGTCCCGCCTTCCGCGAGCGGAATTCGCACGAGCGCCGCGCCTCCGCGCCCGGCTCCGCGCCGCAGCCGGTTCAGTGTACATGCGACCGCTCGCGGAGGACGACCGCCGCGCCACGCGCTGTACTTGCTTATTACGCAGTAGCCACCATCGCCGACCGCGTGGACACTTCCGAAACAACTTTTAGTGCGCGCCCTATAAAGTAACTAATTAATGATCAAGTGCTCAACTTTCAGTGATAACTCTTGTCAGTGTAAAAGTTATTAAGTGCTCGAACTCGGAAGGACGCCTGAATTTGCGCAGCGGCCAAATATTAGGACCGGTGACGATCGTAGGCGACACGAAACGCGGTGTTACGGGCCACGTTACAAGGTTATTGCGCCTCTAGTCCGCCAGTGATGAATTGGAAAATCGGCGTATAGCTCACGTGGTTCGCGCTCCGCCCCCGCCGCGCTCGCGCTTATATTTAGCGAAATTCACCTCTCGGGAACGGCCCGACGGCTGACGCTCTGCGTACGGCGCTGTTTATGAACGTTACCGAGATACCACATGTTATTGGCTTCGAATAACAGAGCCGATAACGAGAAGACAGATAACCTCACGGTGCGGCTTGGGTCCGATCACGTTCTGGAAATAGAAAAAAAAACTGAATCGAGAGCGCACTGTGATGCTAACGGCCAAAGTCGGCACGCACCGCTGAGCGTGCGGAACGTCACAGCTACCGAAAAATTCCACTGAGCCGAGGCGTACAAAGGCGGACATGTCTCTGCAGGCGGGTGGGAGCTATACCAACCTGTGGTCGTCGCAGACGGCGCTGCAGGAGCTCGAGGGGGGCATGGGGGAAATGGAGCAGCTGGGCGAGTTGGCGGAGGTGGGCTTCGAGCCGCAGACGCGCGCGCGGTCCAACACGTGGCCACTGCCGCGACCTGACAACTTCGTTGACCCCACCGACGACGCAGGCTCCAAGAAGAACTCTAACACCAACCTGTCCGGTAATCGCTATTTAGCTCGACCCACGTTCGCATAGTTCCAATAACAAAACAAACATACAAGGAGCCACTTATTATTAGCCATCCATAGGTACAATGTCAGCGTAGTGGAACTGATAAAATAAATAATAAAAATGAGATACAGGACATGTTTACAAGTTGATCGCGCCATTTGCGGGAATGACAAAAAGTAAGCCGGCTGATTGACCATTACATAGTAGACAGATAAATACTTGCAAGCAATATTTATTTAAAATAGTTATGACAACTACCAATCTGAAGCGGATTATAATTTGCACCGGTGTGTCAGAAATACCCCCAAGTAAAACGAGTTGTCTCAATTTTCATTACTGTTTAACTCAATATTCCGATCTATATTGGTCGAATTGCAATTCCTTCTGCTAAATTGTGAGGTTTCCAGATATAACTCCGGGACGCTAATAGCATTTTCTAATCAGCAATCGAACTGCTGTGGTTTTCCAGATAAGGAACCTAGGGTTGTATTGGATCCGATCAACGAGATCTGAAGTAAATTTACGGTATCCAAACATGTACCTACACCCGTTTCACAGCTCAATTCATATAAGTGGGCCCCTCGATTAGTAGAAATATCAGTCCACAATATTTCAAAAGCCATTGTAAGTAAATACCTATCCAAGTAACAAAAGTTTTTCGGCCTCACCTTTCCGGAACTTAACGTTACTTAAATGTACACGAGTATCTGCGCTATTGATAAGCATGCACATTTGTAACGCCTTTTTCTAAAAGATATTATTTCTTCGGATTGAATTTAATTATTGAGTTCTTCAACGTTTTGGAAAAATGGATCTTACGGAAACTAATGATCTATACGATGTGTACCTATACGATTTTAAGGACCAACAAACTAAAATACAATTTCCTTACCAATCCCCCCATGTATCTAGTTGTGTGACCTGTTCATAAAGACATTGCATTACAAATTACAAATTTTTAACACAAATAAAACAAATGCCGATGTATTTCACCCATATTTTCCACTAATCAAACATAATTCGAATCGGTGTCCAAAATATATTCCAAAAGTAGGTACCTACCAATAATAAATACCCTTGTGCATGTGCACCATTATCAATTCATCACGAATGTCACAGCCTATCTGTCAACTGATAGACGTGAAAGTTTATCTGAGAACTCGATACGGTATTAAATAAAGAGCATAAGGTCATTGCCTTTTTCGAAATATTGATCTGCCATAATTGGCTTGACGCTACTTTAAATTGTACCACAAAGTAGCTGGAGATAAATCTTTGATTCCATGCCAACTCTCTCGCCGAAGGTACCAACATCTGATAAAGTTCGTAAAATGGAAATCGATGTATTAATAGTATTTACAGAAAACTTTGATCGTCTTATTCTAATTGGAATCTTAAAGGAATGTATTTTATTTATGGATTCGTACGTACGTACGTAAAGTTAACATAGTCCTTATAAATTGATAATTGAGAAGTTTTCAGGGAAAAATATCTACTCGTACTATTCTATCTCACGTTTTAAATTCAATGAGTGACATGGATGATGTCTATGCAGGCTACATATGCAATTACTTTGATTTTAATAATAAACATCAAAGAAGTTTATAAAGAGAAGCAGTCTATGTAGGTTTCAAAAGTATTTAACAATTAACTTTCATTATCAAATCGGGTGTGTTTAGCCATGTCTAGTTTACTGCACTTATAAGAATCAACACTTGAAATATATGATTTCTACAAATTTCTAGAAGAAGTCACGAATCAAAGCCAATGTTCCAAAGTCTTATAACACTGGTAATTATGGATGAAATACTTAAAATAGTTTCGCACGAATCTTGGAAGTAAAATACTGTATCCTCCGCATGCAAAGACAAAGTTCTAAAGATGGACAAAAGAGGTAATTTCACTTAAGATTTATTCAGAATCTTCCACTATGTATATATACTCTCTGTACGTCTAAATAGCACAACTTGCTGACTTAGCGACTTGCACTGTACTTCTTAGAATGAGGAGGGTAGATTTTCTCGTCAGTAGTGCCTCGCTGATTCACTGGCTCTGCTTCCTTTTGACGTCTGTTGTTCTCCGCAGGTGCCCCTCCCCTGCCCACAGTCGGGGCCAAGAAGAACTCGTCCCGACGCAACGCCTGGGGCAACCTCTCTTATGCTGATCTCATTACTCAGGCCATCACCTCGGCGCCGGAGAACCGGCTCACATTGTCGCAGATATACGAGTGGATGGTCCAAAACGTGCCATATTTTAAGGATAAGGGCGACAGCAATTCTTCGGCAGGATGGAAGGTAAGAGATACATAATACTTTATTCAGTTTTCTATTGTCGTGCCTAGGGCGCCAATAACGATTACAGATGTTATGACGTTCGTTGTCAAAGTCGCCTTCGTGCTTTCAACTTGGGTTTATATTCCATCCCTTATGGAAAAAAATGGCCTGTATAGGTGTCACTGTCGTACGTGAAGAATGACATTCAAAGGGTCAACGTTAGGAAAGCAGGACGCGTTTGACGGACTAACCGCAGCTGTTTGGACTGCCATGCCGTGTATAACCATAGGAGAACAACCAGTGGAGACAGTTTCCATTATTTTAGTTCTTCGTTTTTATCAAAATCAAATCAAATCAAATATATTTATTCATGACACAACACAACAAAACACAGTATTACAGGACAAAGACAAAAGAAGAAATAAATCTGTGCAGTGTCACGAAATGGACCCAACTCAGCATGATGCTGGCTTTGCAGCCAGCGCTGGTCTTCCGTAGGGTCCATCTAGTGAGGACACGGTACGTAACACAGTAAAATAAAATAAAATAAAAACCGATGACAAATTAAAATATAAAACATAAAACAACGAAAAGAAAATAATAATTAAAAGCTAAACAAAAAACAAGCAAACAACGAAATCACATTACAAGTTAAAATAATAAACTACACCGTTTTTGGGGGTTGGGGGGGTTTTTGGGTTTTAGTGATACGTTCCCAGTTTTCCAACTTCGTTACGAATTGTACCAAACAGCTTGAGGTTTTATTTGTATTTTCGTAATTAATGTTATTACGAGTAAGTAGTTGTATTTCTGTAGCTTCAGAGCTCTTTACAATTTTTCCTAGCCATAAGACTGCTTGTATTGATAACGGGCATTATCGTCATATTCTTATCACTATTGCGTTTGACCTTATAATAAACCGATAAAGTAATGGCTCGGGACTTATGTCCCGAGCCATTACTTTGCATAACCCTGTGATTTGCATTTATTGTATGTAATGTAATGATGTCATCAAATGAATAACAAATAAATAAATAAAAACTTTTTTACAAAAAAATTAAAACGCCGAAAAAAAACTGAAAAGCAAAAAATAATAATCCTTTTTTATTTAGTTTAATAACTAAGTTCTTAAACTATTGTAAGTATACCTAAGTATATATTTTTGTAATTATTTTGAGTTTTTAAATAACCTTAATAACTAAGTTCTTAAATTAATCTAAGTGTACCTAAGTACTTTTGAGTCGGCGCCAAACAATCAATGAATTAGAACTTGGTCATACATTTCAATCAGTAAGTGAACAATTAATCATCCCCTGTTTTCCTACCCTTAGGGTTGAAATTTTTATTTAAAATTTATGTGGGACCAACTTCGAGGTATACCCTTTCTAATAAAAAAAATTATCAAAATCGGACTACTCCATAAAAAGTTATGCGTGGTCATACATAAAAAAAACGCGTTGACTTGAGAACCTCCTCCGCTTTTTACGACGGTTAAAAAGGGTCGGCAACGCGCATGTCACACCCCTGGAGTTGCAAGCGTCCATAGGCTACGCTACGGTAACCACTTACCATCAGGTGGGCCGTAAGCTTGTTTGCCACCGACGTCGTATAAAATAAATGAATTTATATTTTTAAATGGACCCCTATTTTCATATTAATATGCAGTGTTCAATATGGCTCTAAAATTTTCCCCATGCTGTTTATTGCATAAATCGATTACGGAATGCATTTGAAACGCAAGACTAGAACACCCACTTCGAGACGAGAGTATTTCGAGACCTTGACTTAAAAAAATGATTAAATAAATTATGTAAGCGTATCTGATCAAGATATTTCTTTGTGATCAATACAGTTTGATAAAGAACTTTCTGGCGCATATTAACTAGTTCTTATTTGTGGAATTTCACCTCCGGTTACCGAGCTATTAATGTCACTTCAGATTTTGGTTTTTATTTGTTTCCCCCAAAAAAACTCAAAAGTGCGACTTGACTTAGGGAATGCGATCACCGGGCAAATTTAATTACCGGTAAATTACCGACCTGAGTGCGGCAAAACCGGTTAACCGGTTATCTACCGGTGTTTTGAATTTGGTTAATAAGTAGCGTTATTTGACGATTATTTACCGTAAAAGTAAGCTACGATTTAGTATAAAGAGTTATCATGTGCCATAAATGCCGTAATAATCAGCTTCATTAAGAGTCCCCAGTAAGCTCGATTCTCCATACAAACGTAGTTACGCTCTCATTTTAAAACTACGCGTTGAAGTGTAACGATCACACGTATCGGGACTATAGCTTAACATGAACATGACTTCCCGTTAGTTGGTTCCCGATTTTCTAAATGTAATAACTTATAAAAGTTATAAAGTATCTTATATTGTTCCTTGGATATGAAAATATCTTATTACAAAATTTCATCAGTTATATCCCAAATTTCATATTTGTTTGACATTTTAGTGACAGACCATTTTAGTGAAAGTACAGACCATATATCCTAAAGACCCCGTTTTGCCTATTTTTTACTTATAAACAAATCTGCCAAACTTGCGGAGCGCGGGAGACGTCTAGTGCGCTGTGATTGGTGCATTCAAGGCCGCGCGTAACACGTGCCTGCCTGTAGTGATGGGACACATGCGATACTTTATAAAATTTTATAAAGTAGTACTAGTAATTATAATTAGAATAAAAGTAGATACGTTTAGGATATTAATTGTTTTACTCATAAATTATCTTTATCTGATATAATTATGTTAAAATAGAAGCAAATAGAATGTATGGAAATACCTAGTTTCTAATTTTGCGTTTATTAAAGAATACGTTGTACAATACAAAGTAGAGCGTGAAACAAAAAGACGTGTTAATCTTAAAAAATAACAGTTTTATTTTTGGTTTTAAATTTCCGATTTCACTATACTTAACTAACAGAGCCAGAGAAGGCGAGTCGGCGCGGAATTATTGTATTTAGACTTTAAACTAACCTCTGTTGTTGACATAAACGGTGCCACATTCGTTACTGATGACGGAACAGTGTGGATTTTCCAGATCCTTATTATCTGTACTCGAGACCTAGAAGAATTAATCATTTCAATTAATAACTAAACATGTTTACTCAGAAACTCGCTAGCATAGCAGTTTAAGATAAACTTACTTCTGTTGTTGGTATAGACAGTGCTGCATTCGTTACCAATGCAATAAATAGTGTGAGGACTTTCCGAAACACCACTATCTTTACATAAGACCCAGAAGAATTTATATCTTCAATGGACATTCGCGCAAACCCAATTTTAGACTTGGGTTAGATTTTACTTTCAAAACATTGATTTCAAGCTAGACACTCGAAAGTTTTCAGCACATTCATAAATTAACAATGTTTAATAATATCATAGCTGTTAGATGATACAAAAAATGTGGTTGTATAATCAAAAATACACGTCAACAATACTCACCACAGTTGGTAAGTGAAGCGTAGGCACGGCATTTGGAAATAATAGCCGCCTATAATTAGACGTCGACAATTTAAAATATTCTGGATTTAAAGTTCCGAGATCATATATGACACATGGGGAAGGAAACCAGTCTGGTGGTCGTTTTGTACCGTCAATCCACATTTCCTTTATGTTTGGACATTTTAGGAAACCTGTAACAAAGGATACACATTTTAGCTTAACATGCTTTGAATATTTTATAATACACCAGCTTGAGAAGATCATTTACCACGTTAAGTATATAAATAACTGTGCACTGTGCACAAATATTTGCATAATGATATGTAATATTTTGCTATTTTTAAATTACGTACGATGTATTGCGTCTTCCGTTAATTATCTTATATGCTAGACAAGGAAGGAGCGACTATTCTGTGCAGCAGGTTAGAAAGAGACTTCTGTTAAAAGACATCAACGAGCCCCGAGCACGGTCTACACATAACTTTATTTTAAAACTCGCTTATATTTATTATGTAATTTTCTTAAAATCGGCTTACCTGTGAAAAGATATACCGCCTTTTTGCACACCAGAAGTTTTAGTGCTTTTTTACGGAACAATAATGCATTTTGTAACGATGTTACTTGCGCAAACGCCGTCCGCAGACTGAAGTTACTAACGGGGGCCTGTCTCAAACTTGGAGTGAATTCACCGTGTGTGGCAGCGGGGGTCGCCCGACTAAGCGACGTCTATAGGTTTACTGGTCTGTGGACAACCCTAAAAAGTAACATTTGACCTTTACACGTATAACTCTCAAACGCTGCGATAGTATAACTTGTTTTTTTATCAATGATAGACTTAGTTAAGAGCAATCTTTCGGTGATGGTCACAAGTCGCACTTTTGAGTTTTTTCGGGGGAAAAAATGAAAACCAAAATCTGAAAAAACATTTATAGCTCGGTAACCAGAAGTGAAATTCCAAAAATAAGAACTAGTAAATATGCGTCAAAAATAATCTTGATCAAACTGTATTGATCATAAAGAAATATCTTCATCAGATACGCTTACATAATTTACTTACTTAATCATTTTTTTAAGTCGTCACGTTTTTTTTTTTTATAAAATGTAAATGGACTTGTGGGTGTTCTAGTCTTATGTTTAAAATGGATTCCTTGATCGATTTATGCGATAAAATGCATGGGGATTTTTTAGTCATATTGAACACTGTGATGTGATCCTACTAATATTATAAATGCGAAAGTTTGTATGTTTAGATGTTTGTATGTTTAGATGTTTGGATGTTTGTTACTCAATCACGCTTAAACGGCTCAACCGATTTGAATGAAATTGTGGACGAAGACAGTTTAAAACCTGGATTAAAATATATGATAGTTTTATCCCGGGTCCACGCAGGCGAAGTCGCGGGCGGAAGCTAGTAGGTATGTTATATCAATAAGCGCCCTGTAAACCATGCCATACGATTAAATAAATAAATTGAGAATTGTCTACTTGTCTCTTCTTTAAACAGTCTCCTTCAGATGAAAGTCATAAAAATTGTAATATTTACTTGGCAAAAATCAAAACTAGTACCATAAATATAATCCAATCGATTATTTATAAAGTCTACCTATAGAATAAAAAATCCAAACACACGTCAGCTACTGCGCCACAAAACAACCTGTCAAACATTCCACAGTCCACGCTTCAGTAAAAGCTTCTGTACGTAAATATTACAAATATTACATCTAGTTATTCATTCTAAGAAACGCCACGCGTCTGGTCAAACTGCGCAGTGTCACCATTAGGGTGGTCCTTAAAAACCGAAAAGTCACCAGTTAGAGTCTGGCCAGGGAAAGATGATCCTAGAAAACCGCGGCAAATTTAAAAAAACAGCGTGTTGCAACACTGTGTATAACGCGATGAAATAAAAGTGATACTTGCACAATTATTAATTTTCTTCATTTCTCAAAATGCAACTGACCAAACAGAAGGAAGTACTTAAAGTTATATGAAATAGTACTCTTTAAATTCATTCTACTTTATATTTAAGAAGATTATTCAAAACCACTCCAAAATTTAAATTTTGGCGAGACATGATAATTGAACTTTTTATGATATTCTTCAATGTGAATAATATTAGCAGTAAGCCACCCTTTAATTCTCTTAGAAACCAAAAACAGACCAATTTATTATGGAACAGTTACTTTCTTAGTTACCATATCAAGTATCAAGATTAGGACATCACACTAATTTAAAGCGTTTGACACATTTGACAATCTCATTACTGTTGCCATATAAAAAGTTGCCATATAAATCTCAGTATCACGTTTCGATGGCCAGACTCTATCTATAATACGGGCGATATAAAAAAAAGAAACACGACGCCTTCTTCAAAACGCCATCGATTGCTTTCCGCTATAGGGTAACGTGGTGGTGGACGGGCCGTGCAGAAGCAGCGATGGAATTCGCTTACGAATTGGGTGTTGAAAAACAGTGATCACATGACGCCAGTCGTGACACGCCCTCGTTCGCGATGCTTGATATGTTAGAATAGAACTGAACTGGAGATTTGAAATTTACAATAGACGGTTTACATGTCTTGCGTATTGTGCTATATTTTAAATTGTTTCCAACACGACTTGTATCATTTGGATTAAACAATATAATGTTTTAAATAGAAAAGATGTATTTCTTTTCTTTTTCGAGATAGGAAATAAAGAATTAGCCTTTTATATGAACGTAAAGTATGAGACATATAGAATAGAATAGAATAAATTAATTTGGGAACAACAACAGGAATGTACATCACATAAGGCTTAAATCTAAAGAAGGAACATGATTATGAATATGAATATATTAACCTAAGAGATACGGTGTACAGAGATAATTGCAGTGTACAGTCCACGATATTTCCAGCGAAAACCAAATTAAATTAAAACCCGAATATAATATATTAGTTAGGTTAGGTTAGCTTTTGCCTGTGACTTAGTTTGCGTAGATTCGGTATTCATCTTAGGCTCTGCGGTCCCACCGCCGGCTAGTAAGCTAGAAAAGTTGGGCGAGTAACGGTTCATTGCGTGTTGACCAGGCACAGTGTGATCAATCGGCCTTTACAGATCCGCAATTTAATGCTACTCGCCCAACTTTTCTAGCTTACTAGCCGGCGGTGGGACCAGTGCCTTAAGGTATGTTTATATCTATAGAAATAATAGATTCAAGGACGAGATAGTTCAAGGATACTGTACACTCAGTCTTCCTGTTCTAATTTAATGTTATTCCCTTGCTGTTGTGGCTCGTGACCGCTTTTCAGACGGTTTTCCTCTTCGCTTGTATGCCGCGACTGCACTCACCGAATGGGTGTTTAATTGTTCAGATACAAATCTTTTCCCCTCACTGACTCGAAAAGCCGTCTTTTATCCTTTAAAACCAGTGGGTAAAAACGCATTTTATCCACTAGTGAAAGTAATTTGACCTTGGAGCGTATATAAGGAGCTTTTGACCGATAACAAAACGTAAAATGCTCATAATACAAAAAAAACAGATGATGTATTTCTGTTGCCGCTATGACAACAAAAACAACAAAAAAACAGAATAAAATAAGTATTCAAGAACTTTAAAAAAATCTTGTTGCCGTCATCAGACGCTGCCGCTGGGTCTCAAATGTATGGGAAAACTAAAATCCGACTCGCACTTGACCAAAATTAAAAAAATTAGAAAAATATTATTATTTACCTAAATGAAATAAACTTGTTTTGCATGTTGCACTTTCCTCGCTACAGGGATGTGAAAACTTAAAAACTTTACTTTCCTCGCTACAGGGATGTGAAAACTTAAAAACTTTACTGTTGTTATGATACATAAATAAAACACATTTCGAAAGAATTCAAATTGTTTTAATGTCGGTTGTAACTACTATTTATTACTAAAATTACCATTGTTTGAACTATTGAATAAAAAGGCACTACCTGATCGCTAGTCAGTTTATGAATTAAATTTTCTTCGTATGTCCATAAAGATTTAGCAGTCACCTTATTTTATTACTAGTTATATTAATTACTAGTGGTTCTGTGAGCTGTAGATCTCGCGAGACTGTTTTGTTTTTTAAATATTCCTTTAAGTAATATATTTATGAATTTGCGTTATGCTTCATATACGCCAGTAAATTGGTTAGTTGTGCATTTAGCGACATTAGGGAAAGATGCACCCCATATACACAACTCATAGATATTTTGCTGCGATTTCCAATCAGCAATACCTAGCTTTAATAATATACAAATTCGCTCTTCTGCGCCGGCCCATAAGGCCATACAGCACCCATAAGTACTCATGATACCTAACACATACTCGTTAAGTTAGTTGTATACTAGATTTGTTAGTTTTATCTTCACATAATAATGTAAAAAGTTTAGTATGTATTTATTTTATTCAGAGAAGCGTCAAAACATAACTGGGATTAAGAAGTAACTCGACTTCAAACCGGGGATGTTGCAGACATACGCATCCGCATCCGCAACCGCGGATGTTCCGCATGATTTTCAACATCTGAATCCGCATCAGCATCCGCAAAAATGAATGCGGAGTTTTTGCGGATGCGGATGTAGTACAGTTCGCGACCAGATAGGGGCCAACACGGCACGTGCCACGCGCATGTTCAGTATTTTCGTCATTAGTCAATAAGAATCTTCATTTCGTTTCTGTAATCTGACGATTCGCCGTATTCGCTATTGGACATGCGTTAGGTTTGCAACGATTGTAAATTAGTCGCAACGTATTCGAGTACTACGTGACCCGAGTTGAGACCGTGAGACGTTGCGTATTTATGTTTTTGAGTGTTTTGACTCAAAATCCGCATCCGCGGATGCGAGCCTTAAAATATCCGCATCCGCGGATGTCTAAAGTCGCATCCGCGGCATCCCTGCTTCAAACTGGTATATTATGTTTGTTTACAATTAGGTAGGTTCCTTTTTATTTTCCGAAGATTTCCTCAAACAAAGTTACAAAAACAGCTTATCACAAGAAGATTCGCGCTGAACGCCGTGACCTTCGAAGGCCTACCCGTGTCAGCGATTAATGTTTGCGCATACAATGCCCATTCAGATAGAGCGCGTCATGCAAATACCAACCTTACTACCTTCACAACACGGGTGTAACGTGACTGAAACAGCTACAGTCATTGTGAGCTTACTTAATTAGCATCGTTGAAATCGTGCATTTCGTTCGCGTGAATTACGGAGGTACTAGTGCGAGCAAGACGCGAGTTTAATATGTACACGTGGACTTGTATGTCTTACCGGTGGATTACGATATGCGGAAGTAAAATTTTAATGGGTATTTAAATGCAATATAAGATTTTATAATTTAACGTATGGAGTATTCAGTACTTACTTGATAATATGGCGTTTTTGAAAATTGTTACCTTCATTAAGTCTTACTAAGATGTATTGGCTGAGATTTAGTGTAACATGTCGACGAATGTTAGTGTTACGAAAATGGCCAACACGTCACTCTTAGGGCGGATAGTTGATGTTGGCCAAAAGTGTGCAATGGCGACCACTATAATCGGAATGGGTATGAGAGGTATGTCCTACAAAGGTCATCAGGGTCACGAGTGTCCTTTGTGGTGGAGGCCAAGGAACTCAACTTACGACCTCAGCCAAGACGGTGAAAACCATTTAGCCCCAAGATGAGGCAGATATATAAAGGCGGTACGCAGTGTTTTCCGCGAAAAAGAAAGAAAAGCCAAGGTGCACCGGCAAAAGGCAGGTGATGATTTGGTCAAGGTAGTCAGTCCAGTCTTGTCTTTCGAGTACGCAATAGTTGTCCCAAATTACGAGGTTAAGTTATACGAAAGATCAGCTCACAATCCAGCATACACCATTGATTTAACGAAGAACTTCCCCTGCGGTGGAGTGCGCCTCTTCCTTGTAGTTTAAACGATCAATCCAAAATCTTTCCTGTCCTGTATAGATAAACTGGTAGAATCTTTATGGGCGGATTGATGTCGCGTGGATGAATAGTAAATGCATGCTACCGTTACTCGGACCGTTAACGCGCGATTGCGATCTCCGCGGATCCTTGTTCTCGCTATAGGCGTATGTGTATTTAAATTCCGATAGCGTAATGTCTTTTATGATCTGCAGATTCTTGCTCAAATAGGAAATGCGCAGGTTCATTTGATTTTCAAATTGAGTCGCTAAGGAATCACAAAAGCTCGGGAGAGAGATTCGTTTTAGTATAGTTTCTCTTTGGGTAGGACACTGTAGAAATAATTATTATTCAAAATAATGTGTTTTTTTATACGTCTTTGGAGGCATAAACCGGCGAAAGGTCATAATTTTCCAAATAAAATAAAATAATTATTATAATTATTAGTCGTGTCGTTGGAAAGACTATAATGATTATTTTATTGTATATGGCATGTTATTTAGGTATTCCTTATGTCCATAAAAGTATAAAACTATTAAATGTTGAGTTTTCAATTAATCGATAACAATTATCGACCTTAGCACAGCATTTGAGTAGCAAACCTCGGAACGTTCTCGAACTTAACGTTCTGAATAGCGAAAAAATACGCAGGATTATGAACTTAATGTTAGAGAAATAGAACTGACATTCCCTTGACTACTGGCGCAAACTGCGTGTGATAAATTTAAAATGTTAATATTGCTATTATATTCTAAATTAATCTGTACCGATGCCGATGATCGGAAATTCCTCCAAGAGACACATTTTTTATTGTGCTGTTTTTTTAGCATTTTCTAACAGCGCAATACAGCATTTTCCTATTAAACGTATATTTTTTCATCTTTTTACGCATGACATTCGCCGCGTGCGGCTGCTAGGTGAGTGACAATAATCTGTGCAAGAAGTGAGCTTATTTATACACATGTTCGGCGACACGGGAACGCCCCCTCACCACTACCAATTCCAATGCATGGTTTGTTATTCCGTGGTTCGAATCGCATGAATATTTGTTCCTGCGTCATGGATGTTTCCTATCCATTTAGGTATGTATACGTCGTCTATTACCTATAGCACAAGCCAGTGTTGGGCGTAATGCATTACATTTGTAATCGCATTACAAATTAAATTACATGTTGAATTACAATAATAATGAATAATGAATTACATTCGTAATCGCATTACATTGCAATTACGAGTAAGGCATTACACGTAATTGCATTACATGTAATGCGATTACAAATGTAATGCAATTATAATACGATTACAAATGTAATGCATTACGGCATTACATTCGTAATCGCATGCAGGGACATTTCAGCACTAAGTTTTTTTTTGCCAAAGTGGTGTCATTATAACACCTATTTAAAATTATTCTTACGTATAGAACAAGTCAAAATAATCATATTTTACTTGAAAAACTTTTCTCTAAATTTAAAAATGACCGAAGTATAGCGTTCCAAAGTTTTCTAACTTCAGCACTTGGTAATTTTTTTGCCAAACTGGTGTCATTATAACACCTATTTTAAATGATTGTTACGTACAGAACACGTCAAAACAAGCATCCTTTTCTAGAAACACTTCTCGATTTTTCCGTTCTATGATTAAAAAAAACAGCATCTATCCGACATCCGAGTCGGTTTTGCCACCTTTTAATGACTAACCTCTTTTTTCTGATTTTGATTTTGAAAAGAAAATAAAAAATTTAAAAATAATCAAGTTTTCAAAGTCCAAAAACCGGCCCCCTTTCCTATACCCCAGCCCAAGGTTAATAATGTTAGGTTAATGTTTTATTAAATAAAAGTGATTTGTAATTTTACGAAGTATAATGGATTACAAATTAATATTACATTTCATTTTGTAATGTGTAGTGCAATAATTTCATTACAAATTACATTTTGTAATGTGTAGGTAATGCGATTACAAATTACATTTTGTAATTTTTAATGCAAAAATTGAAATTAGTTTTTGTGATCGTAATTTTCAATTTGTAATGTAATTACTTTTTGCCCCACACTGGCACAAGCTTCGCTTAGTTTGGACTAGGTCGATTTGTGTAAGATTGTCCCCAAATATTAATTATATATTTATTAACCCCAGAAAACTGCAAACAGTGTGCACATACTCTTCAATTGGTAATACCCCTAATCGATGCCTTTATCCACGAATGCAATAAATGTGTAGGGAGGTGGATAAAGGAGTAGTTTAGTGTTTCTATATGCACTTATTGTATTGGGCAGGTACTTACTCTTCGCCACTGAGCTAAAATTAACAATGGAAATGGAACTAACTTTCCACACATTAATGGATGCCTTATGCTATCGTGCGCTCCTTACCGCTGTGCAAATATAACATTTGTTATCGCAGCCAAGATGGCGGCTGGCTAAATCAATGTAACCTCAATAATTACTTATATTATGAAAGGTCTCGACTGGAATTTTCCGACGATTACTGGGGGAACGTTTCCGAGGGTTATTTTTTACCTGCTCATTGTTTAGTTCTAGACGATTTATTTTAAATAAATAAATAGCTAATAAAATAATATTTTAGTACTTAGTAACGGCCACAAACGACATAAACAAGCTTTTCATGTTTTTATCTACAATGTATTCATGCATATATATACATTCTTTTAGGCCATAGAGGACATACGGCATTGTAAGCGAATTACACGACTTAATTAAACTCGTTATTTTTAACGAATTAAATGAATTTATGTTATTCCTTCCTATATAAAATACATTTCATTGCAATTTACCCGCCGTTCCATCAATTCATCCCTCCAGCTTCAATTACTTATCAATACGCTCAAGAGAGTCCAAATTAATACGTATTTAAAAGACGCTGCATGCTTGATAGGAGCACTTAACTAACCGATCGTTAAATCAGCCATTCATTAGAGGTGTAATCTGCTGGTCGCGTCAGTTTGTCCGCCGAGACGTAACGACGCCCGTGAACAGGGAGTGTTATGCCATATGCGTCATTATGTTCCCGAAGGGTTAGTTAACCGGTACGTGTTCACGCCTGCACTTACCTACGCTGGTTGTGCATCCACGTGGGCCACGTTTCTCAGAAGTGATAACAGGAGGATAATTCACGTACACTTATCGTAGAGATAGGGTAGCCTTTGAACGAGTTTATTAGGTGTAACTTGAACATGACTTGATATGACCAATCCAATCAGTGACAAAATTGATACGGGGTGATGTTTTCTCTTTTCAAAGAAAATGTGAACGGCTGATCATAATAAATAACATAAAATAACAATTGTAAAAAGTATAGTCGAACTGAAAAAATCCTCCTTTTTGGAAGGTGGTTGAAAATTTATCAAGCTCACTTACGAAAGAATAAATAGGTATTCAATTCTTCGAATGACTACTTTGTTGATAAGGCATATCTACATGTTATTTGACAGCTCTCTTTTAAAATCAGAAATATCAGAATGAAAGTCATCCAAATTGGAACATATCGCCTTCTGTGACGCGGACGGACTACCATTCCTTATCCACTTTCTGCTACTTTATAAATCATTAGGCCATAGGTTTCATTGGTGTTATGACCAATATGTACAATCATATTCCATTAAAACACTTTCAACGTTTTGTGCAAACGTATGGAACTCTATGTATTAAAATATACGATATCTGATAACAAAATGTTGTATAAAGTGAAATTGGAAGCAACTTTAAATACTTGAATTTATTCCACTGTTCTACCAATAATCTTATCGTATGTGTGAGTGACTGACAACGGTTTGGCTCCACTGTGATTTGTCATTGAACATCCACATTATACCTAATCGATTGCTGCACGAATACAAATCAGTAACCCTATTCGACAAAGCAGAGCAGTAGTGTACAGCGTTGCACAGAAAAAAATGAAGTATTGAAGTTAACATGCTGAAGCTGGATAGCAACTGGCCTTGATACGGTGTATATTTAAACGCTATCGGTATTATGTTTAACCAAATAACTCGGGACTCTGGTTATCTACTTAATGGCATTAAATTAGTTATTGGGCTTGATAATGTTATTCCCGGTTAGCTATTCAAACCTAAAACCTAGGAGTCCTCGATGAGTTTTATAAAAAATAAAAAGTCTAATTCATTAGAGACTATTGTCTTCTTCCCTGGGATGGCAAGCCCAAGGACACGCCTCTTTCCCTCGTCAGTTGGTAGAATTTTTGAAACGTATTGTGCAGAAAAAGCTACTTACTGCCCGAGTGACGTGGAAATCTTACGCACTAAATCTAGATAACCTAGTTCATTGCACGGTTAAGGAAGAAAAATAACTAGAACAATTTTATCTTCTACGCTGAACTTTCCAGAGCATACGGATGTAAATATTTAATCAACATACATGGAATCAGAAGTTATCTGCGCACATAGCAATAGTTTAATGGGGGGCATTACTGCGAAGTGCTATCAGCAGACTTGGCTAGTCGACATTCAGAGAACGTGTAAATACCAGACAGTCGCGTTTATTCAGCCAGTAAGGAGCTTCTCAAGACAGGCCACCACTCTAGATTGAAATATAATTATTACTGTGGCTCCTGATAGGCTTTTACTACATTTAATAACATTCACTTTTATTTCCCTTCCAAGTCTTAATGCCTTTTAAAGCAAAATTGAAAGAACTCGCTTACTCGTCCACAAGAGGATGCATGTCACCCTGCAATTTATACACATGATGGATAATATCATATGTTTAGTTATTTGAATTAGATTACTCTACTGTTATGGTTTTTGTTCCGCTTGATGCTATTGTAAAACCCTTATCTACTTATAAGGCAGTTTTTTCGTAATTTCATACAGTAACGAGATATGTCTCGTCCCGAAAAATTAAAACGAGTCGATAAAAACGAGGAAAATGCTAAGTATAGGTACAGGTGGGTAGTGTTGCTCGACGGATATCGGATACCTTCGACCAGGCAAGAAAAAGTGCTACAAATCAAAAATGCGTCTTATAAATAAAGTTCCGCTCCAGCTGAAGGCGTAACGAGTTTAGTTTAACCTTGGCTATAAATTTACCGATACAAATTCGTTCCACTTTTGATATGAATCCGAATCCTAGGACGGAGGGGCTGCAATAGAGGCTGCACGCCACCTTGCCTTGATTGATTTATACCTCTTGTTTGTCACGACTCGATTTATTTGAATTCCTGCCAGGCCCGGGGGCAGCCAACGGATTAATATCGCGCAGGCCTCCTCGATATATCCCCGACTTTCGGCAATAATTCAATATTTCATCCTTCGAGCCGGGACCTACGCTGTGAATTAACATACAAATGTCAATCGTTTCATGAATAAAAATGTATTGGATTTAGTGGAGTGACTCGCGCGAACGCCGAACGTTTAGAGGGTTGCAATCCTAACTGCTTATAGCGTAAATCGTAACATCGAATCGTTTCGATTCCGTTTTGTAAAGTATTTAGGATTTACTGTCCACGATCAACATCCAAATTGTATGAATACAAATAAAAAGTATGAGCCAAACCAATATACTGTGATGCGTAATGCCATATCGCCTTACAATAATTTACTTTAAAAACAAAGTTTTAACCGACTTCAATTTAGTACTCCGCCAAGCCACGAGAACATTTCCACATTTATTTCCAATTTACCACATGAACTGATTTCCGAGAGCAAATGCGTTGATTATTAGGGAAAAAAACCCAATCGCTGTATGTGGCCCGATAATATTTGAGGACTTCCATCGATTCCACAAGGATCACCTTTGGCACTTCATAAGTTGCTATTTCAACGGAATCTTATCAAAATCTGTGTTGTACATTTGTAATTTTAAGTACATAATTGAGGAATTCCATAAGTAATCTGTGGTCTTCATCATCAATTCCACTCCACCAAATTTATGATTACCGGGTGTATACACGAGTTAAAATAGAAAATACCAAAATCACTACAGGCTTGCATAATATATCGAAGAGTTCCCTCAATTCCTCATGGATCCCATCATCCAATAGAATTTTTGAAAAAAATGGTAATCACCTGGAACTACCTACTTAAAACAAAAAAAATAATTTTGCGAATCGGCTCATCAATGACGGAGTTCTGAGGTAACAAACATTAAAAATAATAATTTAAAAAATAATAATAATAATACAACCGAATTGAGAACCTCCTCGTTTTTTTTTAAATCGGTTAAAAAATGAAGTGCAGCTCAGATACGCGGCCATACAAATAATGAAGATCCGCAAATTAAGGTTGTGTTATGTGATTGGTTCGTATCAATCACATAAAACAACGTATAATTTTGATTTGGATAAGAGATCGCACGATATCCATAGTTGAACCTCACGACTTATTAAAAACCCACTTCTATATAAAAATGTAGCATGTGTTCGTATAAATATATAGTAAAATAAAACGCCAATAAACACTTTTCACTGCCAAAAATAGTAAATGATCACCAAAATTCAATCTCCATTTTAATGTGAAATAATAACCCAAATTATAACATCTTACTATCCTATTAAAGAAAATGCTATCCTAATAAATCATTACTAACACAAATATAGTAAAATAATTTCCTAAATTCGACGGAGCCCCGCTTTTGTTTCTGGAACTCAGTCTCCCGCCCTCCGCCCGGGCTCCCGCCAGAAACTCGCTTCGTCGGCCCTTTGTTTCACGTGCGCACTCGACCTACGCTCCGCTCGGGAGGTCGCCGGCTCGCTTCGCTCGTGACCTTCCCACACTCGCTTCGCTTCGGCCTCGTGTACCCCATTCAACTCAGGACCTCCTTCGCGAGCTTCTGGCTCCGCGGGCTTTTATATACACTCTAGGGGTAAGACAGACAAGACCACGTGGAAGTGGAGTGCGCTGATTCGGGGTTTGGTAGCACTTGTAAATTTGGCATCATTATACTTTATTTGGTAATATGCATATATTTTATGGCAATTATAGTGGGTTATTTAGGCAGAAATATTGTATTATAGTCTGGCAAAAAGAGTAGAAATTAATAGGGGTGCCACTGATGTCGCTCATATGGCAACACGAATAGCACGACCCAGAGATTTTATACTTATATAATTCACTTTTTACTGGGACTCTATTTAAATTTGGTTCATAATTTAGAAAAATCACATAAAAAAATCTTTTTATTTTATTTTATTTGTTTCACAATTATACAATTCTTTTTTTTTAACAACCGCCAAACAGAGATGGTATAGACATACAAACTCACAAACATTACCTCTATATAGTGTGTAAGTATGTAGATATAATGCTAGTAATTTAAATACAAGTTTTGTTAACCAATTTTATTAAATAGCACAATATACAGTTTCTTGTTCTGCACTTTGGTTACAGTTACACTTTATTAAAACACTTAAAACTCATCAAATATATTACTAGTACCAAGTTGGTTTTATGTAAACATCGATACTAATATTATAAATGCGAAAGTGTGTCTGTCTATCTGTCTGTCTGTCTGTCTGTGTTACCTCTTCACGCTTAAACCGCTGAACCGATTGATGAAATTTGGTATGAAATAGTTTGAATCCCGGGGATGGCCATAGGATAGTTTTATCCTGGAAATGATCCCCTGAGGGGGTGAAATGGGGGATGAAAGTTTGTATCGAGCTACGATATAAACGAGTTCCACGCGGACGGAGTCGCGGGCAGAAGCTAGTTACCTATAAAATGCACTATGTAAACAAGACGAAGATTATCAATTTACTGTAATTCTAGCGTTAGTAATAAATAAAATGGATATAACCATTCATAATGTTAGTAGTCTACAATATTTTAAAACCTGTCATTTCAGCAGTTTATCTATAAACATTGTCCAATTTCAACAAAATGATTCCGGCTTGATATTCCGCAAGACATCGCTTGTATACATTATAAATAACTTCCCGAGCGGAACCGGGTATTGTCTTGCTCATTATATGGAATTTTTGTTGCATTTGAATGTTAATAAATCCGCGAAATGTAACAAATACGGTAAAATTGTTATTGATGTTTTTACAATGACAATACATATGACAAGTGTAATGAAAATGAAGTTACCAGGGTCGAAAAAAGTTTCTAGACTTTTTTGCCAAGATAATAATTTGCTAGCTAAGAATTGGTGATCATTTACTAAATTTGGTCTTCGAATACAATTTAATGTGCAGTTGTTACTAAAACAGCTACCTAGTACTATTGTAATGGTAGAATAATTTTTTTTGGTGATCAGTAATTTTTTTTGGTAAGAGAGGTTAGGGTGGTCATTATATTTAACCCCTAAATATATTGTTGTAAACCGGCTCCAGATTGTTTCGAAATCCTCAATGAGCGAGTAGGTATGACTAGTTAATCTTACCTAGTTTTTTTTACCAGAGAGAATACGCTCGCAAGGCGTCTAAAAAATTCCACTACGTCTATATATTCCAGCATCTTAACTAGTAGGACCGGTTTTTATTTCAAGCTTCATCGTTTAGGATTGATATTCACGCATACCTACTTATGTAATGACGCGCACTCAAATTCCGAGTTTGATTTAAATTAAATTCAGTAAATGACGAAAATATATCCATTTATTTGTCGGTGGTTGTTTGAAACTTTATATGATATATACTTTATATGGTTTCATAAATAAAGTATATGTGTGGGTCAAAAAAAATATACAAACTTTTATTACTGACTATATTGTCATGTGCATACTCGTTGAGAGGGTTCCAACAGGCCCACACGACGAATTTTTCTGTGTATCGACCCTATATCTCCATCATCAGACCAGCTATAGATGGTACCATACTACATAATTACTATTGTAACAACTAGATCGTGTAATAACAAGATTGACAATAAATAAATGATTTTGATCATGATTGTGGAAAAAAAAACGAATAACCTATAGAAGGTTATGCGTTTTTTTTACTTTTGGACTTCTGTAGACAGAAGTGTTTATAAGTATATATATATTACGTTTAAAATGCATCGATGATTAAACTTAAACTGAATGAAAAACATACTTAAATAAATGCTAAACAGAGACAAACTCATAGGTCGAATTTTGGAGGAGGCAACACAGAGCCACGAAGTTGTATTTTTGTATTAACCAGGCAACCTGTTTAGCGTCCTCATGCGCCTGCTGGTGCCCGCGGCTCCATCCGCGCATATTTTAACTGGGTAATTTATAGCAGTCAACCCTGAATGTACATTCAAAAGATTTTTGAAATTAAATGAGTAGTTTTCGACCTGCTACATACAAACATTTCCTTTATGTATTACAACTTGGTTACTCAGGGTACTAGGAGGAGCTTGCCTAGATGAGACTGGAATGGTGAAATAAAGTCAGAAAAGGTATAGCTTCTTTTGATGAAGCTCAGTTCGAGAACCTGGACCAAAAGCGCTATATACGGAAGACTCGCTCGACCCAAGCCCGCATACGCATTCTTACAGTAAAGTAAAATAATTTTTTTTTCTATGACAAGAGCCAGTTGTGCTTACTGCACACAATGCGACCGAACATTTAAAACTATCTCATCAGAGATAATTTAAACGGTCGCCGTCGTCGGATATGACAGGGAGGACTATAGGTATTACAACCAGGTAACTAGGCTTAACATTTCCGTAAGCCGAGCGTACGCGGTCATAAATTTAATCGAAGGGGACTGACGCAAGGGCCGCGACCTCAACTAATTAGTTAGGAACCGAACGAGACTATAATTGCACTAATCACGAAATCGTGAAGATGGCCGATTTCCGAGCTGATTGACCACTTGGTGACCTTTGTTGCATAGACTAGACGCGTGGACTGTCGGCGACACAAGTCGCCACAATTATACACCAATAATAACAGTTTCTTACAATATTTGACCATACAGTTTTCATAATTAATCTTAGAGCGCCTGGGAGTCCGGGCTTTATTCGGCGTCGTTAGCGAGAACCCGGAGTAATCGACTTTTCCCGGAAATGAAACTTAGCTAGATCGATTTTTCGCTCCCGTAAACCCACCGTATTTTAAACCTGATGGAAATCGTTGCAGCCGTTTTTAAGAACCGATTTACAAATATTTTCTTTCTTTCTATACAACTATTGCTTTTATAGGATAAAGTCTTTATTCCAGTTTTATCAAACGGCCCTTAGGCGGATTTTGCATTACGGGCGGGTAATCTTCTTACCTTTTTCCTCTTTCTTGCTGTTTAACCTAGGTAACCAGTAATAAATATAGAACAGTTCTTATTCTTATTCAAAGTGTCTAAATCAGGTCAGATTCTAAGAATCGATTGTGCATCCAAAATATCAGGATTTCTGAGCATTTACTTAGACTGAGTTCGTAGGTCGGCAGGCTGCGGTCGAGTTCTGTTTTGACACATTCAGTAAGGAACTCACTTCTTCCACGGGAAAGGCTACATTATCAGGCTCACCGCGGTTGCCTTTTTAACCACCGACGCAAAAAGAGGGGTGTTACATGTTTGACGTATCTATGTGTCTGTCTGTGGCATCGTAGCTCCTAAACGAAGGGACCGATTTAAATGCTTTTTTTTGTCCGAAAGCTGACGCATTCAACTTGGTTCTTAGCTACGTTCCATCAAAATCGGGTCAACCGTTTTTGAGATATAGAAACTTTGAAATGAAAAGAAGAAGTTTTTTAACTTTTCTAAGTTGTAATTATTAAGATAAAGAGGTCAGTACCTAATAGTTTGGCATTATTAAGCTAGCTATTGTGGGACTGTCGTGCTAGTTATTTTGACGTTCTTAAGGTAGCAAATTTTGCATTCTTAAGGTAGCTATTTTGGTACCTATTTTATAATTTAGCTACATTGGCACCATTAATGCACGCGTATGCACGGAACTGTACATGCGATCAAAGATTATCATAACCGGTCGCCATCGGCGATTATGCTAATTAGTTAAACACGAGCCGGTATAAAGAGCGCATTGTAAGTAAAATGACTAATTTATTGAGATATCTAGACAGGCGACACCTACTTTAAGTCTAATAACAGTATATTAACTTCTGGCTCTGATTGTGCACGGGTTTGTGCTTTCATAATTACGAGGCGGTATTTTTAACAGCAGTTATTAGGAGCCCGTTTTTAGGTAATAAATTAGTTTAAAATACTAAAGCAACAAATTTATTTGGCCTAGCTAATACGTGTCTGAGCTAAGAATTTATTTTGAGTAGGATAATATTATAGTAGATAGTGCTTGCGACTTGGGTCTTGGTTTGGTTTTCGCTGGACATAGCGTGAAATTATCTTTGTCTAACGTATCGCTTTGGTTAATACACTCTTCGGTAGGTTAATACGTTACTTTTAGTTTATCGGATACACTGATAATCAGCGTTGTTGCACTCTTCTCGACTCATGCTGAGTCGACTCCTTTTTTGAAGCAAAACTAGATTCCTTTTCTAGATTTAAAGCCTTATGTGATTTATATTCCTGTTGTAGTTCCAAAATAATTATATTCTTTTCTATTCCATTATTTTCAAAATATCTGTATTGTATCTACAAATGTATGCCTTCAGTGCTGTTGTATCCACTGAACTCTGAAAGTTTTTGGCAATCTTACCATGGCATGTATTAATACTAAATTCGTAATAACTTCTCGCAAATGTTCGTAATAAACGAAGGTGCGTCTCCTTCTGAAGGACTTGTACTAGTGGGCGGTAAACGTCGACAAACCCGTTCGTGATGACACCCGAGGCAGGCCGGTTTGCGCCGTTAGCTTGCCGCTTATTAGTTACAGTAACGCAGCCCTGAGGCTTACTGACGAGACGTTGAATACCTACAGTATTGTATTCTTCTTCTTCTTGGTCGCATCCTTGATCATGTCTGAGGTTCGTGACGTCTATTCTATGGGCGACTCTTTCAACCACTGCTCTCTGTAGTATTGGATTAATGAAGTCTAATACCGGCCAGTTCTTATTATAACGTATGTCTGAAAAATCAAGAAAACTGTTACGCCGTTTGGGTAGTACATAAATAGTAAGTATGGGTTTACCCAGATTTTTCTTTAGACGGAGCAGCCTCAAAAAATCTGTTCGTAATTTGCTCATAGGCGTACCGCCCTCCTGTCAGTAAAGCTCCTCCAGGGAAGGCGCATTGCCAGTCTTTATAAGTCTTAACTCCTGTTGTCCTCGACATGGCCGTTCCACGCGGCGTTCTTCCCGGCGCGCAAAATCATGGTCCTCGCCATGTGAACCGATCTTGCAATGTGTCAAAATTTTTCGTGCATTACATTAGCTTAGCACAGGTAAAGTGGGCTAGATTACGATCACAATTACTTTTATCAATCTCTTTGTCCTCATCAAAAGGTTCTTATCTGCATCATCACAACCTCATAATGCTAAATGTAATTAAATATGTATTAAGTAGGTATGTATGTAAATTGTATTGCCTGTTTCAAAATTCATTTACATATCCCTTCGGTGTTTCTAAAGCCATAGTTTGCCACCGTACAGAAGTCAATTAGTTGTTGCTCTGACACATTTGTCATTAAAATAAAGACACAAGGCCACCCGCTAATCTGCCTAGTGCCGAGTTCAAAAACATCTTTACACGTGCTGGATGTTGAATTTATACATAAATTAGAATCCGGATACGATGTCGAAGATTTTTAATACTTACTCAGAACTTTCACCTCCCTTTGCATCACTTAAGGAGTCATTTTCCTTTCCTTCCTCGGGACTGAATCCACCATGTTCAATAGCGTCACAAGAAATTCAGCTCTTTTTAAGTGTGATAGGGAATATATGAAAGAGACAGGCACATCTTCTTAATTTATAATATTAGAATGAATATTGGCATTATGCTAACCGACTGCAATGCACTATCAAAGTGGCAGGAGGAATATAAGACAACTTATAGAACATAGTTATGCATTGGCTATCTAACTTGCCTAAACGTTTTATAAACTACGGAAAAGAAACCATTGAATTGTTATACCAAATAAACACAAGAAGTTAATAATACGCTTTTAGCCTAATGATTAGACCTTCTGTAACAATAGAAACCAGCCATACAAATTCTGAATTTCAAACTTGGTTGTTTCATTGATTGGCAACTTTCGAAGTTCCAATCCAAGTTCCCTTTTGGTCACGCACGTATTTGGCCTCTTAATAAGGGCTTGCAAACTAGCCCTTTGAGGGTCATTTCGGAGGCCATATCCGACAGCCGATGTCGACATTTTGGAATAACGTAACTTGCTACTTGCGTTGAACCAAGTGCAAAAAGTAGAAAACGCTAGCAGATTACATATGTACTAAGGCGAGAGGATCCCATTAAGATTTCTAGCAGCTAACATTAGACAAATTGAGGAGAGATAATGTATATCTCAATTTACAATGAATGAAGTCGTGTCAAATAAAGCTTATAATCTTTCTAAAGAAAAATGTTGCTAATAAACCGCTAATAACATCATTGATCGGAGATTTGAGGTCGTACGATCCCAGAAGCTAGGTTCTAGAGTGAAAGTTGATTGATGAGATCACACAAGGTCTGCAATCAAACTTGTTCCTAGCTGGCTTAATGGGAATTTATGAACATGTTTTGATTTCGATGAAGTCTTTAGCTCGTCTAGAATGATACGTTATATGAAAATTATGCAATTTAAAATTAAATGGTGTCAGGTTTTACGACATACTCGTACCATAGGATTAGATATTGCGCTCAGATCCCTAGATCGCATCCTACATTAATTATCAGTTTGACCCACTGTGTGAAAACTGCGGAAAAAACTTCAAGATCCAATGCGTCTAAAATATCTTACTAGTGTAGTGAAAAACCTTATCCACGAGCCAGGTGAAATTCAGTCTCATTTCAATGTCATACAGACCGTGAAAGGGAAATACTTTTCTCACTTTACTTATCTATGCTAATCCTAACAGAAGATTTAACACAACAAAGATAAATTAAAAAAAAAACGTCTACAACTACCGTCTATAATTTCGTAGCGCTAAGCTCGTAGCCGATACATACATACATACATATATAATCAAGGCTATTTCTCGGAGGGGTAGGCAGAGATCACGGATTTCCCGTTGCTGCGATCTTGACAAACCTTTCTTGCTTCGTTCACTTCCATTACATTCTGCATACATGCTCGTCGGTTAAGGGTACTCTTGACCTGACCTTTCTTCAGCATTAGCCGAATAACGTGCGAAAAACCGTTTTTTAGAGGAAAGTGTCTATACGATCAAAGCGCTCACCTAACGGGTTCCTCGCGCTGAAAGTTAAAAGATCATACCGTAATAAGTCATCCATTGATCCAATAACATTATCAAACCCGCAACGACTATCGCGAATTGACCGTCTGTTTCCGCGAACCGTCGCTTAAGCAGCGTGGTGTTTACGCGCGGTAGCTCGTGTTTACAAACAGTAATATTGTTTACACGCCGCCTGACATAGTGGGTGCAGGCCACCGCGTCATACGCGTCGGCATTCGTCACCGCCGCCTCAACCGCCCAATCCCGACCAATTGCGTCTCATTTCCCCAATAGATCGTGGCACAATTGATAACCGCAAATGTTTTTAATTTAGCTCGGCTTGATATTTGCCTTGATATTCATGTAAATAATTAGTCCTTTAAGAGAGAGATTTTTTCATGTGACGTCACGATTTTAGTTGCGTGTTGCTCCAATGCGAATGTTTTGGACTAGTTAACGATCGTATTGTTTGACGTCATGCTAGGAGGCGTGTCAAGAAATAAATAAATTAACTATACCTGGTTTTTAAAAGTCCGCGACTAGGTCGAAGTTCAAAGCCATTGGATTTTTCCGTTTTGCAGGCATGTACTGTGATTATATATTCTACACGTGTTTCGTGACCGAAAGATATTAATATACATTAAACCGAACGTCATTTGTTTAACCGATCATATTGTCAAGGTGACCTATGATTTTATCTTTAGGTATACTGAGTAAACTCTGACTCACATTTATTTGCTTAATTTTTCAAGAGAGCAATTAAGCTACTTTTATGGTTCACGTGTTACTTATATAAATAATTTTAATTAACATATCTAATAAGATATCATAATATTTGTTATACTTAGTTTTAAATTTAAACAGACGACCAGTCATGAAAGTAAATGAAGCAAGAAAGGTTTGTCTATATCGTTGCAAGTGGACCTATGTATGTAAATTTTCGGATTGGCGGACATAATGGACTCGTAAACGTCATGATAAAGGACCTGTCACACATCAGCATCATCTTATTTGTCATTCTCACTATGTAATTCCCAGTTCTATAAAAAAAAACTTAAGAGGGCCGAGGCTACATTTAAATTCAAATCGGCAATTAAGGAACAGGATACCTGGCGTGGTAGGTACTACCTATATTTGAAGACAATTTTCTCTGAAAATTATGATAGATCGTTGGCGCTTCTTGACAATTCTTGTGCATTAATGAAGGGAATGTATGTTTCAGTTTCATGTTAGGTATAACTAGAATGACCTATTGACGTACAGATGTCGTAAATTATTGACATAAACACATAGGTGTGTGTAATATAAGGCGTGTCACGTTGTGGTCCTGCAAAATATTCAAATTTCAGGGTTGCGACCACCGTCCAAAAAAAGTTAACCATTGGTTTTAAGTACAAACGCCAGCACAGTTAACTGACCACCCGTGCACTTTATGTGCATTGTAATAAGTTTTAATATAAATTCTGTATGGTCAGTTAACCGTGTTGGCGTTTGTACTTATTCATTTATTTTCTTGATTTTTTATAGATTCATAAATACGAGCTCAAACAAATATTGAAATTAAGCAGTTTTCAACTTTAAACTCGCTACTGCTGCAAAACTATAAAGTTAAATTTGAACTGTTCTTTACAATCGAAATGAATTCATATAAAACGTAACTTTTAACTTTTTGAAATTATATCCGTTTAGACGAAAATATAATAATATATAGGTATTCCGATTCCTGCAAGTTTCATTACCACAGCATATCTAGATTTAAAATTATCGAGCGACCGAGAAAATAATAAAACTGTGAAAATGAGCAATTGAATGCGGGAATGGCAATAAGCTTCATCCTTTTCTCTTTGTCTTCCAAAATGATTTACATATCATATATCATACTTTCTGGTCCCTATCTTACTTAGTTTTCATCAGAGTACCATTGTGAGCAAAAACTAGTGATGTTTTTTAATATATATAACATTTGTAAGGTTTTTCTGGGACAAATTAATAATCCTGTGCTTTTCTCACAAATAACAATAACGAATATATACTTAGGTATATATGATCTAAATCAATCGTTATAAGGTAAGGTGGGGTAAGACTAACATAGATATATTTAGGGAAACCTAAAGAATGTTCAAGCAGCAAGTGTTTACCCACTAAAGGGGTAAGACTAACAGCAGCCTTTTATTACCTTTTATCAAGCAAAATAAGGGTCATTTTCGTATCTATGTGTATTTTTATTCATATGGGGGAAGCCTAACATATCATTAAAATCAGGGGTGTAGAACCAGCCGATCGATTTTTGACTTTCGAGCGCTCGAAAATCAAATAAAAGTAAATAGCTAGTAGTGTCAAAATGGCAGGCACTTACTTTATAACATTAGAATTGAAAACGAGTGGTCAATACCATTCTTTTTTCAATTTTTTATCGCTATTTCAAAATAGCATTTCATAATTTTTGACAGTTTTCGAGTGTAGAGTCGAGCGCTCGAAAGTCAAAAATCGGTCCCCAAGGCAGTCTTATATAAAACTTAGAGAAATAAGTACTGTATAAAATATAGTTCCTACCAAAAAAGTTTATTACATCTGTTTGGGATAAGACTAACATATGTTTGTCTGTCCCAGATGGACTGAGCCTTACCCCACCTTACCTTATATAAAGCGCACTCATTTATGAAAATCACTAACAAATTATAACGCCTCGAAAAGCGGAGCTAATGCTACAGACACGCTAGAGGAAAACGCGACTTCTCTCATTCAAATTGCCGTATCAGTGTTTAAATTAAAGCTCACTTACGTCGTTCTAGAGCGGTGACGTCAAACGGTGACCAACTCACATTCCGACCTCCAAGCTGTGTTGTGTAGGTATATTGTGTTATATGTTAATATACCTAGCGCGACTCGAAAGGCGGCCGGCCTTGGTGTATACTTGAATATTGGCGAACGACGAAAATAATAATTTAATGATTCAATTTTCTGAGACGCCAAGAATTGAAAATCTTGTATTTTTTTCAATGAAACAACTGTGGCACATGATCGTACCTGGGCTGTTATTCGCTAAGTGTTAATGCGGCTCACCCCGGCGTTCACCCGTCACGAAACTAGACCTCTACCTACGCTTGGTCACTACGCATCGCGGTGTCATGATATATTTGTGGGTGAGCGTTGAGGTGAGCTTAAAACAAGTTACAGAATAGGGGAGCTGCTTGAAGGTAAGCAATCATCGTAGCCTATGAACGATTGCGAACGCGTTGGTTCATTGACTTGAGGATGCTACGAGTTGATAGAATGTCCGCCACTCTCACTCAACCCGGCACATCCCCTTGATCTCATACAGTGTAGAAAATCGGTCTCTCTATGATGTGTTGCGTACCTTGACGGTTTTGTAAATATAATAATAACATTGATTAACTGTAAACTTTTACGAAGCAGAATCGTCTGCAAACTAAATTATATTTCTCAATCAAAGTGCATGCTACGAACGGGATTTTTTACATTAAAAAAAATAAAAATGGTAATGACATTTCAGTTGAATAAAGTCCTCTCAGCCTCATTTATTAAAAGTTAGTTTCCTCGTGCTACTAGAGCACTTACACGTGCCTAGTCGCAGTGTGTTATTTCGGCCCGGCCGCGGCCAAGCGTAGTTTATGTGTTTATTCAAGAGCGTCATTCGAGAGATACGGCAAAGAATTCATAAAAATTCC
Source organism: Epinotia bilunana (assembly GCA_947049275.1). Lineage (NCBI taxonomy): Eukaryota > Metazoa > Arthropoda > Insecta > Lepidoptera > Tortricidae > Epinotia > Epinotia bilunana. Next base: position 18,283,550 of record OX346257.1, read on the forward strand.
TATACAAAATTTCTGTATGCTTTTAGAGAAATGATTATTTTTGTGAAATGTCAATGACCTCAAGGAAATTTTAATAGTTTTTTTTAAATAGGAAATGTACGAGGAGCTGTAATGTTATAAGATATTTAAGATTTTCTTATTTTTTCTTTTTATTGATTTTTTAATTTAATCTTGTTTCGGTCGCATTTTATTCTTCATTATGAATATGAACAGTATGAATATGTATAGTTCTTTATTATTTCCTAAAAATTACACGCGACAAAAACAGGGGTAGAGATATAGCTTTTCTAAGTATTTTAGACATTTCTATGGAAATAGGGTTGTCCAAATATAACCATAAAAATAAATTAAGTACAAACTATCGATGTCGTCATCCAATCATCACAATGTATTAAAATTTCTTCTGATGGTAATACGACGGTACGATGTTGTTATCTTCGTTATCGTCAGTATCTACTTCAAATTCACTAAAGGGCAACATCAGAATATTTTTTCATGAAGAAGTACAGTCAAGTGCAAAAATATGTATCGATAACATCGTCTCATAAATAACTACCAAAACCTTAATCCGCTGACATAAGAGTTATAGGACATATTTATGAGTAAGTTCAGTTGTATGCACCCATATTTTTACACTTGACTGTACGGTATCCATAGTCGATTTTAAAAGATGCAGATCTTTTTCTGGAATAGCACAATGTTTTCTTTTTTTTGTCTAACACTAACTGACATAGTCGACAAAAGAGGGTCAGAAGAATATAAAGCTCGGTGAAACAAGTCAAGGATATTAATTTTACGGTCTAAGGATCATGGGCACTTTTGTATGGAAATTGGGTGTAGCAGCAGTCTTGAAACAAGTATCATTAAAAAAGTATAAAATTGTACATAATTTCTTACTATGACCTCAAATACCTAGCTCACCGGAGAACATTAATATGACCATATGTATGAATACAAAATGATATCACCGCAAAATGTGTAGGTTAAGAAAAGAGAATCTATGATTTTCGCACCACGTATTAATATTTTGTGAACCGCGACGGTCATAACCTCCTGAGACCCAGGGTACGCTTTAGTGCTTTTTAAGGAACTGTACCTACTCCTCTATCATACAGTATATACTATATACTAGTAAACTCTATTATCATCATCATACCAATCGAAATACGTCCACTGCTGAACATAAGCCTCCTTCAAAGAGTGCCACAATTACCGTTCCTGCACCACCCGCATCCAGCGGACTCCCGCGAACTTCGACACTCTTTTACATAAGTAGTTGTATTAATATTCTCTATTGATAATAGAGTCGCGAGCATAACAATTGAGCACTTCGTTGCCGTATCTACATCTGTTACTAACTAACTGTACGTTCCCTTTTCTACATTTTTTAATTACTAAAAGAACCGCGCCGTCGGCCGTGGCGATTATAATTTTATAGTCGCCGGTCCGACCAAAAATTTCCGCCTAAACGGGAGCCGGTAGAAAGCTGCCGTTGCAATTTCGCTCGTCTATACCACTATGCGATTAATAAGAAGAGCATTAAACATCTACGCAGCCCGTACTAAGTTACGACCTTCTGTTTCAGCTAATTTCAAACTAAGTATAATATTGAATCTTATAGGATTGGACATAAGTCTTAGAGTGACTTTAGTCGTGGCTGTACACATGTGGGTCAGTGGCCCATGGAGACTAATCTGTGAACTAAAGCGCATCTTTTGATAAACGTCAGTTAGTTGGGAAATGACACTCTTCCGCCGACTATGCTCGCCACAATTTGAAGAATGTACGGCCCAATGTCGAGTAGGTTAAAGTTGTTTACAATGGCTTGGAGCAAAGCTCCGAATTGAAAACTACGAGTAATTTCGGCCCTTGCAGTCGAATCAGTAGCCCAGCGATTCCCTCTTTAAGTTGCTAAACTTAAGATGTATACTTATGTCTCATTCAAAACTACGGGAAAGAAATTATAACGGATAAAGCCAAGCAAAACCGAAAAAAATACAAGAATAGAGAAAATGTAATGGTCACACGGTCCAGTGTTGTGAATACTACGAAACTATTCGTACTAAAAGAAAATATGACAATCAAGTGCTGATACCGAGTGTCAGAGTGTCTATATTAATACTAAAACGAGAAGCCTACATCATCCGCGCGAGTGCGAACGGGAAAGATGTACAAATCGTAGCACCAACTAGTACAGGCGACGTTGCCAATGCGAGCGCAATTATTTGTTTGGGACTGAAAGAAACTTCCACGTGTATGGTTCGAGAAAAAATCTCATACGAAGCTTGATGATACCTAAATTGAAGGGTGTTACTTAACAAATAACAGTGCGGATTTTGGTCAATAAAATTGATACATGTAATTGTGGTGTGGTTTCGTCTCCATACCTATAAGTACAAACGTCTTTAACGCAGCACCAACAGCAACAATGATGTACGTTGTAGTATCCGTAGAATTGTATTGTAGAATGGTCCGACGGCGCAAGGTCAATGACGAACACGCAACATACAATATGTATGAGTTACATAATGAGTGCTCGCCCGCTATAGATAGTTAGGTACCATGATAAATAAAACACGTGCAGTGTAGGCGGTCGCTTCGCTGACGAACAAAATAATCGAGACGAGATAATTTTCTCTCATTTGCTTCCTGCTGGTTTTCATTGTGCCAATCTACGATGTCACTTATTCAATTGCCTTCCGTGTATCGACGAAATGGTGCTACAAAGTTTATTAAACGTATCTCTAGGGCTGCGTGAGACGCCATCCGAAGACAGCGCAAACCCCATTGAACGTTATTTTAAGTGTTCACTGGAGCGCTTACCTAATTGGCAAAGTGAATTGATAAAACTGATGCAACTGAACCTGATTTTTGCATCATTTTGAAAGGTCTTTGGAATGCAAGTGAAATGTACAAAGAGTTCAAGATTAATAATAAAAGTCATAATTATTATAATAATTTATCGTTTTTATTTGGGCTGCAGGCGCAAGTGATATTGTATTTTGTAGATAAAAGATCGCGTGCGCACTACATACAATTTACGTTGGATTTCTTTACGTCATCACAGCAGTGTCCTTTACGGCATTTAACTACGGTCTGTTGTGTAAACGAGTGATGTTCGATTCGTTGGTATTATTCCGCTGTTTCTTCTGGTTTACAGACATAAATATTCAAATCAGGATATTTTAATACAAAGTATCTCCTATACAATCATGTTTTCCATATCGGTATTGCGTATAATAGAATTATACGTGTATAAAGTAGGCTTTAAACCTGCGTATATATGGTTGAATGGCTTTCATAAAAAGCGAGCGAGCCTCGGCATACTCGTTCTTACCATCTTCGTTGTATTATTTCCAGCTATCATAGAGTGAAGGCGCGCTGTCTACTAAACAGTTTACATTATTAGAACCACACACACACCTGAGTAAAACTCTTCTATTTCTTGAGCGTTTTTCACAAATTTTATATGATTTACCTGTATTGTTAAAGTGCTTCAATAATACGCAAATTTGTACTACTTTTTGTATGTAGGGGTACATTCAATGCTAAAAAGAACCTTGATTGTTTAAGACTTGGCCTCTTTTTTACATGGAATGTTTTTTATGGGATAAATTTGACATTATCATTTATCAGATTATTTTGATATTCAAATCAATCCTACCATTGCTAGCGAATTAGATAATGAATGACGTTAACTATGTAACGGATTTAGAAATAAAGTAAACTAATGTTAGAACCGCCTCGCTGCTCGATGCTGACGCCCGTGAACCCTACGCAAGAGTAAACTACGACATTTTAATGACATTGGCCGTCTATTGCGCTCGTCTGACATTTGCTGCACCAACCTTGTGTAGACAGGCCTTAGCGGGGTTACCTGTTCTATAAAATTGTAGTTTTATCACCACTAAACGTAGCATTTAGATCTCGTTTCATCTTAAGATGTGATCTTTTCAAGGTTGTAGTGAACTTGTTTCGATGCTTTAATACTACGATCGAACTGCCTAGGGTGACGATGACACGAGGTAAAGGTATACTACAACCTTTACAGGCCCAACTTTGTCTATTAATACGTACGGCAAACAACAGTCACTACCTCTTATACTCTCTTATGTCATGCAGGTATCAAAATTTTCACAGACTAGAGACATAGTTTTGTCGACTTTTTAAAAGTTATAAATTGTACCTGTACCTAAGGTATAAAACTTAATTTTGGACGCGATGAAGCTTCGAACTGTTTGTTGACGTATCCTCACTGTTTGCTACTTTCATTATAAAATAATAAATATAATTCCAGGTAACTCAGGGTACCTACAAGGGTTTGAGAAAAATGCAAAAATAAAACTTTCCTCGAAATAACAGGACTGATTTAATGAACGGCGTCGTTTCAGTTATAAAAAAAATACAAAATGCAAAATGCTCAAGCGGCATCCTCGCCCTTTACGGTGCGACCTTAGCATAGTATTGGGATTGGGCATGTGTTTATAGTTCGTTCACCATCTTGGAGACAGATGCGAACGCTGTCACGTCGGACAAATTGACTCGTTACTTTCTTATTGAGCGCAGTCAAAGTTTAGAGAGCACGAAGTGAGGATGATTCCTCGAGGTTTTCTAACGAGGTCAGGCCGCTTGCATTTTCAAAAATCTGTAAATAGATATTGTAGGGATGCATTGTTTACACGCAAAGAAAGAAAACGTAGCAGTAGTCAGTAACGTAACGTGACGACCACTTTAGCCTAGTTGGTACCCTGCCTACGAAGCAAGAGGTCCTGGGTTCGAATCCCGGTAAGGGCATTTATTTGTGTGATGAGCACAAATATTTGTTCCTGAGTCATGGATGTTTTCTATTTATTTATCTATATAAGTATGTTTATCGTCGTCTAGTACCCATAGTACAAGCTTTGCTTAGTTTGGGACTAGGTCGATTTGTGTAAGATTGTCCCCTAAAATTTTTTTTTTTTTAGTTATCGCAAGTTTCAAATACTCTCGATTGCCTTATCGGAAGATAAGAACCGGCTATAAAATAAATTAAGGCTATTGGCGCGCTTTTCCAACATGAGATATTTTTTGGAATCTTGGACTTTTAACGTCGATCAATAAAAAATACGTGGATTGAGTTGGAGATTTTCAAACTAAAATAGAGGCGATGTATTCTCCTAAAGAGGGTAAAGAAAACTTGTATTCTAGTGGCACAATGTACGGTCCGTGATCGGTATCGCATTTATTTTCTCGCTTTGCTCTTTATGTAGTGACGCACTCTGAGAGGTCGTCGACCTCACTGCAGCGCGGGCGCATGGACGAGTGCAACCTTGGCTGGCATTCACAACGCCTACCCACCACTCGCCTGATAACAACCAGTGTAAATGTGGTCTCCGACTACTCGTAGTTGTTCAGAATTTATGTCTCATGATATAGTAGATGAGCAGAGAAGTGAGTCAAATAGACTGTGAATAACCTAGACCGGTGAAGCAAGACGACTTTTTCTAACCGCCGATTCCTGAACTTGGACTTACGCGCAATTATACTGCCCTAATTTAGTGGTTGCCATTGAAACGTAAACGTTTAGTTATTATTTTAGTAGGTATTTTATTTATATTAAATATATCGTCAGGACCCATGACACAAGCCTAATTGTTATTGAGCGTACTATGGGGCTAGTTCAGTTTGTGTAAGGTCCGTAATATTAATTAATTTATAATATTGTTTAATTTGTTTAGTCATTTTTAAACTGTAATACTCCCGATTTTGTTTTACTGGCCTATAATACAGTGCAGTACAGTAATGGTGAGGTAGGGCACAGCGAAATGTCATCCCGCTGGAATTTGGAGCAGCCCAACTGGGGAAGTACCTCCGCCTTGCAGAAGACCACAGCCATAATAACACTACTACTTGCTCTGTAGTAGTGTTGTGTTCCTGGAGGTGAGCAAGGTCGCCAGAGCTCCCGAGGCTGCGTTGTGTTGAGAGCGAGGCAATTTGTTCCTTCAGCTGTCAACACGGCGAATCCTCAAACATATCAATGGTCGGCAACGCCCATGTTACTCCTTTGGAGTTGCATCCGTCTATAGGCCGCTTAACATCAGACGGGCCTGGCAAACACGCGTACGGGCCGTACGCGTGTTTGCCACCGTCGTTTTATAAAAAAAACAGACGTAATTGAAACGCGAATGTTTTTATTTTTTAACCAAAGGATGAAGAGTTCACAGTTGCAGCTAACAGCCGTAATTTTTGTTCGATAACATGACGAGTAGAGCCCGGACTGCACGCATTCAGAATTCCTTTTCCTGCCCTCCTCGTCCCGCCCTTGCCTGTTTCAGTTATTGTGTATGTATTTATTTAAGTATGTGTACCTATGTATTATTATACTTAATTTGAATCGTATAAAATTGCTAAACACATCACAATAAGCGACAAAATGACGACAATGAATATTATTTGGTTTGTATTAAATTATTTTCAACCTATCGCAACAAATAAAAACGGTATAGTAGCGAATCGTCAGGTGATAGTCGTGGCCCGTTTCCCACAGCGGGTGGCCCCACTTTCACCCTTTTAAAGAAAAAAGACTTGTTTAACACTAATATCTTAATCAACATAAGCCTTTTTAGGAGTAGACTGGCTACCACCCTCCAAGCCACGTGGACGCAACAAGTGTAAGGCAGAGGGCGCACGCGTGGACGAGCCCGCCCGAGCCCTTTCGTACTTTTCCACTAAGTGAAATTTTATGTTCGTCAATTGTCTGCGGACGTTCGGAATTTGAAATTCAATACGACTTTCATCTGTCTAACGGGATTGTAGTCCCTTTGTAAACGGTACTCTACTGATACATCACTCACAGATTTGACAATAAATGATATTTATCTATCTATCTACTCAAGTCAGTTTTTTACTAATACCTACAACGTATAAACCAGTGAGCGTGTGCCTATATGTTTGTCTGTCAGAGCAATCGTAATAATTCTATCGCAGTTTTTTTTTATTGAGTCCAATGATGAGAGGTTCTTCTAAGCCAAGGGTGATTATATGTACACAGAAACAGGAGTTTTCGTACCATTACTTCATCCTTTAGGGTAATTTACAAGGTGGAGGTGGAACCAACAACAAGGTAGAACAAAATCGTGTAACTTAATTGGTAGCTCCTGAAAAATGTAAGAAGAAGATGTTTTCTGAAGATACCAAGTCCTTCATTTTAACAGCTGTTCGGTAACACGCTTAACGAATGCCGCATTATAAGAAAACAATTGAACCTTTTCCACACAGTAGGTACGGCATAACCTTTGCTCGCCCCAACAGCAACACATACTTATCAATCGTTGCTGTAAGGTTCAAGCATGCATGCAAGCATTTGATTGTAAACTGAGTAAACACATAATTAAGCAAATTCAGGCTCTATATCAATGTAAATAAGTGCTGGGAACGCATGCCTTATTAAAATCTAACTAGATTAGTAACCGATATTTTTAACATTATCGATATATGTAGGGCAACCTTGAGAAAATTGAATTACATAAAAAATTTGGGTATTGTGGTATTTCCGCGATTATCATATCCTGGCCCCGTATCATGGTCGGCCTTATTATCTCGTTCCATCGAACGGTGTCAGCCATTGACAGACGCTCTATCTTGTCACTTATCACGTGATATGGCCGACCATGATACGGGGTCTGGTGTTAGATAATGTATCTTTATTTACGTTATTTTGCTACTGCGCAGTGTACGAGTGTCCTATTGTGAACTGTTTATTAATACAATGTTTTCTACATTTTTGAGTTATCAGATCACACATGAACGTTGTCTATTTTCCGCGTTTTTGCTCATTACATAATCAATTAGCACTATAATTTGCATAGCACTTTTTAGACTTAATATGACATTTCTTTAAGAAATGTAACAATATAGCTAAAATTACCCACGCCCATGTTACTCCTTTGGAGTTGCATGCGTCTAGAGGCTGCGGTGTCCGCTTACCATCAGGCGGGCCGTACGCTTGTTTGCCACCGTCGTATTAAAAAAAAACACTAACAACTCTTTTATGAAGCAAGATCATTTTGTAAATATACTCACCAGCAATAAATTTGGCCCAAATTAGAAAAATGCATTTAATTATTTAAAACATTATTTAATCTATTCAATTTATAGTTTGAAATTCGAAAAGTTTTTGGGCCAAATTTTCTGCCGGTCAGTGTAGTTGACAAACAATCACAGTTTTAGTTTTACTATCCCGCAATCTAGTATCTAACGCGTAATAACCAGCGGATAATCAAAATAGGGTAAAAGCCTCGTAAAGGCTCGTTTTAATTGAGATCAAAGCGTCGAAAGCAGCGAATGTCGCAGATCGGCGCCGCAATTACGCTACAATTACGCAGCGGAGCGTAAACGGCATGTAATTAAGATCCGCGCCGGTTGCGTAAGAATAACTCCCACGCGTAAACGTAAGGGTGTGTTTCTCAGGAAAATGCAACCGTGTTCCAAACGCTGTTCTTAAGGCGTGGTCCCATGCCGATTTTTGGTATATATGGGTACATATTAATTTTCTATTGAGCGAACTTAAAGCAATCGATAATTTTTTTAGTAGTTTTGCTAAGTTGAAGATCCAAATCGACCGCGGCATATCTTGCCCCAACATCGCCTATAACCGCGGTGTCGAGTGACTAATCTATTCCTGGTACAAATATTACAATTTTAATTTAATATCACAATTTAAAAGACAGCTACGGAAAGCGGTAGAAATGCCGAAATGCTTTTCTTGAGAATGGCCCCCAAAAGTAAGGAAGTCCTTACTTTTGGGGGCCATTCTTTTTCATTTGCTTTTCTTGACGCTACATTTCATGACAAGTGTCTGAAAATCGTGTGGCCATTATCGGCTGAGTGCGGTTTAACTAAATTGGACCTTAAAGCGCAGGCAATAAGATTGCGCATTGACTGATTTTCGCGTGTTAGAACCTTTTATGTAGTGCATCTTATTGTACAGTTGTAATTTTCTACATACCTAGTGGAGATAATGTAAACATTGCACCAGCCAGAGCAAACTATACTCCTATCAATACTTCTCCAATTGGGAATACCTTCAGCCTCAATTTCAAGGCAGTAGTGGTGATAAATATATTACATTTTGACAATATATTACATTTTAAATATATTACATTTTTTCCATTCATTTTTTTTTCTTTTTCATAGGGAATTTATCGTACAGTGAATGTAGTTTTAGTAGCCCAGAAATATAAGAAGATAATTTCACACGACAATATTTTAGGTAAATTGAGATAAATAGTTTCAGTGCAATAAACAGTAGGTATTTGTATTGTATTGTATTGTATAATAAAAATTATTAAATGCCTTTTGTCATACATGCAAATTACAAACAATTAATCTATAATAAATATGACATGTTTTGCGTACTCTGTACGAAGATTAAATTATCTACCAGTAAGATTTCGATTTCCGGCTTAATTCGATAGAACCAATTGAAATAATTGGGTTGTCTACAACTAATTGATTAGTAGACAAGTCGATTATATTTGAACATGTATTAGTATTCACTCTAGTGCCATTAAACGGTCATTACTGTACATATTAGATTTGCAGATACTCTGTTTTATTAATTCAGGATTATTAATTGGTAGCAGCTGCAGTGTTCATTTTAGCACCGACGTAGTAGAATTATGTTGTTAATAAAACTACAATTCCGCTGTAAGTTAGAGGCTATTTCTGCTACGGACGCAGTGCAGTTGATACTGTGTCGGTTTAAATATAGGTAAGATGGTCGTAAATAAAATCTATGGGGATCATTAAAATAATTTACAAAATACAGTTAAGACTAAAGTAAATGATATATTTATTTAAAAGTATACACAAGATGATAACTGACATTAACTAAATTAAATTAAAACTAAGTTAAATCTAAAAAGTGTAGACTCACGGCCGTATTCATAAACGTACTTCAAGCCTATTTTAACTAAATGCCGTTAAAGTTCGATTGTCTTTATCTGTCACTTTGACATTTGTGTGCGTAAGAGTGGGACAGAGCACATTTTATTTAGCAGAGCCATTTTTATGTTTTATGAATAAGGGCGTTAGTTTCTTAGTTCATCCCCTTGTATTTGACTCTCGAGCTTACTCAGGAGAAGTTTTCTTTGCTGTTTTGGAATTCAGCCATGTAATTTAAAATGGGATCGTCATAGTAGGGACAGTCAGCGTCATATAGTTAGTAGCAGCCACAGTAGCCAAATAATTCGTAACACACCCTTATTCTTACAGTAATAAAGACGTGTACCGAAATATTTGGCTACCTTGGCTTACTTGATGATATTTGGATCACTTTTGTTCATCATAATCGTTTGGTACTTTTGTAACTTGTTTGTATTGTTGAATAGTAAAAAAAAAAAATACATACAAACTTACAAAGCTTTGTTTTCACAGACTTTTAATATTAATAATATTAATATAGATAAATACCATGCTATTTATTTATTTCATTAGCCTATCACAGACCGGCACGTTATATCCTCAAGGCAAAGTATCCCGTCACCGATTCCGATCACATTCGCAGCGAAATAAGGTAATGGACCGGGTGGAAAAATCCCACCTCCTCTGCCTTGACCTAATTGTAGGGAATGCTCGCCTGCTCCGTGGCATTTTATACCTAATTGGAGTAAGAAGTACTTTTTTGAAGCGCTATATTTGTCCAATTGAAAGGTTCTTTTGTGAATGTGATCCCTTGTATAGTCAACAACAAAAGTAGGTTATGATTGACGCATACCAACTGTCACAGTATTGTTACGTTAATGCGACAAAGTACTAAAATGATCATCTTTATTTGCTGTTGACTATACGTACAGTAAGCATCATGTAGTTAGTAGCAGCCAGAGTATAGCCAAATATATCGTAACACACCCTTATTCTTACCGTAATAAAGACGTGTTCCGAAATATTTGGCTGCTGCCAACTATATTATGCTAATTGTACAATAGATACCTACTTATGATAGTACTAGCTGATGCCCGCGGCTTCGCCTGCGTGGTTATAGGAAAATGTAACATATTGAAATTTTCCCGTGGGAATTAGATGTTTTCCCGCTGGAAAAAGTAGCCTATGTCACTCTCCATCCTCTAAACTATCTCCATACAAAAAATCACATTAATACGACGCTCCGTTGCGACGTGAAAGAAGGACAAACAAACACACACACACACTTTCGCATTTATAATATTAGTAAGGATTAACCTGTACATTCGGTAAGAATGTATCTTTTTTTCTGAACGTTAAGTAAGTGTCCTACTTCAAGTAGAGTTCCCGACGTTATCCTAGCCTATATTAAAAAATAACCAATTACTCAACACTCCGAAATAATAGATTGCCATACCTAGTTATTTCTGTGACCTATAAGTAACTGTAACTTAGTTATCAGTCACATAAATAACGATTACAATCTAAATCTGTGTAAAAGTCGTTAAAATCAAAAACGTTCTCAGAAGTGTTCGTTTTTCCTTAACTAATTATCATGATACCTAAATGGATTTGATTCGATTCGGAATAATTGAAAATGCTATTATCATGAGCTGCCCCACGTTTGTGAAGAGATGAATCAAATATCTTTATTTAAAATAACTAGCGTTAATTTCCAAAAGAGGTAGGATACCTTACTATACACAAAAATCATATTAGTCCGGTTAAAAAAATCTATTTTTTATCATTTTCAGCTGAACGAATAAAATAATTTTCGACGTTAATATACTTATGGCATTGATAATATATTCTTGTATTCTTGGGTACACGTGTCCCTAACCACACCAACAATATAATAATAACGCGTCGTTTTCGTTCTATTTATTACATATTAAAGATTTTACTTCAGATTTTCTTTGATGTTTAAAATATCTTACAAAATGTGGGCGTAAGCGTTAAGTAGGTTGCCACGGCAACGAAATGCTTCCAACGTTACATAGAAATTCTCCAAGTGACAAAAAACAGATGAATTGTGGGTAGTATTTGATGTCGGTGGATTCCGTGGGTATCCCCCCACAATACAACAAACATGATTATTATGAATAATATAAACATGACATGTCATGTCATTTATATTCGTAACTTTCATAACTAATAAAAACTTCATACAACGGATAAATCGTGTTCCTCTGAATTATAAAAGTTCTTATTCCACAAAATGTCACCTTTAAGTACCTACGTAAAACAATTTTGTTAGTTGTAGCTATAATTACAGGATTTAGATCTTGTTGTAACGAAGTATTTTGCCCTGGAAATAAGTAATGAAAGACAGTTAAAGTGTCAGGATTTTGTTGGCTATATACCAACAAAGTGTTACAGTTGTAATAAAAGGAAATACCTTAATTTTGAATACCTTTCACAACAACAAAAAAGTTATCAAAACCCCGTATTACGTATCGTGCTAAACTCAGTTCTAAACAATTCCTTCTTCCCGCAGTCTTTAAATACTTTCCGTACTTTTATGAAACTGCTACTAACTCGACCGTTAAATTATAAAATCAGCTCTTATCCGCGCAAAGTAAGGTTCAATTTCCAAAATAATTTCGCCGCAAGATACGATTTTGCGAGAGTGAGCTGGCAATATATTGTTGTATTATTTTGGTACGCGACCGTGAATATTTGGCGAACACCAGACGAATATTGTTTACAAACAGTGACTGGTATTTGCCTACTGTTAGGGCCGTTAGGGGTGAGTCGGACTAGATAACTGGCAAGTTTTTATAGCCTGTCAAATCATTTGTTTTTTTTCTAGCTACATACGAGGAAAACCGGGATCGGCTACGAGCGTAGCGCGTAGCGATTCTTGGCAGCGAAAGTGTTCAATAACATCTTTAGTTTTTACCTTATTTTTACGTTTTTGTAGAGATAATGAGGTAGGTTACCTACTCATATTTTTTTAAACCTAGTAATAATATTTAATATCTGTCTAATTGGCGAATAAATGCTATTAAAACGCTATAAAGTAGTATATTTTTAACGCCATGACTTTTTTGAGCTTTTGAACCACTGATAATTTAAAATGGGTTAGGTCAATGGCAATTATTGTTAATATGAAAACAAACTTAATAAAATTAATAAATAAATAAAAAATAAAATAATTTATTTCACAAAACACTTATTACATGATATAGGGTATATCCATCAGACTCCAAACTAGGCTAAGCCTGTATCTTGGCAGTCTGCGGGTGCGAATAAACAAGATTTACAGTGGTGTTAAGGAAAGGTAGCTAGTTATAAATTATAAACTAAGTTCTGTTGACATACAGCAAAGTGTGTGTGTGCGTGTGTGCGTATGTATGAATGCGTGTGTGTGAGTGTGTGTGAAAATACTGTCAAAGGAACGTACATCAAATTTAAACTAAACCTTTATACCTATTCTTACTTGCTTTACGCATAGTAAGGCAAAGGAAAGGCTATGGTCGGTAAAAGAATACCCAAACGACTCTGTGATTATCACATTAGCAGCCACGAGCTACCAGTAATATTTCCTACATGCACAAGATACCTTAAAAGCCACTCATTTTTATTTAAACATATAAAACATTAAGCGGTCATTATCAGAGTCCTGTCCCTCAATTACGTGTTTTCACGAAAGGCCGATCGAGTGATGTTATGTTCGCGTGATCGCCGACGATCAACAACAAATTGTTGATACATATCGCTACCTTAAATTGTCCCATTGAGCGCCCTGATTGGAGGTTGAAATTGACAACTATCCTACTATAATATTATAAATGCGAAAGTTTGGATGTTTAGATGTTTGTTTGTTACTCAAGAAATCACACTTAAATAAAGGGCTCAACCGATTTGGATGAAATTTTGCACGAAGATAGTTTAAAGGCCGAAACGCACTGACAGCGGTGGCGGAGCGGCGTGGAGGCGGTACCGGTTGTAATGTTCGAGCATTATGAAAGGATCCCCACAGAGCGGCGCGGCGCGGCGCGGTATTCTGTGCGGACCCTTTCGTATTAGTTCGAACATTACAAGCGGTACCGCCTCCGCGCCGCGCCGCACCGCTTCGCCGCCTCTGTCAGTGCGTTTCGGCCTTAAAGCCTTGATTAAAATATAGGATAGTTTTTATCCCGGGTCCACGCAGACGAAGTCGCGGGCGGAAGCTAGTATTACAATATACGAGCCCCAATGCAAATGAGCTCGTCTAGTCACAATTGAACATACGAAAAATATTTCAAAAACTGATATCTAAACACAGATTGACTTTGATGGTTATAGGATACACTACACACAAAGTCATCAAACCTAGTTTAATCTTGCGTTGTAGAAAGTGTAATAATGTTTTAATACTTTAATTATATTAAAATATAAGTTTTTGCAAGCAAGAAATAAGTCTAGTTTATATTTATGGCAAAATAGGTCGTCCATTTGTATATAACGCCTATTTTATCTGTTTTGTAACATAAAATAATATTTTAAATTGAATATAGGTACGGAATATTCTCTGTCATCTAAAAATGAATGACAAATTCCGACTAAATTTTCATTACTACAAATTGTTTTTCTATCGAGATGGCACGAGGTAAGCCAGTGACTGACGACGTGCGGAAAATTATAATTTCAGGTAGCAATAAAGGCAAATCTACGTACCAAATAGCCAAGGACCTTTCCTTTCCAAGATCTGCAATTCAAACGATCATCGAGCATCACCGAAAACATGGAACAAACTCAATTTTAAAGAAATCCGGCCGCACACGAATAGTTACCAAAGCAGAAAACAGGATTTAGAGGACGATCATTAAGAAAAATCGCCTTGCAAGAGCAGGAGGACTTACCGTACTATGGCGTGACGCAATAAAAATAGTATTTTATGCAATCGTTATATAATGTATGCTTTTTCAGTCGAATACCACGTTTAGGCCACGAAGCTTGCTGAGTGGCCTAATTAAGGTACGAGAGTTATACAGCTAATTATATAACTATTGCATACAATACTTTTTCTATGAGTTAACGGAAATAATAATTTATTAAACAAACTTGGTATCTATCGAAAATCGCCCTGCTGAAAAGAAGTGCAGCCAACCGCTTTTTTATTTTTGCGCGTTGATGTCTTTTGGAAATCGAGCCTCGTGATTGGTCAAAATTCATTTCAGTTCTGTGTACAGTTGAATAATGAACTTTTGCATCGGAATAAAAGTACCTATTCTATTGCGTTATGGTTTGCGAGGTTCTAATTTAAAGATTATAGTCGAGTATAAAAAAAATATTTCAGTCGACTTGCCGGTGCAAGAGTGATGAAGAGGATGGGCTACGGTTTTTACACTGCGAAAGAGAAACCGTTACTTACACAAAGGTAGAAACCTAAAAGGTTGAAATTCGCAAAAAACTACAGGAATTGGACAAAAATTATATGGAGTGATGAGTCCTTATTTTGAAGAGTCTTAATTTGAAGTCACAGTTGGCGATGAACGGAGTAGAGTCATTCGTGAAAAAGGAGAGGCATTTCAAAAAGACTGCCTTAAGCGCAAGGTGAAGTTTCCAGCCTCTTTGATGATTTGGGGCTGCATGTCTGCACAGGGTGTCGGCTGTCTTCAATTTATAGATGGAACCGTCAATGCCGAAAAATACAAAAGTATCTTGCAAGGGAGCCGTCTATACGGGAGTTAAAGTATAAAAAACAAGACGGTGCCTCATGCCATACCGCTAAGGCAACGGTGGCGTGGCTGAAGGCTAAGAAAATTCCTACCATGCCCAATACGGGAGTTAAAGTATAAAAAACAAGACGGTGCCTCATGCCATACCGCTAAGGCAACGGTGGCGTGGCTGAAGGCTAAGAAAATTCCTACCATGCCCTATACGGGAGTTAAAGTATAAAAAACAAGACGGTGCCTCATGCCATACCGCTAAGGCAACGGCGGCGTGGCTGAAGGGTAAGAAAATTCCTAACATGCCCTATACGGGAGTTAAAGTATAAAAAACAAGACGGTGCCTCATGCCATACCGCTAAGGCAACGGCGGCGTGGCTGAAGGGTAAGAAAATTCCTAACATGCCCTATACGGGAGTTAAAGTATAAAAAACAAGACGGTGCCTCATGCCATACCGCTAAGGCAACGGCGGCGTGGCTGAAGGGTAAGAAAATTCCTAACATGCCCTATACGGGAGTTAAAGTATAAAAAACAAGACGGTGCCTCATGCCATACCGCTAAGGCAACGGCGGCGTGGCTGAAGGGTAAGAAAATTCCTAACATGCCCTATACGGGAGTTAAAGTATAAAAAACCAGACGGTGCCTCATGCCATACCGCTAAGGCAACGGCGGCGTGGCTGAAGGGTAAGAAAATTCCTACCATGCCCTATACGGGAGTTAAAGTATAAAAAACAAGACGGTGCCTCATGCCATACCGCTAAGGCAACGGCGGCGTGGCTGAAGGGTAAGAAAATTCCTACCATGCCCTATACGGGAGTTAAAGTATAAAAAACAAGACGGTGCCTCATGCCATACCGCTAAGGCAACGGCGGCGTGGCTGAAGGGTAAGAAAATTCCTAACATGCCATGGCCGTCCGGCAGCCCGAACTTATCTCCAATAGAAACATTGTGGTGAAAAATGAAGAAAAAGTTGCGAAAGCCCTCTCGATCAAAAGCTGATCTTAAGGAGAAACGTACATCTGTCTGGAATGGAATAACCCCTGAAGAGTGTAGAGAGCTGGTACGAGTAGATACAATCCGCTCAGGATTAAAGCAGTTTAAGATGCAAAAGGTGCCGCCACTAAGTGGTAGATGTTTATATCTGCGTTGGGAACACTGAAGACGGCCTTTTTTGCATGCATAACATTTGGTAAACTATGTTATTTTTTATTACTGGGAAAAGTTGTTGGTTTTTTATTTCATAAATAAAATACGATTTATAACTTATTTTGTTTTTATGTAACTAGTGCACATTTATATTGGGGCTCATATAAGTAAAGTGTTAACCTAAATTACCAGCTGGACTGATGGCCATTTGTTGACATTTATTATTAACGTGGACGGAGGTGTTACATTACTGTGGTACTCTAACTTTTTTTGGAGTATTACTACTCATTTTGTGAAATTGAAAGAACTTCCCTATATGCCGATCTTATTATTATTTTTATTTTTATCTGCCATTGTTTTTTACCAGCTTCTGCCTGCTCGCTCTTAAACTGTTAAAACTTAAATTGAAAGCATAGCACAGTTATTACATGTTATTAGTTACAGTGTATAGTTATTTTTCAAGCTGTTGGCTCTCCATGCATGTATAAATAAGTAAATAAATTACCCTAAAGTATAATTAACTAGTAAATAACACACCAAACATAGCTAGAAAAGCCATCTCTATAGAAATTACCAAGAAACTTTAGAGACAAAAACACACTCAAATCATTTCGTTCGTTTGGGAGCGACATTGCCACAGATAGACACACAGATACACATGGTAAACTCATAATAACACTCGTTTGCGTGAGGGATGGATAAATTTAATGTAGGATATTCCGTTTTTATCCATAAGAACGGCGCCTAACATCTGAGCCTTCCCGCAAATTCTATCGGAATAGACACGGCTGTCACCTGTCACATCGCGTTGGACGCAACGGGTGCTAATGGGTGACTATAACACGATAGTTTACGAGGGATACGCTGAGACGGTAACGAGGCGACTGGGAATAACCGAATAAACATAATATTTATATTACTATAAGCTTTACAAATATAACCTTAAGTGCCTGGGCGACCGAGCAGTAGGTATTGTTTTAGTCGCTTTCGGGCATTTATCTACCATGTTTTTAAAAATATGTACATATTATGACTGTTATCAAACAACAACTAACTAGCTAAATACTACAAGGTCTGAAGTAATGAAACTGCTATATATAGATTTTTTTTAAATTTAAAAACCACATAGTTAAGGATTTACATATTGACAATACCAAAAAAAGTGCGAAAATATTCTAGTTTTTCGAGTGCTGCAAAGTTAGCACAGGACTTTCGAAGCTGCAAACTTGCATAATACGGTACTGTTAGTGGTCCTAACAACATATAAAAAAATCACAACTAGCCGTTAGCTTGCGATAGTAGCGATTTCTCTGATCTGGAAAAATAGTGAAGTGTAAAGTCGACCAGTCTTTATTCCCTCTAACTACGTATAAACAGTTTTTGGATTGATCATCTAAGGAGTTGCAAGCGTCCACGGGCTACTATGTCCGCTTACTATTTCGCGAGCCTGTTTGCTTGGATTAACAAATACCTAGTGTAGTGCCTATATTTGGCTCCGACAAATCAGCTGAGTATAACGTACGGTCAGAGTTAACGCAGACTTAACACTTTCGCTGCCGGGAACCCGCCTAGCGGGCGCCTACGCCGCAGTCGCTTCCTGCTACATACGAGGAACACCACGGCATCGGCTACGAGCGTAGCGCGTAGCGATTCTTGGCAGTGAATGAGTTAAGTGTCGGTTTAAAAATAAACATTTTATGAGCTCGACCTACTTATTTCGCTGCTCTAAAAATAAAGCACTCTTTCAATGGTGGATCCAGCCAATTGACACCTAAACAGTAAGTCAATGTTTTGAAATCAATTATGATATAATTTTATGATCGCTGCCTGCCTATTTTAGTTTAGACATACGGCAAGTACTTCTACTGATTAATATAGTTGCTATTTAACTATTCTCAAAAAAGCTATGTAATGTGGCATGTGGCCATAACATCACTATTTTTAGTACTACAGTTACTACAGTAATTGGAACATGCGAAGACTTATTAGAAGTGTTCAGTAAAACGCGTGATTTTAAATTTAGAATCAATATTTGTCCAGTAAGTAAGTATGTAATTCCTATTACGTATCATGCGTCACCGACTTAAACAAAAACTAAGGATAGGGCAATGAGGTCTCATATACGAATTAAAAAAAACATCTTTAACGCTATTTTATTTCAAACATATTCTTATTTAAAGTATGCTTTTTAATATGCATGCGACTAATTGTTTTAATTATAATTAAAACAATATATAATATATATGTAAATTGCAAGTGTAACCCTTCCAACCTAACATTACAATAGGTACACGCCACATAAGTTTGCGTCTGAAGTTAGCTTCACGTCGCATAAGTACACTTGCAATTTACAACAAAAACTAATTGACATTAATAAAAGGGCACTGTTGGCAGTATAAAGAAACTCATGATACATACTTGAAAAAAAAGTAGCCACAAAGTTATTGTGGAAAAATTTGTATGCTGCGATTAAAATAGTGGATTGTGTGTTGTGTAAAATAGTGGAAAAAGTTATGATTGTTGTTCTCATTTCGGAATTCCTTTTTTGTGTTGTTTAAAAAAAAATACGTCGAGTTAAAATTAAAAGTATGAAAATTAGTTATAAACATAGCAATAATACAATTTTATGATTAAAAAAATTAATTGGTAAGACAGTGCAAATAACTAAACGCAGTACTTATTCATAATAAAAAACGCAATGAATTTAAGGCGGGATTTAAATTTAAGCCTCAGCCTGGCGCGGCCTGGCTATTTTTATCTTATTTTCTCGTTAAATTTTTGAGAAAAGCACTATACTTGCTTCGACCGTAATAGCCATCGCTCGTATTATAGCCGGACTAATTCATTATTGGCCAGTACGGCTTACTTACTGGTCTCTGCCGTAATGTACTATTATTAACTATGAAATAAATTTATGTCATATGTAATTTTTGGTACCTACAAGGTTTTATTGCCAACTGTACTGTTTCGCTAAGAGGGTTCCAGTGAGCCACTGAACAGCTTTGGCACTTAATGTCGATATGTTTGTGCTTTACCACGCTATTGACATTGAATGTACACGTAGTCACGATATGTCTATGTCTACGTCATGACCTGTTTACAAACATTCTTATCTACCCCTGTAATCTTTAAATGAGTATGTGAAAAATAAAAACATTTGATACCTGTTTTTAAAGGCTTTTACATATATACTTGTTCTGTCCGTACGTAAGTGTATATAAGTATTTGTATTATGTAAAAAGTAGTCCTTAAAAAATCTAGTAATTTTTCATCTATATCGCGGTATACGATTGATCTGAAATTAGAAATACTTAATGAACGAGCGAGCGAAGCGAACGAAGTTCTCCGTTTCCAGGGCCAAAATTATTTCGTATGTATGTCCGGGTGTTCTCCTCTACAGGTCGCATTACTCAACCGTGAAATTTTATGATCAGGTTCAATAATTATATAGAACTAGCTTCTGCCCGCGACTCCGTCTGCGTGGAACTCGTTTATATGGCAGCTCCATACAAACTTTCACCCCCGATTTCACCCCTTTAGGAGATGATTTCCGGGATAAAAACTATCCTATGTCCTTCCCCGGGATTCAAGCTATCTCCATACCAAATTTCATCTCGATCGGTTCAGCGGTTTAAGCGTGAAGAGGTAACAGAACAGACAGACAGACAGACACACTTTCGCATTTATAATACGAGTATTAGTATGGATTTGTTGTTTTTTTTTTACAAAATATAATTAAAAATTGTTTAAAAAAAAGAGAGGCTCGCGAGTTTTGAGCTCCCAGAAGTCACAGAGCCGCTTGTGTAAGTCTGGGTCCACACGATACTAGGTACCTACCATCGATCTGATGGTAGAGACAGTAGCTGGCCTTAGCCCCTCATAAACTGTACAAGATAAACTCATCGTGTTTGGGCACAGTGGAACAATTTGGAACCCTCTCAACGAATCATTGATGGCTGTGGAAAAAACTACAGTCGACAGCTTATTTATCTCAGAAATATATATGTTATACGTATGTTTGAAAAGTTTGTCCATGTTTGTTAATTATAATCAGTTTAATCACAGGATTCACAGGAGGAAGTGTACCTATATATATTACGTCATTTTTTCTAGAAAAGTTATTTTCTACAAAAAATATCATATTAACGTACGTTTATTGATTACCTGTTTACATAAATTAAAGACTAAATCTCAATTCACCAATACCATTAAACTGGAATACCTAAGCAACATTCAGGTATGGTTAACAGGAAATGTTTTGAAATAAGTAAATGCATGAGTATCTAATACTCGTTATTTAAATCCTCATTTGCTCGTGAAGCCACGTGTATGAGATTTCCTTCCGCAATGAAAATTACGTTTTGATTGTCCTGTAAATGCTGTAATCAATATAATGAAAACTTTACGGTAATGACGATATACAAACAAAGAAATATTTCTATATCTCACTCCACATGGTCATCTTCTCTCTGCCTTGTACAGTCAGAGTCACATACATCTGTACTCTTCAGGGTGTTCAAAAATATCTGAACATGCACGCTATGGCATTGACAATTAAGTCGTGTTCAGATGTTTGTGAACACCTTGACCGCTCAGATGTATGTGATGGCGACTGTACTATATACCTATAAATATAATGATACTTATGGAACATTATATATGTACCTACGTACTTTTGTATTTGGAGTAGGTATAACGACATTAGAAAATAATTAGAAGTATTGGAAAATTCACACTCCATTTCCAACCGACCGTCGAAATTGATAGACGATTTAGGAACTGAAGTCCAAACATTTCGGAACCTTGTTGCACGGAGCGGCAACATCGCTCGAGAGGACCGATGCGCGTGGATGCGCGGGAGGAAGAGGGCAGGTCTAGAGGGGGGTAGATAGCAACAGGCGCCCCGACCACGTGCTCCGCGGCCTTGCCACCGCCGCCGTGGAAGCTTCGCGCCTTTTTTTAGATAACAACCTCTAATGACTTACACTAAACCGCCAGCCACGCAACAATCGATAGAGTGAATAACGTGTTATCTCTCCGGGTGCGTAGGCACCTTGATTGCTATCTGAGTTACTCGTGCCAAACGTATATGTAAGCACTGTATTGTACACAATAACAGGTGAATATAATATACACGTTACAAACAGGATTAACCTTTTATGTTTTATTCATATTAATTTTATTGATAATATACGAGTAAATAACAGGTCAGGTTTACTTAAATTAATTCACAATATCAGGATAGTTTTACAATAGTAATGTACTTATATGTAATTAACTTAAATATTCAATATAATCTAATTGTTTATTAATAATTCAGCATCTCTAGACATTTTTAACTCAAAGAACTCGTTGTGGTTATAGAAGGCCTGCTCGACTAACCAACTTTTCAGTCTTTTTTGGGGTTCCGTAGCCAACAAGGAACCCTTATAGTTTCTAGAAAACCGTTGTTACAAAATAAAAAAATAAAAAAATTTGAACTGTTTATTTCAATGAAAAATAGGGGTTAAATTACAGTCTTGACTAGGTACTAATCTTATTTAAATTTAAAAGAGTTCGGCATGGGTAATCAATCACCTGCCTACTCCCCTACACCTAAAGTGAGGATGTTTTTTTTTTCTCGTTAAACCCAGTGTGGGGTATCGTTGGATAGCTTGTTCTTTTTGAAATTAGTGATTCGTTTGCGAGATATTTATTGGGCTTTAAAGTCCCAGAGCCCTGAAGTGCGGTCTCGCTGACTCAGTCTGTGTAATGCGGACAATTGCACGCACGGCGCGTTTTTGGAGGCTGAAAACTCGCTCCCATTCCGTGGCTCCGGCCCCAAGTTCTGTTCCGTACTGTGAGCATGCACCGACGCAAAATAGCACGTTCTCTACATATCGCGGGGTATTTGAGATATACGTTTTAGTGCGAAGCAGGCTGCCGAGAGCTTGTTGCATACGTGGTCAATATGTGTAGCCCAGGACGGCTATCACGGGACGGCGCGCGAGCTCTCTCGATTTTTCGTACACTATCCGTCTCTCTCTTATTAGAACACTTAGAACAAGAGGTATAGTGCGAGAAAAATCGAGAGTATTTCGCAGCCCTCCCATGATAGACGTGCTGGTCAGCCCTCTTGTCTAACTCGAATCCTGAACTTGTGGCCTGTTCAGTGTCCAGTCCATTTGTGCACACTTGCAGGGATTTCATTTGCCTTCTCGACATGTCGAAGTTGTACAAAATGTGTTTATTTGATGTTCAGGATGAGGCCATTCTTATTGAACTAAAAACATAAAACTAGTGTGCTTTAGTATTATCCTAACCAATCCTACTATATAATATTATAAATGCGAAAGTTTGGATGTTTGTTACTCAATCATGCTTAAATGACTACCGATTTTGATGACATTTTGCACGAAGATAGTTTATAGCCCGGATTACAATATAGGGTAGTTTTATCCCGGGTCTAATAGGCGAAGCTAGTAATAACTGAACGGGACTTGATCGCGTATAAATATATTTATTTCTTTTCATTTTTGTCCTTAAGGACTCTCGAGTCTAAGTAAGATGAAAGTCATGAAAATAACAGAAACTATCTACTTTACCTGAGATTATGCATATTTTTATAAAAAAACGCATACTTAAAGTTAAGAATTTTCATTACAGAGCTATTTTATTTTGTTCCGTTACGTCACGAAAGTTACCCATTATATAGATAATTTTCGTGACGCGTGGAACGAATAAAATTTCACCAATGAATGAAAGTTCTTGTTTGTTTTGGAAAAATGTGTATTTGTTTTGGAAGTTTGTTCAAATGCTGTTACTTTTAATCTTCTTATAAAATAGAGTCAACTGTGTAGTTCAAAGTTGTCTAAAATGGTGTGTCCATCTCAAAAGTATGACACTGCAAGAAAATCAGAGGAAACCTTTTCGTATTAAGGCAGTAGCTTATTACCCCCCAACCCTAGTAACATAGCGTTATGTTGAAGACTTATCGTAAAATATAATTAAGTAATTAAAGCGGTCATGATTAGGGCCGTGGCGTCATCAGGGAAATAGGTCGGCGGTCCTCCCACTGCGAAGGTCGAAATTAATTTATCGCTTCCGCGTGCCATCCAATATACTGTACGTACTTTAATTTGTAATATTAAGGTGGACCGGAGTGGTAATTGGGTAACTTTTCAATCAGACGTTAGGACAGCTCAACTGTAATTTTCCTATACAAGAAAACACATTTAGATCGTTACGCAATCACCCCGCTGGGGCGAAACTTCTATACAGTCAGCGAAAAATATCTACGCTACTAACTCATCTTCACAGTAAACGTTTTTTTGTGATGTGCATAGAATCATTGTTTAGGGTTTTTATGGCTTAGTACCGTACATTGCAGATGACTGTACTTGCAATTACAAAAAGGTATTTTTGGTGAAATTTACTGGCAAACAATAACACATTAGGCATTTTTATAGAGGTATCCTAATCATTACAGAAACATATTTGTCGTTTTTGACTGGCCCCTTTTTGTCTGCACCTAGTATGTAAACATAGATTTATACTTATGAGAATAACTAAATATGTTTCGTAAAGTTACTGACCATGTACTTCTTGTTGTTAACTGTCCTGTTAGCCAGGAGAAAACATGACAGAGTTACTTGGAACTGTGAAAACATGGTCTTCTAATAAACATAGCACGCACATAAAAAGGGGTTAAAAAGTCAAGAAAACCCTTGGAGCTTTTGAACCCTTAACACCACTATTTTAAAAAGTGATTCAAAGTGACGTCGCTATGGCAACTCGCACCAGATAAAAGTTGTTTCACCCAAATATAGAGCCATGGCCTTCAATTTTACAACTCATCGCTAAACACACGTAAATAATAAAATTACTGATAAATACTATATCCTATATAGGGTTAGAAGAATCGTGCGATAATCTTCATGTAAAGTTTGAGGAAAACCATTTAGAAATGCAAAGAAAAATGTATAGTTATGTTTGGAAAGCACTTAATGGTCGAAATAAGTAAATTATCTCCATTTGATATCCTAGATAAACGAACAAACGTAGACGAATTTCTTCGTTAAAATCTAATGTTATATGGAATGAAGTCAAAGATCATCTGAGCGGACTCGTACCGTACCCAGCGATACGAAAGTGATTGCATTGCCCGATAAGTTAGGTAACTTTCTCTAAAAACCTACTCAGCAATGTGTCATAAAAACTTTCATGGTGATGGACAGTCTAGCGAAGTTACGTAATTCGATAAGTATATTTGGAATACAAATTGGAATGTAATTGATATCTAAAATGTCACACTTCGTCTATTAAACAGACTTCGTTGGATGAAATGAACTGTGGATACCAGGACATATAAAATAAAATTAAGTTAAGAAATGCTTCGGCGACGACTACATTAAATAAAAAAACTATGAGAATCGTTGACGATCAACTTCTACATAGAGTCCGTTACTTAGGGGTACTTATTAAACGTAGGAACTAACAATAATAATCCTAGGTAGGTACTACAATAAAAATCCGTTTCTAATAAGTTCATAACTTATAAAGATATTTGCCCACTTAGCAACTTTCCTTATAATTTAGCCATATTTCATCTCTAGAGAGTACACAAAACGCTTTTTCGCACATTGAATTTAAACTAAGTACCAACTTAGCAGACGTTGGCGTGGTTTCAACTGGTCTCCACTTTGAATCTATAAAATACACATTGCACCAATAAATTTCAGTCTCGAATAAAAAAGGTTCTCTCGCCGTTTTATTCATCAAATGCGTTTGGTAAGTTTTGTGCATAACTTTGTAACGTCTGCCCGTAGCTTGGAGGGCGGCCAAAGGTATGCCTGATTGGAAGTTGACCGTTGTGTGGGATTCTGCATACATTTTCGCGTAAGGGTTTATTTATCGTAAGTTTGAAATGCTACACCACGTTGTGTAAATTTGCATCAGAGAGCGAGATTTGAATTGGTCGCCTACGTGAGATATTCTGGCAGGATTAAGTAAGACTAAGGGTGCGTTGCACCAACTTACAATTACAGACCGATCATCGTTAAATATGGCGCTGGCAGCTGTCATGCCATAGAAACTTGTCAAACTTTCCATATATTTAGATTTTAACGAACACCGCGATGTGTGAAGCTGTGTTTTCAAATATTTGACGCCTAGCTAGAGCTTGCGAGTTTTTGATCTTCAACCTAACGCTTGGTTGTTTCAAACCGTCGTCGACAATCATAACGTTTGTATGGGAAGTTTGACAGTGTTCTACGGGATGACAGCTACCGATGCCATGATTAACATTTAGCGAAATATCTATTATAATATCTCAATATAAATATGATATGCTAAACATATTTGTTTTATTTGTTTCAGGTAATTACTACAAGCACTAAGCTATTTACAAATGAAGTGGTTTATGGTGGTAAGATAAACGAAAGTACACATTGAAGCGAGTTCACATACTGTGACATACCTTTTTTCGTGGAGAAAACGTGCGAACCGGCGAAAATTCACGAGAAGTCTGGGTGATGTGATATTTCCACCCTCTAACTCAAAAACTCCACGTCGTCCGCCTTTTGGGCTATGTCATTCGGTGGACTCGAGGATCTCAAGTTGAACTCTGGAGCCGTCCTCGCGCTCTGCCCCTTTGGGCTCGTTCCGTGACATCACCACCGCCTTGTCCAGGTTATTTGGCCAAGTGCTGTGGTCCCCGCCACGAAGAGCACTAGCGACTTATCGCCTTTGACGATGGTAGACTGGTATGGATGGTAGACGACTGTAGAAATATTCTTGGCCGAGCCTATCAGGTTTACGCGTACATAGGACTTATATATACTCGTAACTTCCTTAAATATTATGAACTTTAATTTATAATTCGTAATGGAACGAGAACGAACATTCGTAATATTCGTATACTACGTATATATCACTTTCAACAGCGAGTATAATTTATAAACATTGGAATGTTTCAGAATATATATAATATAGAATCTGAAACTGTCATAATAAATAAATGAATATCGCCCTTGAGACAGTTTTGAACTGTTTTAAATTTGTGCAAATCTCTATACAACTAGCTGTGCCAGCGGTCAGGGGGGTTGATACAAAAAAGATTAAAATAACCTATGTGTAACCCCAGGCCTTCTAAATGCCTACACCATTAGTTCTGTTATGTAGTCGTGAATGGTAAAAAATAGACAATAGAATAATTTCCAATGTATAAAATAATACAATTTATTTAAACGATATGATACAGAGAGAAAGAACATATAGTGGAAAAATAAACCATCTTCGTCTGTAGCTCCCGACAGGACTCGGATTATGATTGGATTATGATCGGACAGGACTATGATTTCGCACTATAGTGCGAAATCATACATTTGCTGCATGTATACAGTCCACTACAAAGTAAACATATTCGGCCAAAGTTACAAAAATATGTATACACGACTTAATTGCCTTAACTTTGACCGTGTCGATCTCTTTGTAGTCGACGCCAAAGATAATGCGAAAAATGTATACCTACACACCCTTAACATCGACGACAGACTCCCTAAGAAATAAAGAACACTATTTATTAATTATAAA
This sequence comes from Epinotia bilunana, assembly GCA_947049275.1. Taxonomy (NCBI): domain Eukaryota; kingdom Metazoa; phylum Arthropoda; class Insecta; order Lepidoptera; family Tortricidae; genus Epinotia; species Epinotia bilunana. The sequence goes on from OX346257.1 coordinate 18,310,868, forward strand.
ATACTCGCTTTTCTATCTTTGAATCGGTAGGCCGGTACCCGACCGCGTACCTAACGTGAGACCACACAGCTGACAGGTTAAACAAATTGATGGAAGCACAGATCTTATCAGATAGGTTAGTTATTACTCAGATAACACTCGCTTTATTACATAAGTAATATATATTTAATAAAATGTGTCAAAACGTGTTCAAATTATATTTCGGAAATGAAATGAAAATATTAAATGTTACAAAACGACATTAGAATATACTTTTCGCGAGTGTTGCTATTATTATAAATTATAATGCATGTTGCGTGTACCTCAGACCGGTACGGAGAATTACGTTAGTGGGCGTACCATTATTGATGACTTAGTGACATTTACCTAGAAATTCACACTTTACTCCGATTAAATTACACCTAGTTTACTATCGTCGCAGAGGATGAAGCCTTGGTGATTTTCCATCTAAAAGTGCCGGCATTGAGTTTATCGGACAACGGGGCTATTCTGGCGTAGATTAAGTCGAGCTTGACCGTCAATGTTGGAATGGAATAGACACAAGGGCACTACACTCCTTCGTCTATTTTAAGAGGATTCTGAGACAAATTTGACACACACACACACACACACACACACCCACACACACAAATCTCTGTACGAGTACATTCTCATCCGTGATCAAAAGTTAGTTAACCAGCGTTTATTGTTTTTAATACTCTTTTTGTAATAAACGGGGCCAACCATACACATAATTTTCCTGAATATTTTGAGATTTCGTCTATGTTTAAACACCTCAATATAATATTGTGTTCCTTGTTATAATTTACTACATTTATTCTATTGACACAACGCAGTTGCTCTTGCTGTCCTATTTGTAAAATGAACATTTGAATTTGAATGATTTAAATATTTATACATTAGCTGTCACGATAAGGTTAAGTTAGTCATCAACATCATTAACAATTTGACAGCTTAATTACCTCGGAGTTTCTAAAGATATTTTTACCACAATTAAAATAAAGTCGAAGTCAATGCAGTCATGGAGCGTCAGAATAATACATATGCATATGGTAAAATAATTACTTACAACCTGACTTGGTATTTGCGTCAATTTGGTCTAACCCACGTCGAACCGTTTATCGCATAACATACTGCTAATAGTTTTAACGCACATATCTGTAGTAGTATTCATGATGAACAGAAAAGCTTTAAGAACGATACTGCAGTCCTCATACAAAAGGTTTAAAGTAGATTTGCAGTTCTCTCTTCACGCATAATGTGTTGTGTCAACTCGTGTGCCCTGCTCTCAATGGACATAGGCATATAGATATGATAGTAGACTCGTTTAGTACCTAATCTAGCATGTAAACTCACACTGTTATCCTGGTTAAACTGAACTTATGAACGTATACTCTATTTAAATAGAACTGAAGTTCGTCAGAAAAAAAACAAAATCGAAGAAACGGTTAATAATGTAGAGCTACTAATAAGATTCTCTATAGCCTGTTTTCGTTTGATTCCCTTTAAATTTGACACTATTCTTAAAAGTACATACCTACATACTCACATAAGACATATTATAATCAATAGTCTCTCAGGTAATTGCGAATTATATTGATTCTAGATGAAGATTAATACCCTCTAATTTCACAAAATGTTACTCATGGAAATAGAATGACGTGACGTCCACGCCAGAATCCAGTAGGTAATTTATTATATTCTAGTAGAACGTAACATTTTGTACATTTAAGGCGGGATGCACCAGCTTACTATTACAGGCCGATCGACGTTAAATATGGCGCCGGCCCCTGTCATCCCATACAAACTTGTCAAACTTTCCATACAGACGGTTCGGTGCAACCCGCCCTTAGCGGATGGTAAATTATTTTGTGATATTCAATTTCCAGTCTACGCTTTTGCAAATGAAATAAAACGATCGTACATTAACGAAAAAAGAGCTCAGAAATGAAGCTCTGGAACGAGCGGTTATCCCTAACTCGGGGCATGCGTTGTACTAAATGCATTAGTCGAATTAGTCTAGTGAGGCATAGTAAAAAATCCAATTTGCGTTCACCGTTGTACGCCGAGAAAAAGGGTAGGTACCTAGTTGCTCGCTAAAAATTATACCCGTTTTCCCGGAAAAGCCGTACAGAGAATAATAGGGGTGCGGACGCTTCTCCAAATCGGATTAAATGTTTCCGTTTAGAGGGAATCGTTAATAAGTCATGTTCAGATGAGGCGCATTAAAAATCTCAAGGAAATTCTGGAAGCTTGAAATTTCTCACAGCATTTTGCTTGGTAATTGCTATGGGGCCCTTTGCAGAGGCTTATTAAAGTAAGTTGGTTAGGTACATTTATTATAAAAGTGTTGAATAGATTTTGATTTTTTCAAGTTAGTTATTCATTACTATACAGGTGTAGTGCATAAATATTTACCATCGTATTTTCATGGAAACGTACGAACGTGTCTTGCTATTTCAATCAGTCTCTGTACAAAAAGTACTAAGTTTGGGCGGACGAGGACAGTGACTGAAATCGCGTATCTTTCAACTATATTCCTGCTACGAATAGCGACCTCTCTGTATTTTCTTGAAAGGCTGACAGCTTTTAGGACCACTCTAATGGGCGAACAACTATGCGCTCTACCGGCAATAGAGGGATCGCAGGTTCGAGTCCTGTCGGGAGCTACAGACGAAGATGGTTTATTTTTCCATTATATTCTTTCTCTCTGTATCATATCGTTTAAATAAATTGTATTATTTTATACATTGGAAATTATTCTATTGTGTATTTTTTACCATTCACGACTACATAACAGAACTAATGGTGTAGGCATTTAGAAGGCCTGGGGTTACACATAGGTTATTTTAATATTTTTTGTATCAACCCCCCTGACCGCTGGCACAGCTAGTTGTATAGAGATCTGCACAAATTTAAAACAGTTCAAAACTGTCTCAAGGGCGATATTCATTTTTTATTATGACAGTTTCAGATTCTATTATATATATTCAGAAACATTCCAATGTTTAGAAAAAACCATCATGATTTAAACAAAGTATCTTAAAACTAGTTAATCGATGTTTTAGTTTAAAAAAATATACGCCATTCCGCAGGGCCATGACCATGGTCAAATCTCATATAACATTATAATTTAAATCCACATGTCAAGTTAAACGCCTAAAAAACGAAGTCCACAGTTATGCAAAGATCACGCGGAAGGCAAGTAAGGGTTATACAAAAACCTTTTGAAGGCCGTCTGTAAAGGGCCTTCCGCACTGGTCTTTGGACAGAATATATTAAGAACAGGTTTCAACACTAACGCAAAATTATTAGGAATCAGGAAGGCTTGGTTTTTTTGTCGCCTTGTAATTGATCGTTTAAGATCATCATTCTTAATTATAATGAGCCTTCCGCGTTACGGACATTTTTTGTTCCATTTCCAAATCAAATAAGCTGGATGCAAGCCGATGTGACTTCATTAAATGTCAGACACGTGGACATTTTTCTCTGAATCATTTTATACGAATCTTGATAACTGTTATTAAATATAACGTAGAAGAGCTTTTTAAGACTACGTTCGTTATATTTTCTTATATATTTTTTACAAAACTCGCTGTTATTTTTGTGAATTAAAATATTAAATCACTTTTCTAAGTTTTAAGTAAATCACCATTAAGTCTAGTCCTGAATTGGCAAAAATCAACACAAATTAGCTCACTTCAACAAATAAAGTCAAATTGAAAATTTATGGAGTAGGTAAAACGTATTAGCCAAATATAAGTATAATACAGAAACATAATGTAGTTGAATCATATAATACGGCTCATTGCGAAGTTCAATGGTTAACCTAAACGACCAAACTAATAACTCGCAAGTTTAATTTTCAATATAAATTTAACATACTTAATGGGAGCCATAACGCTTTGCCTTGCCTCCGGAGCCGGTGCACCCAGCCGCGGACACAGATGCGCTTGCCGCGGTGTTCTGGGGCTAAAAATATTCCTTTCGTTCAGACAAGCTAAATTGACAGTTGTAGGTGACAACTAGGCAATTCCAAATACATTGCCGGGTCGATCAGAAACAATACCACCTTCACCCTTGTGAACCACCTTTACTTCTTTATCCAGCACAATTATCAAGTTGGTCAAAATATTTTTATTTTTTCAACTAAAACTGCGAAAATTTGCTTTGTTTGCATTATATTGTGGTGAGAGTGCTGTTCTTAAAGAATGGTGTTGTTTTGTGGGCCCCTAAAGAAATGGTCGAGGTATGGTTCAGCAATAATAGCAAATTATTCTGATATTGCATCCTAACCATTATATATGATATCTTACAACTATGCCGATGGCGCGCTCACATAATAGCAATGTTCATATTAGAGAGGCGCCAATTATTCAGTATTCGGCATGTTTCTCAATGTTCGTTATTCGGCCAAATCCTTCGGTTCAAATGCTGAATATCTACTGAATTCATTGCCAAAGATTTCCTGTTTAAGACAAATTACTTACTTTTCTAACCCCCGACGCAAAAAGAGGGGTGTTATAAGTTTGACGTGTCTGTTGCATCGTAGCTCCAAAACAAAGGGACCGATTTCAATGCGGCTTTTTTGTCCGAAAGCTAACATAATCGAGATGGTTTTTAGCTGTTTCAGCAAACTCGGTGCAGCCGGTTTTGAGATATTGAACTTGGACATAATAATGTAGGGGGTTTTTCAACTTTTCAGTTTTTTTTTTTAATTATTATTTAGGCAGCAAACAGTCAAATACAGAAATAAAGTTTTAGATAATGTTAAATGAAAGACCTTGAGTGCCATATCCTAAAATTACTTAGACAGTTGCAGTTGTGCAGTTGTTCGTTATGACGAACTGCGGGGCGATGAGCGAGCGATCATAAATTGAACTTGATCAAATATAAGAACTGTTTAGTAGGCCACCTCCCATCTCCATCGTCCAGGGGCCCATTTCTCAAAAGCTTGTAATACAAGCGGACGCCTCTTTTCCACTCCTTCTATTAGAAAGTGACTTCCGTTTGTATTACAAGTTACAAGCCTTTGTGACATGGGCTCCAGGTCAGTTTGGTGGAAGCATAGTACTGCATAACTATACAAATATAAAAAAATCTTGTAAAACCAGACCCGTATTCGTTGTTAATGACGAGAAGCGAATAATTAAAGTAGGTCATGTAAGCCATTTTAATTCTGTCTTACGACAAATTGACTTAAGTGCACTACTTTTTATGAAGAAGATGGGGCGATGGTTGAATTGAGAATATTTAGATTGAATAGAGGGCTGGTACCTAATTATTCCATCCTTCAAAATCAGAATAACTAAACTGTCAAAGTGGGGATATGACCCCTTTTATAAAATATCGCGGAAGGAATTTCGGGTCGATGCGAAAACCATTCCATACAAAATAAAAAAAGGAAACGAACAGAATAATCGAGCGTTAATCGTTATACGATTTCGAGGAAAACCATTTTGGAACGCAAAAGCTTTATTATTATTATGTTTGAAAACCACTTAATGATCGAAATATCTAAAACTAGTATTATTGACTAGTAGGTATATTTGATATCCTAACTAGATAATTTAAGAAACGTCGACGAATTTGCCCGTTAAAACTATAATATTACTAGCTTCCGCCCGCGACTTCGTCTGCGTGGACTCGGGATAAAAACTATCCTATATTTTAATCCAGGCTATAAACTATCTTCTTGCAAAATTTCATTTAAATCGGTTCAGCCATTTAAGCGTGATTGAGTAACAAACATCTAAACTTTCGCATTTATAATATTAGTAGGATATCTAGAATGAGGTATAGATATTTGAATAACGTTACGCCGGAGGACCTTAGTTCGAATATATAGTTATGATTTTTATACCGGTATGGTACGTTATATTTCCGCTAGCGAAAGCGGAGGTCTTACCTTGACATTATGCGGCTGGAGCCATAAAAGCGATCCTTCGCCGTCCTCAGGATTTAACAGTCGCTCTCTGATCTCCAACCGCACTGTTTATCACTCAAACGCGTTTACGTCACATTACACTATAACCCTTCAATTTATGCTGATTTTTCCCTTTATCTTCTTATGTTTATCCATTCTTATAATGTTTATATCGTGTAACAAAAGCAACACAAAACCGTAGTAACATCAACGGGCTCAACGGTTTAATCCAATGACGTGCTTACTGAAGTATTTTATGAAAGAAACAGAATTGTTTTATTGATAACAGCTATGCCTTACTTTGCATCTACCGCGACGAAAAACCTGATAAAAGGGTGACAAATATCCTCAAGAAAATTAAGGACGCATGCAACTTTCAGCTATGAACAGCACGAGCAGAGTGGTGATGATGATACCTTCTTTAGGTACTTTATTGTGACTATACAAACATTTAATCTTCTTAGTCGCTGTCTTTCTATCATAAAAGCGTAGTACATGAAACTGAAACGTGTATGTACTTTTTACACCTTTAAGTCATTGCAACAAAAGCGAAAGTCCTATTCGCTTCGAAGGATTGCTGCACGCGGTTGCTGCTGTATTGAATTTGAGAACTGCGCATACAGTAGCAAAAGCAATTTCATGCATGTGTGTGTAATTCACAAGTGCACGTGTGTCTCAGAGCGTCGCCCGCGCCTCGCCGGGTACAATGTCACCTCGTACCAACCTTGCCTTAGTCTCATCTTCAGGTTATTGACCAACATAAATGATGGATCCATAAAAAAATCAAACATCTTAATTATACTAGGGACTATATAAATCGATTATTGCAGTGACTAGTTCATATTTTATTAGAATTAATGACGGACGTGAGTGGTCAAGGTTTTGAAGCCGGTCGCGGTCGAGCGAGTAGGTACAATCATTTGGTGCATGCTATCAAAATTTGTTCACTGTAAGCGTATCTCAAGAGATAGGCGTACTATCGACAACACAGCTAACTGACCATCGGTGCACCTTAATTGCATTGTAATAAGGTTGAAGGCAATGACTTAAAGGTATATAAACACAGGATGGTCAGTTAACAGTGTTGTCGTTTGTACATAATCGGTATTATTTAGTAATTCTTCTACGTTATAAGTTATTGTTGCGGCTCTAAAATAAAGTGTCACATGATGGAACATAATATTAGCCCTTATTGTTTCAAGAGCACTACGGTAGCCTAGTGGTTCAGGCAGGCGGCTGTCAAGCGGCGGTCGTGGGTTCGAATTCCGGCTCGTACCAATAAGTTTTTCGGAACTTATGTACGGAATATTTACCGTTAGCTTTTCGGTGAAGGAAAACATCGTGAGGAAACCGGTCTAATCCCAATAAGTTCTCTAGTTTTCCCTCTGGGTTGGAAGGTCAGTCGCTTTCGTAAAACTAGTGCCTATGCCAAATCTTGGGATTAGGTGTCAAAGCGGACCCCGGCTCCTTTAGGGGCACAACCGGGAACAACGCTAGGAGGATGATGATTGTTTCAAGAGCACTCATGGTAGGTTTTTGTTTAAATTCACTTTATTTTGACTTACTTTTTATTTACTGGAGAAATTGGGTCTGCTCTGTTTACTATTTTTAAACAGTGTAGACCAGAAACCAACAACGATCCAAAGCGAACCTTACAAAAGATTAGTAGTAACTGGATCGTGTAATATTGTAAATGCTAATTGCGGACTTGATACCACATATCCATTAGAATTAAGTATATACCAATCGAAACAAACTGAAGACAAGTTTATTACATGTCTGCATGACCAGTCCTAAGACGTGGACATTACAATAATATCCAATTATTGTATCTACATTTAGCTATTTTTTCCATTGCGGTCTATTTACGTGGCCTGCCACATGCTTCTTCAGCAACTCAAATGTTAAACTCGCTTAATTATAAATATAATGATTTGATTCGACGTATTACTTAATGTGCCACACTCAAAGACGCTACTAAGAGGCTGAAATGATTGAGGTAAAAGGAAAAATTAACTAAAATGTCTGCTGTTAATCTCAAATTCAAGCTGCATGTTATAAGTGTCATTATACAAACAATATAAACATTCCCTTTTCTTTTCTTTCTTTATCATTTGTGACGGTTTGGCTAGGAAGTACATAAGAAAAACTTAGAGTAAAACTTGTGACACCAAAAGGATCGCCCATCCGAGAATGTAAGTGACGCCCTAGCTCCTTTCTATAATTTCTCAGTGCTGGGTAGCCTTGGTCCAACTAGCCCGTAACTAATCATTTATTGTACATCACTTTTATAGACATCAACGTTTTTAGACTCCTCGCTGCTCGTACATCGTGGGGTCGCTTTTAACGTGTGCGTTTAAGTGTTACATTGGTTTGATTTTCTATTTTAGGTACGCGTACGATATCAAGGTGATGGGTATAACTAGGAATGTTGCGATAGACTCTTTCCGCGCTCGCGCAGCCAAGGTCGTTTGTTCAGCTCGCCTCGGCTCCACTCGGCGTTATGGTATAAGTAGGTATAGGCAATTAGGTATGTTACCGTAAAAAAAAATACCATAAGTAATTAGTGTAATTACCCCCTTTTTGATTATTAACGATTCCTAATTACATATTATTTACGTTTAAACGTCATATCAGTGTTTTATGTGATGTTAAATTCAAAATTCTTAAATCATGATTGTTAATTTGACAAACTCCTTCAGTTCACCTTGGATAGTGATTGAGTTATTTTAATTATGGATGAAGTTCACGCGATTTTTTCCGCAACCGTGTATAATTAACATCCTGACCTTCCTTGGATTTTTAGCTTTCCGTATTTGGGTGAGGACCAAATTCTTGGCCAGTATTTAGCCTGGTTAGTTGGTAGTTAGCCATACAGACTGAAAAGGTGAACAAAACTCCGTTGTGACACAAAATTTTACCGTAGAATTGTATGGTTCACTTTCGTGTCACAACGGCAAACTTACATACCTAGAAAATTTTATTGAGTGAGTAGCTGGCCAAGAATTTGGTCCTTACCCATTTATGGATAATGTATGGTTTTATTTTAGAACACATTAACAAGTTGGTATACTTACTTACCGCCTTACTAGGTGAGTTCACCGAAGGGTTGTTGGTTATTTAAATGCCTGTCCACTCACATGGTATAATGGCTAAATTCATTAGGGCAATGGCAACTAACAACAGCCCATTTTGTGCGTTCGTTGACCCCCCTTGTTGCCAATCCTGACTAACTACCAAACCTGATCTTTTCTTCGAGGTCTTTAGGTCACGGAGGCTTAATACTCCGGTTGATTACCAATGCATCTTTGTGTATTTCTAAATGGAACTTTAGAACTACTTAATTAAAATCCAAATTACGGTACACTAATATACTGCCCCGCCCCTTTTTATGCATACTTGTGAATGTTACGTGTACTTACACATAAAAGAAAATATCGCAGTAGATGGCTATTACTTTGATTTAGCCGTGTTGGTGTACTTTGAATACAAATTCAGTTGTGGTCTAGCGCAAGAATAGGTGTCAGGAATAAGCTGTGCATAAGCAAATTGGGAACATCGACACTACACTATTTTAAGCAGCAAGCAATTTTTTTATGATTAGTATTTTATGATGAAGATAAACTCGCAGAAAGCTGACGGAGATGGTAAGGTCATGTGATGCGACGACCACCAGAGCACATGACCAGAAAAGTCCTAGACATGGCTGTTGCACCTCAAGGGCGAGGTAGACCCCGGTTAAACTGGATGGCAGTAGTGAGAAAAGACATGGAAACGGGAAATTTAAGACCAGAGACGACCCAGGACCAACCGGCCTGGCGACGCATGATTAGAAGAACGACCCCGTGTAAATTGGAAGGAGCCAGGCAAAAGAAGAAAGAAAATTAATATTTTATGAATCGTTGACACATAAAATATAGTCTTCGTACTTTTGGTCTTTATCGATTATCAGACTGTCTCACACTTTATTAATATATGTATCAGTCATGCATGTATAAATAAACTCTACATGTATCTACTTGTACGAAATCATAGCCCATTATAATAAAAAATAGGGAATCCAAAAAAGCAACCACGAAGTTTGCGATAAAATGACAGATAGTGCTTATGAGTATATTACAGACATACAAAGGTAGATATAATGTCACACCTATTTCTGAATACTAAAAGCCTCCTGGTTTTTTAATTAATCTATAACTAACGAGCTATTGGTTTTGGCAGACCGAAGGTCTTTCAAAATCATTTTCAACATTTTATTTATTTAGATAACCATAATCCATTTTGTTAGTAAAAAGTACAGTTAGGTACAATTATGTGTTAGTATTAGTTTAGATACATTTAAATATATTACAATCAAAACTTAAATTCTTAATTCGATTTGACCGTTTTAATCAAACCGAATAGTATCGGGCACTCAAAATAGCCGGCTATCATTTTTTAGGAAAGCATTGTTGCTGCCCCGCAGTCTGTTTAAGAGAGATGCTGTTTTCTTTCGCAGGATGGCGTGAAAACCCTCCGTGCGGGCTTCCTCAAACATCGTTGACGCGCTGCAGAAGCGTGGAAACCGCAATAGCGCTCTAAACCCATTGTTATATTATATTGCAGCCCGCAGATATTGTACGATTTTGGCTATATTTGACCCACAGGCTGCCCGCGTACATATAGACGTACGCTTTAAAAAATGTTACTTTAAAAAGTAAAGATATCGATTTTCGTCCCGGCTATCTCGGTTCATCGTAGACTATCTGCGAGTATTTGGATAGCATTTGGTATATGATTGATTCAGAGATCGTCTTTGTTAGGTATCAACTTTCTAGCAATTATCTGTAACATTTTCACTTGACAATTACAATTTGCTATACATTTATTTTTAGCTAGATGCGGGTAGCGTAGGACTGGTCATTGCGGCACTATTTGGGGGAGGCCTATGTCCAGCAGTGGACGTCTTTCGGCTGATATGATGATGATAGTACATTTTTGGGTCCGAAAAGCCCACAACGCAACGGTGGGGTAAGAAAAGACAACCCACAATTGTACTAGGAACTGTCAGAAATTGACAATTGCCTACTTCGTGAATACGGCAAACATGGGCGACAGTTAGCCAAATAATATGGCTCGGCGACCTTCTTGATCGTTTACTCCGCTTTTTACCATACCTCGTTTCACCGATATTAGGAAACAGTTAGCGTCTTAAATAATTCATCAGGGTCTAAAGTTCTTTTTAAACCAGTATAATCTACGTCCGAACACTTTACCAATGCATGCTCATGCAAAATGCAGCGCCGGTGATTTGCATTGGCTCCTCATGATAATGCACTACCAAATGGATGAGGTAGTCGTGCTAGTTTGGGTACTACATATCTATAGTTCTAAGTACAATTCATACCGATCAATTCGTAATGTATAAGAAAATAGATTAGATTATATTATTTATTTCCTGATAGAAAATTATAGTGCTAATAATATTAATTATCATTTGTCGGCGCGGCTATGCGGTAGAACGAGACATAAATATGTCTTACTCCCTTTAACGCATAGTTGCGTCCTGTATGATGGCTCAGGATGGCCCATTGTGTGGAGCGGCCATTAGGTTTTTATCATGATTTTATGTTTTGTATATATAGTTTTATATTTTACTTTGTATATAATTATTGTAAAAACCTAGCCGAAGACCAAGTAAAAAAAGGAAAAGAGAATAATAATAATATACTTAATTATACACCACAAAGAGAAATAACTAATTTGCATACATGTAAAAAAAAGTTTTTCATCTCGATCGTCAAAGACAAGGAAACGTAAAAATATAATACCGATCATTATTTATCAAAATGGGTATAATAGGTAGATTAGAGATCGTTTTTTTTAGTTTAATTTTACGGTTAGCCGCTCAATAAAACAATAGGAAGCTATATAGTCTACCTAAAATGCTCCAAGCCTCTGTATATATTTATATTTCCCAAATTTAAACATCCGTAAACGATCCTACAGACCTTTTAATGATTAAAAAGATCTGTTTCACTATTGAATACTTCTTGGTTATTTTCATTCCTTTTTCAAACCGATTTAGGTTTGAAAAAGGAATGTTAATAATAATAATACAATATAAATTCTTTATTCAGATAACTGAGATCCAAGTTGTTAAACAACCGTTTGCGTCCATTCCAGCTCTTCCTAGAACATCTTTGAATGCTCTGTATATATACATTTAGTCTCCCTTAGTTATCTAAGCTGTATACGTGCTTCTCACCATGTAATCAGAACAACTTTTGGCATTCTGTCAGGCCTTGGGCGGATGACAATATGGGTAATACAATAGAAAAAACCTGCGAACCACCCAAAGAACCGAAGTGCCCAGGTATCGGGGAGTGACATACTTCAGTATTAGGTATATCAACCCACTAAAGACTTCACGGGGGCCAGGATACCATACTAAACACACTGGGGCCCCCCTCACGCCCGCTACACCCGGCTCGTACAAGGGCGACGTGATCGTCTCTTTTTCTGGAGTCATTTTCCGAGTTCTGTGGCCCCGCCACGTAGAACACTCGGGACCTGATGCATGGCACCTTTTGTTGCATTTAAGACAGGCCCCTTCTTGTCTGAGCCTACACAATTGATTTTTAAGGAATCCTTAACTAGAAAAGAATACCGCCTCCGTACATTCCACATTATGGTCAACAAAAGAATCACTCCCGCACTTTAATGTATGCAAATGCCTTGGTGACACGGAAATCTTTAAGTGTCCTCGTGATTAGTGAATTGGTTTGTAAATGTTAGGTATATCAGAGTGAAGATATAGGGCAGTTTTTTCTTGAATCTGAATTTGTTTATTTGAAATTGGTCTATTAAATACCAATAACCTTGTACCTCTTAGATAGAGAGAATCCACAAAAAATATAGTTGAAATAAATGGCTCTTGCTTGAAACAAGAGGTACCATTCATACTAGAACAAAACTTTAATATCGAGTGTGATAATTCTAAAAGCACGCTAATGCTACGGTGTGATAATCCTTCAAGATACAAACAACTATATCACAAGAAAAAAAAATAGCGCAACCCGAAGAACTTTGTCAATTTAAGGGTTAAAGCAATTCATACGAAGATAAAACCGTAAAAGAATTCCTGTGTTATAAGTTAACTGTCATGTTACAATGACAATTGAAAAATGTTGGGAACTAACATAAAATTTTACACGGGAGCCAGTATAAAGCGCACGCATTTGTCGGGGACGCGCTACTGAAATAAAAAGAGATGCCATATTTCGCTAAGTTTCAAATTGTTATGATCAGCATTCAGCAGGTAGAACGTAGAACGCGATCGGAACTGAAACGAAAACTCTGATTGTGTAAACTTTGGATCGTACTGCTGTAACGGGGAATTCGCGTCAATAGAGCGCTGACAAACATACAAGTTGAGAAAGCGTTTTAAAGCTCCAATTACACTTTCGAACAACATTATAATTTTTTATTTTCTACTTGGTTTAATATTTCCCTTACCAGCAAATTCTTAGTCTAGTGATAAAAAACTATTCCGTCATTTCTAATAACAATTTGTCTGGTATCGTACAGTCAAGTGTAAAAATATGGGTGCATAGAACTTACTCATAAATATGTCCGATAGCTCATGTCAGCGGATTGAGGTTTTGGTACATATTTAGGTAAGAGAGAATTAAATCGCTACATATTTTTGCACTTGACTGTATCTTATTCTATCTTTGCTTGTAAACCAGTCTTGCAATTTTGCATTCGAGCACCTGACAGAGGCGGTCTCATCATAAACAAATGACGGTCATCATTGTAATCGACTCGCTGGTCGAGTCCACTCGGGGTGGCCTCCTAATCCCAGCTTTACGGAATCGTCGCTAAGTACGGTTCGCATTTAGCGTTCTCTTTTTAAACTTCACCAAGTTTGTTCATTCTTTTTGCAGTTTTTCGAAAGTTTCCTTTCCTGTAACATTTTACCGTGGAGCAGTTTCCACGGGGCGATCACATCGAGTTAATAAGTTCCAGTTTCGATAGCTTCTGCGTTTTAAACTTTTAGGACGTGAGATAAGCTAAGAAAGGGAGATGCCGATTTGGCTAAGTCCACTTTAAAGGTTTTCGTTGGTTTTTTACGTGGGGGAGAAGTTTTAATACGGGCATGTCTAATTTTACATCGGTTGTTGGATTTTGGATGAGAATCCGGTTCATTTAACGTTACCGTTGACTAACTTTTATTTTTATCGAAAGTTATTTGCTGTTTTTCGTTCAATGTCCTACCTAATCACACAAATATTTACTTTGAATGTGTTACCAAACTGCAGATGGGTACGTATTTGAAGATCGAAAATTGAAATATGAATTGGAAACATCGAAGTACAAAATATGGAAAATCAAAATATCGAACGATCGAAATAACGATATTATATCGACGTCTAATTGGTCTAAATACAAATGCCGAAAGATTAAAATATCGAAAGTACAAAATATCAACAATTATGCAGGCGATATATTAAAATTTCGAATGACAATATATCGACCATTGAAATGGCGACGCCCGAATAATCGAAGAGTAAAACGTCGAACCATCAAAATAACTAATATCATATGTACTAAATTCATATCACTTGCACTGGTTAAATTATTTAAATTATTTTTCGGCGGATTTTCGGTAGCGTGCTCCACCTTGCCTATTAGTAGGTATTTTTAGCAGGAACGAAATTGGAGTAGCTCACTTTAAAAAAAACAAGCTCATATAGTCCCTTATGCATTGCGTATAACGTACGTATCAAAACAAGGGTTACACAGCAAAATTAACAGTTAAATTTACGCCAAACTGCATAACAGTTTCTTGGCAAACAGCACTCATGAAAGTTTCCTTTCCTTATCTACTGTGTAAAAATACTTATATCTATTAATTATAACTAAGTACTTACAATATCTATAACATGCAAGGCAAGATTTTATGATGTAGTTGACGGGAGCATATTACCAAAAATATTATGGACTTTAGTTCTTGAGGTTAGAATTGAACATCGTCTGAGCGCATATTGAAATGTTATCGTAAATACTAAATAGTAATTATGAAAGCAACAATAGCTGTGTCTATCCATTTGTCTGTCTGTCTGTCTGTCTATCTCTCTTGAGCAAAGGCTGCTTAGTGTTCCAAAACAAAACATAAAGAGGGTGAAAAGGGGATGAACATCTGTATTGGATACTTAGTTATAATCGGTAATGGTTTACAATACAATCTTTTATACTTACGTACCCCTGCAGATACGTTATTTTCAAAGATTTCTATTTTTAGTCGTTAACATTGGTATGATACTTAGTAGCATGAGTAAAAGGTACCTATTAAAAATCCAGTCTAATATTCCCAACTCGCTAGCAGTCTAAATAATAAATCTTGTAAACCTTTAAAGCCTCACCCATAAATCGTTCTTAAGCATTCACTGGAAAAGAAGTGACCAACTGCGATGTTCCGTGGAAAATTCCACGGAAATTCATTGAGCAGTCCGTCGCCGACGGCATCCACCGAGAGAATGAGTCGGTCAACCTCTTAGGGAAATGGAGGAAACACCTCCCGCTATTACTCGACCCCTTAAATCCCCAAACAGGGATCTCTGAGAAATTGCCGCTTTGTATGAAGAGCTTAATCGTCTAAAGATCTCAATGAATTGGCCAAGTGATTACGTAAGGAGCTAGGTGCTGATATGCGACTTAAATCTGTCAGGGATCATTATATTGATACAAGTGAAGTATGATGAGATAACGTCTCTCGCAAATCATAAAACGACAGCGTTATCATGGCGTGGCATTCGTTTTTTAATGTCATTACATTTCTAGGTTTTTTAAGGTCAATTATTGTGATAGCGAATTTTTGGTAAATAATTTGAGCTAAAGATTATAATGTTATTTTAATGTTTAGATATATGAACTTTTACTATTAATTCCATGATCATTTAACTATTATTGATGCTAAATTGTAAGTTATTATTTGTAACATAGGAAATTAAATGAAACCTTATTTATTTGCGTCAGTACTCATATTATATTGTGATTTTCATCGTACACAAAAATATCGAGCAAAAAAAATTAAACACACATGAATAAATTATGCACTATTTGTGTGAATCGATCGGTATAACCGATGTCATATTTCTAAAAAACTTAACGTAGAAATTAGAATTCTTAGTAATATCAGTGTTTATAAATATTTAAAAGGACATGTAAAATGGAACTTCATTCCCCCAGTTATTTTACTAAAATATAATTTCCCTTTCGGAAGCAGAATATTGCATGCGGAAATAAAGATTTCTTCTTGCGATAGTTAAGGCCACCCTCTCGCTTTCATCTCCCTTTCCTGCCAGCAGTGCCAGCGTAATTTTCATGATTATAACATAATTTACATGAAAATATAGTCGTAAAAAGAAAATGAAAACTATCGGGCTTACTAGTAAACTCTGTAAAACTCTTTTCAAAAAGTATTTTCGATATATTATATTATTTCGAAAAACTGTATTGACAAACAAATTTTATTTATTAATGAAAAATTTAACGAAAATCTGTTGAGAAATGCGACCTGTAGAGTAGCCGGATACCGAGACATCTGGACATCCGGAAATACGAAAGAATTAAGCTGAAACGCTTTCGCTTCACTCGCTCGTTCAATAAGTCTAAATGAATCGCTGGAAGCTAGAACTAGTTAATAAACTTATTTTTGTACATCCATAATTTTTGCAAAGATTGCGGTGCGGTTCTGTGTGCCCAAGGAGGAAAACACGTAATATACTAATGAGTTAACATTATCTGTTTCAAAATAACCACAATTCCGTAAATACAACCTTTGTTCAGCTACTCTCCTTTGTTCAGCTACTCCAATGAACTATGTACCTAGTTAAGTACCTAAAGCCTGCTCTATACAGTGGGCTATCACCACCCATCGTACAGGACGCAACTATGCGTTAGACGGAGAAAGACATCGCCGCGCCATAAGCCATCTGACACCACTACCCTCTCCACACGCTGGCCCATCCTAGTAGGCCATTAGGATGGGCCATCATGTAGAGGAGCGATAATACCTATAGGTACATAGTTCATTGGAGTCAATTCGTTCACGTATATTTTGTAAAATCTGAAAGATATCCAATGGGATCCTTTACTTACTGATTTAATTAGTGTGAGTAATCATAATCAACGAAATTTTAACTTATAACAACACTGGTAGTTCAACCTAATACAATTGTCAGCCTACCCAACGTTCAACAATGCACAACCTAATCTAAAACAATTTTAGTGGCCGAGCCAAGCTTGGCTGCGTCGGCTTCATATTTTTTCGGCCTACCCCCTAAATTACTCGGACCTAATAGTTTTCACCTATTACCGTGAGCGGGCCAAAATTTATTGCTTTCCACTGTTGATTTATCTGCGAACCAACCGGATTAACTACCGCTAACTTGCGATAGTTAAGACTGCTATCTCTGGTGTTTCAGGGCGAAAGCTCTTTCCTTTTATCTAAATTGGTCCGCTACCAATAAAGATTCGCCGACGACTGTCGTAAAGCATTCGCCCCATACGCTTCATTATGGGGCAAAGTTTTAGATATGATGGAACCATTTTATTGTCCACCGATGTCACGAGATCGCTATCGGTAATGGGATCTGTGCGTATCGGGTCCAGCTCCGGCGAGGTTTAAGACTGGGCACTTGAGAGCCAGTCTGCAAGACTGTAGAATTGGACAAATCTTATTCACTGAGATGGCTCATTGGCAATGTGTCTGTGTCTGTAATATCTGTAATTAGATCAAAGCTATTTTATTCACTTCATCACTTTTCTTAAATACGTAAATGTAAATTTGTTGATAACATAAATTGTTCCGTAAAAGCGTCGCCTTAATGCTCATTAAATTGAAGTAAAAGTGGCTCGATCCGTCACCCGAAAAAATCGTCGCAGCGCATGCCGTAAATTAGTCGCTTTTACTGCCCAATAAAATATTCACAACCCCAAACTCCACTAACACTGCCCCATTATAAATTACTGAACACGGATGACGCTAATGTTAGTTTAGTAAGTAGACAAATGCATTGATAAATTACTACCAAAACTTAGCTATCAAAGGCTTAGCTCGAGCACCATTACTGTCTCCCTCACTCCAAGGAGGGATACTTACATAGTTTACCGTGGGACAGGGACACATAAATCTCGTGTAATTGAATTAGTCATAAAAATTGAAAGTTTCCTCGCTACCAGGGCCGCACTTCTCCAACTAGTTTAATCCATTCTCCTTTTGAAGGGAAGTTCTAATTTATCGAGAGTGCCAAGTTCGCGATGGCTACGACTCCGCTACAGCGCAACTTTACCTTTGTAATCTTATTATCTGCCATTAAAGCGATTTTGTTTTTGAACTGGTGAAACTGTAGCACAGATTACTATTACTTTAGTGAATTACAAATCTATATCTATATAAAAAGTGTCATACATAAGTATTTTTTCAATCTTATTGCGTTTTTGTATCCCTACTAAAATGATCATAAAAATCAAAAGCTTTATCGCGATACATTAACATAAAATATAATCTAATTGGCCATGATGCTATCAAGGCGTGTTATACAATTCTAAACGCATCAACCGTCGGACGAAAATAAAGAGGACATTCTAAAAATCAACTCGGAATCAGGGCAAACAGCCCTAAAATTTTATGGCTCTTGATTAAGTAATTTCAGTATAGATGAGTCAACGACAGTTCGGAGTTGATAATAGAAATATCTCATTCTTCTGGGGGTAGCAAAAGTAATAGATTGGTGGCATTTATTAGGAATGTTGAGGAAGCGGCCAATTTTGTAACATTATACTCTCTCTGAAAACCAAACGCTCATTATGTAAAAAACACAACGTCCGTCGGTAAGATTATTTTTTAACGTAGATATTTAATTAACGCATAAGTCTCATTAAGAAACGAGTAAAATTACTCCGGTCAAACTAAAGAATCTCATTAAATCGATTCCTAACTGGTTTTTAAGATAATGAGAAAGTATTGTTATCGAAAACTACGGTGCATATGCAACTTTTTAATGAGTTTTGACTGACGCATGTATGAAAGTTGAAGTTTTTAAGGTTAAATAAGTAGGTATTTTTGAAACTGCCAGTGGTCCCGCAAATGATTGTCTGTTCTCATTACGTAACGCGGATAAAATTTGTGTCAAATGATAGGTCAAGAATGACACCCTTCACAAAATTTCTGAAAAAGACTGGCTGTGATTAAATCATACTTACTTTTAAGAATGACTACCTAATTTAAGCTTTTTAGTTAAGTACCTGGCTAGGTAAAGTACGTAACTTTGCCTACCGTTTTAAAAATTGTTTTCATGTGACTTTAAGTCAAAATTACATTTAGAATTGTTCAAACGACATTGTCAGTTTTATCAGTGGCGTGGAATTTTAATATAATCACTATAACTGTCAAATCACTATGATAACGAGGTACTTGCGGTTTCACGTTTCAATTATAATGTATTATTCTTTCTTTAGCCTTGAGTAAGTGTACATATATTTATTTATGCTTAACACGAGTTGCGCAAGATCATAGGCTGTCTGTATCTTTCTGGGAAGGTGCATAGGTCACGATAATATGAACGTATTATGTATAATTTATTCTAATTCAATGGTATAGGTACGAATCAATACTCTTTGTATCCAAATACTAGCTTCCGCCCGCGACATTGTCTGCGTGGACCCGGGATTAAAACGATCCTATATTTTATATACTACCTTACTGCTATACTACCTTCGTGCAAAATTTCAACCGACCGTGACCAAAAGACCGTGAAAATTTGACCCGTTTAAACATGATTGAGTAACAAACATCCAAACTACATATCGCAGTCGTCTAATACTCACAGTACTATCTTTTCTAAGTTTGTTTGACGATTCGTGTAGGGTCCCCAATATTCATTTATTTATTTTATTATTTGTAACTGCTTGTTTATAACTTGTGTATAATCATTAACGTGTTCCCTTGGCTTTCATTTCACGTTGCCCTTTGGATACGCAATGTCCCTTTCTTCAACGCATATTGACAAGGCTAAAAGACCATTCCACGTGAAGTATCCAGTTACTACAGCGTAGGAGTCTATTCATTAATAAAGTGACGCCGAGGGGCTGGTATTCACAACGCCTGCTGACAACACTTCATTCGAAACAGTATTAAGCTGACCTCCGGTTACGTCTAGTTGTTACGAAACTCGGGGCCAAGTCTACCTCCACAGTCCACACGTCGTGAACACAGTCGAGACTGGTTAATCGCATAACTGAAGCGCTGACAAATTCGGGACGGATGTAATCTCGGTGGCACCGTAAGTGGGAAAGCGAAATAGATAGTATTCGTCATTCGTATGACGAAGCACCGTCATCGGTGCTTCGTGGAGCTCCATCTACTTAAATTAATTAATTGAACCGGTTAAAATGATATCCTAATATACCCCTATATTAATTGAAATAATTCCTACCCGAGAATGAACTACTTTTGTATCCAAGGTTGTTCTCATTCATTATCATATTACTCCTAATCACTATTACGAAACTCGAAGTAACAAATACTCAAGGAAGATTCCTTAATAAAATATTTAAGGTGGCTTAGCCATAAAAAGTTTCGCAATTCCACCGGTTTTACGTATTTTGTCCCAATTACTTCTTGAAAGAGTGCCAGGCCCAATAAATCAGCGGAGGTATGTATATCACATAATATATATGTATATTCATTCCTGACATTGTAACTTTGCTACAGTTTTATACGACAGAACTATGTCAATGTAACTTTTAAGATTATCACTTCCACGTCTGCCTATTGGCTGCCTTACCTGCTTCTTACTAGGGTTGCTAGCTCAGCGGTTTTTAGTTTGGCAGCATTATTTATTACTCAAAAATAAAATTAAACTAATTAGAGTGTATTTAATGTTTATGTCTGCAAATTGCAAACAAATATTATTTAAAAGTAGTTTGATTATATACGTTTAGTATGCATAATGTTTATTAAACGACGTTTCTTCTTTTTTGCGCTGGAATCATTTGAAAATATATGTACTTTAAAAATATTTCTATATAGGCGAGGTGCTAGTAAGTAAACAACCACGCGCAATCATAATTAAATAGATTACCAGTCACCTAGTACAGCATCATATATTTTTCGATTAGTGTAACAGTTGTTGAAGGCCCTAACTGGAGATCTTATTAGTTCACGATGTTCCTTTTGTTCCTGTAAAATCGTTCTGTATATTCAGCGAGGCATGTCTTGGTAGGTATTAGTCAAATTGTGTTACTACACACTGTACGTCTCGACGACAGACGTTTACGATAATACCCGCCAGTTTCTCCCAAGCCATTGAATCAGTGCGAGTGGTGAGCCCGCGCCACCGACAGCCGACAGCCCTACGAGTTGAGTGGCGTCGCGGTGGCGCGCTCCCCCGCTGCCGAAAAAAGTTGCAAGTCGCTGGGCGGCGCCGAGGAACATTCAAATTTATCGATTGTCCCGCTCGCCTCATTACTACATCCCTCAAAACTTACCAACTTAGCCCTTCCCCGCACTACTGGCACGGCACATTACTTTTTATTTTATCCCCGTATCTCTTTTTTTCATCGCCAGTTATTATTGTCCGTTAAACTTTAAGTGCTCGGCTTGTAACTTTCGATGTCTCGCTGATTTACGAGGAGCCGTTTCGAAGTGTTTTATCGAGCATAAATGTTCGCGACTTGTTGAGATTGAAGGTCGGGGGTTATGAGTATTTCACTGGGTCATTCTTATCACTGTTGTCTATCTCTAACCATGTGCCCGTTTATTGTACAGTCGAGTGTAAAAATATGGGTGCATACAACTTACTCACAAATATGTCCCATAACAACTCTTATGTCAGCGGATTAAGGTTGTGGTACTTATTTATGAGAGGATGTTAACGATACATATTTTTGCACTTGACTGCACCTCTGAAGTTTAAGAACATATTCTATAATCTCCTTATAGAATTAAGTTTCAACTTCCAAAATGTAAATTCGACCTAGTAATGAAAAACAAACGGTGTTAAGTGGAAAAGCGAAGGTCGTATATCTCGTCTCGGAAGGAGCGCGTCGTCGAACAGTAGTTCCACATCTGCGTTCTGCTGATCCGAAGAAGGTTTAGAGTACGTGAATTTGGAAGAGACTTACGTCTTTATAGTAGGGGCGGGTGCGGGGGGAGGGCAATGATCCATTAATCCGAAGCCCATGTGGCGCCGCGGACGTACCTGCGACGCGACGCGAGGACGCCTACCTAACGACACAGACAGTAAATTTTCAACATGTGCAAGTAAGTTAACAAGTACCGAACCGATACAGTTGTTTAGAGGCTTTAGAGACCATGGGACTCCAATGTCTTTCAGATAAGAGTATCCAATACGATCGATTAGGATGTAATTTAGAAGTATGAGATGTAATTCTATGCGTATATATGAACTAAGTTTTATTTTTAATTTTGGCTGTAAATTATTTAAATTTGGTTACAACAAGTGTAAAAGACGCAATAATTATAATTATACGGAAGGACCGAAAGACAATACCATGTTTTCAGTCTAAACCAAGTCTTATGTCAAAATGAATTGATACAAATGTGTACACATCCCTTCCCGTAACGGTAGACCAACTCCTCTGTTCCGTACAGAATACGGAAATAATTCTAGCGAAGGATTTCCGCGTATTTATCGACCATGTGTAATAGAGCTAGTCTTTGAAAACACCCATCGTCCCCAATATCGAGTTAATGAAATAAATTTTCTCCCCAAAGAATCACTCTTCTAGTATTACGGCTTTGTGCGGATGTTCTAAATTGCAGTTCTTTCTATTCTGATGGAGTTATTTATATTCTATTGACTAACTGGAATAATTATTGTTTTCTCGCTGAAATTTCTCCCTTCCAAAGGTAGAAAGATAAAATTCTTAACTGTTGTATATTATTTCATTCTCTAGACATAAAATCTGTCTCCTATCTTCCTTTAAAACCACTTTTCCGTAATCCATCCGAAGCGGTGAAACGGTATGATAATTGTACCCATTCACAAGGAGCAATTCGCTAAGTGGAATACCTTACTTATCCTCTGGGCGTTCCGCAAGGCACGACTACCTATAAGCGTTTTACTCACATTGATTACTGCTGCTACAACACTTCGTTAATGTTATTTATTGGCGCCAAATCGATTTGCGTGCATGATGACTTATGTCTTTTTACAACCATGAGATGCTGTTGTGTTAATGAACATGAATAAACTGTAGGGATTTCAGTAAGATGTGGCCTATTGGAACGTTTGCAGACGGATCAGATACGGGTTGGGGTGCGGCGCCCCGCCGGCAGCCGACGTACTGCACCGCGGAAGCGTCGCGTCCGACATTGCAACGCAACTCCGACGCTATATTTCACTTCTAGAATTGACACATTGCGCAGGCGAGCCATAAACTTTCGTGCGAAAACTTTAACCTGGCATATTTACTTAAGATATTCTTCTCGAAACAGATAGCGAGCGCCTTGACGAGTGGAAAGTTTTATTGCTATAGATAGGTCATGCTCCTGTGGAAGTTTTCACATAAATTGGCGGTCATTCGACGCGAATATGCTGACTGAGGCAGTAACAAATATGCCAACTTGGGTTGTTATAACAGCGATATGTAAGTTCGGTGATAGGTACTTCGCCATTAAGTTTATGGAAACGACGGCCGAGATTACATCACACTTTCTGAAAGCTCTATGCAATTCTTTTTTTCGTTATCGTCTCGTAGGGTATTAGTTTTTTTCGGTCCAAGCATCATTAATCTGGCAAACGGATTTTATGGCAGATGTAAAAATTCGTCACCAAAAATCTTCAAAAGAAAAATTGGATCGTGATCTGTCAAACGGTCCCCTAATTCTTATTTAATTAGCGAGAAGTTGCACGCGTGGGAGCTAGCGGCGCGGGCGACAATGACGCGTTAAAAATGATTAATTTTTGTGGAAGCACCGATATACCGTCCGCGGGCGCGCCTCTTCGCGGACGATTAATCTTGCGCTTTGCAAACACCACTCGTACCATTGTACCTTCCCGGTATTTTTTCTGTCTTATACAATTCCATTAAGAAACTGCCACCGCTAGTTGGTATTCCAGGGTTCTTCCCACCGTCTCATCGTCGGCCCATTCAAGGATTACCCCCTTTAGCGCTGAAAAGGTGTTTTCGTTCTCTGCCGCAAAATATCTCCCCTCGTTTTTTAGCATTTTTCGGGATCACTTAGGCCTCGATAGTTATTATCTGTCGAGAATAGAACGTTTTAATTTTCCATCGTCATTCACTTTGGGTTTTACTGAAATGAAATTTAAACAGTCATTCTTATTCTATTAAGCAATGGTTGCAGAAAATCCTTGCGTTAGATAAGTAAATGCGTGGTCTTTTCAAGAGAATATATTCAGAGCGTACGATGAATGTACTGCTGTATTTAATTTTACAACAAAGAATGCCAAGAATTTGTGATTTGCGCAACGTTCCTTCATTTATTTAGTCATTCTCTTACCGCGGAACATCTTAGGTGTGGTCAAGAGCAATCATTGTCGGATTTAGATCTGGGCTAACGCCAACTCTGGCCACACACCGCGGAGTAAACGAAATTCATATTTTTATTACAATTGTGTCGCTACACCAATTGCTTGTTAAAGTAAAAAAGTTATGCTACTTAGCTATTAATAATGTTGCTTTTCTATGAGCATTAGAAGAGTAAATCAACGGTTGATTCACAGTTATAATTGCCAATTGGGTCTAAATACACTTAAAATCCGTTAAAACTTAAGTTATATCTTTTTTTGATGATCTGTCAGTGTAGATATGTGTATTATATTATAAATATAATACTGCCTCAGTACTCGAAATCTATTATCTGGGTATTGTCTGTCATAACAGACAATACCACGTGAAATTGGGGTGCTCTCATTCGGTTTTTGGTAATCATTTTTGTATTTATATATAGGTACTTACTCTTTCTAGGATGTTATATAATCGAGATTTATGAAGTTTGCCGCAATAAAGGAAAAGTCTGTTTTAAGCTTAAATGAAATTTACCCTCCAAGTAAGGATCAATTAGTTTCCATGATGTTTGGTTAGACTCGATTTGACAAAATATTTTCTGTATTTGTGGAGCAAATTGTGGAATCCTACTAATATTATAAATGCGAAAGTTTGGATGCATAGATGGATGTACGTTCCAATGAATCTCAAAAACTACTAGACGTTTTTTTATGAAACTTTCCAGTTATACACCTTATATATCAGAATAGGACATAGGCTATAATCTATGTACAATTTCGTCCCTTTTAGGGACGAAAAAGGGGATGCAACTTTGTATGCAGACCAACAAACAGCGTGAAATGTCAAATGAGCGTTGCCAAATGTAATATACCAATAGGTAGGCCATCTAGTGACTAATAAGTCACTAGATGGCGCTAGATGTACTTCCAAATTCGTTCTTTATACATATGGCCCTCAATTATTACTATTGCTATTTTATTTGCAAAAATAAATAAATGCAGTGAAGTTGTGTGATTCCCAAGTTGCATAATTTGAATTAGCAAGCTAATAAATATCGGGGCGCTCCATAAATTGATATTTTGGGCCTATAATTCCTACGAAAACCTCAGCCTTCGCTTCGCTTCTTCTTCGCTTGCCTCCCAATTTACCTTCGGGATTTCGGCCCTCAAGTTTCACTTGCAAGACCGCAAGATAATGAGTGTCCTTAGGGGTCATTGCTCGCATTGAGCCCACTCTCCGAAGGGTTGCTTTGGGCCTTTCACTCCAACGAAAAGCTCGGCCTTCGGCCTTGTTTGCCTCGCCGCTCACCTTCGGAACTTTGGCCTGCGATTTCGTTTGCAAGATTAGACAACGGGAGATAATGAGTGTCCGTCCATGGGGGCGCATTTAGAGCGCTTTCTGAAGGAATGCTTCGAGTCTTTCATTCCAATGAAAAGGACGGCCTTTGGCCTCGCTTTTCTCGCACCTACGGAACTTACCTCGCCTCGCCACTCACCTACGGGATAGTAAGTGTCAGTGATTGCTCACCCTCAGGCCTTCGGCCTTCGGCTTCGCTTGCCTCGCCGGTGCCGTTCACATTTACGGACTTTGGCCTCAGCACGGCTATCATGCGACGGCCCGCGAGCTCTCTCGATTTTTCTCGCACTATCCGTCTCTTTCTTATTAGAACACTTAGAACAAGAGATATAGTGCGAGAAAAATCGAGATTATGTCGCGGCCGTCGCGTGATAGACAAGCAGGTCCCGCTTGCAAGACACCTGGGGATATTGAGTGTACATGGAGCTCGCCCTAGGGCCTTCGGACCTGGGGCTCGCATAGGGAGCGCTCTCTCAAAGAATACTTTGGGGATCTATATAATATTATTGACGACCAAGTTTATGAGGGTGTTTATTTAGATTCGAAGAGAATTTGAACTGTTACACGCACAACCTATGGACGTGAAATCTTTATTTTCAAATTTGTCAGTAAGTAGTATGATTAAACATAAGAATATCACCATGTAAACCATAATTTATACGCGTACGAAGTCGCGGGCAGAAGCTAGTCTAATTATAGTGCGATATCGCCACGAGGCCTTTGATAAAGGAGCCTACATCACTATCGAGTAGGTATCGGCGTCTGCCCACACGAAGAGTTTGTTTGAAAACAAACGAGTGAATCTAAAATTTTCTTGTTTGGCACATACTCGTATCAGACAGCTGTCGTTTTCCTAACACATTTTCTTTCCCTATCCTATGAGTGAAACGTGACTCATGCTCATGTTTTTTTTATTTGCTGTGTAACAGGACACTGAATTTAACGGCGCATACAGAGCCAGTATCCATCCGCGCATCCGTATTAATAATAATTCTGAATTAGACTTATCTTTCAGCACCATCAGTCTATCAAACACCAGTACTATTCACAAATGATTTTTATTTCTCAGCTAACCCCACTCAGACCGGAATAAACCCAGATAGCAATCCTTGACGTTAGGTTATCTATCAACTGCGGAGAATCTACTATCCTTAATTGATCGGCCACTAAGCGATTTGATCCAATTCGATGTTGGTATGATTTCATTAGGCGTATTTTCTTAGATGTCTTATTTGCTGAAATCAATAGTCAATAAAGACTATTTTGTAATTGCATGCCAATATACTCATAGACAACAATGATAAACGACATAGTAATCATTTTTGACTGAAAACGAAGCGAATATTTGTAACATTTCTAAATGTTTTTCTAGGGGTACCGTTCAGTCGCCATAAAAACAAAATGCATAATTTCAAGTAGCGTACGTCCGGAAATCATATAGCAAACTATTTTCATAATAACAAAATGCATATTTTGATTGGTCATAACATTTGAATAATATAACACTCATTTATCACCACAACATTTGCTATAACGTTTATGTGTAAGTACTAATTTATTTTGGCATAACATACATTTAGTATAATGATTAAAACTAATAACAGCATTTGAAATGATGATAAGAGAAGTTGGTGTACTTACATAGTTTTACTAAGTGATTGCTATAACATCCTAGAAAGAGTAAGTACCTATATATAAATACAAAAATGATTACCAAAAACCGAATGAGAGCACCCCAATTTCACGTGGTATTGTCTGTTAGGACAGACAATACCCAGATAATAGATTTCGAGTACTGAGGCAGTATTATATTTATAATATAATTTTACTAGTTAAAAGATGATTACCTAATATGATAAATTTAAAAAAATTGGCGTTGAGCTCGCGAAGGAGGTCCTGAGTGGAAATTAACTACATGTTTTTAATCATCGGAATTTAAATGATTAGGAATTATGATTAGTTTAAAGTAGTTTCAGAGAGACTCTAAGGCAGCTCGGGGTAGGTACGACGACGAGCGAAGCGAGGAGAAGTGTTAGATTGAAATGTACTACAGAGCCGAACACTGTTTTACTACCTAATAGGGAATTCGAATTTTTGATACATTGCATTATTATTCAGTCGGACTTTTTATTGTTCGGTGTATTGGAATTCGGAATGTTGATACATTATGAGCATGAAACAGTGCCCATTATAGCGTTTGTTCATTATACAATAGGAAATTATTAAAATTGATACTTATAATCGATGAATTTATGCAAATAAATTTTATAAATTTTTTTATGCAATTTGCCCACTTATACAAGCCGAAATTACGCTATTCGTTGTTATGCAAAATGAAAATATGCAACTTAGTTTTATATGAAACATTACACCCGTTTTTCTAGTGGTATGCTTATACAAATTTTAGCAGATGACAAGTATTTGTATTACACCGATTTTATTTTTCACGTTATATGCGTTAACTAAAATAGATTTAAGCAAATAGTAAATAAAGTAGAACACTATTGTGTGCTTATTATCCCGCTACTTACCCCCCTCTAGACTTACTTACCACATCTTAGACACATCCGCCTTCGAAATAAGTTAGAAAGCAATAAAACCATAGAGCTCTTACGGTTTCTTCTGTTTTGCCTACACCTATCTCAGCAGAACATTAGCCGGACCATTAACGTGATTTATACGGAACCCTGATATAAATCCACGGATCCGTAGTTTGGAGCACGCTTGCGTATTTATTTGCTGTTGCCTAAGATGGGACGTTGCGGTTTTTTTGGTACCACTTGAATTGGGGAGGAAATGTCAATTGGAAAACTAACCCTCTTCACGAAAGCAATGTTTATTAAAATATATATTATATGAATTTCGCGTTGGGGCATCTTCATTTATGATGAATATATCGATTTTAATAAAATACTATAATTAAAATGTATCAGGAAATGTCTCTTGGTTAATATGTGCCCGAGTATTTGTCTATTTTATCAATATTGATAATTACGAGTTAATAATATCGTCATGTCTTCATGTATTTGCAACTGACATGTAAAAAAAACATTAGAAGTTTCCTTGCAGATATTTTTAATTTAGTGTAAGTACATGTAAAAAAGATTTGAAGGGTTTAATGAATATGTGCTGTAATCTACCTGATTATAACTGAATGCCGACTGTGAATTACGTACAATATTTAATTTTGTATATTTTTTGTAGATTCTAATCTTATTCCCAACGCATACGTTTTGGAAGTCAAAGTTGAATAAGTCGCCTTATAATTAGAATCATTTGTGTCATTCAATAACTCCTCTCACGGAACAATCGTAATAATTTGTTCAAAAGTTAGCACTCGACAAATTATATTAAATTCCTTCCCATCTTATGGAATTGTGAGGTTAATTCACGGAATTACGTGTTTCCAAGCCTCCCAAACTTGGCGTGTAATATTTTAGCAACACCTCCTTTGAACCTTTGTTTTATTTTCCTTTTAGTGGAATTCAGCCGCTGGTGTCACTCAGCTCCATCACAATAAAGGCCTACGCAAAGCGGTTAGGGGGGGTATTTAAAGGCCTACGCAAAGCGGTTAGGGGGGGTATTTTTTTTGCAAAATTAAAGTTAGTCAAGTTTTCACTTCTGCCGAGTGCAACCGGTCTTTTTTTTGTTTTTACTACCCCTATCCTATATCTTTTTTTACATACTCTAGCGCGTTTAGACGTTTTCTAGAGTAAGTTTTTATAAAGTAAATCGTACTAAGACATATTGTTATACGGACGTACTGAACATTATTTACGAAATACTTTTCTTCGTAAATTCTTATAACTGTAGGTGTAGAAACGTTTGAATTTTCGTAAGCTACAAAAATGAATGACCGTTTCCTTAATTAAGTATTCCCCGATTTAACTGTAGCTGACACTTCGCTGCGGCTATGTGACTCAGACGTGAAAATGATTCGAAATGACATTCAATCAGGCCAACTCCGAAATCCAACCTCCGCACAATCGAATTACTAAAATTTTAATGTTTTACGAAGTTAAACTTTGCTTCGGCAGCTGTAAGTGAATTTATTTGTACTTAGTTATCGGCTCTGGGAAAAGTCATCTTGCTAACGTTTCGTTAAGTTGAATAATTAAATTTGTCACCAGCGGTTGACACGTTGCTGGATTTTCTTCCGAATTTCTCAGTGCCGTCACGTTTGCGGCTCGTCGCCCCTCCCCACTCCCTCTGCTGCCCTCCTATTGTGTAATCGCGAGTTCCTAATTTGAATTATTTATTATTTGATTTAACACCTCGAGGATTTTCGGAATGGCTCCAATTTCTATTCCGATTGGATTTTATTGATAAAATTGACACTTGATGGCAATGTGATAGAATGGGCCAATTCTTACAGCTTTTTGAAACTGTATTTCTCAGGGATTTTCCAAAAAGATGGAAGTTCGGCTGTGTATATATATTTTTCACGCAATGCCGCAGTGCTGTGTATAAACCGATTTTGACTAATCGTTTCAACTAGATACAGGTTGTAGTTTTGTTTATGCCGCTGTCAATTTTTTTTTCACGATGTCTATTACATCAAAACCTTCAACAGTTATAGCATTTCAAGAGGAAATCGTGTATACAAGTAATTTCTCATTTTGTGTACGGTCTAGGAAAATTAAGGTTTGGCACATTTTAACTCTATTTGAATCTCGTTAAGGTCCAAAAGTGCTAAACATTCAATTTCCTCGACTGTACAAGAATGTTACATTAACTTTAAACATTATTACACTTTGTTTCATAAAACTTTATTTAGGTGATGTGTTGAAAGGTTTAGTGCGACGCAATTCCATTCACCTATCAGTCATACGGAAATTTTGTATGCGCATTTATACGACATGTGACGCGTTTTCTGTTCGATACAGGATGTGACAAATTATAAACGTATTTCTCATGTTCATATTGTTCATTGATAAATGAAGAACTGTCTTAGTTACACAAATGTAGAAAAAGAAAATCGTTCATATGTGCATAGTATTGCCCGTATTCATAAACCCCCATGAACCCCATGAATCCTAATTAAAATTTTGCTATTCTATGGCCTATATCAGTCACTATGACATTAGTGTTTGTGAGAAAGGGACAAATGACATTTTAGTCAGCAGATGTTACATAGTCGTTACGACTGCTACAAGACATTTCCTGCTACTCATTGTATGAGTATAAGCATGCTTACAGCGCTACTACGTACGTGCTACGGGAGCGTACTGAACAGCGTAACCCATTGTTTTTTTCATTACCTAATAAAATCATGTAACAAGCAAAAATAGCCTGAAATACATTCGGTTAGGTGTACGATAGGTAGTTACTGACCTTTTCCCGCGTAACCCATAAGTGAAGAACAGATTAGATTACGGGGACATCATCTATGGACCACGTTTACTGGCTAAAACGCGTCGTCTCGTTCAGCGTGTACAAAACGCACGTTGTCGTTTTTGCTATAGTATCCCACCCATGAGTCATATTACACCACCATACCTTAATAAAAGTTCCATTTTAAATATGTCATCAAGTCGACACTTACACCTCGCCTGCCCGTTGTTTGATGTCCTTAAATACCAAAAACCTGACTATCTGTTCAGAAAAATAAGGGTCTCGTCTTTTCACTCACATTATGGCACTAGGTCAACACGGCGATGTATCTTAGAAGTACACCCCTACAGGACGGTTGCCTTTACTGGCAGTTTTCGTTATCTTGCAACCAAATGCTGGAATAACATTCCTCCGCCACTTCGACAATTACCATCCAAGAAATCTTTTAAGTTAAAATTTAAAAGATTTCTCTTGGACAAGCAAGTGGCAGGAATTCCTCATGGCTATTTGATTGCAGATTTTGTAATATAGGCGTGCTTCTAAGGGACATCACACATCTCAACACACGTTTTTTCATAATATATACACTCCTTGTCGACACATAGTTACACCTTATATTTTTGTCATTTTTATTACTCACCTATCACACAGATCTATTTTATTTATTCGATATTATTTGCAAGCTTTATTTATTTATTATTATTTGTCTTGTAATATTTCACCTGCATCGTGACCCGAGGTACTGGCAGAATATCAGTGCTTGCTCACACGAGCAAAGCAAAACTGAGCCAGTACCTTTTTGGCATTATTGCAACGCACAAGCATGCCTTACATTTAATTTATAATTCTATTTCCGTACCACAATTGTTTTACTTGTTCTTTTATTGTTGTTTTTTTCTGTGTTTCTTTTTTTCTGTATTTTTCATTTTTATTTTGTTGCAAAATGCCAAATAAATGATCTATCTATCTATCTATCTAACAGTAAAATAAAATAGTGCAGAACCAATAATTTAGAAAATTAAACCTAAATATACGTATAACTCAATACTAAGTGTGACACCCTGATTCACTCGTGAATAATTCAGGAAGCCTTCGTATGACCGTTCTGCGTCTCACACGTTCTCAAGGCGATTCATGGTGCTGGTTCTATTGAGTTGTCATTTGGTGTAATATCGTACGATTTTGGAGATAAAATAGAAATAAATGAAAAACAAGACTAGTTACTTAAGCGCGAGTAAAAACGAGTAAGTACGCTAACACATTGACATGTGATCGGAATCGTAAACAGTGGACAAAAATAGACCTCTAAATTTATTTTGTTTGGAAGTCTTTTAAAAAAATATTTTGCTAGTTCTAAAAAATATCCGGGTTGACTTACTTGGACCATTTCAGGAAGATTTTGCTATCAGAACGATTGGTGCCATTGTTGTTTCTCAAAACTAAGGCCATAAAATGTTAAAATCGTAATCCATTCCGCTCGAAGATTGTGTAACATGATATCAGCATGAAAAGCGGAAGGGGATATACAGTGCGTTGACTTTAAAAAGACTGACTTTATAGAGTTTTATGTAGGACTGTTGAAGTGTGTTTTTAAAGTGCTTCCTAGTTGAGCTTCTGTTGCCTGCGCAACGAGGCTCTGCCTAGGTAGTATTGCGTGACAGTTATCACCTTTCGCTCTTTCACGCAACTTCAGAAAACATCACATAAAGTAAAATTAAAATAATTGCTGCAACGTTTACGCAACAAAGAATGTTGCTAATCCAGAGCCTGAAAATAAAATAAAAAGTTAAAAATGATAATAATGTATTTCTTTCTTATTTGATCAAAGTGAGCATGTTTTCTTATTTCTTAAGTGTTGCAGTCAATGACACTACGTTTTAATTATCTCTTATACATTACTAATAGCTAAACTAACAGAACATGCTGCGACGCAATAATGCTATAATAATTTGTGATGTCAATTACTATTTTACGAAGCAATAAATAATCAGCTATAAAAAAATACTCAAATATCTTTCAAGGCTTCCTCGCGTTGAGACCTTCAAAGAGTTGCCAATACTAAAACAATAAACATTATCGAGAAAATGCTCAATATAAACACAAGCCTACTAACTCTCGCCCTAGTTTGCAAAAGCGGCAGAAATTCGACAAAATTTAAGTCGACGGGGCATTTAAGGGGAGGCTGAGACGGTTAATTCACCCCGAGGGTCTGGCTGGCGCCGGCAATCCTGCCGTAGACGGCACGGGCACCGATATGATAGACGTCTCTTGTTAACATTCTTTGACATAGTTTGGGATTCATTAGCACCGTTACTGGTAGTTGCGTGGCGAGTCTTAAAAGGGTTTGTAGCTGAGGGGTACTTAAACATAGACACGAAAGGATTTTTTTTTATCCAGTTCCCTTTTATGGAAATTGGATTTCATTTTATTCTCTAAATGTACGAAGTTAACTTCTTAAAAAACTGACTATACATGTTTTTTCGTGAACCCTTGAATGAAGTTTTAGTTTCAAGAGAGAAAGCATCTTTACCTTTTTCAATCATTTTTTACCGTAGTACTGGGTAATTTAATAATAATTTCTTGGTTTGTCAAATTAAGTACTTTATACAGATTAAAACATTTTGACGCGTTGCCATTGACCCTGTATTTCCCAACAGCCGCCAAATATTGATAGCTTCGTCACGTATAAGTCGCGTCATGATATCATATTCATTCATATTCATGACTTCTTGATTTTGCCGCATAAAACGCGGCATTCTCCCGCACAATCTCCACCGGAGCATGCAGAAATACGACCGAGGAACCCATAATGTATACCGCTCCGGGAAAAAAGAAAACAGGTAAATTACAAGCCTACGGATTACGTACGTGATGTCGCGGAGGCAGAAACATCGATTAACTCAGTGCGAGTCAGCAATATTTGAGGATATACTGTAAAGGATCAACCACACTAGAGCTGCGGTCATAAGCGAAAACGCATCTTGTTCGTCACACCTTCGATATATACTGCTGAAAACAAAATAAGGGCCACCTAATTTTTTCTATTTTATTGTTAATTATTGGACATAAACGAATTGATAAGTGGCTAATTAATGATGTCCCGCATCCTTTACAGAATACAACCACTGTCATACTGGTGTTTAAGTCTAATAGCTGGAAAAATTAGATATTAATGTTTAATAAAATTTCACGTAACGATCACCCTACTTGTGGTCCCTATTTTCTTTTGAGTAGTATATATTTGGTAAATCCTTAAGGCCGTGGACTGATCGCCAGCGGGCAGCGGGGCGACTAGCGGCGGTTCATTCATACGAGCGACTTCAATGTACATATATTTATTTTAATTCCTACCGGATTGCAACCTCCATAACACTGGGCAGGGTCTTCGAGTAAGTCAAATACTCCGATTTGAAGTAAAGGCAAATAAAATTAGTTATTTCGAACCTGTCACTAAAATTTTGCTTTCAAATAAGCCTATTTAATTTCTGACGAACGATTTTAACACGCATCTAAATCCCACTTCAAAAATGACGTACTAACTTTGTAAATAGTATAGTACTCCTCTAGTAACACTTCTATAGTTCCTTACACCTACCAATTTTTTGTTATAACAACCGTTTAGCAGCCGCCACACGGGGAACCTTTACCTAGTTTAATTTATTGTTACTAATCTGAAAGCCCATCGGAGATTGGGATGTAAAACTTGGTCGTGTGATGAAATCGACCAATTACTTTAGATAGTATATTACGTAGTGTGTGGGCCGATAGTATTTTTTCCTGGAACGCTACCACGAGTATTCATTATCTATCGACGACAATAAATTACCCAGGCATATTAACTCTTACGGGCAACCCGATGAAAGCTGAAACCGCATTAAACCAAAAGTCTAAATATATTTACGTCACACCTGGCCATAATGCGAGTTTTACTGCACGCTGCACGTACGGTAAAACTCGCATTGTGGCCAGATGAAGACGTAAAATTGTGTCCTTACCACGGGCGGTAATTCGTAAAGCCCCAGATTACCTTTAGGTACGTAATGTACTATTACTGGTGTATTGACCTATTTTTGGCATGTCTACTTCTGTTGGTATTTTGGTATTGAAATATCTATGATAGTTTAATCTATGACTGATAGGTGTATTTCCACTAGCTCTATTGTCTGTTCAATAGATTGAACTTGTTGAAATTCATATTTCCATAAAACTAGCACCCAATCGACTTATTAAAGTAACTGAATGGACTACTGGGGATAAAAAAATCCAACCGGGACTATAATTCCATTCCAGTCGACCAAACAAGAACAGAGTTTATTTCAAGATTAGATTAGGGTAATTCCGGGGTAGATGGCCGTAAGGGGGAGATGGCCCATCGAAATATTTCATGGGACCATTGACTTGATTTCGCTTGTTATTGTTTATTTCACTTCGCTTCGTGCGTGGGCGCACGGGTGCAATGCAATTAACAATTAGGCGAAAAAAAAGTAGTGAAATCGTCATTGATTGTTTAGGCTAGTGTCAATATTTTTTGGAGGGTGAACCCTCCTGTTTTACCTGTTTATGATGTTATTTTATTCAAATAATGCTGTTTTTAGGGTTCCCTAGAAAACAAGGAACCCTTATAGTTTCGCCATGTCCGTCTGTCCGTCCTCGGCTTAGCTCAGTAACCATAATTACTAGAAAACTGTAATTCGGCATGGGTATATAAATCAATCACGCCGACAAAACAGTACAATACAATCTTGATTTTTTTTTTAGATTACCTTCCCTACACTTAATGCGGGTATGCACTATTTTTTTCTTGTTAAACCCATGATGTGGGGTATCGTTGGATAGCTCATTAAATAATATCATGGGTTTCCTAAAACTATTTTTCAAATTAGTGATTAGTTTTTGAGATATTGGGCTTTAAAGCCCTAATTTTTGTTCGAGTCATGTGTGCTCCCCCCCTGCCGGCTAAATGGCTACTACTGGGGATGTGAAAAAAATCGTGGTAGTAGTACATATAATGAATTTAAAAGGAAAACTATCACGGGCATGAGTAGTTACCGAGTAATAGTCGACCAACTTAATGTGTACTTGGAAAGGCCAATTTTCGTACAAATTCGGCTGCCGCAACCGCACCGCACGTCGATATAACTAAGACAGACAGGCAACTACGCAACTCTACACTGCGCGTGACCCGACGCGCACTTGGCTGATTTTTTGTATTTGTTGCAAAGTATATGACTGTCTCATTGTTCTAAGGTCAGATTTTAGCAAGTTGTGTCATGACTTGTTTTTATTTTAAGTGTGGTCATCTCTCCCGGAAGAAAAGTAGAGATGGCCACTGGCTAGTTTAAGTCGGTATGCCATATGATGCTGAATGTGTGTTAGAGAAGAGTATAAAAAAGGAGAGCATACTCGTATAACAAACCAGGAAAGCTAACATTGAAAACATATCCAAAATGGGGCTAACCGGTGTGTAAACGAAAGAAACTACCGCGGCTGTGAGGAAAATAATTATGAGTTATCTTCTTTGAAGACTGGTTTCAGTGCAGTTTTGGCTACTTAAGAATTGCACCGAATTCGAGGACATTCTTAAGAATTAAAAATAAAACGAAAAAATACTAACTGAGAGAGTTAAGTTATAGCCATCTTTCCTGTAAAGGTATGGTCATCACACCTGGACACCTAGGGAGAGGTGGCCAATTTTTTTCTTGAACAGTTTTTTTTCGAGGTGTAGGTATTCTCTAGATATTATACTTTTTTTGTTTTATAATCTAAAGTTAATTAACCAAAGTTTAATAAGAAATAAAAAAGTATTCGTAATGTGTAAGCTTTTATTTTAACATTGTTCCAAAAAAACTATTACCAACTACCCCGGACTTACCCTATATATTGTGAAGTTATTTGACTATGTCTGTCAGAACGGACAAACTATGTAAACATCTTTTTGTATTTTATTTTATCTGCTCAGAATCTTCTGACCTATTCATTGTTAGCCAGCCTTGAACACATGGACGTACGTTCTGGGCGAATTAAGAATGAAGAGTAAATTAAATGTACCTACTGAATGGATTTATGATGAAGTGTAAGAAACCGTTTAATAATCAAATAAATAAATAATAATTTATTCACATAAACAACGGGGTTTTACATTTTTTTCTTCTGACAAACTGCAGGACAGTTTGTTGGCAGTAAGTTTGGTGCAACCCACTCTTATAGCAAGTGGGTTGCACCAAACCGTCTCTAATCGTAAGCGGTGTTCGTTAAAAACTGAATGTTCGACAAATTTCTATGGAATGACAGCTGCTGGTGCCATATTTAACGTCAATCGGTCCGTAATCGTAAGTAGTAGGTGCAACCCGCCTTAAGAGTCCGCAGTAAGCTCGATTCTCCATACAAACGTAGTTACGCTCTCATTTTAAAACTACGTGTTGGAGTGTAACGAAACTTTGCATGTACAATGACATGAGGTGTATCTATGTCTGTAATTAGTTTATGTAGCTTCAGATACCATAGTAAAAAAAATACAGCGAACTTAAGTTTTGAAGAGGTGAAATTCGGCCGAGCTTACTGCGGCCTCTTAAGTGAAGTGTGTCAGCCGACATGACAGCGACTCGACTTGTGAACGGGACAGCAACAGCGACTCGCGTTCACAGCGACACTTGGTAGGGCCTCCTGGCGACAGATCCATCAGCCCGTCGACAGGCCATTTGTTGTGTGTGTTTTCACACTTGATAAATCGCTGGACTTGTCCACATTTTGCTGGATTTACGCTCGTACAATTGTTGCACATATATTAACTCTCCAAATTACTGCTTCGTTTGTAATTTTGTTTTGAGTCCTTTGACCAATTTAAATTTTGAAGTTCTATGTGCTGCTTATTCTATTTGCATATATGAAACGTAGGCATTTCTCTTTTCCCCTCTGAAGTAGTGTTATCCGATAGACCTGGGGCCCGATTTTTAACTTTCGAGCGCTCGAAAATTAAATAAAAGTAAATGCTATTGTAGTGTCATAATCACAGGCACTTACTTTCTACCGATAGAATTGAATACGAGTACTCGATACCGCACGTTTTAAAATTTTCTATCGTCATTTCAAAATAGCATTTCATAATTTTTTACAGTTTTCGAGTGAAAGAGTCGAGCGCTCGAAAGTCAAAAATCGGTCCCCTGGTACTCACTCGAAGAAAGCCCTTCAAAAGTTCTGGCTACTTTTGTTGATAAATATTGTACTTTACCCCAGACCATCAAATTCATGAGATATCGTTTGAAATTCCAATCGACTGGTCGGTGCGAAAAAACATTTCAAATGAGGCGGTGTCCTCATTTGAAATGTTTTTTGTCCTCATTTGTTATTTTATTCTACAACGACGATATGATAGGATAAAACACGTACGAACCATTTGCAGTTACTTTGTTTACTATTAGTAACACGCTCAAATTATCGCACGATTGAATCTGAAGATCTGAACAAACCCTAAAAGGCTATAGATAGATCCATTACAGTCCCTTACTGCGGTAAAAATGAATCGTCGGATTCCCCTGTATTTCATATTGCAAATTGAACATTTCCAAGGCACAATGCGAGAAAATCAAAGTGATTTACATAAGCTGTAGTGGTATCCAGAATGTATGCGTCGTGGATTCGGATAGATGTCGTCACTGTTAAATAACGCGTAAACGATGCGAGGAAGCGCGTGACGCTACAGATGCAATTTTTTTTCGCAGTTTATATGGTTTAGATGAGAATCTTCACATATTTACATGAAACGAACGATACCGGTAAGTGGCAGTTCTCACAGGGCACGCAGAAAATTATTTATGGACTCCTTTATTGCTAAACTTCATTCGTTGCTGCGGTCGCGTTTATTCCTTGGACGGGAAAAAGTTGCGAGATTTTATTGCCGGTGTGAGATAGGACACGTTATTGCACTAACTTTTAACGGTAGCTAGAATTAAAATAGAATTTTTGTGGTCAGCAAAAGTGGTCTCGCCCGGATATATCCGAGACCTACCGATTCGCGCGCTTTATGGCGGGCTATTTATAGCCTCCTTTACCTCAGCGAGCTACACTACGCTGACCGACACACCAAAACGTAGTAACCCGCCGAATTATTATGCGCGAAGGAACTTGGCCACAACTGGTACAATGGCGCTGGTGAGACCAATTTCGTAAAAATTGCCAAATATTACCGGCGGCAATGAAGTCCATTATGAACTGAACGATGGTTTTTGTTTTTGATCCTTTAATCTCCCGAAATCAATCATTTGGCAGTCAATACCCTGTAATAAACTGTCATAAAAATAGTTGTTTTCGTTTAAAGTACACATTTATTTTGTTTCACATTTAACAAATTATTATTATCGTTTGATATCATGTTATAATTAGTGCATGCTCCATCTCTTCTTGATTATATTTGTATGCCAAATGGCAAAACACAGTGAAACAAATTATTGTATAAGATCTCTATTTAACCTGTTTACAAATAAATAAATTTTGATTTTGATTTGAAAATATGTTCAAAAGAGGATTGGCAATGTTCAAAGTAAGCCATTTATCAGAAAACTACTCTTACGCTGGATCACCTTCTGTGTAGCAATGTTTATTCAGTTAGGAAGTTGTATAAAGATAGTGATTAGAACGTTTATTTTCTATTTTTACATATTTCAGATAGCAAATAAATTAATTTAATTACTTCATTATTTATTACTTTCCATTTTATTAACAAAATATTGTCTATTTCAGAACTCGATCCGGCATAACCTGTCGTTGCACAATCGGTTTATGCGGGTGCAGAACGAGGGAACGGGCAAATCATCATGGTGGATGATCAACCCCGACGCTAAACCGGGCAAATCCGTCCGGAGACGGGCGGCCTCCATGGAGACGTCCAAGTTTGAAAAGAGAAGAGGGAGGGTTAAGAAGAAGGTTAGTAATTTAAAAAATAGTGCTTCGGAAAAGCAAGCGCTCGCCCGACACATCGGTTCTTGGGATGTGATCATCCTGCCACTCATGCATAAGTAAAGCAACTCTACCGTCCATTGTAAAAGATTCCAATTCCAATGAAAGTTTTATAAAAAGTCGGCCACATTAGATTATCTCAACTCAGGGCACGACTCAAATATTTATCTGTCAAACATCAGATTAGTTCAATAGTGAACCTTATTATTAGTAGCTAAAACAAGACAATTTCCAATAATGCGTCGTATTCACAATATTCACATTCTCAGTTTCCTTATTTTGTGGTTAAATGATGACGGAGTACTGAGCTATGCTTGTAGATAGATTTATCAGTTTGGTACCTATTAATTAAAATGATACCTTTACAGGCGGAGGCTTTAAGAAATGGCGCCGCTGCCGACGCCACTCCGAGCCCCAGTAGTTCCGTGTCCGAAAGTCTCGACCTGTTCCCCGAATCGCCAATGCATAGGTAAGTTACGCTCCGAATAGTTTTCCTGCTTACAATAGAAGTATTTACAATAGACCTTATCATCAAAACGTAGGTAGTAGCACTACTAGCTATTAGACTTAGTTACGTGATTTCAGAATCAGATAACAGTCATAGATATGACGGAAACTGGAACAGTCGTGGCGTGGAGCCAATAAAAGAGTACGGTGCACTTTAATACCATACTTGTGATACTAATTTGACAGAAAAGCATAACAATTTACCTACACGGGCAAAGCTCGCCAACCCCTGCCAAAATTTCCACGCGACGCCATATTTTGTTAAACGGCATTCGGTTCGAAATATTGAAATTTTATTACTACTAGACACAAAGTGAGGCACGCACGAAACATACACTTTATAATAAAACCATCGGCATAAAGCTGCGTTGACCAAGCCAATAAAATTGAGTTATAGCAACTCTGTTACTTTATGATAAAAGGTTTTAAATCATTCACAACCATTAGATGATGAGTTATGTGGACGTTGGATCTCGTCATTTCGCCAATATTTAACCTTTTTATTGCCGAATATCGGATAGCCGGAATAATCTACAGTTATTTTGGACGTTCTTTGTTCATCGGTGCTTAGCAGCGGCCATAGCACATTTCTTACAGCGTTATTTTGTCATCAGCAATAGCAATAATCATATTTCTGCGCTGACCATTGAATCCTTTTTGGTGATCGCTTCATTTAGCATTACGATTTTTATTCATGTTAGAGGATTTAGGAATTAGATTTGCATGTTTTCCCCTTTCATAGATTTTATTTGCTACTACAGTTGACTTAGCTTTAAGTTTTTCTGCTGGACATTTTGATTATTTGCACAGACTTTGAATAATACTGCCACCTTGGAAGAGACACGCTTTAAGGGACGTCTATGTCCAAAACCGTACGAATCGCACTTAAGGCAAACTTATTCAAGGTTTTTTTCTTAAATAATTTATTTGACGCTTTTTCGCTTGCGCTTTAGCAGCAATTTCCAGTTGTCACCGGCGAATGCGGAAACCTTCCGCCAGCGGGCATCCTCCAACGCGTCGTCAGTCGGGCGCCTATCCCCAATTCCGTCCATGATCTCCACGGAGGCGGACTGGGTGGACTACTCCGCGACGACGGACTATGGGGCGGACTACGCGCCCACCGGCGATTTCCAGGAGTACGCCCCAGCAGACCAACTGGCCGGATCTCTGGCGGACTCAATGAAACTGCAAGGAGCAGATCCATTCCTAAACACGTAAGCATTGGCTGCTCGAAACATTCTCAAGTCATCAAATTCATAAAGTTCTTACATCATCAAACAAATGTCGGTTGTTCTTTGTTATGCCTTTTCACAACCATGTGCTACTTCGAATTTTTGGCTTTACATTAATTTAGATGTAATTCTCTTCGTATTTCGATGTCATATTTTACAGACAATTTTCGGCGATACATCACAGCCAGGCCATAAACAGCGACCAGTCTGTAAATTTTTACAGGTCGCTGTTTATGGTCTGGCTGTGAGTATTGGACCATCATTTCAATTGCTGATGAACCGACTGGCGTTGCTGTGATATTTCTAACGATATTTTTGCAGTATACATGATGTTAAATTGTATTTTTACTCTTATCATTTGTAAGTAACTTGACTTGAGACTATTTCGCTTATAAAATGCCCCTATAGTAAGTAAGAGTACGCTTGAGCGAGAACAGATTTTGTTTGTAGTCTTTATGTTGCTTGCCTATTGAAATGAGTTGAAATCTGTTCTTTGTAGAAGCGGTTCATATTCAAGTTTCTATGTCGAGTAGTACCTAGAACTTAGTTTGTTAAGCTATAATATAATTTAACATCTGTTTCACAACCAACGTATGGAGGTATGTTATTGTTGACACGCTATAATTATGTACTTCAAATTCTGTTACAATATTCATGATTGTTTATATATATCTGCGTCCCATATATTGTCACCAAACAATTTTTAAGACCCGCGACCCTCTTCGGTTCCATAAGAGTGAAAATTTGAAATAGACGACCCGGAATTTTCACGGTAAAACAAAAGACTGTCGCAGTCTTACTAGTGTTAGAAACATTTTGTTATCAATATCGATAGTTGTGTAATAGAAGAAAAAAACGGTCCAACAAATAAACAAAATATTTATTTAAGTAAATAAATTATGTGAGGTTTGTATATAATATACAAACAGATGCAATTTCTTCTTCGAAATCCACGTCAGTGTACACACAGCAGCACATGACATTTTATTTGGTTTCTGATAGTGATACAAACACTACTGTGTTGTGTTCCTGGAGGTGAGCAAGGTCGCCAGAGCTCCCGAGGATGCGTTGTGTTGAGAGCGAGGGAATTTGTTCAAGGTCGCCAGAGCTCCCAAGGATGCGTTGTGTTGAGAGCGAGGGAATTTGTTCCTTCAGCTGTCAACACGGAAGTCCTCAAACATATCAAGGGTCGGCAACGCCCATGTTACTCCTTTGGAGTTGCATGCGCCTATAGGCTGCGGTGTCCGCTTACCATCAGGCGGGCCGTACGCTTGTTTGCCATCGTCGTTATATAAAAAAAGATACTCATTAATTTCTCGACATTCTCTGGGTTTCGTTTATGACTATATTACACTTATACATTTATGTATACTAAATGATCGTTCAACTTCACTCGACGGGCAAATTTTCAAAATTCATTGTAATTGGTACCTATGTTGTTAGGTTGAATAAGTTTTTCAGATATTTCTACTATATTATATTTTAATTTACTGTCGCGAATGATTATATTATATTCGATAGTAATACTCGATATCGATTAAAAAATATTTCTAATACTTGTAAGATTGCGACAGTCTTTTGTTTTGCCGTGAAAATTCCGGGCTCTGTAGACGACTATAGTAAACACTATAATAAAACGGGTTACTCACGAGCGATAATCGACCTTAAAGACGTGAATGACCTATTTAATTATTTTCGAATATGTTTGAAATTTACTTTGTTTTTCTGATACGTTTCGGTATGAAAGAACATACGAGGATAACAAATTGATGTCAAAAATAATCCACAGCACCATTTATGACACTGACATTTATTTTATGACACTGCAAATCAGACTGTTAATCCGATCGTCCAGGTGCGTCCCAACGACGTCATCGTCGTCGACGGGGTACCGCTACGGGTCGTACGGCGCGTGTCCGCAGCACCTGCACGGAGGCTGCGGCTGCGCATCGTTGTACTCGCACCCCGCGCACCCCGCGCACCCGACGCATCCGCACCAGCACGCGCTCGACCACTTCGTCAGGCCGCCGCCGCCTGCGGATCCCGCTGATATTATGCAGACAGGTGAATAAATAGTCAACATTGTACAAATGATGGCCTCCTACTTAAATGATCCAAAGACGTCGCCTTCGATGGGACACCGCACCGAGTCATACGCGTAGCCACACTAGCATGTGGTCGAACACTTTGGGAAGCCGCCGCCAGTTTCTGACGTCGCTGATATTACGCAAACAGGTGAATATGGTCAACATCCTACTCCTAAATAGTCCAAAGATGGTATACTACCTTTTCGGCGAAATATGTTTCGCTAAATTTCACTTCGCAACCAACTTTTCGCAGAATGTTCATTTAGATAACGAATCGTTGGCGTAACTTTACTTCACACTTTCCTTATTTGGCAACACTTTTATAATGCAATGTGTTGCGTTGTGTTGAGAGCGAGGGAATTTGTTGGGAGCTGTCAACACGGTGAATCCTCAAACATATCAAGGCAAGGGTCGGCAACACCCATGTGACTCCTCTGGAGTTGCATGCGTCTATAGGCTGCGTGTCCGCTTACCATTAGGCGGGCCGTACACTTGTTTGCCACCGTCGTTGTATAATAAAATACATAATACATATAGTGAACTTCATATCTAAACGATGTCCGCAG
Organism: Epinotia bilunana; assembly: GCA_947049275.1. Taxonomy (NCBI): domain Eukaryota; kingdom Metazoa; phylum Arthropoda; class Insecta; order Lepidoptera; family Tortricidae; genus Epinotia; species Epinotia bilunana. Next base: position 18,355,371 of record OX346257.1, read on the forward strand.
ACACTGTCGACATTATGTTTATAGAAAACATGTGTCAACGATATCGCTCTAAATGATCGAACGACATCGTCTTGGACGGGGCACCGCACCGAATCGTTCGGCACTAGCATGCGATGGAGCTCCCATCAGGCCGCCACTGTCTGCTGACCCCGCTGGTATTGTGGTGGTGGTACTGGTGAATATATAGTCAACCTTATGTCTATATTCTATGAGCTCCTTGTTCACTCAAATGAATTTCGTGACGTAGCCACTCGTAGGGTATCTTCGTTTCACATTCGTTATACTATTATCTTTTGTAACATACATTATTACAATTGCATGTAACTATTATTAAGAACATATATTTAACAACTTGCAGGATACTGCACACAATAGAAAATATAAAAAAATACTCCCACGGATAGGTGTTAACTATTAATAACTAGACGTTCGTATAATTATGATAGTTTAAATGCTTTAAAAAACTCACCTAGCTCATTTGACGCACAAACGCTTGCCGTAATTTACCATTAGACCGAATATGTTTTCCTGAAACGATGTTTATTTTGTGTAAGAGTACAGAAATCATTGCGCCGTTTTAGGTTTGGTTTTTCGATCCTGGAAAGTTTAGTATAAGGAAAAAATTATTTCGTTAGGAATAAAATGACATAGGCATGTAAATAGCGGTGCATTGGGAAAGCTTTTAGGATTTCCAAATTTAATGTCGTCTGATGTAATAAAAGTGCATCAATCAACTATCTCTCTTTGCCCCTAGAAAACAGCCAAACGCAGATGGTGACGACGTCGGACGCGGCTCTAATGAACGGCGGCATGATGGTGCAGACCGCCATGCCTACCACCGTAATGGGGCAGATCATGGGCGCCCTGAACACGGGGCTTGTTGAAGACCTGAACCTGAATATTGAGTCGCTGGAGCACAGCTTCGACTGCAATGTTGATGAGGTAAGTTTGAGCTAGAGCTAGCGTCTGATGCATCCACCGCTTAATATATCCCTTTGCCAGACGCGCCATAAAGCTTGTAATCAATAAATATTTTTTTGGGAAATATGGCTTCACCAAGGAAATCTCGTGATGACCGTCACTCACTTACATGCTTTCAGCACCGTACTTTACCTACTGGTGCTATAAAAAACTTCTCAATCTTTTTCTTCTTCTTAAGAAGCAGGACTTACCTACTCACACGTTCGTGTAATTTCAAGTGTAGTGTGATGTTTTTACTTAGACTGGGACATATATTGATCGGTAGACTGTCTGCAGGTGATAAAGCATGAGCTCAGCATGGAAGGGTCGCTGGACTTCAACTTCCCGCAGCAGCAGCAGTCGGCGATGGCGGCGGAGGCGGAGGCGGGCGGGCAGTTCGCGGCGCCCGCGCCGCCCGTGCCCAGCACGCTCTCCGGCGGCGGCGCGCCCCGCACCCCCTACTCGGCCACCCCCTCCTGGGTCCACTGAGACCCGTCTTACGACCACACGGACGGTTACCTATTTCTACTTACCGCTGGTTGTTATCATCCGAGCTAATTTCCTATTGTAAATAGACGACGCGATTATTTTAGTTAGATTTTTGTTACTTATAATGTCAAGATTTTTTGTTCTATTGTCATGTTAACTAATGTTAGAATTTTATTGTTTAGTGTCTAAGTGGACCGTTACCGCTCGTTGTTGAAGTGTCAATTGTATTAGTGGTAGTAGGCTTTAGTGTTAAGCTAGGTGGAAGCTTGTGATATAGATAGGATATTGTAATCCGGGTAGTCGCTTGGACCGGGAGGGGGCGCGGGATCGATCTTGCATCGAGGACACCGATACCAAACACAGGTAATTATGCGTTTCAATTAGAGTTCCAATTTAATGAAGTCATCAATATACTAATTAATACACAAACAAAGTCACACCCACATTTTCCCGCAACATTCCTAAAACCCAAAAGAAAGATCAGTCTTTCATCCATCGCAACTTAAAAATAAGAACAAAGTATTTGGAACAACAAAATATTAGTGAGCGTTTAACAATAGTTCCGCAATAAATCTCCGGAGTATCAGCGATAATCTAGCAAAGTATCCCGGGTGAGTGTCCAATAAGTTGGTCCGGTCGGTATTCGCTGCAGGCTACTTGCTTAACTGATGTTGGCGCCCGTTAGTGGGCAATTAACACAAAGGAGAGAAAAAAACAACCTTAAGGTATACAATGTCAAGTGGTGGTAACCTTTTGGATTATAAAATTTAGATATTATAAGGAAATTTTGTAATTGCTATTTCATAAAATCAAATATTGAAAATGTAAAGTAGTCGTGATTTTTATTTGTACGTATGTTTATAATTGTTCACCACGTTACATAATTTCCGTGAAGCATAATTTGGTGAAAGAGAGATTCAAATCTACTTTGTTATTAAGCTATTTAGTTTCAATTTTGTAAATGTACCTACATGTTAATTATTTTATACAAAAATACAAATACAAATCGTTTATTTGCTGAATACAGTTTATAAAGGTGTACAATGTTTTGAAGTCCGGTGTATCCAGCCTGCATGCAGGCGTGCAAATTAATGGTTTTTGATTAAAATATTACAATAAAGAATGTCAAATACAGTAAAAAAAATAGAATAAGTTAATAAATGGTAAAAATGAAACAAGGAGGCATTGAATAAAATAGAAATATTAAAAGAGGCATTGACAAAACTAACAAATGACAATCATATATAGGTATAGTAATCAAGAAAGGTAGAAATAAAATATCTCATAATGTCGTAATCAAGTTCTTAAAATTATATGTCAATGTCGTTAAACTGCTCTAATACTCATTTAAACTAAATAGCATTTCCTTATTAGTGGTTTCCAATTTAAGCGTCTCAGGAAGTTATTTAAATATTTTTGGCGCCATACCTATTAGACTCGTATTTTTCATTAGTGCTGTATTGCCAACATCCCGCTTAACTGTAAGCTTGCGAGGGCGAAAGTTAAACTTTTGAGTTACCTCTTTGAACGGAAACAATGACAAAAAAATATTGGCAGCTTTGAGTTGGTTTAAACTTGCAAATGGCTCTTATACTTACATCGTTTTTGTGCCTTAAACAAGATGTTTACCTTTGATTGATATGTGAAACTATATGACGAATTACCCCAGAATATAATGCCGTAGCGCATGGTAGACCTTACAAATCCATGGTACGCAGCCAATACAGTTTTTTGGTCGTTAGTTTTTGCTAACTTCCACAATGCAAATGAAAATTTGTAAAGTTTTTTATAAACTACCTGTGAATGTGTTTTCCATGACATGTTGCTGTCGATGTGAAGTCCTAAAAATTGACTAGTCTGTGTTTCCTGAATTTTAGTACTATCGACAACACAGCTAACTGACCATCGGTGCACCTTAAGTGAATTGTAATAAGGTTCTATACACTGGGATGGTCAGTTAACAGTGTTGTCGTTTGTACCATTATTGGAGATGTTTAAATTGGGAACCACAATTCTTGGTTTCAATTGCATCAAATTGGTCTTTTCTAGGTTTACTTTTAAATTACTAGCTTCTAACCATGTTACAATATTCGTAATAGCCAGTTTGATTTCATTCTCATAGTGATTACCGTCGGATTTTACAAGAATAGTAAAATCATCAGCGAAAAGTAGCTTTGGATGCTGAGTCGTACACTCGACTATATTATTTATATAATACCAGGAACAATAAGGGTCCCAGCACACTCCCTGGTGGCACACCGTATTTGTTTGCTCTTCTATCTGATCTGTAAGATTTTTCTGTTTTTGACGTAATGCAGTTTGAGTTTGTAAAAATAGGACTCAACGAGCTTGAGGACATTGCCGCGAACTCCATAATGGTACAGTTTATTAATGAGGATGCGATAGTCTATATGGTCAAATGCCTTTGTCATGTTCATATAAATGGCGCATGACAAAATCCTGTTGTCTAGGTTGACAGTGGCGTTTTTTACCAAATCAGAGAATGACATGTTAATGGAAGTGCCTCTCCGAAAACCCTTTTGTTCCTTAACTAATATATTATACTTGTCTAAGAAATTATATATTCTATCGTACATTATTCTTTCAAACACTTTAGAGAATACTGATATCAAAGCGATGGTCGATAGTTGGATACGGGACCTAACTATAAAACAATCCTTTTTTTTAATATTTATGTTGGCAATGTGATTCTGTGTAAGCATACACAAGCAGTATTGTTTCACGAAAACAGTATTTAACTCGACCTCGTGCTGCTATTAAGGGACGCCAAGGTTTACTTCTGATAGACTTCTGCGAAAACCTAGGAATAATTACGCTTTTAGTACTTTAGTTCGCAATTATTACCAGACATAGGTAATAAAAATCTATAGATTTTAGGGGACAATCTTACACAAATCGACCTAGTCCCAAACTAAGCAAAGCTTGGACTATGGGTACTAGACAACGATAAAAATACTATATAGATAAATACATAGAAAACATCCATGACTCACGAACAAATATTCGTGCTCATCACACAAATAAATGCCCTTACCGGGATTCGAACCCAGGACCTCTTGCTTCGTAGGCAGGGTTACTACCAACTATATAATCAAAATAATTATTCTATAGCAATGCCATTACAAACCAAGGTGTCTCAGAGAAGGCGTGCAAAGGTTGTTTTCCACCGGCGAGGCGAGGCGGGGCGTGGATGGGCGAGAATTGAAATTCGTATGGGACTTACTACCTATTTGCACTGAGCGCGCGCGCGCGCGGTGGAAATAGGTAGTAAGTCCTATACTAATTTCAATTCTCGCCCATCCACGCCCCGCCTCGCCTCGCCGGTGGAAAACCACCTTAAGATTCCACTTCTGTCATCAGACGACGGGCGGCTGCATTAACCGGCAGACCAATTTCTTATATTATTTGTCGTTTCAAAAATGATTTCCATACAGCAGTTTACGTGCCATATCTGACAGATAAGGGTCTTGGCACAGATAAAGGAAACGCGTAAAACCGAATATCACCGACACGACGAATATTTTATTTTCAGGAATTCTTTTGAAGGCAATGAGCCGAGAAAAGTCGTTGCCAGAATTGGCAGGACCTTAAAATCTGATGGCGAGATCTCCTCATTCGGGTTTACGACTTTAGGTATTACAAAAGATAAGTACATCACTCCCATTCGCGTCTCTTTGTACGCGGATTATGAGTCGTGATATGTACTTTATTTATGAAAAGATATAGTGAGAAAAAATGTAAGCACAGCCCTGTTCTACTAGCGTGCGATATTGTCTTGTGAATAATTTCGTAACCAGTTCCTAGGTCTTTTTATGTTTGACACGAAAATAAAATATTTTTCGACTATGAATGTAGATTATTTTAATTTTGTTTGTTCAATTAAACACGTATGGTTTTAGGTCATACAAATAACCAAAAGAACGGATCTCAATTTAGCTCACATAAACACGTATTTTTATACCGTACCTACATTCATTCACCCATTCATAGTTTCATCGAAATGGTAGAATAAAAACGGCGCACAAAACGTCTTTAGAATAAAACCCCCGTTGATTCCCTTTAATTCACAATATTTATAATTAGATTGTGATTGAACGTGGTCCACGAGTTCGTGATTCAATTTCACCAATGAACGGACCGATTTGCGCGCTAATGAGGGGCGCCGGTAATTAATCATATCATTCCCATTCACTCGTTCATTCATTCATTCATTTTTAGCTCGGAGCGGTTCGAGACCGATCGAGAAATAATGGAATCTCACGAAAAAATGCGAGAACACGACGCTAGATTACACCCGCCCGTAATGACTTGTTTTTTAGGGTTAAAAAGAATGTCTTTAGCAGACGGTGAGCTTGCGGTGCTATTTTCTTGTTAATTTTTACACAATTTTAGACACTTGTGCCGAAAAGTTAATGGTGGGGATTAATTGCTTGTTCTTTTTTTAAGCGTAGTGAAGCGTAATTTTGTATCCATAATTAGCAGGCAATTAAGCTTTTCGTTTTTAAGGAACTTTATGTCTCGACTGTGTGATCAAAATAAATTCTCAAAATTTGTTAGGGAATACTTTGGAACTTCTGATTTAGCATGGCGCTCAGTCAGCTGACAAAATATTTAGGTATTATGTACAATTTTATTCATAATAAAAAAAAACAAATCAGACATAATATTCGGTCGTCTTTAAATCATTCTATTAGCAGCTTAATTTTCATAAAGCACCCCTCCAAATTTCGTCGTTTAAACCAACTCATCCTGTATTCCGCCCGCCCCTCGTAATTACTGGCCGCACCTTAACACACGATTTCTCAGCATTTGTTCAAAGTTTTCAATTGCGTTAAGGGCCTTCTTACGCGGAATTTATTCATTATTCCCCACTCTGCCTTTATTCTTTCTTAATATAAAGCGCCTTTGCTCTCTTTTCATTCCGTGAGGGGGCACCGAATGAGTATTTTAAATATTTGCCGCATGGCCTCTCTGATGAGTGATGAATTAAACATTTATTACTGAATTTTTATAGCGGTGTTGAGAGTTTTTTTTCACGCCAAAATTGAAGGGCGTTTACTTGTTATCTTATTAAATTATGGCGTTTCTTTACAGACTTTGTTAAGGCTAACAAACTCCTTTGACAATTCATGACCGCATTAGACCTGTCTTTTCGTAAAAGTTATTATTGGAACAAATAATGATTTGACGACATATGAACTTTACAAACAGTGACACTTATAATAATAATAAGTAAAAATAATAAGTAAGTACCAAAATATTATTATAATACGAAATATTCTGCCAATTTTACTAACTGTGTGCGTATCTTCTTTATGTGATTAATAATTGCCGTTATTAAAACTTTAGTCATGTTCTCAATTCTTATAAAAGTCTGAAGTAATATCGACATATACTTATTATAAATATGTTCCATATTTTCAGGTACATGATCAAAGAAGTAATACAATCTAAACAATTGAAATTTATCTTATATGCATGTCTAATATTTAGAAGATCTTCGGACTACGAAAATCTCATTAAAACACATGGTGTGAAGCTCATTTTATACGAGAAAATATAACGCCGTCAATTTAAAAAGTTGCTCAATTTTTGCCGCCAATATAAGTCGGCCGGATGAGCTTGGCATAGCCAATAAGTCTTTACTTTATTGTTTGAGGAGTTCGCGTCAGTTTGATCACTTATTTAAATGAGGCCCGACATGGTTATGGCTGTCGTGTCGCGTTATATTATTTTATATTACGTGCCTTGGTTGTTAGTTGCGGGGATTTATTGACTTGGTGGGACAATATTGAAGAGTTAAGAAAAGTGCAGCTTTTTAGGGATTGATTATTCTTAGAACGTTAATTGTTTTCTCAACTTCTAAATTCTAGGGTTTGGTCTGTTGTCCCACGGAAAAAATGTCTCTAATTATACAGTTAGTTATTTCATAAGAATGAGGGCATTTCTATTTAGTGTACGAACGTGTCTCCAATAATGCGTCAATTTGGTTATCAACACAACTTTCTATGATCGTAACAAAATAGAAAAATAGGAGCCAAAATGTAGGGACACTTTTTTCATATCAGGATCAAAAGAGCTCGATATTCTGAGAAGTTATAACATAAAATTTCCTTAGTGAAAAGATGGGGGTACAAGTTTAAATAGAAATGTCCTTGTCTTACTTTAGTTACATGCATATAAGTAGTCCCGAAGCCGACACAACTGAAATAAAGTGCCATCTAGGTTTGTGTTAAGTATAAAATGCCGTGCCGGGCTTAGCATGGTTGGCATTCTGTCACTTACCGTTCTCGATAAGACATCTGTCACTGTCGCACATACTTGTCGGAACGCTTAACCACAGCGATAAGTGATAAAATGCCAACCATGCTACGCCCGCTGCTTGAAGATTATTTTCGTTCAGCGGTGTATTTTACAATTCTTATTATAACGACATCGCAGAAACTCCCCCCAACCCTTAAACTATCAAAATTTATTCGACGTCTCATTTCTTCCGCAACATGAAACCGAAAATTCTCCCTTAAAAACGCCAAGTTTTAAGGGGTGTATATATAATTATGTAGTCGCTTAGCATTCTTCGGCAGCGGTCGGTAAATTGGATTATGTACGTGGCTGGGGTCGGTTTTTATGATTTTACTACAGGGTTCTGCGCCGCTTGTGAAAGGCATTATGTTAGATTAGTTTGGAGTTAGGTGCTTAGCTTTTGGTGGTAAAAGACACGAAGAGTTATAATGTTAACTACTTCGATAAAACCAAAGTTATTTTAAAAGTGTCGTGAATATTAAAAATCACGTTTTCTTAGTCTGAAAAATAAAGGAAGTGCTTGCAGAAAATTATTATATTCAGTTTGTTTTTTTATTTATTTTATAAGGTACTTTGAAACCTAATTTGATAGGTACTGCCATGAGGCCGCTTTATATTATCTTACACGATTATATTTCCGACGCAACATTTATCTTCTTACCTCCCCACTGTGTTGATGGCCATTATGATTCAATTTTTACAATCATATCACAATAGGTACCTCATCATACAATTTTGAATACTGATGTACCGTCGATACATCTGATCGATCTGGCTTGTCACGAGGAAGCTTTGCCTCGTGACAAACCCGTCCTGTCGAGCTGGTCTAAATTGACAGACATTCAGATGTTCCTTACTCTTTGAGAGAGGTTTTTTTTTGATAATACTTAGAATCGTCCTTCGAAATTTAAAACAACCGATATATTTTTTAAAACAACCATCATTGTTTTTAAAACAAGCAACATATTTTTTTCTTAACCCTCAGTCTGTTAACTTTAGAAACATCCTGCATCATAGTGGCCCTAATCACTATAGGACCTTGATCTCAAAATGTACTAGAATACCCTACAACAAACGGCCAATTTTTAACCATTTCGGTACCTATCTAACTAACCGGAATACCAAAGTCTCAAAGTATAATTTCTACGTAAACCATACAAACTTGAAAGACTAGAGTTTTTTAGCCTCAATATTAGGTCGCAAGAAAATTCCTAGTGCCCACGTGGCGGGGCGGTGGGCGTGCCGCCCCGCCCCTTGCAACAGGTGGCTCCTCGCCTATGTGCAAGACAAAGGAGTTACAGGCTATGTATCGCTGAAGCCAAAGAGTTGGCTTGTGAGGACTTTGGGAAAACCAGAGCCTTATGTGGAATATTCGGTTTACGGCAAGCTTTGTGTGAAACAGTTGCACGTCGCTTGAAAAGATTTAGTCTGACTCGTAGTATCGCGGCAAAAGAGAGGCAAATTTTAAAGTCTCCAGTTGGTGGCAATCAGTAACAATAAATACGTCGTAATGACATAATCTCTCTCTCTCTCTCTCTCTCTCTCTCTCTCTCTCTCTACCGCTGAAATATGTACTTGTCTGCTGTTATCCTGTGTCTTAGTAGGTATTGCTTCGAATGTCTGCGCCGAAGTGTCCCAAAGAAATTGATCGCGTGATCTAACAGCATCAAGTAAACATTTATAATGCCACTAGCTTCTGCCCGCGCCTCCGTCCGTGGAACTCGTTTATATCGTAGCTCCATACAAACTTTCACCCCCCCCCCCCCCCCACTTCACCCCCTCCCGGGACGATTTCCGGGATAAAAACTATGCTATGTCCTTCCCCGAGATTCAAACTATCCCCATACCAAATTTCATCTCAATCGGTTCAGCGGTTTAAGCGTGAAGAGGTAACAGACAGACAGACAGACACACTTTCGCATTTATAATATTAGTATGGATTAGTATGTACCTATGGATCTTTCTTCTATCCTCATAATGAGTTTACACAGATTTAGCCTATTTCGTCCAAAACGCGGATTTCCCTTATTGCTCCCGATTAAAATGGTTGGTTTTTATATAAAAAGATGTACCCACTATGTCAAACATTCTTGTTTCACCAAGATTTCAGATTTTTCCAGCTCCATTAAAAACTATTATTATTCGCAGCCCTGGAGAATGATAAGAATGCCGTCTTAAACGGACATACAATAAATAAACTCCCAAAGTTCAGCTTTTAAAACCAATAAAACTAATTCTTCTTCTTCTAAACTATTCTGTGTGAATCAACTAGTCTGCAACCTTACGAAAAATTCGTAACCGCAATCGAATGGTATTTGATGGCGACATATCGAGGAACTTATACTATGCCATAAATCAGACGGAGCAATCTCAATCTTTCATCTCAGGAATGCAGATGTGAATTTTGTCATCCAAAAATATCTTAACGCCATGGAAATTTACCGGCTATGAGCTCATGATTATTGCAGAATTTAGAATTTATCTTGGGTAAATTATGATTATTAAAACTTTATTATGCACACTTATTGTGTCGAGGAATTCAGATATGCAAATTTGAATTTAGTTAACCGTAGAAAACAATTATTATTACCAATATACACTCCATTTCATCATCAGCGATCGGCGCTGTAGGTGTCTGACACCTCAGCATAATGCTGAGCCAGTGTTCGGTTCACTGCCGCAGCGACACACTTGTTTCATGTTTTACCTGTTTTTTTTTTAATTGTTTAATATGTGTGTCCTGTGTGTTTCGGAATAAATGTAGGTATCTTTCTTTCCATTTAGGAAGATCTTAACCAAAATATGTAACCAAAGTATCTAAGACTCGATCTCAGTTCAGTTTCGGACAGAAAATACTCCTAATACTTAACTTTTTCTCTAAACACAAATAGTAAAGGGGATCTTGATACGGAGCCATCGAGTCGCGAATAGGCCCGATCGCACTATAAAGGAAGTGTGCCCTAAATAACTCGTAGTTAGGAGGTCACCCGTCCCCAAGCTGAATAAATTTACTCTCGCGTCGCCTACCGGAATCACTCGATACTCAACGACGCCTATGTTTTATAACCCGTGACATCCGAAACTCGATTTATTATCACGCCGCGAAAAAATCGGAATTGTTTTTCTAGAAATTTCGAGGACGTTTACAATTGCGGGAATGCTAATAGGAGATCGTAAGTTAGCGGCTGTCAGTGGAGGTTAAAACTGTGCCAAGATCCAAGGGTCCGCAGGACGTATTTCAACGTTAGGACGGATTTAGTGACGTCGTTACACAAATGTAACTCAATAGACTTTTGATAGGGGTAATAATAATAATATAAATAATTAAACAGTTGTCGGGTTTACATTTAGATAATATTTTATTTGATTGTATCATGATTGGGTTGGACGATAGGAATAAGATGGCAGGAATATTGTGTGGTTTGTCAAAGGCCTTTGACTTTAGGCACAAATTGCTACTAAACAAATTAAATCTATATAGCATCCATGCAGAACAGTTCTTTCGATCTATACACTTCGTTTTTGTCAGACCGCAAACAAGTCGTGAAATTACTCACTGACGGCAAATCACTGCAATCCGATGCAGGAGATATAAATATAGGTATTCCTCAGGGTTCTGCGTTGGGAAATACCCTATTTCTAATATTTATAAATGACCTTCCATCGAACATTGTGGCTGGTTTGTCTGTATTGTTTGCGGACGACACAACCGTACTGGTTAGTGCAAATTCTTATGATCAGCTCAGCCTTAAGATCGATCAGGCTTGTAGTCAATTAGGGAACTGGTTCACGGCAAATGGACTATTACTAAACTGTGCAAAATCAAACATTATACTTTTCTCAGGCCGAAAGATTCCGCTTCCGCCGTGCATGGCCAGTTGTCCGATGCCAATATGTGACGAGAGTAAGTTTCTTGGGTTCATAGTTGACGCTAATTTGAATTGGAAGCGCCATGTCGACAGTTTATGTGATAGATTGGGTCTTTGCGTTGAGAAAACTGAAACCATTGATCTCAGCGGAGGCTTTGAAACAGGTGTACTCCGTTAAAGAGTACATGGAAATAACCTTTTAATTGTGTATCTTGTTTTCTTAAATTTACATTTATTTTTGTTAACTTAATATTTATCAATGTTATGAACTATTATTATTATTCCATTAGGTATGTTATTGTGTGTAACGAATGACGATCCTTGTAGGGAGATAGAATAATATAAAAATTGTATTTATAGTTGACTAATTAAGTTTTTATTATTAAAATTGACGAACATGGTAGAAATTCTTGTAATCTTGACATTTATGCAAATTTATATTGTAATTTTTATCGTGTAATAAATAAATCAAATCAAATCAAATCATAGTTACTCGTAATATTATGAACGTCGTTTAACCTTTTATAAAGTGTCTACGCAGGAAAACCCATTATGTTTGATCGCTGATATTTCGAATAGAATAACTTAGAATGATTTAGCCATATTCATTAAAAATTTAACCCCAACACAACAAGCATAGGTAGCTAAAACACATCTCGACAGATAAAACTTAGGATTTAAAAAGACGCACTCACATCGGTTCGTTAGTTTAAGAGGTACGATGCCACATACAGACACATGGGCCAAAAACGAAAACGCAATGTGTTCCGGAATTGATGGTTTCCTAAAACAAAATACAAGAGTGCGAGCCTGTCTTTTTTTTAAACATTTTTTTTTCGAGTGACGCACTTAATCTATCTATATATAACTATGTGTAGTAAATTGTTCTCTTAACCATACACAAAATGATAATAAAACACTGAATGAATAAACGAATTCTTTGAATGAAATGGAGCTTCGATTTTCTATTAAGTGTGATATAAAACATTATTCAAGCGGTAGCACTTTGAAAGTATGTCTGGCGGGCTGGATGCCACCCATGTCATTGAATGTCTTTCGGATGAAGATAATTCCAATATACGAGTATTCAATATTGATGATGATATTGTACCCTAATGATGAGATGCATACACCTAATTAAAAATTATCAGCCTGCAAGTATTATCGAGCTTAAATTAATGTTCCTTTTATAAAACTCAATACTCGGTTCCTTGCCACCATGATCCAACATGCTCTTCGCGCCATGTTTTAAAAGGTCTTCTCACACCGATCATAAGTACATACACATTATAGTACATAGCAGACCAATTATAGAATTGACACTAGAAATTAAAACTCCCATCCAAAGCGTCGTAGTGAATTGAAGCAAAAATGGTGCAAAGCTAAAGACCAGAATAACCTCACCCTATTTCACTACCGAAAATAACCTTCACATGTAGTCCGTTAAATCACCTTGACGAGCACATTCAGACGGCGCTGTCATATCAAACGACAGCAGACTGCCTGCTGAGACGAATGGGCTAGAGACGGAGATCTAAGATCTTAAGGGGGTGAATTGGAAATTATCGCGTGATTTGAAACGCCGTTCTGACTAGATTAAGAAACAATAAGGTCTGATTTTCAGATGTGTTTCTTGACTATATGACTGTTTATTTGATTTAATCGATACATGATTGCTTAAAATTTCTTCGATAGAAAAAAAAACCAAAGTTGGGTCTTTATTATCCTTTTTTTGTTCAGCCTACTCAAACAATACATTATTTTACGACACAATCAAGTTAGTACTATAGTATTTCATCTCATCTAAAATCTCACTTAATGAAATATAAATAAAACTTCACTAAGTTAGATATTTATCGAAATTTGTCCAAAAAGCCATTCCCGAAGAGTGTTGCATCTCTTTTTCTCGTCCGCGGAAGGCATAAGCTTGTCTCTGTCAAGGGGGCGTGGTATCCGATTAAAATTAATAACTTGTATATTCATCCATCATCATTACCAAGCAACTTTGTTGCTGCATCATGAGTCCTGTCGGTCGCCAGCCACCGTGCAACGTCGGTCTAGTTCCTCACTATATTAACGCTTTATTAATCCCGGCGTTATTTCTGGCCACGCATGCCAATTATCTGCACCACATATAGGGAACATCTCAAGAACGCTTATTCTGACCAATGACTCACTGAAAAAGTCAGTTACAATGAAACAAAGTTATTTGGTCTTCAGAAAAAAGCTGCCCAACTTCGCCTCGTACAAACTTTGTACGGAGCGAAGTTGGTTTCAGTGTCGGCCAACGGAAAAGATAACTTTGTGGCACTATACATCGCTGAATATGCGACAGATTTATCGTGGATTCTTGTAGGGCTGTGGCAAGAGCGTATCGATAGGGGTGGCACAACTGCTGCATTTTTAGAACACGCGTTATTTTTGACTGAAAGTTTTTATATTTGTTTTAGACAATTTTACAAACTCAGTCAGAATATAACCCATGCACAACGTTAGTATAGGTACATGCAACTGAGAACTAGCAGAGTAAATAAAACTTAGCACACTTAACCATAAAACGTCTACGTCATCGACCTACAGATGATTTTTGTTACATGCAGGGATTAACCTCCAACGGTGTTGTCCCGAACTTTGTAAACTGCTGGTTACATTAAATTGAAACAGTTTGCCCCTTACACACCTAGACTACACATTTACAATATACAGTGACGGGAAATCAATATCCATAATCTAGGTAATTCATTCCATGAAAAGTTGCTCTGAGCATATTCAATATGTCCCGGCAACAATCACTTCGGAAAATCTACAGAAAACTCCATCGAAACGGGTAGCAGCTCTGGCAGTCGTCACCTGCGCGGCGCGGGGGGGCGCAGCGGCGACGCCCAGGCGGGCAGGTTACGATTTACACTCCACAAACTCAGCAGAAACTCTGCCCGAACGAGAAATGCTGATAATCCCAACCCCGTCCAAGCCAAAAAGGCATATCCGCTCCACAAACACACACCACTTGCGGCTTGCATACACGCACACAGCTCTCGAGTGAGAATTACATCGAGATTACTACAATACTGGAGTGTGACGTTTTTATTGGCTATTCAGATTTAATTAGAATATAAATTGGTGCTGGGAAAATACTTTCGGAATATCATACCTACAAACGATGACGAGTGAAATGTCTTTGTCCCTTAAAATTAACTAAAAGAACGTACGTTTAGTCTAGCGGAATCCCTCTCGATAGTTTGCAATTTCCAGATGGATAGGTAAGTTTTTGCTTTAGTATTTTTGTTTTATGTCAATAGTTTCTTATGGATGTTTTTTTTGTTTCAGGTAGTAACAACGCTTTTGGAGGTTGGAAAACTTCTATAGCAGTCAATTATAGTGACGAGCTTGTGTCAGCATTTTTAAACCAGCGTTCATCACAAGTGAACTATGCTTCAGGAGACCTACTCTAGAGACTGAAACCAGTGTTCTTAAACAAAACTGTTAGTGACAAAAACAATCGAAAGGTGCGATATAAGTAATGTAAATTTTGAGCGATATATTTGGACAAACTTAGTTTAGGTTATCGACCTCGCGTAGTGTGTAGTGAACTATGCCGAGTTGATTTCTCATCAACCGTTCTAGTAACGTCACCTCACTCGACTGTCCCCTCCGAACACCTAAATTATGGTCTGTTGAAATATTTAAGTACCTCTGAAGAACGGGTATGTGTGTCTGAATTTATTTCGGAAGTAGAAAATGCCTCACTTTGTGACAATGCCGTTTACATAGTAGGTACTTATGTCGCGATGTCTGTCCGTAACCATAGCTGTAACTCGGTCTTATAATAAATAGTATTGTTCGTTTGATGTAAATTTCGGTCGCATCTGCATATAAAATATTGCCTCAAAATAAAGATGCTGATTCGTTTGCATCTGTGATGATTTTATTTGTGGGCCAAAATTTGTAGATGTATGTATAGAACCAATATTAAAGATATATATTACTTGATTGATTCCAATGTAAAATATGCATGTTTGTTGTGTAATAAACTCTACAATATTGTACCTAACATTCGTCTAGTAAATTCTAGTTTAATGCGTACCAATGTAAATTGTGTATGATATAATTCTGCAGGAACAAGAACACCAATTAGATTGTAATTATTTGTAATATGCCATATTATTTATGTAGTTTATGTTTTACTAAGAATCTGTACCTCTGAGCCATAACGTACCTACCAAAAATATTTAAAAAAATATTGCTCAACCTACTTGACGCCAAATATAGACACAAAATGAATTACGTACGATAATTTTATTTCCGGACAGTATCAACAAACATGACGAGTAATTCTTCTATTGCATTTTTATATAGGCTGCGCACAATTTATTGGTACGGATATAAGAGATGTTGCTCCGATGACTGTGGCTGATATTGAGATGAAATGTTGATGGTTTAACAAAGTTTAATAGCATCGCGTTAAGGAAAAAAACAAACCATAAAACAAAGTGCTCACAGCGAGTTGAAGCACAAACCAAATCCGTTTTAGTCAGATCTCTAGTCCCAGATATTAATTTCGTCATCTAAGTGCAGGATTTACCTACTCATTATTTTAGATATATCGAGTGTTAGCTTATAATATCTACGAAAACAAAAAAAGTTCATTCTGCGAATTACCTCAATGGACTATTTGTGATAGATGTAGCCAATAAGTGTTCAATTTAGTATGTTTATCATATAAGGTCAATTCTTGTACTTTTGGCGTCCTTTTTTATGTATATTTTCAAAACACATTGGTTTTTCTTCGCCCATTTATCAATTCGGTTTCACAAGTGTTTTAATTTTACATTTTATTCACTGCTTGTATACTTATCAATGTATATTTGCAGCTGATATTGGTGCTATAGATACCTTGTTTGTGAGTAAAATAAAATTTTGTTAATTTTGGGTAACGTTTAAAACTATAATGTACAAAGCGAGCTCGCATTTGTTCGTCCAAGAGCGAGTTATGGTGAACCTCTATCTTAATTTCTATCTATATGAATTAGTTATGTTAATTGTGACTAAAAGTCAAACAGTTACTATGAGTGGTTTGCGGATGTTTGACATCGATTTTAACGTAGGTGTTGGGAATTAGTAATCTTTTGCCAAATATAAAATACGTAATCTTGAGCCATTTAGCGAATTGGTCTTAAAGCGTATCTAGATGACGTACCTAAACTCTTAGGCATTAATTAGTTTGCGCTCACACTCTTGCCGGGCGACAGTGCGAGTCGATGACAGAATTGTAATATTCGTATTTGTATTTCCTCGGTAAGAATGTACAGCAGCATTAGACGAATGATGGCTCTTCGGAGGTCTCTCATGATTTAGATAAGCATGTTAGTTAATATATCTCCTGGTTGTTAATATTACATTACTTACCAAGGGCTGTAAAAGAAAGAAAGCCCGAAATCGCATTGTAAATATGCGATAGAGGGCTTTCTTTTTTACTGCCCGTGGTAAGTACACAATTTTACTTCACCTGGCCACAATGCGAGTTTTACCGTACGCGCAGCGTGCGCCATGGCATGGCCAGGTGTGGCATAAAGTCTATAACTTTATATGAATTACACATCGCAAGGAGACGTGGTCATGTCAATCCATATGGTCAATTAATTAAGACCGAAATAAAAGTCTGTTCCATTAAGGCTTAGCGTTAAAGTGAAATTATGAACTCCATTTAGGTTAAACTCATGTATTTTTAATCAGAGTTTTGCTTGTAAAGTAGGGGGTAATATATGCGTTTTATAAAAAAAATACAACCATGTATTATTGTCCGAAAAAGCATAGACTTTGACTAAAGACATTGTGTAATGAATTCGTGAGGTCGTTTATGTTCAGATGTACAAACGACAACACTGTTAACTGACCATCCTGTGTTTATATAGAACCTTATTACAATGCACTTAAGGTGCACCGATGGTCAGTTAGCTGTGTTGTCGATAGTACCTATCAATTGTGCGTGCATGTTCATATTCTAAATACTAATATACTGTTGTAAATTTCAGATTGGTTAGGTATTGCTACACCTGTCATTTAGCTGTCACCCCAGTACATACAATTAAGTATAACGTTAACCCTTGATGCATTAAGTACCTTTCACAAATGATACAGTCAGCGTCATATAGTTAGTAGCAGCCAGAGTAGCCAAATATTTCGTAACACACCCTTATTCTTACAGTAATAAAGACGTGTACCGAAATATTTGGCTACCTTGGCTGCTACTAACTATATGACGCTGACTGCACAACAGAAGTGACTCAAGTGGTAATCAAATTGACGTCGATTATAGACTTTGTCAAACTTGACACTGAGTCTCAAGTGTGGCGTGGATATAATTGTAGCCATTCCATAAGCAAAGTAATTGATACCATCACCATCACCAAGTGATACCATATGCACCTAAGGGTAAAACGTAAAGAGCTATTTGAAAATCACCGTAAAAGGTAAATTTAAAACTACTCCTCACTAATGATGATGTAAATAGAAAAATCAACAGACAGAAATGGTAATGAAAGTTATTGAAAATATTTTGCTAAAAGGGACTTTGAACGTCGAGTTCAGTAAAAGATTTGACAACTTTAACTTAGATTAGTGGACTTGCTAGGATAATGCACATTTTTATATGAAACAGTGTTTTACTGTATAGGAAACGTGTGTTTGTATGGTTGACTAAGAAATGGAATTAATCGAAGTGGAAAAGTCGATACAGGGTCCACGGGTCTGTATGGCATGGAAGTCTTAGATGGACAAAATCCTTTAATAGCTTAATAATAGCTGACCTACTACTGTAACTTCGCCATTCCAATTGTGAATCCCTTACTCACAAGGCAGTAACAGTTTTTGAGCTTTTTCAAACATATTTAACTGACCTATTGAAATTAGTTATTTCGAACAACTGACATCTCATTGTGACTGGAAATATGACGGTCAAAAATTCGTTTGACACCATTTTTTTGTATTGGGTTCGTTACTTTTTGTAACTCCCAAGGGTACAAGCATTTTTTTAACTGATTTATTTCTAGTAAGTCAGGCATAACCAATTAAGACCTTAATCAGATCGCCACTATTTTTGTTACACTGTGTAAGGTCACATTTAAATAATATTGGTCGGTTAAATGTATTTGAAATCTATCAATCGCTTTTAGTGTAAAATATGTGAACTGCTAGCTAGCTATCGGCGGAGTCCGCTTGAGACTAATCCAACATGACATTTAAAGATACCTAATGTAAAAGTTTTGGGAGTAATTTATAATGTATCCGTTTGCCATCAACCCATTTACCGTATAAGATGTAATAACGGGTCGTAGCGCTACGCCGGATTTTCGATACAAAGCGCAAAGAGCCTGCTACGCGCTACGCATTTGTCCTGGTAGCAATTTACACATTTTAGCCCGATTGCTTTTAAATGTTTTTTTTTTCGGTTTATGACTATGAGTGTCACTCATAGGATGGTGTTGTTTTACAAAAAATCGGATTTTTTAAGAAAATATAACTTTAAAGTAAGATAAATGATTATGGCGAACGATACCTTTTGACTTATCAAATTATGGAATTCAGTAGTGACCCGTCCGCACGATTGACATCGAAATGTAACAAAATTAGAATTGAAAAGGATAAAGCCTTATTATAGGAGTACAGTGGCGAGAAAACACTTGCAGCCAATAAGCTCATCAATCGCACCATAGTGATCCCGGCATGAAAGGGACTGACGCAAAGTACAAAATCCGCACGAGTAACAAATATACTATAATGCTGCGATGGCACGCAATAAGTACAGTGACTCTCTTTTCGTGATTTTAACTAGGCTCAGTGCTGCCTCGCCGCGGTACTCGCCATGTGTATCGAGGGTATAAATTAAGAGCGAGTAGGTAGTTGCAATAGCCCATTTGTCGACCGCAAGGGGTACTTAGCAAGTAATAGATAATATATTTTAATATTAGACAGTGGTAATTGCATTGTTAGAATCGTGTAGGGAACTGTTGGATACTATTTCTCAGTACCATCACGCCCCAAAGTTATGTATAAATTATTTTGTACAATGTTTAAAAATTTTGTTCGCATAATTATGTTTATGTCGTAAAATTTACATTATTTTTGTTATATTTTTCAGTTGCTTATTATATTATCATTATTTTTACGACAAAAATGTGAAAAATGTAGTTTAACGATTAGGAAAATATGTGTTTCAGTGTAAATATGATAGACGAAAACATGTATGTAGAAGTACATTAAATCCTATTTATGTATTAAATTTGATATTGTTTTCAAAATTGCATTTGTCGTTTTATTTAACTTCAACCCAGAGTGAATATTGAGGGCAAATTATTTATCTACGTTTAATTTATATAAAGGGTAGGTACCTACCTAATTAATCTAATTATCACCTCGTACGACCTGGCATCAAGTGCAGCCTTCAGCAAGTTGGTAACCACTAAACTATGACACAAAAATAATCACAGGGATGACAAGAATAGAAAAAAAAAACGCAGATCCAAGTTAAAGAAAAATGTTCCGTCAATAGGTATAGCAATTTCATTAGTAGTGGTATTAGATTTAGTAGTGTTTGATAGTCGGCTACAAAAATATCTTTAAATACGCGCAATAATATGCTGTCACACTTTTTAGGGTTCCGTAGTCAACAAGGAACCCTTATCCGTCCGCCTTGTCCGTCTGTCCGTCTGCGGTTTAGCTCACTGACCCTTACTACTATAAAGCTAAAATTCGGCATCCTACTAATATTATAAATGCGAAAGTTTAGATGTTTGGATGTTTGTTACTCAATCACGCTTTAACGGCTGAACCGATTTGAATGAAATTTTGCACGAAGATAGTTTATAGCCTGGATTAAAACATAGGATAGTTTTTATCCCGGTTCCACGCGGGCGGAAGCTAGTGGGTATATAAATCAATCACGACGACAAAATGGTAGAAAATAATTTTCACTTCTCATGCTCAAAAACTGCGTTTTGAAAATTTTAATTTGACCATTCAAAAACAGTTCAACGTATTACATTCACCAATCATAAGTCTTTAAAAAAACATTAGTATTTGCTATCAACTAACTAGAATACAGCTAGATATTCAAATCGGCCCATCAGAGAACAGAATTCATTTCATAAAAAAAAATAAACGCCTCTGACCAACTACTGCGCCGTCCAAACGTTCAAGCATGGTTGACTGCATACATGACATAAGCTATGAAGATTGAGCGGGATAGACTGCTGTCTATCTCGCCTTATCGTATGCCCAGCGTATGCTGTCCGCCGCGCTCGGCCGTTTAGACGCGGCTATTAGACGGTCAGAGGCGTTTATTCGTGGTGTGAATATTTTGTATATGTGTCAAAGCAGTTTATTAAAAAGAATGGCGCCAAATTGAACAATCTTTTTGCCTTGGTATATTTGTTGATTGAGGATGGATAATCTTTGTTTTTACTATTTTCTCGCAGTCGAAGTGAAAAGTAGAGTGTATCACTGATCTAAAAGACATATTACCCCTCGAACTATTTCCCCTCACTTCGTTCGGGAAAATATCCATCTCGTGTTAATACGGCTTACTTTAGACCCTTGTCATACAATCTACTTACTATTTGAAAAAAATATTTTTAAGAAGCTTCCCCTACACGTAAAGTGGGGATGTATTTTTATTCCCGGTAAACCCATGGGGTCATGTGGGGTATCGTTGGATAGTTCGTTCAAAATATTATGAGTTTCTAAAAACCATTTTCTTTTATTTTAGTGGTCCATTTGTGTGATAATTGGACCCTGCCGGTTAAATGGTTGCTACCATTGAGTTATATTACTAGAGTACACATCACCTAGCATAAGTTTGCGCATGTCAACATACTCTTGAGAGTATGTTGGTTTAGTCTGTGGCGGGCAGTAATGGCGGTCGCTTCGATTGCAATTTTGACTCAAAACTTAAAAAAATGCCTTCTTTATGATTGCGCTATTGCACCAACAATAGTAAAAGTACGGGAATCACTTTTCATTGGCAAATTCACAGAGTTTTTAAATAACATGATTTTTCTGTAATTTATAAGATACGCGCCGATGGCGGCCATTATTTCAAAGATTAAAAATGTAGAAGTGACAATTTCCTAAGACTATTTTGCCTTATTAGTAGAACATTAAACTTACTAGCCTTCATTTTATTGGCAACGATTAGTTGCTATCTAGATCTTAAGTCCTACTTATTTAAATCCTAGGTCTCTAATTCTCTTATATAAATAATGTACGCGACGCGAGTATGGTCCCCGAATTGTGAACCCATTAACAATTTAGGAGAATATATTATAATAATTATATTAATTGCCAATTGATTTCAAAATCTATATATCTGAGGATCCCGTGGGACTTAAATGTGTTTGGATCTGACTGAAACTGAAAATAGTCATAATTTCGTTTCTTTGTCTTGCTGCGATTGCTATCAAAAACGATAAGACGCATGGTCATCAAATCCGACACAAATTGCTGAGACAAATTGCATCAACACAGTGCAGCCGCGGGAACTATAAAGGTATCCAGTATAAAAAAATTACAAATCCAAATGACGGTGATTAAATCAATAGGTAGTTTTTTTTATACGAGTGTATTAAATCACGCTATGGCCATAACTGAATCCGAACTCAGAAAATTGTCGCATCTACAGCACGTTTACATACTCTTTGATTTTCCAAGATTGGCGGCCTGATTGGAAGACGTCAAGAAAAATGTTCTGGGTTGCCAGTCTATACGTAGTAATAGTAAGTCAATGGCTGCTACTGGGAATGTGGAAAAAATCGTGGCAGTAGTACATATAATCAAATTGAAACTATCACGGCTAAGCATAAACATTACTAGTTACAGAGTAATAAGTAGTCGACCAACATAAAATGTACTTGAAAAGGCCAACTTTCGTACTAATTCGGCTGACGCAACCGCACCCTTTACTTGGCGCGTGTCGATGTAACAAATACGGTGAAAACCACGGTTTCGGCCACGAACACAGCACGTAGCGATTATTGACAGTGAATGTGTAAAATGTGCACATGCATTGCCCAGAATCGCTACGCGCTACGCTCGTAGCCGATCCCGTGGTTTTCCTCGTATGTAGCGGAAAGCGACTACGGCGGTCTGACGCATATGTGTCGTCATGGGCCCTGAATGGGTTAATACATTCACTGCCAAGAATCGTTAAACCGCTACGCGAGTACCCCATCCCGTGGTGTTCCAGCTAAGTAGCTGAAAGCGGCTGCGGCGGAGGCACGTCCTCCAGACGTGTTGACGAGTTCCTGGCAGTGAAAGTGTTAAGTCCCGTTTTGTAAAAGTAAAATAATCTCTAGTCGAATTATGACAAAGATAAATTCAAGGACAGTTTTCCTCCTGCATTAGGTTTCTCCCGTTGCCCCAGAACTCTCAAGAGACATTTTTATCGTAAAACTTTCTGAATATCAACGCTATGTCAGAGATTTTGTATGACAATTGGGTGAAGTTTTTATTACAATGAACATTAACAGAACCTTTTTATCCTGAAGAATTTATATCACTTTCGTAACTTGGGTTACGGGTCTTATTTTTGGCAATGAATAGTAGATTACTAATGTTTTGTGCTAGTTTATTATGGCCAAACTATGTGTTGTGTTGTGTTCTAACTTGGGGGTTTAGATCAAGAGGACAAAGTTGTTGTTTGGCGTAAATGCTTGCATTGAAAGCCGAGCCAGCGAAAAGGTTTGCTAGATTGAGTCACGAGCGAAGCGAGTGGTTCAAAAGTACAATCCATATCATAATAGCGAGGATTGCAAGGCACGAGACGTCAAACAACTTTGCTACAGAGCGAGACACAATTTTTCTCCTCACCACCGCGAGGAAATTAGTAGCTCCATACAAACTTTCGCCCTCTATTTCTTATCCCGCAATAAGAAATATTATATACTCGTATGTTAATCCAGGCTATACACTATATTATGTATCGCAAAATTCATTTTAATCCGTTTAGCCGTTTTTGCGGGATTGAGGTCCAAACTTTAGTATTCATGATAAGGTGGAGTCTTGTAATTGCAACTAAGTATATCTGTCTGGTAAATGCCCTGTATAATCACTATCCTAAAGGGCATTATTAAATTTAGTTGCAATTACCAGACAGATATACCTAGTTGCAATTACAAGACTCCACCTTATTAGTATTAGTAGGATTTGCAAATTTCCAGGGGCACGACTCGCTTGACAGACTACAGGCATTTTAAGTTTAATGAATGAGGTTTATTCACGATTTTCGCTACGGTGATAGAATTGTGCTTAAGTTTACCAACAAAGTGAAAATTTAATTGATAAAATATAAAGTAAAGGATAATCCTACTAATATTATAAATGCGAAAATTTGGATGGTCGGATGTTTAGATGTTCGGAAGTTTGTTACTTAATGAAGCTTAAACTGCTCAACCGATTAGGATGATATTTTACACGAAGATAGCCTGGTTTAAAATGTCGCGGGCGGAAGCTAGTTATTAAATTATTAAATAAGGGATAAAACTGGCCAAGATGGAGTCGGACTTATGCAACGGTAAAATGCGCCAGATGGGCCTTTGAACGTGTTATTAAAACTAACGCAATTTCAGATCCTTTTTACTACGGATATTAACAATAATAAAACATTCATGATTATGAGTCACAAATTCAATGAAAAAACCGGCCAAGTGCGTGTCGGGCCACGCGCAGTGTAGGGTTCCGTAATTGCCTGTCTTAGTTACGTCGGCCGTCGTTGGTTGCGTCGGCCGAATTTGTACGAAAATTGGCCTTTTCAATTACACATTAAGTTGGTCGACTATTACTCGGTAACTACTTAATGCCTAGGTACTGGTTCGTGATAGTTTTCCTTTTAAATTCATTATATGTACTACTACCACGAATTTTTTCACATTCCCAGTAGTAGCCATTTAGCCGGCTGGGGTGGGGGGGGGGACACATGACTCGAACTATAATTAGGGCTTTAAAGCCCAATATCTCGCAAACTAATTACTGATTTGAAAAATGGATTTCGAAACCCATAATATTTTTGAACGAGCTATCCAACGATATCCCACACCTTGGGCTTGACGAGAAAAAAAATGTACATCCCTGCTTTAGGTGTAGGGGAGGTACCTTAAAAAAAATATTGTTCCAAATAGTATTGTACTGTTTTGTCGGTGTGGTTGATTCATATATCCATGCCGAATCACAGTTTTCTAGTAGTAATGGTTACTGAGCTAAGCCGAAGACGGACAGACAGACGGACGGACATGGCGAAACTATAAGGGTTCCTTGTTGACTACGGAACCCTAAAAACATTATTAATGTTTGAATAATATAATGATAACGCCAGCATAATTTTGGTACAATTTCAGTTTGATAGATTATTACGCTTATATTATTGTTTAGGAAAAATAACGTTAAGTATAAACGATAGCGCTATACGTAATAACGGTATTTAAAGGACTGTCAGCAACTCTAAAGCCCCGACAATTGAGTCCTGTTTAGACGAGTTTCAAACGAAATAAAGCCTGGAACGCACTGGCGCACGGCCTGCGATGGCGGTCAATAATAAACTTGATGGTGCTCCTACACTGGCTGTTATAAATGTTATATAACATAATGTAACAAGGATAACGCTATGTAACACTAAGATGTTGAAAGGAAATAGTTGATGCTATGTAACATTTTATAACTTCAGTCTGGGAGCACCAAGTTTACTATTGACCCCCACCGCAGGCCGCCCTAGTGTGATTTAGGCTTTATGCATATTTTTTGCAGAGGCCCGTTTTTTGGGGACAGCCAATAGTAGGCAGTAGTAGAGATATTTTTTTATTATTAAGAGTCACTGCTGGGCAAAGGCCTCCCTCTTTCTTCCACATATTATCTTTATCCTGGGCAGAGTCCCACCAGTCTTGGTCAGAGACGTCCAGCTCGCGATATTTCTCTACAAACCAACTCCACCCAGTCTAACAGGCTGCGCCCCGTCGGCAACGCGCCTCGCTTCTGTCGCGTCCCGCCAGCAACCCGCCGCGCGATGCGACGCGAGGCCAGCGCGATGCGCGCGTGCTCTGTGTGACCGAACTGAACTCTGTGTGACCGACAAAGATATGTATACTTTTGTCGCCTTTTTACAATGGAATAAGGTGCAAAAATGTATACATATCTATGAACTCGACTGTAAACGAATTGGGGAAACAACCAGTACCAATTTAAACTTTATTTCCAACGTCACAAGGTATAATTCGGCTATTCCTCTTCGCAGTCGACGACCATGTCGCTCGGCGGCCCAGGGTGCTGCGGCGGCGAGAAGTTCAGGTAGATACTGTCCGTCAATATCATCACGGCGAACGAGAATAAGAACCTGGAAAGAAATTTTTTAAAGTATAGCCAATCGTCATAAATATTGATGCCGTCAGTGTCAAGTTTCTGTCAAAAAATAAATTTTTGGTACAAGCTTTTATTGGTGATCGACTTTTCTGCAGTCATCAAATACTTTTTTGAGGGGATTCTAAGAGCCCAAACACAACGAGTTTGTTTTGGGTAAGATTCGACCTAAACTAAATAAGTACTTAAATTGTTATTTAAGTACTTATTTAGTTTAGGTCGAATCGGTATTAAAGTACCTACATATAAACGGTGTTCCCGAGAATTTCCGTTAACTTCGGCATATTGCAGAGTACATTCACAGAAACAAATAAGCATAATTATAACTAGAAAAAAAAAGAAAAAAAAAATTTTTTTTACAAAATAATATACTAGCATTAACAGTGGTGAAAGCTGCAAATTTGATTAAATTACAATATTGAATATCTTGATAACAGTAAGAGTTAAGATAGGTACTACTGTCTTGGAGAAATTAACTTTATTTGATCTAACCTATGCCCCCTTGCAATTAACGGAAGTTGACAAAAAACACGTAGTAGAAACACTGCAAGTTAAAAAAAGCTAATAAAAATATGTAAGTAATAAAAAATAGGTAAGGTTTAATTCGAATTATGCATTATGTTAGAATTTCACCACCCCCTTTCTTCCCGTGGGTGTCGTACAAGTCGACTAACGAAGCAGGGTTGAAGTGTGTTGTGGGAGATGCGCTGGCAACCTACCACTACGATATCACATTTTGTCGATCTTTTATACCGACACTTATGCTAAAAGTGACACTGGAACATAAGTTTCATGTGCTCTACGTACCCCTTTTGGGAATATAGGCGTGACTCTATGTATGTAGGTAAGAAAGGTCGAAGGTACGGTCAAATCCACAAGTGTCTGACTGCACTTGGACGGTGTCGCTTCAAACCGCTGAAAGCGACTAGGTATCAAATGTGTTCGAGTACTTTGTGTTCGATTGTACTTGTTTGACATCAAGTTCGTGAACTATGTTGATTGGGGGGTAATGAGAAGAGATTCCATTTGACATCTACGACGAGTTCGGGAATAGAAGAGCTCTGTCAGTTCATATAAACTTCGACGTAGGTACCTAATGGTATGGCAAAACTGCCTCCTCCAATACGTATGACTAAATTTTTTTTAAGATGTTCGAACCAGTTATGGGACAGGAACAAATGTTTGTATAGGTATACCCAAAAATTTGAGACAAAGATTGACCTCGCTGGCGGCAGCGCAAAACGCTTCATACTGATAGACAGGTATCACGTCACAACCGACATTTGTTAGTACAAAGTATACATGTATCGTTGTATGGAAAATCAGGTAAATTGTTGTTTCGGTCGTGAAATAGGTACTGCGTTTAAGTACATAGTTGTCATACAATTTTGTTTCTATAAAAGCGTAAGGATTCTATTGGTAACTTAAAATTTACTCTTGGACAATAAAAAAATGCATATTTTTCTAAACTTTCAATGTTCATATCTTTTTACGATTTTAATTATATTTTATAATGTATACTTTATTACGATAATTTGACGGTTTACTATCCATTTAGCATCACTAAGTTATCAATTTCAACATGAGTTGGCTAATATTTAGGTACCTACTAGCGTGTCGGTTTCTTACCACAGAACTCCGCCCACGAAGATTTTATTGTAAAAGTTTTGTTTGGCTTTGTACCAGGGTTCCCACGGGCCACACGGGATCGGCAACTCGTTCATGTGGGCATCGCAGTCCTCTGTCAAACAATAACTAAATAATAGGGGTGTAGACACTAAAAAAAAACGATAATATTTTCTCGAAAAAGGATTAAAAATGTAGTCAAATGGAGAAAAAATCTACGCAAAAGGTTAAATAATCACGAAGTTATTAAGGCCTCCGAACGCGTGTCGTGCGCAGTGCGTGGCATGAAACTACACTTCAAACACATCGAACGCGGTCCGAACGCGGGCCCGCGGCGTTAAAGTTACAACTCGGCAGCGCGGCCGCGTGTCGTGCGCGTCGCGTGCGAAGCGCGGGTTTTGTACAGTATACATTCATGATCCTGATTAACCACAGTAGGCAGATACTCGTATATGGCTACCAGCAGTGAAACAAATCCGTACCTACAAGCGTCCGAGCCGATGCGACGCGCACACAGAAACGCATAGTTACAGTAAACTTAGGTGCAAAGTCGTGGTAGTCGACGGTGCCTACCTCAGAGGGCCTACCGCGAAACGAAAACGAACTTTGTTCACAGATGGAGAATAGAATCTCTGTCGCACTTGCTAGTTCGAGCGACAGAGAGGGAGATACACAGTGAAGAAGTTCGTTTTCAGTTTTCATTTCGCGGTAGCCCCTCAGTAGGGACGCGTGCCGTCCGTGCGCTTTATAGAACTGATTTTAAAAGGAGCGCCAGTGTAGAAAGGTCTTAAGCGACCCAAGTTGGTAGCGCTTGAGCTAATAAGTATGTACCTATTTAGTTACCGTGTAATAACGAACCCCAAACTGTGTATGGCTGCACTTTTCTACGTCCTGGCCCCCTGGGAGTTCCAAGTGTGCGTAGGTAGTATCTTTCAGAGCTCTAATCATACGGAAATCAATTTCATGTACCTAAGTACCTATGGTTCGAATCACTTCGCCGCGCGAAGAAAAATGCGTGTGTATGTGTGTATTATTGGGCGGAATCGTGCAGCGGAGTCCTGGCGGTGCTTATGTTGATCATAAAAACACTTAAAGAAAACAACTTACGATTTACTTTGTACGTTCGTACTTGAGTAAACTGGGACGGCTTGATTTGTGGAATCGCAGTCACGACTCTTCGAAGTCCTAAGATTCTCGTCCTCATTTTTCGTGTTCTTCACTCAAACAATGACAAACTAAAATAATGATTTACGTCAGATAGTTTCTAAATCGCTGAAAAGATTGGTTTATTACATGCCAGTATCTTTTGAACAATTTAAATTAGAGATTATAGCCTCCGCGGCTGAAAATATCACTAGGAACTTAATTTGAAAATGTATTTTTAATTTCTCATGCTTGCAAAATTCGCCTTTGTGCTGGATGTGATTAGCTGCACAAAACGCCATTATTATTAAATATATATTTTTTAAACTGAAGATAATCGGGCCACACGCACAAATTATTTGAATTAGTGAAACCAGATAAAATACTGTAGAAGTCAATTATTATTTAAAAACGTATCAATACATTCAAATAACTTGGTCGTCGCTACGTCCCTAAGTCTAATAGGTACCTATCACGTGTCAAAAATTGAGGATAAAAACTTCAAAAAGTTAAGTGGCGGGAATGAGCAAATTTGCAACTCCCATCTTCCAACCTCATGGCACAGGCCTCAACATAATACATATTAGACTAACAGCGCCGACGGTCGGCGTGACATTAAAACCAGCCTCAGAGATGCCTCAGAGCAGTGACGCGTAGTGTGCAACCCGAACTGACTGAGCCAACTTGGATTGCAACCGGTTGCCTCTCGGACACTAAAACTACGCGTCATGCTTCAACTATTAAGTATAGACGTCAAAATTGGCACCGATTTTGGTCTAACCCTGTAGGTTTAATTAATTTTCCTTTAGATGATTAGACCACTGCTATTATTTAAACCTTCCTTTATGAGGTAAGTATTCATCCATACTAATATCATAAATGTGAAAGTGTGTCTGTCTGTTACCTCTTCACGCTTAAACCGCTGAACCGATAAAGATGAGGTATGAAGATAGTTTGGATCCCGGGAAAGGATAGTTTTTATCCCGGAAACCATCCCCGGAGGGGGTGAACTTGGGAATGAAAGTTTGTATGGTGCTACGATATAAACGAGTTCCACGCGGACGCAGTCGCGGGCAGAAATTAGTTTAAGTAAATATAAAAACTTACCTTCTGGAAGCAAAGTATAAAACAGGATACCTTTTTATCAGTTAATTATTATGTTATGTTTTTTAACAGACTTGTAAAAAGGTGGACGTTCTCAATTAGGCTGTATTTTTTTTACGTTAGTTACCTCAGAACTCCATCATTTATGAGCCGATCCGTACAATATTTTTTTCGTATGTATAATTATATGGTATTTTCTATTATAACTCGTGTATTTACACTGGGAAACCATAAATTTGATGAAGTGGAACTGATGATGAAGACTCCAGATGACTTATGGAGCTCCTCATTAATATACTTAAAACAATAAAAGTCCATCACAGATTGTGATATGATTCCATTGAAATAGCAACTAATGAAGTGCCAAACGTGAGTGCTTGAGAAATCGACGGAACTCCTCAAATATTATCGGTCCACATGTACAGCTATTTGGTTCTGCAAGAATTAACGGATTTGCTTTTTGAAAGCAGTTGATGTGGTAAAGAGAAAGGAAATGTGGAAATCATCATATCAGCCGAAAGACGTCAACTGCTGGACATAGGCATCCCCCAAAGAGTTCCAAAGTGACCGGTTCTGAGCCACCCGCATCCAGCGGAGTCCCGCGACCTTAACCAGGTCAGCAGTCCACCTTGCCTACCCACGCCGCGCCTTCCGGTACCTGGTCGCCACCCGAGAACCTTTCCACACCAAAGGCCATCGGTTCTAAGTGCTAGTTATGTGTGCCCTGCCCACTGCCACTTAAGTTTAGCGATTCGGAGGGCTATATCGGTTAAAACTTTGTTTTTAAAGTTAATAATCATCTTCAATCACATTTAGGCTATCGTATACGATACGACCATAGACAGGCTCCTTTCGCGTGTCTCGTGTCACTTTTATGATGATTAGGTTTTTTAGTCAATTGCCTAAAAGACACCACTGGGTCAAATGAAATAGCAAATGTATTTACAAAGTTTAATGCTATAATTATAATTTTCACATCTATGTATACTTCGAGAATTTCCTGGATACTAAGACGCATGCACCGCCACAAACCGATTCGCACGTTACAAAGTAACGACTAGGTGTCACTGGCGTTACAATTGGTGTCTTTGTTTCTTTCTCGCTAATCGCTTTGTTTCTCGCTTAGAAATATCATTACCGATGCAGTCAGCAAACAATTCGTAAGACAAGATCTGGACATGCGGTTTAGTTTATCACTAAAAAATATCTATTGCCGGTGGTAAACTTAATAAGAAAAATTAAGTTTCTGTTGAACTATATCACAAATTCAAAATGCTTTTGAATAGTTAAACCAAGGTTGTTTTACATTAACTATAAGATCGTGCGAAGCTCAATACATCAATTTATGAACACAAAATTCAAGCTTAAGGGTACTAGGTCACAATAAATAAGCCAGCTCTTAGTTGCGGGAATATGAACATACAGGGTGTAACAAAAATGGGGTATGAACCGATCAAGGGCTTGACAGGTATCGTGTTCTGATAAGAACAGAGAAAAAAAATATTTTTGACGCGATTTTTTTTTACATTTGTATGTCGTCTCTCGTGTCGTCTCAACGCTCCAGTCGGCCAACGCTCCATACAAAGGTTTAAAAAAAATCGCGTAAAAAAAAATAGTTTATCTGGAAAATGTGACGTACTAGCGCTCAATAATCCCCCTCTTGCGGGAAAGTCCATCGTTCCGTTCCACGCTGTATAATATGATTGGTTAATTCAATTACACTTAGTATTTCCATATATGGAAGCACTAAGTGTCACATGTCAGGTGTAAACAACGACAAATATAGACGCCCGTCGAGCTGCGATTCCTTATGAGATGACTTTATTCAATATATTTCAGACTTGTTTGTCCATCATAATCCTTAGCCGAAAGACGTCAGGTATAAGTTAAATTGCCACTTAAATATAGATTCGGTAGGCTTTATCGGTTATCAATGTTACCAACATGGTTCTGCATTGGATAGCCACATTTTTAATTCAATGTTCGTTACAATAAGAGGAGTCATTAAATATAGTGTCAAACTAAATTTATTAATGTATTTACAGCGTCTGTTTCATTTTTTAACATTTAAATGTCTCAGGGTGAATATCCAATCAAGGTGTCTTTGTCGTAAGTATTGGGTTATTTAATTATGCGTAAACAAAAGTATAGTAAATTAGATACCCTCCGCAAAAATCTAATAACTTTCTAAAATATTATTCCTATTAAGCCTCACACGACCACTAAAACTAAACTAGTGGGTCATAAACAGATGTAGGTTCTAGTTTGTCTAACCTGCCCCCGATAGTAATGGTCTAGGGACCAAAGTCGACATATGCGTTACACTCTTCCGACCACTTTTCTCTAAATAGCGGTAAAAACTTGCGACGACTTCCGCAAGTACTCCGCGTCCGTAGCTTATTGTCCTAGGCGAATGCAGTACAGATTTTTAGAAAATGCCAGGTCGCTGGAGTTCCAGAGAATGAGCTGTGTTGAGTGAGAGTGAGAGACCCGCATGTATCAAGCTATTGACAATGAATCAATAAAAGATCGGCAACACGTTCGTTACTTCATAAGCGTTCTTAGGCCAAGGACCAGGGTTCGAAATTATCAAAATAATTACGCTTCTAGATAATTATCGGATAATTATTCGATAATTATCACCAGTATAAGAACCAATGACACTCGAGTTCGCTCAACTTTGCATAATCCGAACTGAATTCTTCTTGTAAGAGGAATCCCCCCGGCGCGGCACGTCACGTTGACACTTCGTGCGTCCGGATAGACGCAAGTGCGAAAACACGTTCGAATACAGTTCACTTTCACGAGCGCACTTTTTGTTATTATCAATCGATAATTATCATTGATAATTATCCTTTCGAACCCTGCTATGGACAGAGCGTAGACCACCGTGGAGTTTTAGACGGTAGTCCGGGAGGTTCCCGGGAGTCCTTACCGGCCTGGTTCTCTCTCTCTCTCTGGTCTATATTTAAGTGGTAGAGATACGTAGAAGCATTTCGCCCTAATAAAAAGCTTGACAAAACTTTAAATACTTTTACTGCCAGGAACCCGCCGGGCGGGCGCTCTGTTCGTAGGCTCTATCCGCTACTTAGCGAGAAAACCACGGCATCGGCTACGAGCGTAGCGCTAGGAAATTGTTGGCAGTGGATATGTTACTGAACGAGTGAACTTTTGAAAACACTTTTTTAAATCTGTGTATGACCCTTATGGATAGTGAGTACTCGTAGAGTTATCTGCTCTCCGGCTTGGGTTTGGGCGGCTTGAAGCCCATGATTTTGTTTTTCTTCTTTTTCTTCTCCCCTCCGCTGCCTGACTGGAACACCTTCCAGCTGTCAACGCGGTTTTGTCGAGATTCCTGGAAACGCAGACGAGCCAGATGAGAAATAGTAACTACAGATAAGTCTTTCAGAGTCTGTCTTTAGTCAGATCAGTCTTCTGACTTGTTCTGAGTTTTTGACATAAGGTTTAATTTCATGCGGATTGCGGAAAAGGCTTTTTACACTTTTCCTGTAAATAAGATAGATTATATGTCTCTTTCTAATTAGAACATTTGGAAAGAGACGGGCAGTTTATCTCGCGCGCTGTCTAAAGCTAGCCGTGCTGAATGAACTAATTATGGCAAGCAACTTCCATTAAACTGTTCTGGATATCGAGGTGTATTTTCTACCTGTCCAGTTTCTAGTATACCTATTAATTTAAACAATAACATACATTTAGAATCAAACAACTGTTAGCAACAATAGATTATCTCTCTTACTCGTCAGAATCGAAGCAGGATTAACACTGATGTTATCCTGGACTAAATGTGCTTGCTACCTTATTCCAAAGAGAATAATTATAACCACTACGTTCTACCTTATCCCAAGAAAGAGATAAAGGTTTTTTTTGCGGAGGTGAATGCTGCCTGTCTTACAACCCTACCTAGGCATTATTGGTATTGGGCTTTGTCAAGTAAGTGGAAAACTTGACTACCAGAGCCGGACTTCCAAGCCGGAATACCTCTAATTCGGTCTCAGTAATGCTATCGTAGACAACAACCGGAATCAAAGGCTCAGAGCACTTACAAACGGCGACTTTTTGCAGCGATACCGACGCGGGACATTAGCTTTAGATTATCTGTTAAAATCAACTGCACGGTTAGCACAAGAAGGCGCGCGAGCTCTCTCGCACTATCCGTCTCTCTCTTATTATAAAAGATACGGATGGATAGTGCGAAAGAGCTCACGCGCCGTCTTTTGCTAACCGTGCTGTATCGATACTGAATCACGTTTGTAGCATTTGTAGCATTGCGAAAAGTCACCGTGTGTGACCGCTCTTATCAGCGTCTTCTAAAGCACGGAAGCGCTCAGTTAGTCATTCAAACTTCATGAAATCCATGAACATTAGAAAAGTGATATTAATTATATGGACACCACAGCTCACAAGCTCGTTTGCCACCATATTAAAAGAACAATAATAGTACAATACAATACAAATACTCTTCCTTGTACACCTCAATAAAAGAACACTGTATGGAACATAACCAATACAAGTAGAGGCAAACAACATGCGGCCCTATCGCTAAATAGCGATCTCTTCCAGACGACCTTAGGGTACCCGAAATCAAATCTAACCAGCTCAGTATGGCAGTACCTCAAAGTTCTTAGCCCACTCCTTCTCCATGGTGAGCTGCTCCTCCTGCTCTATTTCCGCTTCCCGCTTCCGCTTTCGCTCCTCCTGATCTCGGGTTTCTAGGTGCTGCCGTTTGCGCTCCATGTCCGCGAACAACTGTAAAATCGGCGATTCAATACTCTATACTCAATCATTTATTGCAATATCACAAAAGTAGGTACAGATGTTAACTTAGAGCTACAGATCGTTGTGAACCCTGCTGGGCACTGCAATGTTAGCAAGGGGAGGACTTACTGACCGTTTGTTAATTATATCAAGAAAATAGGTTTATATATTATTTGTATCAAGAAAAGAACTTTTGCGAATAATCGCCGTAGTCCTTTTAGGCAGTGCCTTTGAGTCCCCTCAAATCTCCCTCCCCCTCTAATCATACCTCTTGCAAATAAAAATATCACATACACTCTCTTCAACCACATCGAACCAGCAAGACGCTGATTCCTGAAAAATAGACAAGAGTAGTAATTGAGTCCTCGAGGCTCATTATAAATTTCACCGCCTGATAATTCCTTACTAGAGTAAGGAATTATAGAAAGTAAGTTAGTATAGTTAAGTTCAGTGCGAGTGAACTCGCAGTGAACCTAACAGACCTGGATTATACCAAAAGATTAAAACGACGTGATATATTCGAACACAGCAGCGTGGAAACGTGGCTTCTCCAATAGGAGCGTGTCAAAGGAGACTCGTTCCAAACATCATCAGCAAACTACATCAAACCTGCTTATAGTCAGAATGACTGATTGCAGATAAAAAAGGAAGGAAAAAAAAAAGTATAGTTAAGTAGACTTTATTTTACTTTCTGAACTAAAATAGAACATGTACCTACGTACCTTCATAGTCATAACATAAACTGCATGTTTGAACTTGACTGGGTCGTCCTCCGGTATACCGTCAGCTTGGCGAGATTCCTTTTTTTGCTTTTTCTTCTTTTGCTCTATCTGAAAAGTCATTATAAACATTGTTTCACATTCAATTCAAGTGTTTTGTGCCAGCGTTACCGGATTACTGTAAATGAATGTTCATGTTCAATTCATGAAATTAAAAATGTCATGTGTGGAAATTATTTATTATGCAACACCTGTCCATAAAGTGGCAATTACCCTCCTCTACGCGTGCGGAAAATCTCACTTCCTATCCAACGAAAACGTAACATTTTGCTCTCACCATGTACGGAAATAAAGAAAGTCTCTGATGACATATTTATCGCCCTTGCCTATACATGCGACCTGAGACATTCTTTGTTTTACTACCCAAGGTGAGTTATGTACTGTAGGCTAGGTATACATAAATATAAGATAATTATATGAAAATTGTTAATTTCAACAAATAAATATTAAAAAGGATATTTTTGAGGGATATCCCAATTCTAATGCCATCTCATCTAGTCATAATAAGTCTTTAACCCTTATCTGGGCAGAGACGTTATATCAACCACATACTGCTAACATATACCTTGTATAAATTGTCATTGAAATTAGAACAGTTATTTCATAGCGACAAGTAATTTTTTGTGTCCTCAATATCCCCTGCCTAGACCACCCCTACTTTGTTAAGAAGTTCCCAATCCTCACCATATGTTCCGTACGTTCCTTGGCCTCCTGATAAATATCCAGACACTTCTTCCTCGTGTCATCATTCTCCAGGGTTTTCCAAGCCCTGTTTACTATCTCGAATGCCTGCTGGGCCCGTTCCGAATCATCCTGCAATAACATAGAATGTTCTCTTATTCATTAACATGCATGCATAACACACTATAATGGACTAAATCGTTAGCCTAGTTCGTAGTGACCCTGCTGACGGTACACAGGGTTCAAATCCCTGGTGTAAATACTAGTTTAACTCGCAGGAATATTTGTTTCCGAGTCATTCCTGTGTCTTCGAAGTATTTAAGTATGTAAATATCCATGCAAGAATGTATATTATTTTGTTCTCAGTTACTTGACACATGGTCAAATTCTGCAAGATTGTCACATATTACTACCTCACAAATTTCTGTTAATAGCCCCCAGTTTAACTGGATTCTGTTACTCTTTAAATTCCAATACCTGCATAATATTTACAAATAGGTGATTGAATAAAAGTGATATTCATTAAAACGTCGTTTCATGTATGATTCTATCTCTAGCCATATGTGACTTAGTACATTTTTCGTATGACTAGCCTTTTATGGTTACATATGAGTTTAGGTGGATATAGTGAAGCTATTTCCAAGAATCAATAAGTCCAATGCAATAAATGCACATATTACTGTTAAGCCTATACATTTATATCCCAAAAACGGCATTAGGAGTTCACTTGGTAAATATTTAATTTAGGATTTGTTTATTTTTGGCTGTGGCTTGTCTTTCACGGTTTAATATAATTAAGAAATATTAGTTTCAACTGTGCTTCCGCTTCTTAAATAACACCTAAGTTGTCCTAATATTTCACTCTCTCACGCATCAGTCCCATTTTCCCGTTCCTTACCTATGTACAGGAGCTTCGGGTCGTCCACCAAATGTTATCCAATCCATCTGTGGATAAAAACGAAATGTTGACGGCTGTAACCGCCTAAACTGAGCAAATCTAATGCCGCGCATCGTGTTTTATACTAAAGGACACAGTACATTTCAAATCAACCATTCATAACATGAAAAGAATACAGTTACTGTAGATAAAAATATATATGGAAAATCTCTCGCTTGATCCTAACAATCAGGTCACTAGAGTTCGTATTCTAGATCATGGTCAAAAGATAGTGATCTTTTTGCTAATTAATATAATGCTAGTACATGTATTGAAAGTCTGCTAAAACGTAATGAATCATTCTGAAAACAATAACTCCTCAGTCCTCCATAAATCGAAATTTATTCGACTTTAAACTAACCATGTTTTTATCGGGATGCACCAAGATGGAGAGTCGGCGGTACTTCTTCTTGATTTCATCGAGGGACGTATCAGGTTCCAGGTGCAACACTTCAAAGGGGTTCAGGTTGAAATAGGTGGAGCCGGGGCGGAGTAGCCTGTCTATCTGCTGCTTCGGCGTTAACACAGAGTCTCGCTTCTCAATCTCCTTCACCTGAAATGTGTAAAACATCTCTTTGAAGTAAAAAGTTCAATATTTTCAGTATATTTTTTTATTAAATCTGGGTCAATCAACTATTCTACGTTATTATTCTGTCCCATTAGCCAGGAGACAAAATTACAGTTTCATAGAAAAATTGTTACAATACGGACTTTTAACGTGCCTAGAAAATCGTCCATACAAAAAGGGGTTAAACTTGAGAAGAATACCCCTTATTAAGTGATTAAAAACCTATAAATCGCAGTTTTAAAAAGTTACTCAGGAGACGTAACCTTGGCAACTAGTGACAGAAAATAGTTGATTCACCCATCTACAAAATGTTATTTTATTTTACCTACATGTAATTCGTTTTACTTGACCGCATTCGCAACATGTCAAGTAAGCAAAAATGGACCAAATAATTCACAGTGGTATCAGGGCATTTTTAAAACTTTGTGTACCAAATTAGCGTGAGTTGTTAAATAAAAATTAAGTCAGTGTCAGTTTTGTGACGACAATTAAGTATACAGTTTGTATACAAATTATCTTTTTCTTTTCAATTTATAAATGCTATGCATATACACGTTATTTACATGTGAAACCAGTTCAATTTCACATAATTGGAATGCTTACTTGTTGTCACAAAACTGACACCGATTAATTTTTATTTAACAACTCACGCTAATTGAGTAAGTACACGAATTTTTAAAAATGCCCATCAACAGAAGAAGAATAGAGCTAAGAACAAACAAAGGATGGGAAGATAAAGTCCCAAAAAACTGAAGGACTCGAAAAATAGGAAGAGTGGCGCAGTCTGGCCTATGTCAAGGACAGCTTAGCCAAAACATGATATAATTCATGAACCTAGAATACTCTGGACAAGTTATGGCAATAATAATACCACGTGCGAGGGAGCTGGTAGCATACAAAGGGAAATATCATTCATTGTCCTTTTCATAGTTCCACTTTTTTTATTTGCTAAACTGATTTAGTATGATGTTGTGGCACATAAACCATTACCCGTCCAAATTAAGTAGGTTGTTTATGGCAAGTCATCAGCCATTTTAAGACAAGTTCTTAATTTAACTGCATAGGCGCCTTTCCGTTTCTCACTGTGGCATCATGTACAGCCTGTCCAGAGTATTCTACGGTTTGACGTCTTTCTAGTTGCGAGAGATATCGATGGTTAAGGCTGGTTTCCACTTTGATTAGTGCGAGTGCAGGTTTAATGTATGGCCCCTTTAGGTTAAAAGCCAAGAAAAAATGTGCCTCATAAGAAGGCTCAAAGTCACCCAAAGGGCAATGGAGAGGGCTATGTTGGAAATTTCTTTGCGCGATTGCATCAGAAATGAGGCTATCCGCAGCAGAACCAAGGTATCTGATATAGCCCTCCGATTTCATTCATTCATTCATTTATTTCTTGATAAAATATAGTATTTAACATGTCAACTTAAATATAATTACTTACACATTTCATTTTAAAATAATGTTAATGTCAATAAATTATAATCATGCAATATTTTTCATGGTACATACTTAATCTAGTAGTCATATTTTTAGTTTTGTGTTTTGTCAGCAACGCTATCCGACAAACTCATCAATGCTTTAATATGCCCGGTCAATTAATAGCATGGGTAGGCTCCCCACAAGGTGGACTGATGACCTGGTAAAGGTCGCGGGAGTCCGCTGGATATGGGTGGCGCAGGACCGGTCATTGTGGCACTCTTTGAGGGAGGCCTATGTGCAACAGTGGACATCTTTCGGCTGATATGATGATGATGATAAAACAGTAGCCTGCATGTATTTGGCAAATAGTTTTTTTTATACATTTATTAATAAAAAAAACTATTTGCTAACTATTATGTTTGTATAATGATAGAATGTAAAGCTAGGTAATTTGTTTACAAAATTAAAATAAGTTGACTTAGAAACTACCATATCTTAGGCCCTACTCATATTGGTTTAGTCCACACCTTTTCTATGAATCTGTGCTGTTTGGCTGCAACCCAATAACCCAATTAGGGATATTTCTATTCACTGTTAGTCTGATATGATAGGAATTACATACAACATGCCAAAAGTTTCATTGTTTTGGCAAGGCAAGATCAAGTTCGTTACATATAAATTTAACATATTGCAACTGAAATCTCTGTATTTATGTCATAGTGACTGGGTTATTCAATTACTGTCCAGGACAATTATGAAGATATGTTTTATGTTAGTCATGCATTAAGTAACATCTGAAGCGTAATAATACAAGTAGATAACAGAACTAACCTCGGAATAAAAATCATCAAACGATTCCACAGGGTCCGTGTGGGCTGACATCTTGACTTATTAGAATTAACTTATCACTATGAAAATGGCTAAAACTTAACAATTGTATTTTACTTTATTCACACATTGTGCAACATACAACCGAGAAACTAACTATTATTGTTAGATCACTGACTGGCTTGAATAATATTTCAGGTTTCTCGTCGCGTCATTTTTCATGCATAGCTACTATTATGCTGGGGGTGTATTTACGTTCCGAATGGGTGCTTCTGTTAGATATCTCTTTTGTTTGCAACCAGTCAGAAAGAGAGCAGACACCATGCGTGCATGTGGCGCCACAGCTTTATACATTCCATAGACAATCATAACAGCTCCCTTTGTGGCATAGACAAACATTATTTTTTCTTAAAAAGCCACATGTAGACGTTCCAGCACACTTCCAATTATTATTTTTCTTCAATACGCACAATGCAATTGATCACGAAGCTTCGGTAGTCTAGTGGTTCAGGCATGCGGCTGTCAAGGGGCGGTCGTGGTTTCCATTCCCGGCTCGTACCAATGAGTTTTACGGAACTTACGGAATATTTACCGTTAGCTTTTCGGTGAAGGAAAACATCGCGACGAAACCGGTCTAATCCCAATAAGGTCTAGTTGTCCCTTTGGGTTGGAAGGTCAGCCCGTGTAGCGTCTCCCTATGAAAAATCTTGCGATTAGATGTCAAAGCGGACTAAGCGGACCCCAGACTCCTTTGGGACACCACCGGGAATAACGCTAGGTGGATGATGACACACAATGCAATTGATCAAGCAGAAGGAAGTAGTTATATAAAATAAAACTCTAACAATTTATTTTATATTTAAGGGTGGTATGGTAATATTCCACTGTCCAAGATCGTTGTCCAATGTGTAGTTGCGTCCCACTTTTTGCATAAAGAGTCAAAGATCTTGGACAAGTGGAGTACCACCCTAAGAACATTAATCAAAATCACTGTTGGATAGTGATTTTGATTATGCATATTTTGATATTTCAATGTGGACGACACATACTTAGGTAATAATTGATTTTTTTTATATTCTTCAAAATAATAGGAATTTGGCTTAAGCACGTCCAGACGAGCTAAATCAATACTCCAGGCAAAATACGGTTTTGAAAAACATTAATTTATAATAGCTTTTTTTTATTGATTTCATTTGAAAATGTTATTCTAAGATGATATATTCAAGAATTCGACAAACTTTCCACTCGGAAGTAAATATGTAGATTTCAATGAAGCATGCATTGTCTTTTTTTATACGATTTATCTTGAATATTATAGAGCAAATGTAAATAAACCAAAATAAAGACAAAAATATTTATTAATATTTTTTCTGACTTCAGAAGTTAGTTAATTTATCATTTTTTTGATGTCTGAAATTTTGTCGGATTTTGTCGCTGGGTAACTATTTAATTGATAATATATCCGTTACACATAAAAAGTAAGCTATTATAAATTATTTCCAAAATTGACATTTTTTCCATACGAGTTGTCAGTTCATTTACTGGACTACAATTGCAAGCAGTCCGCCCCGCCGCGTGACTTCGGCCTATCCGGATAAATTCAGGATGCACAGCGTCCGATAAAACTAAAGGCTCCATACGTGCTCCATACACAATGGATCATCATGGCGCAGGACAGGGACGCAGTTATGCTTAGGAATGTGATGGATGTGTTTCTCTGTCTAACGCATAGTATCCGTCCCTTATGATGGGTTGAGGAGCCATAATGGCCAATAGGAGTGTAGACACTAAATAAAATTATCAATAGTCGAATTTTCTTGAAAAAGAGATAAACATGGAGTCAAATGGAGAAAAAATCACCGCAAGAGGTTACATAATCACGAAGTGATGTGTCCAAAGTTTTAAGAAGGGGTATGTTCTGTCCCTTTTTCGCAAAACGCAACTTCATGTGAAACGATGACGCTCGTAGTTAGTGACGTCACTAATAGACGGAAACGCGCCGTGCCCCATCGTGTTCGCCGCCGCCATCGACGCGGCTCGCCGCGCGAGCGACGTGCTCGGCGGCAGCCTCGCAGTAGTAAATAAATTGATTGTATTATAATTGTATTATTGTGACGTCACAAACTGTTTGCGTTTTCTCTCTCTAACAAGCAATATCAAAACAGTTGTAGCTTCGTTATTCTTTGAGATATCTGAATGGGATTTTCGTCACTAGGCATAATTTTCGAGTCTACACCCGTATTGTGTTGGGAGCCATTCGATTACTTCATACTGGAATGACTAGATCATCTTTGATCTTCCATGATTGCAGTCCGCTGCACTCGGACGTCTGTACGCGGCTATAGCAAGTTGGTGTGTGTGTTATCGCCTTTAAATTGGCCGTCTGTCAGATCAAAGTCAGTTGTCGAGTCGAGTTGTTCCACTTATTCTTGATTTGTTGTTGTCACTGTCAGTTATTTTATTTTATTATATTTGCATTATGTCAGAGTAAACCTAAAACTTGATGCTTACTTGTTTTTCCCTCTATAAATAAATACACAGATCGGATCATAGTCATAGTTTCAGTTCTACATTTCGATTCCATTCCTAAAACAGGTGAGTTGCGAAATAATAGTAGGTACATACAGTTAGGTTAGGATATTCTAGCATTACCTTGCCTAAAAAGTTTCTAAGTTGAAAGAAAGTACTAGAATGTATCTTTCATCATCATCATCATCATCATCATCATCATCATCATCATCATCATCATCATCATCATCATCATCAATATTAAGAGGGCCTGGGCCCTCTGTCGTTGCATTCCAGTCTATCTTTCATGAGCGATATTTACATAAATACGTAACTATTGTGTATTTGTCAAAAAAAGGTTCTTCTTGGTTCAGTTTTTTCTTAATCTCATGCCAGACGAATTGTTTTTAAAGTGTTTTCTACAACACCTACATTAATTAACTACAAAAATATGCAAATGTACACAAAAATATTAATACTTATTAAAATACATGGGGCGAACCCTTGTCATTTGGAAGACGTGCATGGGGACATAGATCCATCACGTAGAGGCCCTTTGGAGACGAAGTTTAATGTGATGTT
This sequence comes from Epinotia bilunana, assembly GCA_947049275.1. Classification (NCBI taxonomy): domain Eukaryota; kingdom Metazoa; phylum Arthropoda; class Insecta; order Lepidoptera; family Tortricidae; genus Epinotia; species Epinotia bilunana. The sequence continues at coordinate 18,398,358 of OX346257.1, forward strand.
ATGCACCTGCTAGAACACCCTTCATGGGTACATTGGTAGATACCGGGAACTGGTTCCAACAGCTGTTGGGGCTATTGTGGGAAAATGGATAGAGGACTTATTATTATTATAGCCTTTATGCATGGTGCATGTACACAAAATATGATTTGATATTTACTATTAGCTTTCCGGTGAAGGAAAACATTGCAAGGGAACATGCATACAAAGCATCAAAGAAATTCAAGAGTGTATGTAAAGTCCCCAACCCGCATTGGACCAGGCTGTCCGTTCCTTATCGTTAATGTGACGAGGTCTGCACCCAGTATGGGCATTTATAAAGGCTGCTGATAATGACAATTCACATTTTTATTCCATTACTAAGTAGGTAGCTTGAAAGGATAGTGTGAAAAAAACAAAGTAATGCTCTTCTGTCAATGTTAGATTACATATACATATATAGACAAAAATGGAATTATATCTACATTCATTATTTTTACCCACTATTAACTTACTTGGTAGCGCAACTTAATTTCCTGAGTACATAGCTAATGTATGACAGGGGTTTCGGTGTCTTCTATCAGTTGTCACAATGCTTGGTGATAACTGACTCAGATTCACTACATCACCTAACATTTGGTCTGCCTTTATTTATTTATTTATTTATTCAGAAAACCAACAGCGATACAAAGTATGTAACTTATGATATAATACACAGTAGTATGGCCACAGTTTCTGTTGTGGTATCTGCCTGCTTTTCATAGTACTTGACACTTCTCAAAATTCCTGTTTAGTTGCTTCAAAAAGCTCAGTTCCAAAATTATATGACCATCCAAAACACAACTGTATGGTTTTTATCATTAATTCCGTACGGATTGATTTTGAAAATGTAACATTGAAGTGTTCGTGGTCTCCATAAACAATTGTACCTTTTACTTAAGAGACCGCAGTAAGCTCGGCTGAATTTCACCTTCCCATACAAACGTAGTTACACTCTCATTTTAAAACTACGTGTTGGATTGTGACGAAACTTTGCATATACAATGACATGAGGTATATCTATGTCTGTAATTAGTTTATATGGTTCCAGTTTATAAAACAAACGAAATGCAGCAAAAACAAGTTTTGTATGAGCACCTTCAATTCGCTGTATTTTTTTTACTATGGTATCTGAAACTAAATAAACTAATTACAGACAGATATACCTCATATCATTGTATACGTATGCAAAGTTTCGTTACAATCCAACACGCAGTTTTAAAATGAGAGCGTAACTACGTTTGTATGGAGAATGGAGCTTACTGCGGACTCTTAAATTATTGCTGTTGTTTCATTTTTTATTTCTCTTATTCGGTGCCCATAGTACATGATTCCCATTGGCTTGTCTATCTCATCAAAGTAAGCCTAATCTTAGAAGCTTGAGGAAATAGTGTGGCTGGCCTATCTTATCTTATCTTATCTAGATGAGGGCCCTTTCGGATGCACTTCGACCCAGCGGGATCTTTTGTGCATTTGCCCTCTCCTTTATGCTTACTCCCAAGCTCGCTCCATCATTTCCACAAAGCAGATGATGCAGCTCAGCGGGAGCACCTTGAATTCCTTTGGTACAGACACCATGCCACTGATGACCATCATTTTTTATGATAATGAATGGTATCTCTATATTTTTATTCCATTATGTGACTTTATTTTCGAAATATGATGAAATTACTACTTTCGGCGTGGGCAGGCCCCCCACAAGGTGGACTGATGGCCTGGTAAAGGTTGCGGGAGTCCGCTGGATGCGGGTGGAGCAGGACCGGTCACTTTGGCACTCTTTGGGGGAGGCCTATGTCCAGCAGAGGACGTCTTTCGGCTGATATAATGATGATGATGATGGTGACTCCTTTCATTATATTTAACACAAATCAAAAAAATTAAGTAAATGGTACACTTTTTTAAACTATAATATCAAAAATAAATTGAAACCTGCAACTTCATGTACCTTCCTGTAACCAGATCTGTAACGTCAAAACAGTCAAAACGTGACATGCCTATCATCTGCCACCGCCATGTCCCATTCTCATGATTAACATAAATTAGCATTCATTTTCAAGTGAAGTATGATCTAAACAAATGGGTACCTAAAATATGGATAAACAACATATTATTTTGTTATTCAGGCACAATGTTCACCGACAAAGTTGTCCTGATCACTGGGGCTAGTTCTGGTATTGGCGCTGAAACAGCTTTGGAGTTTGCCAAATTAAATGCATCCCTAGTACTGACGGGACGCAACCATGAGAACCTGGTGACAATTGGCAAACAATGTGAATTTTCTTCTCCTGACAAACTCCAACCTCTCATTGTGGTCGCTGACATGACTAATGAGAACGACGTACAGAATATTATAAACGAGACTATTAAAAAGTTCGATAAGCTTGATGTCCTTGTTAATAATGCTGGTGTGTTAGAAACCGGGACAATAGAAACTACGTCACTAGCCCAATATGACAGGGTCATGAACATGAACATACGAGCCCCTTATCAAATCACGACATTAGCGACGCCGTACCTCTTGCAAACCAAGGGGAACATCGTGAATGTATCCAGCGTGACGGGCTTACGATCTTTCCCGAACGTCCTTGCTTACTGCACGTCCAAGTCCGCCCTGGACCAGTTTACGAGGTGTGTAGCACTGGAGCTGGCACCGAAAGGCGTTCGAGTCAACGCAGTTAACCCTGGGGTAATAACGACGGGTTTACACAAGAAAGGAGAAGGAAGCATGAATGATGAGCAATACGAGGCGTTTCTGAAGAAGTGCGCAGAGACGCACGCACTAGGTAGACCAGGAGATGCGAAGGAAGTAGCGTCGGTAATTATTTTTCTGGCCAGTGACGGTGCTAGCAACATCACTGGAGCAACCCTGCCCGTCGATGGAGGACGCCACGCCATGTGCCCTCGATAAAATATTTATAATATAACAGGTTCCGTTTTTATATCAAGTTTCAATATACCCGTGTGGTGTCGGGTTATAATTTCACCACCCCCTTCCTTCCCGTGGGTGTCGTAAAAGTCGACTAAGGGAGCAGGGTTGAAGTGTGTTGTGGGCGATGGGCTAGCAACCTATCACTGCAATATCACATTTTGTCGATCTTTTATACCCACAGTTATGCTAGAAGTGGCGCTGGAACATAAGTTTCATGTGCTCTGCCTACCCCTTTTGGGAATAAAGGCGTGAATGTATGTATGTATGTTCAATATAATTGTGATACGAGATTAATGGTGTTTATGAGATTTAAGAAATACAGCGATATTGCAAAACAAAATGGCCAAAATTATTGAGCACTTCCGTAATTTTCGTGGAAACGGCTAAATTTCAACACAAATATTTCTCTTGAATTAATTGACTTACACATTACTACCTACTCATAAGTTAGCGATTAAGACTAGTTCCTACGCTCAACTGGCTAATAGCTAGAGCATGGATAGCGTTTATGTCGAACATAAAGCATTCCCCCCTATCGCTCTTAAACGATAAACAAACGCGATTACTGCTAAAATATGTGGTAATTTCTGGCCATGTTTCTATGCGTTTTTAACACAAGAAAAAAAAATTCACCCTTTGTCCCTACTATACCTACCTTATATCTACTTAACCCGACGAACGCGCGTCGTCTGTAGAACAATGTGTAAAGGGCTTATGACAACTCCGCTCCCTAATTAGGATGCTAAATTCAGGTAAGTGTCATAAGCCCCTTAGTATTGTCCCTTAGTAACACGTGTGTTACTAGCGCGCTTGACGGGTTAAACCAACTTTATATCTTGTCATTGAAATAAGATGTATGTGGTCCGAAAACGACACAAATATGTCTGTTAAAGACAATCAAAAGTGCCATATTTTCTTTCAATACTCTGTGTTTTTGTATGCTTATGTGGCCTTTGTCCAGCAGCGGGTCATTACAGGCTCATGTTAATGATCTGGCTACCGCAGACTTGCCTCTCGATTACCTCACAGCCGCTCAGACGTGTTGCTCCATTGCAGCACTAGGCGTGCGTGTGTTTTGTGGGGCCCACTTAGCGAGTTCGCGAGTCACCGCCTGCCTTTTTACATTTTTGAGACTGATTGTCACAGCAGGTGTCCGCTAGTCTCATCCCGTAACCCATTTTCCAGATCACCCACCATCCAACTCAATAACATTAGTTTCCATCGCAGCACAGCAGTCTTTGCACCTGGCCCGACCATCACCGGTTGTAACATGGTATGCGCCATGTGTATCCCTCCCTTTAGATTATTTTTGTGTTAAAGGGCCTCTGCGCTGTTGGCTTCGGCCCCACGCATTCCAAAAGTCCGGGACCCCATGGTCCCTAGATATGGAAAAAACGTGCAAATAATAATAATAATAATGTGATACACGTGATGGTAAGCCACCCAAACCAACTTGCAGTGAACCTGACCGTCCTAGATTACTCCAAAATACAAAAATGACCCGATATATTCGAAAACAGCTCTGTGGAGACGCGGCTTTATCAATAGAAGTGTATCAGGAGTATCGTTGCAAACGCGATGAGTAAAACTACATCAAAAAACAATGTGGTACACCTAGCTGTATAATAGGAGAGCTTTACGAATAACTTACATACATACATACATACATACATACATACATACATACATACATACACTCACGCCTTTACTTGAAACTTGCACATCTTTAAGGTAATCACGGGGTGCTCAACACCTTTGGCCAAGGCTTTATATTGTCTGACTGTACTCATGCCTAACATATGAATTTATTCTAAACACTACAATCGTATTTTCCTCAATCGTTATTGAAATGTGTAAGGTGTTGGTCATCGATTAAATGATATTACGAGTATAAGTATTTTTGCGATTGTTAATACTTTTATCACAACTGTTCCCAATGTCACCTAGAGCATAACGAATCGATGTTCGCTTACTGGGTAAATAAGAGGAAGGTATAAATAAGAGGTTTTTGCGTATCCTTTATTAGTTTAAATACAATTTTCAAAGACTATAATCCATGTATCGTATACGTGCATATTTAACTCTGCACTGAACTCTATAGGATACATGTTCGTAACTGTTTTTATACGTCAGGCTTCTCTTCATCACTCGTAACACAGTTAATTATTTTTATCACTTCTTCTGTTATAGCCTCTGACGCTTCGACGATACCGTCTGCTGCACATTTCAGAATCGTCTCTAAGGCATCTTCAACTAGGCTTCTGCTTACTGATCTCTGAAAATAAATCATATTTTACTTCTATTTTACCGTTCCCTGGCACTTGTCCTTTAAAACGACTTAGTTTAGATACGTATTTGTATCAAGAAAGTTGTTTATTACTTACAGTTTCCATGATGCCATTCTCAGTGTGTTCCATATCGTCATAGATTTCTCCTCTAACCTTATTCAGGCATTCATCAGCATTATCAACATCTTGTACGCATTTGTTGATTTTATCTTCAGCTCCTTTAACAAATTCAGAGTCGTCAAGCGCCAGTCGTGACTGGTAGCTGTCTAATACTGATGCGTTTTTGACACTCTCAGCTATACAAGTTGATACACGTATTGCTATTTGCTTAAGTAATTTCTGAATCGCGACCTTGTCTTCCTGTAATTACAATAAACTCATTAATAGTTACAGTTACATTGTACAATATAAGATTTTACAAAGTGTTGTACTTACTTGGATACATTGTTTTACTTCTCCTGCGGTGTCTTTGACTGCCTGTATAAATTTATTAAGTTTGTCTTTTAGTACTTCCAACTTAGCTTGAACATCTTTAGCAATTTCTTCGGCCCGTTTCTTCATATCTTGAATCCACACGTTTATTTTCTCTTTAGTTTTGCTGGCTATATCTTTTATGGCGTTCCATGCATTAGCGACACTATTTTTAATTTTATTCCATAATTCATTGATACTCTGCAATTTTTCAACAAGTTCTTTTGATTGTATCGCATCTATTGCAATTAACTGATTTTGAGAGAGTTCTCCCAGGTAACTTTTTAAGGGAAGGATCTCCTTTGCCTCTGCATTCTGTAAAAATAGAAAATTAAGAGTCGCCGGGTAGTCATTAAATAGTATTATTGTAATTTATTACGTCTGATCACTGACCTGCTCCCTTAAAATAAATTGTATCAGTAAAATAAACAGTACGATTTTCATGTTGGCTGCTCAGTGCAAGAGTAAACTAGAGTTAGCTGCTGAAGTTATTTATAGTACCGATATTATTTTTTAAGTGGCTATCGCTAACAATATGTTCTATTTGATTATCCTTGGAATTATCAACGGCGGCAATTTATTTACATTTCGATTAATTTTCGAGTAGGTGGAATTTTAAGTGTGTTGTGTACGAGGGGTGCTTTTAATGTTTTGATGTCATGATTATCCTCAAAAACTTGGCCAAGGGCTTATATGGCTATATTACGTGTTTTTGGCAATTTCCGTTAATTGCAAGGGGGCATAGGTTAGATGGAATAAAGTTAATTTCTCCAAGACAGTAGTATCTTAACTCTTACTGTTATCAAGATATTCAATATTTAATATAATCAGATTTGCAGCTTTAACCACTGTTACAACCAATGCTACATTTAATTATTTTGTAAAAAAATAATATTTTGTTTCTGTGTATGTACTTTGCTATATGTACTTTAATATGCCGAAGTTAACGGAAATTACTGGGAACACCGTGCATATATATAGGCTGTAGATGCAGTTGCTAGGTTGACGAATTTTGACAAATTCTCACTGTAGGGTACTGTAGGGAGTGTAGGGTCTCACTGTAGGGCTTCTCTAGAGAGGACCACCCGTTCAAGTCAAAATTACATGGATCGATTACGAATACGTGACAAAACTCGTTAGCTAAACAACTGGTGGACCTAGCCTATAGTATAGTGTATAGTATAGCTTAATTGGTAAAGCCGTCTACCACCACGGTAAGGCTATAAAGATGACATTTGGTTCTAGTGTAGTCCTGTGTCTGTGTTTGATATTTGTTACAATAATGGATAAGTATCTACTTAGTTACAACCAAACAAAGACCAAGTATTTTGAATTATACATGATGCATTCAGGTTAAAATATTCAAATAACATTTTCTAAAGAAACCGTTTATTTAAGCACAAAATAATAAAACTATAATTCAGAAATTGTCTGAGTGAGGTCGATAGGAACATCGTTTGCTACAGTTACATCAAGAGTTACGTTAGGAACAGTAGGCAAGTTGAATCCTGTAAGGGCGGATAAGGTGTTGGTAACTTTGCAGCGGTTTAGGTCCATGATAATCTTGGCTGTACCCATGCCAGCTTCCAAGAGACGTTGGCCTGCGCACATTTCTAGGCCGACTGGCAACTTTGCCAGGGCTATGTCGATACGGGCGATCTGTAAATATTTTAAAAACACAGTCAACTAAACAGTTTTGATATTTATTCCGGCTTGGTCAAATTGGATCTGGGATAGAGCTCAGTACTGAGTACGTCAGTCGTAAGCACACGAATTATTTGATTTTCTAAATTAGTTTCAAAAGTAGTGGTTGTAGTTAATTGAATTTCTCTAAATTCATATTGAGACGCAAACTGGTTCGTAGTGTTTTCAGTTGAACACATCTCACACTGAAATACACTAAAAGCCCTATCCGGAATCAACTATGTGTTGGAATGTTTAAACATGAAAAATCTTTTAAAAATAATTCAATGGCCATAACTGTTGCTTATTATTGGTAGAACTATGTAGCCAACATTTTCGTAGTTAGTCAATTAGGAAGCCATTGATCACTTATCGGCTATCGTTCCTTATTTGTAATTGTAACGTTTACTTAACAGTTTCACGTTTTGAAAGTTCGCTAATAATTAAATTATAATTTTATATGCACTTACGGAAATTCCGCTTTGAGTCATGAAAACAGCTCCCTTCATTTCAGTTTTCAAGGCAACGCACCCAAGGCACGCTCCTTTAGTAAAGATATTATTATTGACCTCAGTGCAATTTTTCATTTCGTCCATCGCCCTGTTTGCGAATGCGAGACCCTCTTGAGATAGTTCGACCTGTCTTGAGATCATATCGCTAACTTCCTGAACTTTCCCATCGGCGCAGGTCATGGTTCTGTATACCGCGTCGTTGAAGAGTACGTCGGCTTTCTTCTTGTGGGACTGCAATTGAACAATAGTAAGATTTATATAATCATATCATGTGTATTCAAACTAGCTGCGACCCCTTAATACCCTTAATACCAATCACCTTAGGTTATATTTTATATGTATGGGTTATATTACACGATTAAATAATACAAGGTATATCCTATTTTCGCACATACCAAGTTCATTGCAATCGGTTTAGTCAGACAGACAAAATTTCGTATTTATTATTAGAACTCTAGCACACTTTTTTGTTCATTTTTTGAAATTAGACTTATCATTCAGTTCTAACTCTTTGATGCTTGCTGCTTTAATCGGCGTGTAAGCGTTCCACGTTCAACTAAACTTAAACAACTTGATAGAAAAAGGCAAGAAAGTTTGTCCATCCAAAACGATGGTAACACCTTACCTCAATACACTCTTTGACAGCTCCGCCAGCGTCTGATAATCTATCTCCAATACTCGCGATACCTTGCGATACTCTGTCCCTCAGTTTCTGTGTTTCCGTCTGAAGATTTTCCTTCAAAATTCTAACTTGGTCCTTCAATCCAGATGCAAAACTGGTCATAGCAGCTGCGGCTTGTTGCGCTGCTTGGCTTAGGTTCGCTACCAGGTCTTCGATCAACTGTTTCTTGTTGGCAAAGATATCGGTGCTGGTAGTGTCTGCTTGCCGTTTCTGACGTGCCAATGTCTGGTCACCTACGCTCGCTGCTTGGCCGAGGGCACACATCTGTAAACAAAATCTCCATGAAACATTAATCAAAATACATTTCTGAATCAACATTTTATAGGCTTGATTTCTAAAACATCTTTAGTTCATAAAAGTAGGTGATTTGAAAAAACATTAGGTATAAAATTATAAAGAAGTGTTACCACGGCCAAAAATAGCGCCAAAACTATGAATGATCTCATTTTTGCCAACTTCTACGATTCCCAACAGAAATCTGATATTTTTCACCAAAGAATCCATGGTTTATATATACTGCCCTGATGCAAATGTAATTGCCAAAGCCTCTCGAAGATACACAGATTTATCTTATCTATGGTGTTTTATAGTAAATATTGAACTATATTCAGTGATAAAATCTGTTACCAATACCTATGTATGGTTAGGCGAAATAGGTTGAGTGAGCTACTTAGGAAGAGGCGATTGCCGAATAGGTTTCTTTAAATTGCTTTTCTTTATCACTGATACTGAGGACTTTGTTTTAGTGTTCAATTATTATCATTAAACTCAAATCAAAAATCTAAATTCTTTTATTTGCCATTTAAATATGTTAAGTACTAACATCTAGGTTAAGTCTCTGTAACGAATTAATTAATTATGGACCAAAGTTGTCTGATGAATAAATGAATTATTATTATTATCTCTTTATTCTTATTTCTACTTAAGTTAGGTTTGTACAATAAATTTATAAAAAGTAAAATATAGAACTATACATACAAAACATAAAATCATTATAAAAACCTAACCTAGGGTGCAGCCGGCAGCGAGACGGGGCCTAAGCTACCGGCGGTCAGGGCGACAGAGACAGGAACCTCCTGACTATCCGCGCAGTATCCAGGAGTACCGCCTTCTGTATCTGGCCCTTGATCCAGCCATCTAGCGAGAGTCTCTTGAGGTGATGGTCGAGACTCTTCGCTATTAAACCGTTCGCCGAAACGACTATCGGGACGATGATCGTCGAGTCAACATCCCATATGGCGGTTACCTCGTGAGCCAGGTCTAGGTACTTGCTGGCTTTGTCCTTCTCGGCCTTCACGAGGTTCTCGTCATGGGGGATGGTGATGTCGACGAGCACTGCCTGGCGTTTCGATCGATCTGTCAGCACGATATCAGGCCTATTGGCAAGAATAGTCCTGTCCGTGATGACAGATTGATCCCAATAGAGCGTGGCACGACCATTTTCGAGAACTGGCGCAGGTGTGTACTTATAGTAAGGCACTTCGGAGACCACAAGACCGTATAGCAGAGCAAGTTGCTGGTGAATAATTCTGGCTACAAGGTTATGTCTGTGCAAGTACTCGCCGTTAGCAAGATGACCACAACCGGAGATAATATGCCTGAGTGACTCCCCGGGACGGCGGCATGCCCGACAAATGTCGACCGTACCGTCCTTCAGGATATACCTCCGGTAATTGTTCGTCATGATAACTTCGTCCGCAATTGCACAGACAAAACCTTCAGTTTCCCCGAAGAGATCCCCGAAACGTAGCCAGTTCACCGACGCGAGCAGATCTACATCGGGCCCTGTGAGGGCCTTGTAGAACCGCCCGTGTAGCTCCTTGCTCCTCCACACCGCCCTGCGGTCCTCGACGCTCATTACTTTACTCATTATTATTATTATTATTATTAATACATGAACATACATATTAAATAAACACATTATTCGAAGTCATTTGTTTTTTGTAAATTTTTTGACTTATTTGCAAAATATTCCTTAATGGAATAAAATGGTCTGGTTATGAAAAAAATATTTAGTTTTCTGTCCATTATTTTGATGTCATTACAATCTTTAACGTCATTATTTGGATGATTATAATAATAAATTTTAAATACATAATAATTAAAATTACTAAATTAGGATATATATACTTGCTGGATAGAGCAAGATCATTTGTTTTTCTCAGGTTGCGACTAATACATTGTGACCTAGCTTTTGGGAAACGTTCAATATTTTTATAGGCATACTAACCAGATACGATAAAGATACGGAGACAGCAGTAAGGATCCCATTTTCTACAAACATTTTCCTATGAGCAACTGGCACATGTTTACATCTCTCAATAATAAGGATAGCTTGTTTTTCAAAAGTGCATATTACATGAATTAAGTATATCCCAGACTTCAACACGGTAGCGAAATATACTCAAAATAAGAGAAATAGATTATTAGTAGGGTTTTCTTATCACTAGTTTTAGAAATAGTTCTTGAGTGTAACATACACTAGCTAGTTGCTTATTAACTTGATTAGTGTGTTGATTCCATCTCAGGTATGGGTCTAAATCTCGACCTAAAAATCTTATTGGCAACAGACAGTTAAAATCGATGCCCTTTGTACCACAAAGTGCATCGATTTCATGTAGAAACTCTTGCCACAAGTATTTTGTAGTCCAATTTCCTGTAATCGATTAATTGAAACCCATAACCTCATCATATAGATAGAAAATGCTTTCTTCTTAGTCGGATACTTCTCAGTCGCATCACGATCATTAATTAAAACAAGGTTAAATATTAGGTCCTTACATAAGAGTGCTGCCTTTTAAGTAATGTCGTTTGAAAACCTCCCGCGATTATTAATAATTTACTTTAAAAACAAAGTTTTAACCGACTTCAATTTAGTACTCCGCCAAGCAACGAGAACATTTCAACATTTCTTTTCCAATTTACCACATGAACTGATTTCCAAGAGCAAATGCGTTGATTATTAGAAAAAAAACCCAATTGCTGTATGTGGCTCGATCACCTTTGGCACTTCATTAGTTGCTATTTCAACGGAATCTTATCAGAATCTGTGATGTACTTTTGTACTTTTAAGTACCTGATTGAGGAATTCCATAAGTCATCTGTGGTCTTCATCATCAATTCCACTCCACCAAATTATGATTTCCGGGTGTAAATACACGAGTTATAATAGAAAACACCAAAATCACTACACGCGTGCCTAATATAATTGAGGAGTTCCCTCAATTCCTCCTCAAATAATGGGACCCACCTGGAAGCATATACTTACAAACAACAAAAAAAATGTACGAATTGGCTCATCAATGACGGAGTTCTGAGGTAACATTGAAAAAAAAATGATAAAAAAAATACAACCGAATTGAGAACCTCCTCCTTTTTTTTGAAGTCGATTAAAAAAAACATATGGTGTTTTCATCTTTTTGAATTTAGAATTCAAAAACAAAAGAATGTTTATGTCGAAAAGTTTTATGTAGCGTCTGTTCAAAAGTGATGTCGGTTTTAAAAATGGAAATATCAAAGGAAAATATGGGTGCGATAATTTTCTACAACTTTCAAAGGGGATTAGCTCTGTTATTTACTAGGTTATTATACATAATCCTTCCATGCCCTAACTCTCCATGCTGTCCAGATAGAAACAGGATACATTTCCAAAATCTCTGTCAGGTCCTACCTATTATGGACAATAATATTATATTACCTACCTACGCTACACACTAAATTTATGTCTGTTTTAGGTCACAGTTATTCTAATTATCAAATGACATCTCGAGAAATCTTATCTGACTTTAATGTTCTCTTTTGCCGTCTTACAACACTTTTAACAAATACCCAATAAACAAGTACCTAAAGTCTCAAGGCCCTGCAAGTGGAACAATTGGCTAAAGCAAATAACATTATCGTCCATTATAAAAGTTCGCTATACTTATATCAAGTGTTATTATTTAGATAAGTTCGTTGAACTACCTTGAATGCATTGGTTTGTAAGAGTATTTCATGTGTAATTTGCGTTTGTGATTCTTCTGAAGTGATAATCGCCACGTCTGTAGTATATGGTGACTGCTTACCATCAGGTAGACCGTATGTTTGTTTGCCATCGTCGTAGTACTTATTAAAAAAAAGGATCGGAAAAAGGCAATCTGGCGTTTTAACACATGACCAATTTTTGAGAAAAATTTAAACGCCTACACATAGTCGAAGTGCAATGATTATTTAGTAGTTTTGCTTAGGAAGATTTTCCAGGCGAGTTTGATTTCGGGAACTCTTTATGTCTTATGATTTATTTACCCGTAACCGTGTATACATTAATCTTCTAATAATTTATGAGTAATTTGTACTCTTTATCATTTCTTTTTTCATCTCCGTTCTCAAGAAAATAAGACGCTCAACAAGCAATATGCTTCAGGGTCACAATACGTGCCTGTCGTCAATAAATGGAATAAGTAGGTAAGTACTGTACTTATGCAAAGAGAATATTCGAGTGAATTATTATATTTATTTACAAAATCGGCATGCTTATTCTTATTATTATTATTAAATACATTTGCGAATTCAGAAGAATCATTAGCGTGTTGCCGACTTCCTATTGATTAGAGGATTCGTTATGTCGACAGCTAGATACCTACTCGTACAAATACTGGCCCCTCACTCTTTCAACTTGGGAGCTCGGGCTCTCTTACTCATCACCAGGAACATAACACCACATAGCTACAGAGCAGGTAGTGTTGTTATTATGAAGGTAGGTACTTACTTTTATATATAATCATAAAGTAGTGGCTCTGCACTCTGTGCGCTGTAGAACTCGCGAGCCTGCCTTTTTTTAGGGTTCCGTAATCAACAAGGAACCCTTATAGTTTCGCCATGTTCGTTTGTCCGTCTGCGGCTTAGCTCGTTGACCCTTACTACTATTCTTCTTCTTATTTAAGAGCTAAGCTCTTGTCGGTGTAGCTCGAAGTAGGCCCTCCATCTACTCCTTACTACTAGAAAGCTGTAATTCGGCATGGGTATATAATTACATTATACAAAACTTTATTTTTGTATTTGACTGTTTGTTGCCTAAATAAAAAAAAGACCGGGTTGCACTCCGGGAGTGCCGGCAGAAGTGAAAACTCAATGACATTGTAACAGTTTTTCGACCTGCACGGCTAGCACGCGACGGCGCGCGAGCTCTCTCGATTTTTCTCGCACTATCCGTCTCTCTCTTATTAGAACACTTAAAATAAGAGGTATAGTGCGATAAAAATCGAGAGTGTGTCGCGGCCGTCGTGTGCTAGACGTGCAGGTCACGTGCCCGTCTTACGAATTTTCAATCTCTCTGGCGAGTTTAACAATTTTTCCCCATCACAAAAAGTGCACCGCCGCTAAAGAAATTTCACTTCAAAAATTATATCATTCAATCACGCCGACAAAACGGTAGAATAAAATTGTGAAAAAAAAATGTAACGCGTAAAGTGGAGATGTAGTTTTTTCTCTTTAATCCCATGTTGTGGGGACTACACTGCGCGTGGCCAGACACGCACTTGGCCGGTTTTGTTCAAAAATAAAAATATATTTTTTTAATTTAGAAATTGTGACTACAAAAAAAAACATATAATTAACGAACCTGCTCACAAAATTTTAAGAGAATTCGGTTGAGAAATGCGACCCGTAGAGGAGAAGAGCCGGACATCTGGACATACAAAAATTTTTCGGCCCGTTCGTTTGCTTCGCTCCCAAGTTCGATAAATTACATTTCCTCTATGATAATAATTATAAAAATGTTCTTATTATATTAATAATATTTGACGCATTATTTGGTCCGATTCTAACTACCTAACACAACCCAGCACATACATTTAATCTGCTTGCGCAGTTAATTTTAAAGCACGGTCTTGGCAAAGGTAGGTAATTTCAATTGTAATACTGTTTGGACAGGTGTATTGGCGACCATTTTAAGAATACACCTCTAGGGATTCCGACTAAAATATTGACCAACGAACAGCTATAATAATCATAATCATTTAATCATTTATTTGCGTAAAAAAGGGTTATAACATAATTGTTGGTGTGAAATATACAATGTTCTTGGTTCCACCTTTCTTAGCTGTCCGTGCAGCATGCAAATATTTTATAACTAACCTAACCTACTTAAATTTAATTTTGCTCAGGATGAGTATAGCTACAGTTTAGGTATCTACTACACAACAGATGTCTACTTTCAAACCCATTGGTGCGAAAATATACTTACCCTTTAACGTAGCACAAACTATAATAACGAGGATATCAACCCCTACCAATTGTCAAAGATCAGGTCTTCCTATATACCGTGGAATGGGGTTACTTTGGGAAAAAATGGGGCTACTTTGATCATTCTGAATGTAGTATGAAAGCAGAACTATTTGGAATTAAGAAGGTTTAATCAAGTAAACAGCAAGATAAAATACGAATATATTCACTGCCACAGTTCAACCCACAAGTAAACACAACGATTTCGGAGAAAAACCTATTTGATCAAAGTCGCCCCCGAGTCAAAGTAACCCCATTTCACCATATGGCAAATATGCTAATTACCTAGTAGACAATGTCACAAATTACTATTTAAATCACCACGGATTGAAGTGGAGTCTTCATAATCTATTTCTTATGACGTGCAAATTGCGAAGGCTCAACTTACAATGGCTTTCAGTTCGTTGCCTTGTCTCTGAATCAATACCATGGACCAATAAGTAGTATAATTATTAATGTACGAATATTAATTTGCAATTGGTCTCGCTCGTGGAAATACGGGATGACATTGACCGACTTAATTGTCATCTTTGTACTCGAATTTATGCAGGTGTTAGCTGAACACTGCAGATAGGTACGAGGATAGGTACCTAAATTGGGGTTTGGTGGATCAAGTTACGACTAAGACGATAAAGTTATATATATGACGTAAAAATTACCGAAAATTGGGTTAAGGTGATATCAGACGCTTCAATTTTGTGTTTCATCTTTCATTCGAAATGACACGTTTGAACACAAGATGAATGAAAAGTGTAGGTATTAAGATTTTAAGATGAGTTTTATTATAAACTTTTATTTATGTACATAGTTTATGCGCTAATAAATCATTGTCTTTCTTTTCTTTTAACGATGAATCAAAAAACCATCCATCAATGTTGGATATTTTCATTCGGTATATAGTCCAGTCAATGAACTGACAACTTGTGTGGAAAAAATGTCAATTTTGGAAATAATTTATAATAGCTTCTTTTTGATGTGTAACGGATATATGATCAATTAAATAGTTACCCAGCGACAAAATCCGACAACATTTCAGACATCAAAAAAATGATAAATTAACTAGCTTCTAAAAAGTCAGAAAAAATATTAATAAACATGTTTGTCTTTATTTTGGTTCATTTACATTTGCTCTATAATATTCAATATAAATCGTACAAAAAACACAATGCATGCTTCATTTAAAGCTACATAATTACTTCCGGGTGGAAAGTTTGCCGGATTCTTGAATAAATCATCTTAGAATACAATTTTAAAATGAAATCAACAAAAAAAAACGCTATTATAAATTAATGTTTTTCAAAACCGTATTTTGCCTGGAGTAATATTTTAGGTACTCCGGACTGAACGAAAAATGAACTGTCTGAATACAAAGAGAAGTTCACTTGGAGATTGTCATTTTTCTCCTTAAAACCTGTGGGTAAGATTGCAAGTATAGTAGCTGAAATGTCAAATAGAAAGTTGCGACAAGATAGGTGGTTTTCAAGTCTATCGATTTTGGTTAGACTTAGGTATACCTAAGTATGCGATTTTGTTCTTGGAGCATTTAAAGCCTGCCCTATACAGTGGGCCATCACGACTCATCGTACAGGACGCAACTATGCGTTAGACGGAGAAAGACATCGCCGCGCCATAAGCCATCTGACACCACTACCCTATCCACACGCTGGCCCATCCTAGTGGGCCATTAGGATGGGCCATCATGTAGGGGAGCCATAAAAAATATTAATGCATTTTGAACCACAAACTTAACGAATATAAAGATAAAACAATCAAGGCATCTCGATAAAATTGGACTGCATTCGACGGCAAATTGTCAGAGAAGGCGAATAAATGTTGATATCTACGTCAGTCCACGTGTGAACATTGAAAATGAAGCATTCACTTGGGTGATCGTCATTCAAGTGATCTCTCTGATGTCAGCTTTTGGATTTCCAATTTATGTAACCCATTTATAGGTACCCTACCCAAGTGATATCCATTATTATGATATTATCTAATATGTATCTCACTATCTCTATCACACTCAGCAGCGCGGCTGCTGCGCGGGCCCGCGCTTGACACGCGACGCGCACGACACGCGGCCGCGCTGCCGAGTTGTAACTTTAGCGCCGCGGGCCCGCGTTCGGACCGCGTTCGATGTGTGTTTGAAGTGTAGTTTCAATGCTTTACAACTTGCGCAGGCCCGCGCAGCACACGCGCCGTGCACGACACGCGTTCGGTGGGTGGAGGCCTTTAATAGACAAAATAAACTTCAAAATTATTAATGTGATCGTGATTCGTGATGAGACATTACCTGACGTATCACATTGATTCGCTTTATGCTTATCACATCATCTATACGAATTACGAAGTGACAGAATATTGGTTATACCTACCGTGAGCATATATTACAATTGAACTCTAAACACTCTTACGTCATACACCTTACACTTTTAAGGCGTATTCTCCGCGCGCGCGGTCTGATAAAAAGGTAATTTTTGAGGGCCATTAGTCCTGATACTAAAAAATGGTACCTAGTTAGGTCTCGCTAATAATGTATATGTTTGTTTCACATTTTTTTGGCGGTTGAATTCTCGTTTTGTATTTACATACATATTTAAAAGAGTATCGCCTTAGAACAGTTTAAAGCAATCTTTTGAGTATGATGGCTGCATACTTATTAATAAGATTGCAATCTATTATACAACGGCATATAACATGTTATATATGCCGTTAACTGTTTGTGCTATGTTCAATAATATATACATACAAAGATGCAAACCTTCCGCATTTAACCTCATGAGACCGTCTCACAACATATGATCTACTGACATTTGCATATACGCCGGTCGTGTTATGTTATAATTTGTAACCGAATGACACCTGATTGCGTGACCGAGCTAGCTGCAATCATAATCAACTAATCATGACCGCTAAAGTGACATTAATTATTTAAGCAGAATCCTGACCTATACAGGCCGAAGCACAATAACAATATACCAACGGCCTCGACGGCTGTCAGAGTTTATAACGACTATTAAGATCTAGCAAGGATGTCTAACCGAGCAACAATTCGCGCATCCTTTAACAAGGCAATGGAGGGGTGGCGAGGTCAATAAAGATCACGAGTAATACATTATCAGTCACATGACTGGGGGACTGTTTGACAAAGCTATTTGTGTTCGTATGACCCTGTTGTGTAATTCTGAATGCGGCTGTGTTAAGTTATCTAGTCGTGACCCGAACGCCCTTGGATCCTGGCCGGAGACATTATTCAATGACGGATTCTATTCCATTGGGAAAAATTGCGTGCGAGCTCTTTGAGATTTGGCTCTTTGATTATTACTAGGGAATGCAATCTCGCGAGACACTCTAGGCGAGAACACAAAGCCAGTCTCGCGAGATTACGAGATTTATGAGATCTCGCGAGATTGGGCGTTTTTCGCTGAAAACGTATTCAAATGTTATGAATTCCATTTTACGAGTAGGTATGATCATTTGAAATAAAAATATAATCTGCATGTAGTGGTTTAGAATACAGGTCAGTAAGTACTTACGTTTTATTTCAATAGAAAAAAAAAACAATAGGAAATGAAGTGTTATTTAATTAACCACTAGGAACGTTTTAATATAATTAGAGATTAAGTTGTCGAATAAAGGTAAGTTCTTATTTGACAATCAGTCAAAAACAACAAAACTTTTGTAATGTAGTGTGGAAATAATAATATGGAAACTTCACGAAACTCGCAATCTCGCGAGATATCGTACGAAAATTGTACGAGACTCAATCTCGTAAAATATGGACGACGAGATCGTCTCGCGAGATCGTGATTGCATTCCCTAATTATTACTTTCATTCGGTTTTTGATCAGACTCGGACGTTGCAATTTAGAATTCGTTTGGTTTAAGCTAATTACGCGCAATATAACTCAGGTGAGAAATGATATACTTAACTATAAGATTTGGTACAGGTGTAGCATTTATCCTTCCAAGGTGATTTATTTAAATATGTATGTTTTTTACATTGTTTTATTTTAAAACAGAATTACACAATACAAAATGAATAGACGCGTACAGAAACCTGTTTAAGGTATGCGTGACGCGAATGTATCGCACCACTCTCAATAGTAATATCATTATTCTAATACTTATAGGTAATTACAATAGATAGATACCTATTGCATTTTCACCCCCAGCAACTACACCTCATTGTCTGTTCCCGTTAGAAAATATATTTTTAATGCGGTCTTGCACGACTTTTTGTCTGCAAGGACACTTGTGAGTATATCTTCTGGTATTTTATTTAGAAAGTTAGGAAGCATGTACTCCCACGTCCTCGTACCATATACATTTATATAATTGCTTATGACTAAGTATATCGAGTTTTTAACAATTGTATTTTATAATAGTCTTCTAGAACTATGGTCATATACAGTGATGTGTTTCGGCCTTTTCTCTTTTTTTTTCCAACGTCTTTTTACCAGGCGGACCTCATCTTGACGTGAATTCCACTAATAAAATGGCGCAAAGATCAATGTCCCATCGCATCCACGTACACAATATCTCCATGCATGAAGTTGAAGAGGGCATAAGGCGACTCAAGCCCAATAGCTCCGTAGGGCCTGATACTTTGCCAGGTTATATAGTTAAAGGGTGTGCGGAGCAGTTGAAAGACCCAATACACTTCCTTCTCAACCTCTCTCTCTCAACTGGTGTTTATCCACGTCTGTGGAAAATCACCAGGGTAAGACCTATACCAAAGTCCAAAGATAATTCCAAAGTGGAAAATTATAGGCCTATTGCTGTCCTCTCGACTTTAGCAAAACTGTTCGAATCTATACTGCTTCGTGCAATATCCACACAAGTCAAGCCATTCCTATCTGAGTGGCAGCATGGTTTTAGAGCAGGTCGCTCCGTTGACACAAATCTTTTAATCTTGACAGATGCCATTTCTGAGTGCCTGGACAGAGGTATCCAGGTTGACGTCATTTATTTTGACTTTAAAAAAGCTTTCGATCGTGTAGATAATGACGTCCTATTCAATAAACTTGACGATATTGGCTTCTCTCCTAAGTTGCTCGAATTGTTTGCCAGTTATCTACGCGATCGTCAACAATATGTTCGACTTGGATGCTTCGTTTCAGATAGATATCACACTCGATCTGGCGTCAGTCAGGGTTCCATTTTGGGACCTCTCTTATTTGGTTTGATGGTTCGTTAACCATCCTAATAACCTAGAATCAGAAGTTAGTCATGCAAAGTGCCTACTTTATGCTGACGACCTTAAGCTCATTTATGGGGTGAGAGATGCAGCGGACTGTGTTTCATTACAGGAAAATATTGCCTCGGTGTTGAAGTGGAGCACTAATAACAAACTGTCGTTCAATACAGCGAAGTGTTGCGTTTGTACATATGGGCGAAGTTCCGCCCCAATACATGCGCAGTACTTCCTGGACAATGAGGAAATCAATCGCGTCTTCTCTGTGAAGGATCTAGGTGTGACGTTTGACGCGCGCCTCACTTTCCACGACCATATTCGTGCACTTACCAGTAGCTGCTACCAACGGTTGGGTTTCGTGCTCCGTAATCGTAAGGACTTCCATGATCCCGGAGTTATACAGCTACTGTTTAATGCCTTGGTGAGGAGCAAATTAGAAGCTTCTTCCCTCATTTGGAATCCTTATGAATCCACATATACCTTGCTCTTAGAGAAAATTCTAAAATCTTTCCTTAGGTCCCTTTATAAGAAAAAGTTCGGATACTACCCTTATTTATATCCCACAAAATTTTTACTTGGTTGTTTAGGATATAATTCTTTGGAAGTGAGGCGAAATAACAACCTTCTCATGACAGTCTGTCGTTCTCACCGCGGGGAGTCGGACGTTATTCAACTGGTTGGTAGCGTACTCCGGCTCTGCGTCCCGGACGTCCCCCGCGTCCAGCTGCATGCGCGCGCGCGCCCGCTGCTGGCGGTGCCGGAGGCTCGCACGGTAGCGCGCCGGAGCGCGCCGCTGCCGCGTGCGCTGACTCTGCTCAATATGCTCTTGGCATCGGTGCCGGAATGTGACCTGTTTGCGTGGCGATGGGTAACCGTACGCCAGGAATGTTTGAGATTTTGTGAGGCGATGGATGACAGGCCTCCGTGTACGTATAATATATATATATATATATATCCAGTGTTTTTTATGTGCAAAAAGGTGATACCATTTGTTAGTTGTAAGTTTTTACTGTACTTAAATAATTAAGTATTCTGGTTTCTCGGCGTATTGGTTCGCTGTAAGGCCGTGTAAACGAATTAAATAAATAAATAATAAATAAATGTGCCGTTACAGTAAATTACGAGAACGGAGAGAATTTTGGGGTAACGTTCTCGGTAATGTTCTCCGTAACGGTCATTATCGAGAAAGTATTCAGTTTTAATTTTTTTCAAGTTTTTTTCATCGCGATTCTATTACAATTACTTAGTAATGAAAATCTACACAAAAGAAAATCAAAATAGTCATACTAAAGGAACTCGTATATTTCCAAAATTACCGTAATTTACCGGCGTAAATTACCGAGCATGCTCTCGGAGAACGTTCTCTGGTATTATTTCCGTTAGGAATCTCCATATTTCCATTGAAACGGTTACGATGTAAGTGCTTGAATGAAAAAAAGCTTTTAAATTGGTAGATTTTGCAGATATGTATTAAACACATGCAAAATCACGATATAACTAGAAATATAATTATTCTCTGAAACAAGTTTAAAACTTGTCTTCACATCATTTTTTCTTTTAATGTGGTTATATAATTCTGATGATAAGTTGAGCAAAACACACTTACCTCATCAACAGCTGAATTATCGGGCCGTTCTGTGGATACAGAACTGTTAACATAACCAGTAGGAGAATTGTTCTGTGGGACGATTTTTGTAAACCCAGTTTTAACATCAGCAGGGCAATTTTGGCAGTTCTGAACCAAATGTTGAGCGAAACGAGTAACATTTTTGGCATTTGGTATACATCATTGGTATACACATGATCACAAAATCTTGCTAGATGTATGCCGCGTGGGGTATGAGTATGAGCTTTATTGAAAAGTGTCATCAAATCTTTCGGTATTTTATTGCTCGAGCAGATGCCTAACTTTCGAGTTAATAAAAGAAGTTCTATAGGTACTTATAATTATAAACGACTAGCTTCTGCCCGCGTGGAACTCGTTTATATCGTAGCTCGATACAAACTTTCATCCCCCATTTCACCCCCTCAGGGGATGAGTTCCGGGATAAAAACTATCCTATGTCCTTCCCCGGGATTCAAACTATCTCGATATCACATCTCAATCGGTTCAGCGGTTTAAGCGTGAAGAGGTAACAGACAGACAGACAGACAGACAGACACACTTTCGCATTTACAATATTAATATTATAATATTATAGTATAGTATAGTATGGATTTACAAAGTACACTCGCGGGCAAAGAATACGGGTCGGTAAAATACCGTCATATTTCCTAAAATAGTGCGTAAGAGGTTGTACAGTTAATCCTGTCATGATCTTTATTTAATTTTACATATAAACTGTTAATAACAGTAAAAAATATAACGTTACCCGGTTTAAATCGGACTCGTAAAAACCCATGAAAAAAACAACGTTAACGGAGCGAGAAAGCGAGATATCGCAAGAATCGTGATTTTTGGATATCGATATTTTTATGATAGGATCCAGGAAATTGTTAATACAGTTGGGTATTGTAGAGAATTGCATATTATGTAAATAAAACAAGTATTAAATATTTTAAAAAACCTATTGCAGTTATTTAATTTAGGGTGACCAGTATTCTTTGCCAGCGAGTGTATATTGTACAGAAACCAATGGTCAGCAATTGAGACTATCCCAATCAAATAATGTGTCTTGTGACTGTGGTGAACACAATTTGCATGTCACAAGACAGGATGTCATGTGGTCTCTTGAAAGTTTATGAAGTGGAGAAATTCAACATTCCTATTAGCGGATGTGCCTAGAGTAGCACGAGTTTTTGTATACCTACAATTTTCTGGTAAGTAGTCCTTTCGGAAAGCTGTTAGGTACCTATACCTAGCTGTATGTTACACGGCGAAAAATAAGCCACGTAGGTAGCGTACATACCATAGATGCATACTTAGAAATGCCGCTAAAGTCACTTATTTTCTGCTTGGGGATACGGGGTGTAGGTGTCTGTTAGTTTGTTTTTGTGTCATTTTGAATATTTGCATTAGCAGCAAGCAGCAGTACAGTAGAGTAATATGAGGTGTTTGAGAATTATTAGAGATGTCACAGTCACAGGCTGTTAAAAACAATATTAAATGTGATGGAAAGTAACGACTAAATTTATAGGAGTGCAGATTTGTCGGAGAAATATAACATTTTTTATAAGTACTTAAAAAAAGTACTTTGTATTGAGCTAGTATTGAGTAAGTAATCATTTCCTAGTGGCCAATCATAAATGAACTGTATTTAAAAGCGTTAAAGTTCAAATTCAGAGCACATTTGGTATATTAATGTAGTCGTATCGTTGGGTAATGTGATTTGAAGTCCTAGCACGTAAAGTTCATTGTTTATGTCTGGCAAACACGGTCATTGCTGAAATGATGTCGCGACTACCAGTTAGAATTGTATGGCCTTACAGCTAATGTTTCACTGAGGATATTATCAAGTTTAGTAGATAAATATAATAAACAAGTTTCAAAGCTACAAATGTAAGTAAGTAAATTGTAGATGTGGCCGGAAATCTCCGATCTAAATAACACACACACACAAGATCTGAAATAAATGTCCGTCTATTCGGCCAAAGGAAAACGAATGGACTTATACTAAATCTCAGGTAAAAAAACGTCGACATTATAAACTATATCATGGTGGTCATTGGTCTAATTGTCACCAGTTAATACTAGTGTAACGCAAACTTTTTGGAACGCATATAGTTGTATGATTTGATTCAGCAAAAAAAACTATATTGAATACGTAGGTAAGTACTATAAAATGATATGACTATTAGAGCGTAGTTCGAAAGGCGTGTTATTAAGAGTCCGCAGTAAGCTCGATTCTCCATACAAACGTAGTTACGCTCTCATTTTAAAACTACGTGTTGGATTGTAATGAAACTTTGCACGTACAATGACATGAGGTATATCCAGGTCTGTAATATAAATTATTTATTTAAAAGTATACACAGGATGGTAACTGACATTAACTAAATTAAATTAAAACTAAGTTAAATGTAAAAAAGGCCCTGTAATTAGTTTATGTAGCTTCAGATACCAAAGTAAAAAAAAACAATTTAAGTTTTTCATACAAAACTTGTTTTTGCTGTATTTCATTTGTTTTATAAACTGGAACCATATAAACTAATTACGGACATAGATATACCTCATGTCATTGTATATGCAAAGTTTTGTCGCAATCCAACACGTAGTTTTAAAATGAGAACGAAACTCGGTTTGTATGGGAAGGTGAAATTCGGTCGAGCCTACTGCGGACTCTTAATTTCTCAGTTAAGCTATATTATAGGTACCGTACCTACCTATGCATACCCTAGGTAGGTACCTACTTTTTTAAAGCAGATTGTATAACAGCAATCGAGCACCTATTTGGACAGTTGCGTATAATTAAAATAACAATCTCTTTACCCACCTAGCCCTTCACCCAATGTCAATTTGTTAATTAATTTTGCCACTCATACATTGACTTTCCCAATGGACTTATAGTCTGGCTAGAACGTTAACTTACTTTCAGCATGAATGGCCCACTTAAAGTTTGGTTTGTGTACTATAAACTGAAAATATAATTGTTTTAGAATGAAATATATTTTCATCATTCATGTCATAATGGGGCAGTTTAAACGGCGCTTAGTTTAAAATTGTTTTATGTAACATCGGACTTGAAGCTCAGATATCTAGACTTGCAGATCAGCTCTTTAAGAAAAAGTATAAGGAAAATAGTCCAACTGGCTAAAGGCGCATTTCTATTGGTCGAAAAGTCGTAAGTCGGCAAAGGATATGCGGAATACGGATGCTCCCCGAAGACGGGATAGCGACAAATAAAGTCATCAGTCAATGGCACAGTCAAGGCCTCCACCCACCGAACGCGTGTCGTACGCAGCGCGTGGCGTGCGCGGCGCGTGTCTGGCGCGGTTGAAACGGTATATTCACACCGCAAGCGGACGGCGTGTAGCAACGCGTGTGCAGCGCGTGTGCAGCGCGGGCCCGCCGCGTCATGTCTCTCTCACTACCAACACATTTGATATGTATCTCACTATCTCTATCACACTCAGCAGCGCGGCAGCTGCGCAGCAGCCGCGCGGGCCCGCCGCGTCAGTGAAGCGTTAGCAAAGCGTGTGCAGCGCGGCATATCTCTCACACTACCAACACATCTAATATGTATCTCACTACCTCTATCACACTCAGCAGCGCGGCAGCTGCGCAGCTGCCGCGCAGCAGCTGCGCGGGCCCGCGCTTGACACGCGACGCGCACGACACGCGGCTGTGCTGCCGAGTTGTAACTTTAGCGCCGCCGCCGCCGCGCGGGCCCGCGTTCGGACCGCGTTCGATGTGTGTTTGAAGTGTAGTTTCAATGCTTTACAACTTGCACGGGCCCGCGCAGCACACGCGCCGTGCACGACACGCGTTCGGTGGGTAGAGGCCTTCATTCTTCCCGCGTTTGCGGATATTATTCGCAGTCGGTATAGCGACCAGTCAAATGTATCGGTATATTTTTATTTATTTTATTTAGGTTAAATAATATATAGGCTCTAAAATAATAAAACGGCTTCGTTAAACCGTCGTCGTTTTGCCTCGATGCACAATTCCACAGCTATTACACTATACACTTATGCATAGGTACTGAAATCACACTTAGAATAATATATATCACAGAACATAATGTGACATTAATGTAATTTCTAATACTAATACATCTAAACTATAATACAGCTAAGTGCTTTAAGGCTGCACATTCGAAATTTTCGTGAAAATGAGTTGTTTTATACATTATAACGTAACATTTTTGCTTTCGGAAAAAATATATCATAATCTGCAAGATATGCGACGGGTCATAGTTTTCGTAGAAATCCATTTTAATAATAAAAAAAATTAGAGAAAAAAAATCTAGTCACCCCTATTTTTTCACTCGTAACCATTTTACTACTACATTTTTTATCAGAATAATATGAAATTTTATTACTTTCTTCATACAATAATGAACAAGGGCATCATTTTCTTACTTTCTTAATTTTCTTAAAAGTTTACCTCGTTTTCTGAAATATCCCGCCAAAGTTCCTACGCCTCCCCGTTTTCGTCCATACGGTCAGTGCGGGCCGAGACATGTTGCATGGCGGACCTGTGTCAATTTGCGCTGCGCCGAAATTTTTAAATATTTGTGGAAATTTTGGACTATATTTGTTGCATAGAGTGGACAATCCGTTTTGTGACTCGTATAGTAGGTAACTAATAAACATTTGCGTGTAGTTTAGTTTTTAATGACAGATAGTTTTGTTGCATAGAGTGGACAATCTATTTCGTGGTTTGTAAAGTAGTAGGTACTATCGACAAGACAGCTGACTGACCATCCGTGCACTTTATGTGCATTGTAATAAGGTTCTTGTATAAATACAGGATGGTCAGTTAACTGTGTTGGCGTTTGTACCTAATTAACATTTACGTAGGTATAGTTTAGATTTTGTTTTTTAGTGCAAGATGGGAAATAAGCGCAGGAGGAAAATACGTAATATATAAACGATTTATGCTTAAAATAATTTTGTTCTCTGTATTTATTTTTCTTCTTAGGTTTGGTTTGGACAATAATGATATAAAAGTAACACTGGTGGTCAGGGCGACAGAGAGAGGAACCTCCTGACAGTCCTGACTATCAGGCGCATTATTATTTACTAGCTTCTGCCCGCGACTTCGTCCGCGTGGAACTCCATTATATCGTAGATGTCGTAGGTATCGATACAACTTCTCACCCCCTATTTCACCTCCTTTGGAAACGATTTCCAGGATAAAAACTATACAAAGCCTTTCCCGGGACTAAACTATCTCTAAACCAAATTCCATCAAAATGGGTTCCATCCAAATTTTTACCGTCTATTTCACCCCCTCAGGAAATGATATTCGAGATAAAAACCCTATCTCCTTTCCCAGGACTCAAACTATTTTTAAACCAAATTTCATCAGTAGGTATGGGTTCCATCATTCAAATCGATGCAGCGGTTTAAGTAGCTCCATAAAAATCCCCCCCCCCATTTCACCCCCTAGGGGATGATTTCTGGGATAAAAACTATCCTTTGTCCTTTCCCAGGTCTCAAACTATCTCCAAACCAAATTTTATCTAAATGGGTTACATCCAAATTTTCACCCCCGAATTTCGCCCCCTTAGGGGATGATTTCTGGGATAAAAACTATGCTTTGTCCTGCGACTCTAATTATCTCTATACCAAATTTCATCCAAATCGGTGCAGCTGTTTAAGTAGTTCCAAATCAATTTTCACCCCCCATTTCACCCCCTTAAGAGATGATTTACGGGATAACAACTACCCTATGTCCTTCCCCATTAAAAAATGGCCTAAGGGCAACAGTAGGTATGGATTATTATTATTACCTTTATATTTTTTTCGCACTATCCGTCTCTCTCTTATTAGAATATTTAGTAACAGAGGTATAGTGCGAGAAAAATCGAAAGTATGTCGCGGCCGTCTAGTGCTAGGCGTGCTGTGGGCGTAGCATGGTTGTCATTTTATCACTTATCGTTGTGGTAAAGACGCCCATCACGCTCTGACAAGTATGCGAGTGTGAGAGTGACGGATGCCTTATCCACAACGATAAGTGATAAAATGGCAACCGTGCTACGCCCGTTGAGGGCCTACCGCGCAACGAAACCGAACTTCGTTCTTTATCTCCCTCTCTGTCGCGCTTGCCAGTTCGAGCGACAATGAGAGTTATTCGAACAAATTTCGTTTTCACACTATACCCCTCTTTCCTAATGTTCTAATAAGAGAGAGACCGATAGTGCGAGAAAAATCGAGAGTATGTCGCGGCCGTCTTGTGCTAGCCGTGCTGACGGCTAATCGTAAGTAAATAGTATTATAATAGTAGGGACATAATTTTTGAACTTAATCAATTATGTAATTTACGTATGACAAATATCACGTTTCAATTAAGCATGACGAATGTCACCCACCCACGTCCACCCTTGCATTGGTAACGATGCGCGATGACGCGTCTGTAACTTAATCTATGTAACGCTTAATAAACGACGGCGGGTTGTGCGACTTGCGCGGGGAGAGGGTCGAGGCTCCGCCCATACGCTCAAGGACTTTAGCGGGTGTACAAGCCTTAACATTTCTTTCTCAAGCAACTTTGCAATGTTGGTTGTCGTTAGACTTTGTTTACAATATTTGGTAAATCTGGTAAAGGGCATTGGGTAAAAGTATTGCAATTTTCCACTCGTAAAAGAAGTAGATTATGATAGATCCATTTAAAACAAGCATATTTTATTATCAAATTTGAACTCTTAAAATGCATCGGAGCCGAGATATTTGCAATAACTATATATTTCCACAGGTCATATTGAAAAGTTATAATAAACAAAACCCATCTCGGATCCGACACTGTTAAACGCGTTCTAGGCGTAATAAAATAAGAGGTCCTCTAAAAGATTCTAATAAAAATATCCTTGGCCGCTGCAAAAAAAGTCATTTTTGCAGCCTTTGTTGTTCAACGGCCATAAAAGTTTTGGAATTGGAGTTTATTCTATTTGTTACCTGTCTTGTAATTTTTTGGGGTTCAATTGCATGGCTGATTTCGCTTGTAAACTATTGTTCTTTAATCTTTGCTGAAATGCGTGCGACAGGATTGTGTTCGGGAAGGATAGGGTATGCAGACAATCGCCCGCCGCTATCCACTAATAAAAATGCACCTTAAGAGTCCGCAGTAAGCTCGATTCTCCACAAAAACGTAGTTACGTTCTCATTTTAAAACTACGTGTTGGATTGTAACGAAACTTTGCATGTACAATGACATGAGGAATATCCAGGTCTGTAATTAGGTAGTTTATGTAGCTTCAGAAAGCAAAGTAAAAAAAACCAGCGAATTTAAGTTTTTCATAAACTTGTTTTTGCTGTATTTCGTTTGTTTTATAAACTGGAATCATATTAACTAATTACAGACATAGATATACCTCATGTCATTGTACATGCAAAGTTTTGTTACAATACAACACGTAGTTTTATAATGAGATCGAAACTCCGTTTGTATGGGAAGGTGAAATTCGGCCGAGCTTACTGCGGACTCTTAAGGCTATCTGACGGGCGGCCACACTATTGTATTGTAATTTTTTTAATAACAATACAGGAAGTACGTAAACATATGTAATTAAATCGATTCACTTACGTAGTCGATTAATGACGCCACTAATTATCCAATGAAACCGCAATGACACCTTAGTTCCTCCACTGCAACACTTTCATAATGATTACAACACATCAACGAATAACGATTACAACCTCGTAACCTCGTCTGTTATGCAGATTTTGCATCCACAATGCGAAAATTTTATGTAATAAATACTACGCTAATCATTTTGACAAATTTCACGGTCACGATTCTCACCTACAATATTAATGTCCATCTATTTCGCAAACCGCAACATTAGGTGCCACAAGCAAAGAATACATGGGCATTGAAGATAGACGAGCACAAAAAGTTCCTTTAAAAAAATACGATGACTGCTGTTGTTTATTGTTGTTGCGTCCCTTAATCAATTAATTCGTTGCGTTTATAGCGTGATCCTACATGACAACTGTATAAAAAAAGACCTGGTTGCACTCCGGGAGTGCCGGCAGAAGTGAAAACTTGAATATTTTGACATTTCAAATCGACGAATACCGTAGCGACAGAAGTAACTATTTCACTTGCAAATTAGCGCATGAGAACTTATTGTGTGTCGGCCGAACGGGTAAGCGCCGCGGATTGCATGGCGTTTGCGCTCCTTTTTCACGCTAACTGGAATGGCGCAGCCAGTCTCGTACTACGGCATCCCCCCCCCCCCAAGCCTCGTCCCGAATCTCTCCCATTTACGGTCAAGTGACACCTGTGGCGAGTTTAAGAGCCCGCAGTAAGCTCGATTCTACATACAAACGTAGTTACGCTCTCATTTTAAAACTACGTGTTGGATTGTAACGAAACTGCATATACAATGACATGAGCTATATATGTCTGTAATTAGTTTATGTAGCTTCAGATACCATAGTAAAAAAATACAGCTAATTTAAGTTTTTCATACAAAACTTGTTTTTGCTATATTTCGTTTGTTTTATAAACTGGAACCATATAAACTAATTACAGACATAAATATACCTCATGTCATTGTATATGCAAAGTTTCGTCACAATCCAACTCGTAGTTTTAAAATGAGAGCGTAACTACGTTTGTATGGGAAGGTGAAATTCGGCCGAGCTTACTGCGGACTCTTAACTATTATTCCCCATCCCAAAAAGTGCACAGCGCCGCTAAAGAAGTTTTCACTACAAAAATTTAATTTACCCTCAATTTGACCAGCATGCGTAAAATGTCCCTCGATTTGTATCAAAATAGTGGTTTGTCCCCTCAGACCAAGAAAAAAAGACAGACGGAGCGTTACGAACAGTCAAGTGAAGCCAAACCACATACAAACAAAACCAAGCTACATCAAGTTTAGCTCACGCTCACGCACACATATACAAACAAAATTGCACAAAACTCTTCAGCACGTGTCGCAATGCTGTCAAGATCATTTATTTCGAGTTTTGTGCGATTTAATTTGTTTAGCGTGTGCTAAACTTATGGGGCTTGGCTGAAAACCGGTTGGCTTCACTAGACTGTTCGTAACGCTCCGTCTGTCTTTTTTTCTTGGTCTGAGTTTGTCCCTTGGACAACCATGTTTTTTTGCGAGTTGCAACCTGTGAATTTTTTTTAATAGTCTGTTTATCTGGTTATAAGAACTTATAGATTTTATTAAATACACAGTAGGTATGTGGTAGCTGACAATGAAGACAAAACCAAGGGACAAGAAAACGTTGATTGAAAGCTAATTTATTGGCGGCCATGCGCAGTACCATTTGTGATAGATACTTAATCAAAAAAATATAAAAAAGGTGCTTAGAAATTAAAGCGGCGAGACTTTTTTTTTCTTTATAAAAATCAATTAACTACTTAGGTAATAAAACATAAAACGTTTTGTTCTCGCACGTAATCCAGCGCGCGAAACATATTGAAATTGACACCTATTTACATATCTGCAATTTAGTGTGACGTAGGTCCCAATCTACTTTTATTGTTGGCGGTCTCGTTAAATGCAATAAATGTACATTATACGTATTTCTTGTAGTCCTTGCATTGATGACATTGTGAGATAAGTGTGGCGATTGACGTAATTATTAGGATCAGTCACGTAAGAGCGTAAATCTTACGCCTATAGGTACATTCACTGCCAAGAATCGATAAGCGCTATACGCTTATAGCCGATCCCGTGGTTCTCCCCATATGTAGCGGAAAGCGACTACGTATCGGCGCCCGCTAGGAGGGTTCCTGGCAGTGAAATTGTTAAGGCTATGCATCCACCCAACATGTGTTTAGCTGTGTTTTACGATGTGACACATCTGCACAGCCTGCAGGTGTCAAGGCGCCACTTGTATGGAAACAGCACGTCTGAGTGTCTGTTCAGACCGGAGTATAGGTACATAGGTACAAGCAGGTCATACACACTAAGGCCTACTTTGAACGTAACAAGTATTGTCAAGAAGGATGCGGAAAAACCACTCTGATGTTTGGGTCATTTCCTTTTGAGTAACTCTTGACTAATAAAACCGGCTAAGAGCGTAGCGCGCAATGGAGGGCTCCGTAACAGAATATCGCTTCTTCATAGGAAACTCACTTATACGTCCTTTTGTTTAGGAAGAGTAGTTTTTCGACGGTAACTCAAAAAACTTTGGAACTGTCTTATTCAAAACAATTTTCAGAAACACTAA
The DNA here is from genome assembly GCA_947049275.1 of Epinotia bilunana. Taxonomy (NCBI): domain Eukaryota; kingdom Metazoa; phylum Arthropoda; class Insecta; order Lepidoptera; family Tortricidae; genus Epinotia; species Epinotia bilunana. Next base: position 18,430,198 of record OX346257.1, read on the forward strand.
GTCCTTGATGAGTTTCATATTTCTTGATGCCCTGTATTGACCGGGAAATTGGTTCGAGTGGGGTGGTACCTACTATTTCGAGGCACGCTACAGGTGTATTGAGTACCTAGACTCAACAGTTTAAGTGCTTATATTCGTGTAGTGCCATCTTTTGCACTAGCTCTAGCTAGACAATTGGCAAAGTTTTTGCATGGAAAGAAAAAATATGTATTTAACAGTGTCCGCGTAGTCCGATTAGTCAGTAGGACCAACAGGAAAAAAAAGTTCACGTGGTCCTACCAGTCGGACGAAGCAGTAGGACCACGCGGCCGGAGGGGCTTTTTAGGGTTCCGTAGTCAACAAGGAACCCTTATAGTTTCGCCATGTCCGTCTGTCTGTCTGTCCGCCTTCGGCTTAGCTCAGTAACCATTACTACTAGAAAACTGTAATTCGGCATGGTTATAAAAATCCATCACGCCGACAAAATAGTACAATAAAATCTTGAAATAAAATTTTTTTTAGGGTACCTCCCATACCCCTAAAGCGGGGATGTCATTTTTTTTTCTCGTTAAACCCATGGTGTGGGGTATCGTTGGATAGCTCGTTTAAAAGTATTATGGTTTTCCTAAAACCATTTTTTAAATCAGTGATCAGTTTGCGATATATTGGGCTTTAAAGCCCTAATTTTTGTTCGAGTCATGTGTGTCCCCCCCTGCCAGCTAAATGGCTGCTACTGGAGTTGTGAAAAAAATTGTGGTAGTAGTAAGTACATATAATAAATTTAAAAGGAAAACTATCACGGACAAGTAGGTATAAGTAGTTACCGAGTAATAGTCGACCAACTTAATGTGTACTCGGAAAGGCCGATTATCATACAAATTCGGCCGGCGCAACCGCACCGCACGTCGATGTAACTAAGACAGACAGGCAATACGGAACCCTACACTGCGTGTGGCCCGACACGCACTTGGCCGGTTTTTTTTGTTAACGGAGTGGAAATGCCCTTACGCATACCCCCAGCTGGGGAAGCCATAATTGGTATGTGGGACTATCACCCTCCAGCCAACTCTATTTGAAGAGAAGGGGCTAGGGGATCTACCCACTAAATCCAGTCCAGCATTTCCGTCTGCCGTTAACCACATATGGGGGGCGCAGTGGGATCGCGAGCATTCCACCACGACGCCCCCCGATAATGGACAGTCTTGGGATTGACAGTTAGTACGATGGAAATAACAATTGAAGTCATAGATTTGTCTATGTCTATATATTACGCCTTCTTATAATATAGTACAAGAAGTACTATATAGACAGTATAGTTTAGCCTAAACCACTCACTGAGTTATCAGAACCGTTGCTCGGTTCAACGAATATTGTAACCAGTTCCCTCTTATTACGCCTTACATTTTCCTCTTTAATTGATTATAAACAGACGCTACCACTAATCACCTATAAATATGTATTAGTGCAAAAAAATATGGTACCTATACCTTGATGTAATAAACTTTGAACGCAAGATATCAATATTTTGCTAGATATTTGATATCATTAGTCGATTGTAAAAAGGCGAATATCCCTGTAAGGGTTATCCTTTGTTATAATAAAAATGTTATTACAAGATCGAGGACACCTAGTCGTTACTAGCCTAGATAAATGGCAAATAAAAACCAGTAACACAAGCAATACTTAGCTAATCGTGTGAGACAATATGTCATATTAGACAAGACGTGGCCACGTTCGCTGCGAGTGTTGCTAGAGAACGATTTCACTTGAATCTTGTCTTTGTGGTAGGTACTTACTGACTTGATTACTTAAATACTTTTAAAAAATGTCTACATTCAGCAGCAGAAGCTAACGACGAACGGACCACGTGCCCAAAATTGTTTGCATGTAAATCTTCTTCTTCTTCTTCAGTATACCTAATTGCGTCCACTGCTGGACTCTTCAATGAATTTCCGGAATAATCTGCGGCCCTGATCCAAGCTGGTCTTGCTGCCTTTATAATATCATCCAACCATTTGACTAGCGGTCTCCCCACCCTACGGTTCCCTGCCCGAGGTCTCTAAGGCAACAATCGCTGATTCCATCGGCCATCTTCCCTGCGACAGATATGGCCGACCCATTGCTATTTTAATTGCGCTACCCTTTTGCCGATGTCAGTGACTTTGGTGCGTTGGCCAATGCTCTCGTTTCGCACTTTGTCACGCCGGGAGATTCTGAACATTGAGCGCTCCATAGCTCGCTGACGCTGACCCACTTTTAGCCGGTGGATCCTTCAAGCTGTCAACGTCCATGTCTCACAAGCGTACGTCATCACCGGAAGAACGCATTGGTTAAAGACCCTTGATATCAGCGACTGCATGTGGATCAAGTGACCTGTCACTGGTGGGTATTATGTAAGTAACATTTTGCAAACTACTTTTTAGACACTTGCCGGTATCCGAATGAGCTGAAACGACATAAATATGCATCATCATATCAGCCGAAAGACGTCCACTGCTGGACATATGCCTCCCCCAAAGAGTGCCAAAGTGACCGGTCCTGCGCCACACGCATCCAGCGGACTCCAGCAACCTTTACTAGGTCATCAGTCCACCTTGCGGGGGGCCTACCCACACCGCGCCTTCCGCTTCGTGGTCGCCACTCAAGAACCTTTCCGCCCCAACGGCTATCGGTTCTACGTGCTATGTGCCCCGCCCACTGCCACTTAAGTTTAGCGATTCGGAGGGCTATATTGGTTACCTTAGTTCTGCTGCGGATAGCCTCATTTCTGATGCGATCACGAAGAGAAACTTCCAACATAGCCCTCTCCATAGCCCTTTGGGTGACTTCTATCTACATCGCAATATTTACCACCGACCGAGCTGATCTGATGAAGGAAACAAAAGGTGGCATAGCAACTCCTACAAGATAAAGCTGTCGTGTTTGGGCTCATTGAAACATTCAAAACGAGTAGTTGATGAAAAAAGTGTTCAAAAAAGTACTGTCGGCAATAAAACTTGCAGGTACAGTCAAGTGTAAAAATATGGGTGCATACAACTTATACTCATAAATATGTCCCATAATTACTCTTGTCAGTACTTATTGAGAGGATGTTATCGATACATATTTTTGCACTTGACTGTACCTACCAAAAGTAAAAAAAAAATCTTATTGTGCATCCTTTTGGGTTTCGCGGTCTTTTCGGGTATTTTATTTTGGCTTGAAAATTGAGAGAATATAATAATAATATATATAATTTCATAAATAAAATGTGTTCATTGAATTTGTTTAATGATATAATGGAAATATGGAATATTTACTAGGTAGTGCGTCCGCGTTAGCTCTACAACAAATAATTTGCAACACCACGTCATATTTCTGTGGGAATTCGCTTAGAGTATAGATTTCTACAGAGGACCTACGCGTGCCACCATTTAAGGGACGGAAAGGATCCTATCAGCTAAATTAAGAATTGGTCTTAAAACGCCTGACGGCTTATCATAAACAACCTACTTTATTTGGGTAATGGTTTATTAGCCGCAGCCCCATACTAACTCAGTTGCGAGAAAAAAAAGTGGACTTATGACAAGGACAACGAATTATAATTATAACCCTTTGCGTCACACTTTTTGAGATTAGTTTATCTTGCTCGGTCATGTTATTATTACTACCGTAGCCTATCCTGAGAAATCATAGGTTCTGAGGGCGTAGCATGGTTGCCATTTTATCACTTATTGTTGTGGTTAAAGACGCCCATCACGCTCTGACAAGTATGCGAGTGCGAGAGTGACGGATGCCTTATCCACAACGATAACTGATAAAATGGCAACCGTGGTATGCCCGCTGATAGGTACTTTCATTCCGACTTAAAGTAAGTAGGTGCGACAAATCGCACCGTTTGTACTCTGCTTATCTTATAGCTCGCAATACTGCAATGCTGGAACGCCTGAATGTGGCTGTGGTGAGTAATCATAGGTTCATTGACGGTTAAGGTTGCGTTGCCAAATAATTTTAATGCAATTTTAGCGTGGACGGACTCAAACTATTTTATTATACAAATCTACATTTACTTATCTATAATAAGTAGTCATTATTAAGCGACTGTAGCTAGTAGCGACAGTTAATTCGTTTTTTACTAATTAAATAAAAACTGCCCAGTACCTAAGGAAAAAACTATAATCTGGTGCTACCATTGCTAAATCATGATTACATTGTAGCGCTAATAATAACCATTGGCAACATCCGTGAGAAACAATCTGCCGAATGGCTGTACGACTATCAAACTTAACTTACTGGTAACTACGTAACTTTATATCATTTATTTCTTAAGGTTCATTGCACTACTCAGTCAAAGACAGCAAAGTCTTTGTTGTTACAAATAGACACAGAATAAATAATAAGATTTTTATATTGCGACTTGCACTTTCGTCCGCATAGAAAGTCGTATTTGGCTCGCTACTCGTTCAGTTCAACAATTCTCATGCTTGGTTGAACAATGACGCATGTAACTACGATGGCTAAGAACATGTGTCTTTGTGCTACCAAATACGGGATAATTCGTGCACAATTAACATTTGCGTTCTTGAAACCGGTGTGAGCGCACGAAATAAGATCTTTGGTTAAGTTAATAACGAAATCAATTCACGCATCCGCTGTTGCTGCCCGGTTAATTTTATTTGCGAAGTATTAAATTCGCAAACATTAGTTTCAATAAATGCACGTTATATTGCCACTGCTTTGAATTACGAGAATTTTATTTTCAAGATGAATGTTTTTAGAGAGTGAAAGTTGCAACAATTATTTGCTGAAATGCGGCGCTGATAACATTTTATGTAAGAAATCGCTTCACTGATAAGTAGTTACGTAAATTCTATTTATAAACTTCAATCTCGGAATGAAGCTTAGATAACCAAACTGTAAACAGGCGTATATTTTTTCACCTTATTATAATGAATTAAGGTGAATAAAATCTTTCTTTAAGCGACTCGTCCCTATTTAATCCTGTTAAAGCCCTACTCAGTTTAACAAAATATGTTTTAAGCTATCAGATTTTGATAAAATTACGGAAGGACATATTTTACTGGTACTAACTCAATTAGTGCCCTACCCGTCCCTGTTTATTCATGACCGTTTAAAAAAAATGTGTTGGTATACCGGTTGGCGTAAGGCTTTTAATCAATATTTTCGAAAATGTTACGTTTTCTTACTCAGTATGGTAGTAATACCCACTTTTGTTATCCATTTTCACGGTTGATCACATGGGTGGTACCCAGAAAAACTATGGATAAGTATAGTTGTTTCCTTTTTCGTTATCAAAATCGGGTACTCATATGATTCAGTACAGTTCTTTTAAAAACGCGTGTATGTACTTTTTGAACCAGAACTTAAGTAAGACCATGTTGCTCTTCAGTTGTTACTGTAATTGTGTTTATATCAGATGGTTAAAGTTACAAGTCGTATTTAAATGTCAACGTCTCATAGTGCCACTATCATTCAATAAAGCTTCAACAGGCCTCATTTAACGACAAGCTTTTAATTTTTAACAATTGTGTTTTCGAAGCAGTGTCTTAGCAATTGCACAAGTACATTTCGTAAGCAATGATGCACTGTTGCGGCTCTTGTTGAACAAGACATAAGTGAATTTTCGTGTTCGCCTTTAGGATTTCCCGTGCGTGAGCCACTTTTTACGAACTAGAGGACAGACCCAACAATTTGAGATAAGCATAATATTTATTCAGTTTTTGTGTACGTCGGTTTCCATATAAGCTATCACGGAAATTATTAGTAGGTATTTTTAGTACAGGCAGAAACATTCATTTTAATTATTGACTTGTATGTATGGTAATTGTAAAGTGGAACACAACACAACAACAGAAGAAATATTACAAGAACTGCAGGTCGATCACGTAACGCATTGTACGTACATCATATCAGGTTTTTTTTTTGAACCTGACTGTTGCTATAATAGGACGTACCCAATATAGCGGTCGAATTGCGTGGTTGGAATTGCGTAGCCTGGGGAAAATCCAGGGGGAGCCTCCGGCACGACCACGCGGGAAAGTTTGTACACTGGAATACTCTACGAGTTTGCGCTCCAGTAAGATTGGTTGAACGGTATCAACCGAATCTGGGGTGTGAGTGGTGTCGAACTACTGGGAGTTTTATCGCTGGTTCGCTAAAACCTAGCCTAGCTGAGAAGAGTCCAGCAAGAAACTCAGCTAGGCCCGACTTGGGTCGGACTGAATCATATCAGGTAGATCCAAATGTCACTCTTGTATGGGAAAATGACATTCGAGTTGCCCGAACGTGCGTTCGAAAAGTTACCCGCAGGTCACCCCTCTGAAAACAGCCGTTAAGGAAGCCGTTTCTCCAGAAAAATCGCACCATCGTGGTCATTTAATGGCATTCCACACACGTGCTATTTGAACTCGCTCGTGGTATTTTTTTCTAAGTAACCAAGAAGGTAAAGCCCAGTCTTGTCAGTCTTGTACACACATATTGACATGCCTAGGCCATCAGGTTTTCAATAATCAACTTGCCTATTAAGTATGTTTATAAGTTACATGCTCCAGTTGTTTTCAAGATGAAGTCTCTAATGATATCATGTCCATATGTCAAGGGTGCTACGATATCTAGGGTTGGCATAGGGCGTTTTCAATTAAAAGTGTACTTACATTTTACTTCTACCTTCCCATACAAACGGAGTTTCGTTCTCATTTTAAAACTACGTGTTGGATTGTGACGCAACTTTGCATATACAATGACATGAGGTATATCTATGTCTGTGGTTAGTTTATATGATTCCGAACGAAATACAGCAAAAACAAGTTTTGTATGAAAAACTTTTTTTTTGTAAGTATGTGCTTCCAGGTGGGGCCCATTTTTTTCAAAAATTCAGTTGGATGATGGGATCCATGAGGAATTGAGGGAACTCCTCAATTATATTAGGCACGCGTGTAGTGATTTTGGTATTTTCTATTATAACTCGTGTATTTACACCCGGAAATCATAAATTTGGTGGAGTGGAATTGATGATGAAGACCACAGATGACTTATGGAATTCCTCAATTATGACATAAAAGTACAAAAGTATATCACAGATTCTGATAAGATTCCGTTGAAATAGCAACTAATGAAGTGCCAAAGGTGATCCTTGTGGAATCGACGGAAGTCCTCAAATATTATCGGCCCACAGACAGCGATTGGGTTTTTTTCTCTAATAATCAACGCATTTGCTCTCGGAAATCTGTTCATGTGGTAAATTGGAAGAGAAATGTGGAAATGTTCTCGTGGCTTGGCGGAGTACTAAATTGAAGTCGGTTAAAACTTTGTTTTTAAAGTAAATTATTATTGTGAATTTTTGTTGTATCGCACATCACTATTAACTTAATACAAAGCTTATTATAAACCTATATATACTAACATGATTTTGTTTAAATTACACTCTTAAACGACAACTCTGTTCACCAGGTGTGCAATTCAGAGCGAGGTTAATAAAACAGAACGACATAACTAGTTAGAGGATCGCATGGATCTAAATTCGATAGCCTTAACGGCTGTTTTTCAATAACACCAAATAGCATTGATATGAGTCTGATTAGACTTAGGTAACTTATTACATTAGGCATAACGGTTACTTTTGATTGGCAGCCAGCCTCCATATGTGCTCGTTAAACCAAGTCACGAGTTCACATGCAATTAAAATGCAAAAATCACAGTAATAACTAAAAACGATTTAGTTTTATTACTTGATGATGTGTCGAAGTTGCAGAAACTATCAAGGATAGTGTCTTGGGCCAAAGCTAAGCCAATATTTAATCATGTTTATTGACTAATGAGGTAAGGAAATCCGCTTATTTAGAAGGATGTTACTGACTATCCCATGCTAAGCTGTTAAGATTGTTCAATTTTAATCTTCTGCATCCGTCAAGCAAGAATTTGTTTGCAAATTGAGCTAAGTACTTGATACATGATCATATTCGTAACCATGTGGCAAACAAATGTTTGTAAATATTAGCTACTAGTTCGATTCAAAGCTGCAATGTTGTGTCATTGATGTATTATTGGTATATATACATCACGACAACTGAACGTTATTCAAATTCAGAAATCTTCATCTAGGTAAACCTGTAGTCTTCGTCTGTTGGTTAATAGGCGAGTCTCTTCAAAACGAGTTCATAAAAATGAAATCTGAATCCTTGGCGAAATCGAACATAGTTAATTATGGATGCACAAATATTTTTGTAAATATTGGGTTTCTTACCAGCTTTTGCCAGCGACTTCGTCCACGCGGTACCCGTTTATATCATAGCTCAACTACACATTTTCGCCCCACATCTCCTTAGGTTAGGGAATGGGTTTTTAACCGTCGAAATAAACGGCGGTGGTTCTCAAGTCGACGAGTACATTTTTTTTTAAATTTATGATACGCATAACTTTTTACAGAGTACTTGGCCCGATTTTGATAATTCTTTTTTATTGGAAAGGGACTTCAAAAAGTAAATACCCAGATGGAGTATTAGGGACTTGATAAGGATAGGGATGGAATAAAAAATATTTTGTGCTTTTCAGTGGGTTGGTTTTTTTAGGGCGGTTCCCTTTTTTAAAAGAAATATGGGATACAAACTGCCTCCATACTCGTTTCAATCGGTAGTTTATCCGTAAAAATTTAACAGACAGTCAGACAGACAGAGTTACTTTAGCATTTTAAAATATTAAGTATGTATTCCGATATGCAATAGCCTAGAGGCCACTAGAATAGCATTCAAAATCCAGTAAAGTTAATTGAAACAACAATCGCCTGGCAGTGTATCACTCGCCGTGCGCCGGCGAAAGTGGACATGCTTATTGATGTCAACTCCTGAAGTCTACTAGACTCCAGTCAGAGACAACATGATCATTACCGAGCTTCAATGAGAAATGGGTCTTATTGGAATTGAACAACGTCCGCCTCGTTACCGAAAGTAATAAGGACACTTATTCGGCCACTAGAAAACTGTCCGTCCTTTCCTCGTTTCTCGAAAATTTCAAGCACAGTAAAATAGATGTTCTTTATGTTTAATGAACACCTATTTTTTTTAGATGGAAAATCATTTCATGAAACCTCAAAATTACCAAATTCTGAAGAAAAAAGTACTTAAGAGCATACATAAAAAAGAAGGAAATAGTCATTCGACTCTTTCTTCCTGACCGTTTTCTGGAAAATCTAGTAAGTGTTATTTCATTTTACTCAAAGCTAATATGATTATAATATAACAGCAAACATCCTAAATTAATCTGAAAGACTTTCTATTTGCTTTGTAGATCCTTCGTCGCGTAATAGCTTGATTTTAGTGAAATCTACGTCCATCACAATTAATTTTTTTTGACGGAAATATGATGCCGACCAGCGTTGTTATTAAGGTCACAATTACGTGCGGTTGCAGGGAGCGCGGATATTTTCCCAAACACACATAGTGATGCGTTGAGGTAGTGATAAAGCACATGCAGATTTCTCTTTACTAGAAAATGATTATTTTGTTATGCGTGTCTTTACTATAATGCCGAAGTAAACTATGTATACGAGAACCTTTGTTTCAATTTTTGTTATATCGAATTCTTAATTTAATTAGCTCGTAGAAATTGTTAACACCTAGAGTACCTACTAGGTTTGTTAGCTTAACCAGGAAATTAAAATCCCACCTAAACCCACTGGATTTTCCGAAAACCCATCGTTTACAGTTTAACTACCCACCTAATAATAATTAGGAAGTATACTAAGTATAGGTAGGTAACCAATTTAAAAAACTTAAACAATTCACAAAGATTGGGAAAGAATTGTGTCCATTGGTGATGTGTCCTAATCTCTGACACCTGTGTGTATGACGTGAAGTGCATAAGGATTGCGAAACACGTTACGGATTCAAGTCTGACATTTACACGCAATTTTTAGCATCGTTTCAATGGGCGCACACTGTACTCTGATTCCTAATTCTCGTCTAAAATGCGTCGCGATCATAATAAATAAAAAAAATGCCAAAGTGCGTGTCGGGCTTGATTGATTTATATACCCACTAGCTGTTGCCCGCGACTTCGTCCGCGTAGAAGTTGTTACCGTCTTAGAAAAATGATTGTGGGCGGAACCTTAACTATCGCCGACCCAAATAAAGTTCTACCATCTTAAGAGATGATTTGCGAGATAAAAACTATCCTATATCCTTCCAATGGTCTCAAATTATCTGTACGGAAAATTTCATCTACTTAAATCCGTTCAGAGATTAAGCGGAAAAGGTAACATTTGAGATGAGTTCATTAGTCTAAATTGGTAAATTGAAAACTCCGGTTTTACATATAAATATCTTAAGAATTTTCAAGAGACGTTTCTGCATAAATTGTATATTTTTTCATAATGTATTTTTAAAGCTACATTACTGGACATTTTTGTCTAAATCCTTCCTGTAGTTTTACTCACGTTAGTCCGGGCTAGCTGTGTAGTTTTGAAAGCAAACTAAACTTATCTAATGCTATAAGACGTAGAACTTTCCATCTCCACCCGCCATCTCCATTTGACAGTGTTACTCGTAGAGTATAAATTATTTTGATTATCCGAAATAAACTGTTTAGATTAACAAAATATTCCGTAGGTTAAATGAAACATTACCTTCTTTTCGGTTCTGGGAGCATCGCAGTTCTAACCTCCAAAAACAACAACAATCCATCTACAAATTTTCAAGTCATTAGCTAAACAAAAAAGTGTTCCCTGTGCAATCCTTTTACCACTTTTTAACCCTCTTAGGGGTGAGATTATCCAAAACGCTGAAAGTTCTTTTTTTGTATTCAAATAAGTAATCTTTCTACAAATTTTCAAGTATCTAGCTCAAAATATAAAGTTTCTTTCATATAAACTTTGCACCCCTATTTAACCTCCTTAGGGGTGGAATTTCCTAAAAGCTTTTTTTGTAATTTAATAAGTAATCTTTCTACAAAGTTTCAAGTCTCTAGCTCAAAAATAAATTTCACCCCATACAAACTTTGCACCCCTATTTAACCCCCTTAGGGGTGGATTTTTTCCAAAACGCTGAAAGAACTTTTTTATTCTGATAAGAAATCTTTATACAACGTTTTAAGTTTCCTGATCAAAAAGAGTATTTCTCATCCAAACCTGGGCACCCCTGTTTAACCCCCTGAGGGATAGAATTTTCTAAAACGCTGGAAGTACTTTTTTATTTTAATAAGTATTTAGTCTTCAATGTTTCAAGATTTAGCTGAAAAGGAAAAGTTTCCCTCATACAAACTTTGCACCCCTATTTAACCCCCTTAGGGGTGAACTTTTCTAAAACGCAGAAAGTACTTTTTTGTATTCTAATAAGTAATCTTTCTACAAAGTTTCAAGTCTCTAGTTCAAAAAATTATGTTTCCCCCATACAAACATGCACCCCTATTTAACCCCTTTAGGGGTGGAATTTCTAAAAACTCTGGAAGTACTTTTTTGTATCTTAATAAGTAATCTTTTTACAAAGTTTCAAGTCTCTAGATAAAAAAATAATGTTTCCCCCATACAAATATTGCACCCCTATTTAACTCCCTTAGGGGTGGAATTTCCAAAAATCCCGTCTTATCCCTTGCCTACGTCATAAAAGGAAGTTCTGGTGTAAATTTCAAGTTTCTAGTCCCAGCAGTTTCGGCTGTGCGTTGATGAATCAGTCAGGAAGTCTTCTTTTATATATATAGATAGATGCTGAATTACAGTTTTCTAATAGTAAGGGTTACTCAGCTAAGCCGAAGACGGACAGACGGACGGACATGAGACGAAACTATAAAGGTTCCTTGTCGACTACGGAACCCTAAAAAGATAAATATTCACAACAGCAATGCAAACACAGGTTGGCATAGAAGTATGAAAATGAATAATGTCTAAGTAATAAATAATTTAAGAATTAAATTTAAGGAATATCGTAAAAACAATTATTGTATTTAATATTAACAACATCGGGGATTGCTTGAATGACAGCTCACGACTTTTGCGATATAGCCATCCTACAGATTTTTCCCAAATGCCCAGTAGAACGTTCTATTATACTCGTACTTATAATTTCTCTCACGATATCACGTCTTTTTCCACAACAGTCGCCAAGAACGACCAAGAATCCATAATATGTGGCCGCGACGTCATAAGCTGTTATTTTAACCAGTTGAATTGTGCTATTTGTGCTCGTTATGCCATATTTGCACCAGTGCGTACCAAATACCACTGATTACGACAGGTCAGTAATATGTAAATCACTTCAGAGATATATATATATATATATAATAACTGTTCAACTTTAGAATTCCATAACAGTAATAGAAATCCTTCTTTACCGATACATTTTCTTAGTCTTAGGTGTATCCTGCAAAAGCCAATGTGAACGATAAGGTCGATAAGTTATTATTTGAACTATAGAATAGAATAGAATAGAATATCATTTATACACATAAATCACAAATACAAAAGAGAGAACAACATTGCCACGAAATGATAGCCAATAATTAACAATGATAGCTATAGAGCCACATTTGTCACATAAGCCATCTATCACTTTTAAAGACTGAACGTTATAGTTATATTTATAGATGTTTCATTATTGTTTAGATAAGGAAGTGCAAGAAGCGGTCAGTCAGAAGAAGAAGTTGGGGCTGGATTGGTTAGCCGGAAAAACTAACCAAAGGACCAATAAAGCCTCTTTTGACCAAGTGAATGAAGTGAAGAGCGATTATAGAAGAATGAAAGTTTGGGTGAAAGAATTAGTAAAAAGAAAGAAAGATGAGTTGGAAGACGAAATGGATAAGAGACTGTCTCGGGATTTCCAGGCAAATATAAAGATTTACTTACTGTAAATCTGTTCGTTTGGCCAGAGAGCTCTGAGCTAAAGTCAATAAAAGGCAAAAATTGAAGTTTGGTGAATGAGAAAGGAATGCATATTGGAAAGATGGAGAGAATATTTTGAAAGTATATTTGATAAGGAGGAAGGAAATATGCCAACCTCAGTTCTGAATGTCGGTGTGTTAGAAGATGAAAGTACTATTAGCATGGATGAAATTGTGAAAGCATTGAGAGGAATGAAATTAGGCAAGGCTGCAGGATACGACAGAGTTTCCGCCGAGATGCTGAGGGCCGGACAGGGCGTCGTAGCAAGTCAGTTGTAACGCCTTTTCAATTTGTGCTTTACTACCAGCCGAGTACCAAGAGACTGTTGTAAGGCTGTCATTGTTGCTCTTTATAAAGAAAAGGGTTCACAACTTGTCTGCAAAAACTACAGAGGCATTAGCTTACACAGCATCGTAAGCAAATTTTATGCAAAGGTGTTGAATGAAAGAAACTGATGAGAAAGTATGGCATGCGTGTACAGATCAAGTATTTTCCTTACGAGTCATAGCCGAATAGTATTTGGCCAAAGGTCAAAAGGTCTATTGCGCTTTTTTGGACTTGGAAAAGGCTTATTATTATTTATTTATTTAAGACAAAAAGGTCCACAACTGTTAGTAACAAGGCTTATTACATTAAAAAAAAAAAACCCGCGGGGGCAGCTTGTGGCGAGCAGACGGTGAGTGGCGAAGCGGGGTGAGTTTGAGGGATATAATAAAAAATATTCTAATAAGAGAGAGATGTGGAGTGACTGAAGATGTAGTGATGAAAATTGAGAAGGGCATGCTAAGATGGTATGGTAAGTAGAGAGAATGGATGAAAGAAGATTAACAAAGAGAGAGTATGAGGGAAAAGTTGATGGTACAGTTGGAAGGAGAAGACCTCTTCAAACTGTTTCCGACCAAATAGGAGAAATCCTGACGAAAGGTCAGGTCAAGAGTACCCTAGACCGACGAGCATGTATTCAGAATGTAATGAAAGTGAATGAAGCAAGAAAGGTTTGTCAAGGTCGTAGCAAGTGGAAATCCGTGATTACTGCCTACCCCTCCGGGAAATAGGCGTGATTATATGTATTTATGTATTACCACGATTAACAAAATGTTTTAAATAATCCCTATTTTGGTTTGAACAAAGACAAAAAATACATTTGTATCATGTGTTTCCTAACGTCTTTTACATTTGATGTAAGGGTGGGCTATTATTCATAGTTCATAGTTATTTATTCAGTAACAATATACATTGATTTTGAAATAAAAATTTCAAAATAATACAAATAACAATATCAAAAAATTCAAATTAAAAAAAAAACAATACAGTAACAGAATGTAACAATAAAGAATAAAAGAGAGAATTAATAGGGAATCAATAATAAGGAGTTTATATAAGTCAACTATGTCTTTGTATCAATCAAATAATTTACTAAATGTCAATCTAATGCATAATTATAATCACACAGTAATAAGTCTTAATAATATTATTATTTTTTGCCAGAATTGGATAAAATTACCAGTGGGAAGAGCTCCTCCCTAATCCTATGCAATATACCTACTAAATCTGTAAACAATATTCGATGATGTACATTGTAATATTTGTAATTTAGTACTAAGTCCGGTTTTGTCACTAGGAAAATGTTGTACAGACCAGGGAAGTTTATCTACCTTTTAATATTTGTTCAAGCAAGTCTGTTAAAATTGGAGCCAAACGGATAGCGTAGGCTTATTAATGCAAGGGCGGTATACCGCATGCTTGCCATTTTTATCTGACTAAAGTTTCGTAAGAAGGCGAGGTAGAAAATTGATTTTACGTCACACCTGGCCATAGTGCGAGTTTTACTGCACGCTGCGCATACGGTAAAACTCGCATTGTAGCCAGATGAAGACGTAAAATCGCGTACTTACCACGGGCGGTAATGTACTATTACGTCTATTACACACACTTATATCGCGCTAGCTTCCGCCCGCGACTTCGTCCGCGTGGACTCGGGATAAAAACTATCCTATATTTTAATCCAGGCTATAAACTATCTTCGTGTAAAATTTCATTCAAATCGGTTCAGCCGTTTAAGCGTGATTGAGTGTTTGTTACTCAATCACGCTTAAACGGCTGAACCGATCCAAACATCTAAACTTTCGCATTTATAATATTATATATCGCATTAGTTGCGCCTATACAGACGATGTTGGTTTTTACATGTTACTTTAAATACCTAATCATATTCCATTAGTAAATAAAAAATGTAGGTAACCAACCAAGGTTTAATCCTTATTGAAATTATGTTACAAGATATCTTAAGAGTCCTTATTCGTACAGACGAGCGTATTTTGCAAAATGCTTCCTTTTTCATTCAAGATTACGACGTAACTATTAGTATTTATTCAGAAACTGATAACGTAGAATGCGGCAAATATGTTAATGAATTGCTAATAGCTGTTATGAAGTAAATCCTGACACTTTTGCACATCGAAAAAGTTGCTAAGCTGAATATTGGCAATATAAACCTCAGGGAAAAAATGCTATGCTTTCTATTCTGACACATGCAGCAAGTACAGCATTTTTTCCCATTGTTCACATTTTCATTTAGGTACTTCATAACGGCCATTGACTATAAAACTCGCCTCCATAATATGCTTCTAAGCATAAATTGCCAGCAGCTTGAAAAGTTTCTAATTTGTTAAAGGTATTTTTCTTTAATGGTGGTGGCCTTATGTGATTGTCATTATCTTCCTCGCTGCTAGAAACATATTTTTGCCCTTTTCCTTTTGAGACTTTGTTCTGCTTCTGCATCGGCCTGTAAGTCTGATGTATTCTCAGTTTTTTTTGGCTTTCTCTATATCATCTATACATGCAAATAAAATAAAAATACTTACGCACAACATGCAAAAATAATAAATGAACACAACAACGCATCCCACTCAATTAAAACAAGGTTATTAGTAAATATGCAGGATGCAGTTGCAGCTATGTACTTAAACGCAATATTTCGCGACCGGAACTACAATTTACCGGATTTTCCATACAACGATACTACTTTGTATAAGTGATGTCATACGTGGGTGTCTATCAGTATGAAGCGTTTTGCGCTACCGCCAGCCACGTCAATCTTTGTCTCAAATTTTTGGGTATTTATAAATAAATAAATATCAGGGGACAATCTTACACAAATCGATCTAGTCCCAAACTAAGCAAAGCTTGTACTATGGGTACTAGACGACGATAAACATACTTATATAGATAAATAAATACTTAAATACATAGAAAACATCCATGACTCAGGAACAAATATTCGTGCTCATCACACTAATAGACAACTATCGGCCGATCTCACTGGCAACAACAGCTGCGAAAATACTCGACAGTTTGCTGGACTCGATACTCGAAAGACACTTAAATATACAGGATGCTCAGTTCGGTTTCCGTCCGGGGTTATCCAATGAAAGTGCCATTTTATGTATGAAGCACACTGTCGGGTATTATACGAAAAGGAAAACGCCGGTGTATGCCTGTTTCCTCGATTTGTTAAAAGGTTTTGACAGGGTCGATTACGACATACTATGGCGAAAGCTAGAGGAAGCGGGCACACCTGCGGATACGGTGACCATGTTAAAATACTGGTATCAAAACCAGGTAAACCAGGTGAGATGGGCCGATAGATTGTCAACTGAACATAAGCTAGAATGTGGCGTCCGGCAGGGGGGGCTCACCTCTCCCCGGCTATTTAATCTCTATATGTGAATGCTCTGATAGAGGGACTCAGCGGCATACATGCGGGCTGCTACATAGATGGAGTGTGTATGAATAACATAAGCTATGCTGATGATATGGTGCTGCTGAGTCCATCTATCAGTGCACTGAGAAAGCTGGTGTATAACGCCAAAAAAAGTGTGGTGATGGTGTTTATGAAGAGCAAGAATAGGCCTGTCTTTGTTCCGCCGGTCGTGTTGCATGGGATACCCCTAACTATTGTAGACAGGTTCAAGTATCTGGGTCACATTCTGACGTACGATCTTAATGATGACCCGGATATTGAACGTGAGCGCAGGGAGGGGCAGTTGCTCGATGCTCCATACAGGTAAAAAACACTTTGTCCAAAGCATATAGCCAGTCTTTCTACTCGAGCAGCCTGTGGGTGAGGTATACCAAGAGAGCGTTTAATGCCCTGCGCATACAATACAATAATGCATTCCGAGGGTTCTTGGGTCTACCTAGATGGTGCAGTGCAGCTCTTATGTTTGCTGAGGCGCGCATGGACGGTTTTCAAGCTATCATGCGTAAGAAAATCGTCTCGATGCTAAACCGTCTCAGGGGGAGTCCCAACAGCCTTCTGAATGTCATTGCGGGGAGGTTTGACTGCCCAATCCTGGCACACTGGGTTGGTCAAATTAGGAGCTGTGCCCAATATAATTTTAATTAATTAAGAATTAGGTGCTTAAGTGTTTTACTAATAACTAGGTTGTAAGCTGTACTAACAATAATGTGGATGTAAAGTCTGAAATAAAGATTTATTTATTTAAATAAATGCCCTTACCGGGATTGCAACCCGGGACCTCTTGCTTCGTAGGCAGGGTCACTACCAACTAGGCTAAAGCGGTCGTCAAATTTATGTTCGTTAATTGTGGTTGCTCACATATAAACATTTGTTCCTCTCCAAAAACTGGTTTGAATGACATCATAAAAAAATCTTAGTCCGCATCCCTATTGTATGGTCATATGCGAGGAGGAGTGTTAGGGTAAATTGCGACCCCACAGAGACCCAGAACCGAACACTTCATAATGGGATTGCGAACTTAAATTATGTTACTATAGCAAATCGAATAAATCCATAAAACTGCTGAGACAATGTCATTACTATGACATATTTTACCCAATATGCCAACAAGAATGCATACATAAATTATTAAAATATACGTACCAGTCTCGCAAAAAACGAACGCTGTATAATTTCCATTTTTCATCTGGTGTCGTAGCACCAGCCAAAACTTTTTCAAACGCTTTAGTGCCCTTAACGGGTGGCCAAAAGACTTCACAACGCCATGGCATAAACCACCGATTGTTTATCACCGACTAGCGACCCGTCCCGGCGTCGCACGGGTACTATATTATACATATAATAAACCTTCCTCTTGAAACACTATCTATTAAAAAAAAACCGCATCAAAATCCGTCCCGTAGTTTTAAAGATCTAAATCTAAGCATACCTACATAGGGACAGACAGCGCGAAGCGACTTGGTTTTATACTATGCAGTGATACGGTTCTGCCGTCTTTTTGACTGTATTGTGTCACTGAGTACATGTTAGTTTTACCTTAAAAGTCTTGAAATTCAACGCAGCACACTCACGGACAGGTAGGTACGACACAACAGACCGGGCAAAGCAAACGAAAAAGGAGGGAAAGCATACATGACAATGACACTTCAATCAAAATGTCAGAATTTCGAATCGTTCCAACTTCTGATGCTTTTAAAAAATCACCTCTTTAAGAGCAATGCCTAGCTGAGCAACTTTTCAAATCTCGAATTTTTGACGCAATGTTTCTGTTGCGCTGCTGTGGGCGGGAGCTCCAATTCGTGCGATAAGGACAACTGCAGCTCGGACTATAAATCCCACGCAAAAAACTCAAAAATCGAGGTATCGCTCTCGACTGTTTTATTTCCTCCTCCAAAACGCAACCAAACATTATAAAATTTTGGAAACTGCAAGAAGCTTTTCAAGGCGCTGTAACTTTAAAATAAAAATATCCAAAAAAGCAAAACATAGCGGCATAGATATTGATGATATTGATCTTATTTGAAAAATTCATTGCTCTAGTTATGTTCAAAAACCAGAGAGGAAACAGTCGAGAGCGTTTATATGGGAAAATCGCAGGTAGGCATTCCTCTTATGCTCGTACTGATGTTATTCATTAATAAACCTGTAATCAATTACTTTATATCAACTTTGGAGTTACCTAAAAACATGTAAATGTTTTTTTTACTTTATTTAAATATTTTACAACACAAGATTGACAAATTGGTATCAAGAAACGAAACGTGTTATTTTTTAAGTCGGATACTTATACGACTATGATGCTGTACAAATTTCAAATTTCTATGCATAAGTACCGGCTATACAAAACCTTGTTATAATGCATTAGTATTTGCCCTTAGTATGTATTCGCTTCGAAGACTTCACTCATGGCTAAATTGGCGTCAGTAAAATAAAACGTCCTCTTTGCGGCGTGTATGGTATCTTGACCCTATAAAATTGACGTCAACAAAAAGGTCCACGTTGTGACAAATATGGTAGGTACTTACGTCCAGATACTGACCCTTAATTTACGTCAGTAAAACGTCCTCTTGACCTTATTATGACCTATGAGTTACGTCGCCTATACGTCGCTGACGTCAGTTTGCTACCTGGGTAAAAATCAAATGACGGCTGACCGGTACAAAACGTTGTCGCCTATACCAGTTTTCGCAACTCGTTATTATTTAATGTATGTTAAGTTGGTGACATTTCCGAAACGATGTTTTCAATGACGGACCTGCTTTTTCACATTATTGTCGGTTCGCTTTAATTCCTTATGACCACCGCTGTTTTAAGTTAAGGAAATTGATTGTGTAAACTCGTTAATCAATTTGAATCGGTTTCCTATTTTACTTACGTGTTCGTTTGTTAGTTTGTAAGCGTGGGAGAAATCTTGGAACTGAACCGATTAAGCTGAAATTTTGGGTATAGATACAATCAAATATTATTGTATTTATTTATTAAATAAATAAATAAATAAATAAATAAATAAATAAATTATGGTATCTGCAGCGAGCTGTGGAGCGAGTGGCCATAGGAATTCAGAGGGGCTACCGCGAAACGAAAAAGAACTTCGTTCGTGTATCTCCGTCTTTGTCGCTCGAACAAGCAAGTGCGACAGAGAGGGGAATACACGAACGAAGTTCGTTTTCGTTTCGCGGTAGCCCCTCAGTACTTAACCGACGTAACAGCCCGGCCACGACTTCGAGCGGCGGCGGCAGCGGCAGCGGCTTTTCTAATTCATTGCGTTTGATCCCAACTAACCACAGTGCGTTGCGCGTCTCGACCGCGCAATGAACAGATAAAACGTTTGCCGCGCCGCAAAGCCGCCGTAAGCCCTGTTCCCTGAACTCCACGCACATCTATATAACTAAGTAAAGAATCATTATCATCATCAGCCTATGCTATGCAGTCTATGCTATGCCCTTCCATCCAAATACGCCCCACCGCCGGGGACAGATCCAGTAGAGATCACTTGGAAAAAATACAATCAAGACCCCGATTCCTTAAGTTATAGGAATATTAGTCATTGTCACTATTGTGACTACTATATTTCCACAGTCGTTAAGGTAATCACAGTCACATTTTGTCGATCTTTTTTATACCCACATTTATGCTAAAAGTGGCGCTGGAACATAAGTTTCATGTGCTCTGCCTACCCCTTTTGGGAATAAATGCGTGAATGTATGTTAAAGTAATTAGTTTATTATTTGCTTCGGCAATGTTAAAATTCTTCCCATTTCCGTAATATTAAATTCCATGCCTAATCTGTGTTAAGTTTAACTGTCTTTGTTTTAAATTTTAGCTCATGCGGACATGCTATAAAACCATATACGTCTACTTATATCAGATCGTATTAATTTACATTGTAGGAAACCACGTTGCAAAGGTTTTTTCCAATTAGCTTTTAATTGAATTGTGTAAATAGCAATCGTGATTAATTCAAAACTGTAGGTACTGATAACAAGAGCAATTGCTCATTTGAAATATAATATAATTGAATATATTATCAGATAAAAAAGGAAATACCTGGCCGCAGAATTCTGCGGCCAGGTATTTCCTTTTTTATCTGATAATATATTCTATCTGAGTGTGTTCCTTACAATAGGTACAGTCGCCATCAGATATATCGAAGCGGCCAAAGTGCTCACAAATATCTGAACACGTCTCCATTGTCGAGACATTAGAGACATGTTCAGATATTTGTGAGCACTTTGGCCGCTCCCATATATCTGATGGCGACTGTACAATCAACTGCGAAGAAAAAAATCCCAGATTTCGTGCTCTACGCGACCTTCGAGGTACATTGAAAATCGAGGTTAAAAAAACGCATTAAATTTCTAACAAATATTTTCATTATATTTTAACATTGTATTATTTATTCAATACACCATCCACTCCACCAGTGTTCTCAAACTACAGATGTGCTCGCACTCGCGCGCACTTGCTGCCACATCTAAAGAATCCTCTTAATTATATTCTATGATTAACAATTGTTTTATTTTTTTTATTTTTATATATAAAAATAAAAAAAAATAAAAAACTTTGTATTAATATACTACTCTGCTCTGTGAGCTATAGAACTCGCGAGCCTGGTTTTTTTGTTAAAAAAAGCTTTTCTTTACTTTCTATAAAGTGACTCGCCAAAAAAAGAACTACATAATTAACAAACCTGCTCACAAAATTGCACGAGAATCGGTTGAGATATGCGACCCGTAGAGGAGAACAGCGGAACAGCGGGACAGCGTGACATCGTGACAGACACCGAACGTACGGACGACTTTCGGCCTAAAGCTGAAGCATAGAACTTCGCTCGCTCGTTCGATAAATTACAATAATATACCTAAATAAAAAATAAAGATTTGTAAGTAAATCTGTTTTTTTTGTTACTTTAATAATTATTTACGTCACACCTGACCATAATGCGAGTTTTACTGCACGCTGCGCGTACGGTAAAACTCGCATTGTGGCCAGATGAAGACGTAAAATTGTGTACTTACCACGGGCGGTAATTCGTAAAGCCCCAGATCGCATATTTATGGCATTAGGTACCTAGGGCGGTGAATTCGTGAATGGTCCAGATCGCAGGTGTTTGTGGCGCTAACCGAAGGTGAGGGTCATAAATGTGCGAGCTGGGTCTTTACGAATTACCGCCCGTGGTGAGTACACAATTTTTCCTTCTTCACGTATAACTCGCGGTATAACTAGCATTATGGCCAGGTGTGACGTAAAAATATTAAAAATATTTCCCCATGCGTACCTACTAATACCTATGCAGCGGTGCATACCGCGCATATATATATATAAGCGGTGTTTACAAAAATGTGTACGTGTTATATTAATGATGAGCACTAATTTAATAAAATTGAGTTTGTTTAGTGAAGTCTCCGTAGCGACAGGGAAAAACGAGGGCGATGTCTAATGCTAATACAGTTATGTTCCGTGTTTCCATTGATCTGTTCCAACATTCACAATAACACCACAATATTACTAATCAGTAATCATCTATTTACGTAACTAACCTGACTCCAGACTTATAACAATTATCAAACCACGGGGTCAGGTTTGAACGATAGGCCAGATCGGCTCGGGCAGGCTACGTGCTACTTAAATACCAAGTATATTAACGGGACATTCTTGGAAGCCATTCAAGGGCTCGGCAAAACCCATCAAACTAACTATAAACGTGCCCTCCAGCTGGAGAATTGGGCGCCTATCGAGTTAACGATTATGATGCGGCACGCATCGCGAAAACAGGGAAAGAAATGTTTATTTTACTGGAAGAAAACGTCTTTAGAATTGAATTAGTTCTTTGTGGTTAGGAACCAATATGCCGAGGCTTATATCCCTCAGTGCTAGGCCTCGGTCGAAATTATTAACGGGCATCTGGTATACCACCGGTTCGAAGGACTGACGATATCTGCAGAACAGAAAGTAGGTAGGCAGTGGATGAGGTTGGTACTTGGATAAGTGACAGAGGAGCGTGGCGTACTTATTGAACGAGCAAGTGAAGGGAACGTAGTTCTCCGTTTCAGCTTAGGCAGAAATGATTTCGTATGTCCGGCTGTTCTCCTCTATAGATCGCCTTTCCTAAACGATTCTTGTGAATATTTGTGAGCAGGTTCCAAAATACGGGTATAGACTCGAAAATTATTATTACTCCAAAAGAAAGGAGGCAAATAAATATGCCTAGTGATGAAAATCCCATTCAGATATCTCAAAGAATTACGAAGCTACAACCGTTTTAATATTGCTTGTTAGAGAGAGAAAACGCAGTGTGTGAAAATAATAATAAATAATAATAATAAATATAAGGGGACAATCTTACACAAATCGCACTAGCCCCATAGTAAGCTCAATAAGGCTTGTGTTACGGGTACTAGACGACGATATATTTAATAGATATAAATACTTAAATACATAGAAAACATCCAAGACTCAGAAACAAATATTCATGCTCATCACGCAAATATTTGTCCTTACCGGGATTCGAACCCAGGACCTTCAGCTTCGTAGGCAGCGTCACTACCCACTAGGCTAACCGGTCGTCGTGATGTCACAATATGCGAGGCTGCCGCAGAGCGAGTCGCGCGCGAGCCGGGACGCGTCTTTTATTAGTGACGTCACAATCTACAAACGTCATCGTTTCATATAAAGTTGCGTTTTGCGAAAAAGGGACAGAACGTATCCCTTCTTAAAACTTTAGACACTTATAACTTTGTGATTATTTAACCTCTTGCGTTAATTTTTTCTCCATTTGACTACATTTTTAATCCTTTTTCGAGAAAATATGACATTCATGATTATTTTATTTAGTGGCTACACCCCTATTAGGTAGGTATACATTGTTTTATTTTATTTGTTTACTTATTTATTTATTAGGTACACTACAGACATCATACATTATGAGATATTGTCGATTAAGTTTTAAAAAATACAAAAAAAAAAATTTTGAAGACAAACTCGCGATGTCTACAGCTTACAGTCACTTATATTAGAGAAAATGGTCGGTAGTAGCTGACGAGCGGATATAGACTGGTTAGATGATTAATCTACCTACATATACCAATTGAAGGTTCAATACAATAAATATTATATATATATTAATTTATCAATAGGTAGTAGATAACCAGCACTATTGTCGCTAAAAGCTATCTCTTCCAGGGAATCCTTATGTTCAAAAAGGTGCTGTTATAGTTCATATATGTTCGATTGGGATGTACACTACATTTAACTTGCATACGTATTTATACAGAACATTAAATTAAAATATACCTACCTACTCACTGGCTTAGATGCCATCGAGCTTAAAGAATGTACCATGTACGAGTCTCCCGGATTTGTTTTTTACTTTTATGGTTTCTTTTCTCCATTATAATGACGGCAAAATACTCGTAAGGGATGAGGGTTTCCAAACGGCTTTCATAACCATATCCAGAAACTTTAGATGCCTGCACAGAGTGGAACGACCGATGCACATCGGTCAAAGGCGATTTAGTTGAAACGCCATAAAAGGACGCACCTGCCAGCCTCAACCACGATCACCACCAATTAACTCGTCTTCCATCCCAATCCCTCCTCGCTCATTAGAAAAGGACATCGATATGTTATCTGAGCTGAAGTTTTTGCTGTATACCGCCATTGGATGCGCAAGCACATTTCTACTACATAATTCGAGCGCCTTAGCATTCGTATGGCAATTGAGCCTATAAAATTACATCCGTTTTTCTATGTAACCATAGTTTTTCAATGCGACCTAGATTTAGTCTGCGCAGGTACAAATTTTTGTAATGGGTATCGAGGTTTTACTCAATAGACAGTTTTTTTTTAATATCAATATAGTTTTTTAAATATCAAAAGATTTTTTTAGACTAATGATAAACTTGAATTCTTCCTTCTTCTTCCCACGCAAGAGCATTTCTTAAAAAACTTGCCACTACATTTTGTACGAGATTTTCTGCATATTTATTTTATTTCTACTCAGAAACACAATCACTTTCCATCCCATTACGAGAAAAAAAGTGCTCCAAAATTTCCATACATCAATTTTTTTTACTCTCTTTTCGTGTTAGGTACCGCCCGCCATACACAATATATGAGAAAAGGCAACACAATAGAAATAAAATTCTTACGATCGAAAGAGCAGCGTTTGGGCAAAATACTTCCCAAAAAACTTATTGCAGTAGTTTCATAGCGAATCTTTAGCACATTTACATATCGCATTTTATTCATTTGGTCAAATTATCATTTGGCATCATTTTACTTTGTCAAGTTTTATTAAGATCATTTTTTATTTAAACCAAAAGTTCCTTTTTTGACTAATAATATATTCCAAAAAAATGTTAGTTTCAAAAGTCAGTTCGCACTCTCAACATAGCAGCATAATCTACTCTCAGATAGCCCGACCAGGTTTTATAACACCGCTCATTATTTTTTAATAATTTACTCAATTGCTTGTTGCGATCTCAAATATCGCAAAAAATTTACCCGTGTTCCAAAAAGTGCATTTAGGTGAACGTGGGTTAAAGAAGGCGTCAGTTAAGGTATGCGCGCACGAGCCACTTATGTCGTCGCGGCAGTACATCTCTCTTTATCTCACTTCGAGCGTGCAAAAGAGACAGATTTACTGTCGCCGGCGACAAAAGTTGCTCGTGCGCGCATACCCTTAGGTACGACGACGAGCGGAGCGAGGAGGACTGTTAGGTTGAACTGCGACCATACAGCGCTCGAGCGAAGTGCCAGAATCGTTTTTTTAGGGTTCCGTAGTCAACAAGGAACCCTTATAGCTTCGCCATGTCCGTCTGTCCGTCTGTCCGTCCGTCCGTTTTCGGCTTAGCTCAGGAACCATTACTACTAGAAAACTGTAATTCGGCATGGGTATATAAATCAATCACGCCGTCAAAACAGAAGAATAAAACCTTGAAAAAAAATTGGTTTGGGTTATCTCCCCCCTACACCTAAAGTGGAGATGTAATTTTTTTTCTCATTAAACCCATAGTGTGGGGTATCGTTGGATAGCATTGTTCAAAAATATTATGGGTTTTTTCAACGACTTTTCAAAATATATCTATATCTAAATTAACTACAACTTAGTTTAAACTTCTGCCTGCTCTGCACAAAAAAACTATTTTTTCTATATTTAGGGGAAACATGGCACATGCTAATAGGACGAAAATGGCGGAAACTTCTTATGGGAGTATTGAAAGAAATTTAACAATATTATATGAATATTATAGAATGAGATCGTTATACGAATTGATATTCTATCCATTAAAATAGTGCATCGATGCCATGCAGTATGTTGGGTTGAGTTGAGTATGTCATGCTAAACGATACATTGGACTAAATGATACATGGTAAAAAACATAGATACTACTGGTGTAAATACAATACTAAAACTACTATTAAATTAAAATAACTAAAACTTAAACTTGGAAAAATAATTAAAATAACTAATTAAATAAAAGACCTGGGCCTCTTGGCAGGGTGCCCATCACGCAGCCAGCATTCCCGCGCTGAACTGCGATAAAAAATGAATAAAAAAAAACTGGTAAAATGAATCGTGATCAAGTAATTACTTGACAAATAATTAAGCTTTAAACTTTTAACCAAAAGAGACAACTCTTAAGATCCAGTTTGTCATGCAGGAGCAAAAAGTTGCTGATAAAAGTGTACATTTGGAGTATTGCCCTTTATGGCAGCGAAACGTGGACACAAAGGGACCGAGAAAGACTGGAAGCGTTAAAAATGTGGTGTTGGAGACGGATGGAAGGTATATAAACTGGACTGAGAGAGTAACAAATCAGGACGTGTTGAGAAGGGTAAAAGAGAAGAGATCGACCTTGAACACCATCAGCACTAGAAGGGGGAAAATGATTGGTCATTTGCTACGGCACGACAACTTCTTTAAAACCATGATGGAAGGAAATATAGAAGGGAGGAGAGGCAGGGGAAGACCACGACGCAGTTATATGGACCGAATAAAGGAAAAAGCTGGTGTCGCGTCGTATCAGTAAATTAAAGGGCTGGCGTACGACAGAGCGAAATGGAATATACACCGACAAGAGGATAACTTTTAAATTAAGAATAGAAAAAAAAATGCGATAAGTTGTTGTGACTAATGATTAGTTGCTAAATGATAATCTGGGAAAAATTGTTTGGGAAAAGTTTTTTGCCTAAACATTAGTAGTCCGGAAATAACGTAAAACTTACTTACTTATTTTAAAAAAATCAATTTTAATATTATTGGCATTTTGTTGAGAAACGCCCAGAAAACGATCACTGTCGTTTTACATAGATGATTAAATGGACAGAATAACTCAAAAATTCGGGATTTAAGTATACACAATGATGATACGATACTCGTAGTCGTAAGAACACCGATAATACGATTTTTCCCTAAAAAACACAAAACGAGCTGGACTCGCCCACCGAGGGTTCGGTACTTAATTACAAATGTATAGTTCTCAGTTTTCTTTGCAGTATAAGACGATATTACTTGCCAAATTTCATAGTTCTAGGGCAACGGAAAGTACCCTACAAATTTCGATTCTGTTGAGTGTCGTTTTAGGTGGCATAAACGGCCGTATTTTTTTCAAGTTATCTTAGATGTTAGTTTTCAACACACCAGTCATCTGACTTTGCTGGCTAACGTGGCTCGAATTGTCAGGATGTTTTCATAGATGGCGGTTTTATTCATTTTCGTTATGCTTCGGTACTGTCTGATTTAGGGTAAGTACTTATTTTGAGGTCTTGGAGTTGGAATTTTCTAGATTCGGATTTGAGTATGTCAAAATTGCCAAACGGATAAAAATGGGACTCATTTGAGCTTACTTCAAGAAAACACATTTCATCTTCTGTCTGAAATCTTATTTTCATAGAAGTTCAGTTTTGGTGCTTATTGGCTGTTGCCATAATACAGCAGTGTTACAACAGAAAGTGCTGGAGTTGTGAATGCAAGTCGTGTTACGATATTTTCGGAGGCGGTGAGAGCATTTCTGGCTGCAAGCTGCACAGCTCACTTCCAGGCTAAGGAAGTCGCAAAAGTCACCGCAATTTTCATCGAGGAACGGCGTGAACAGGAGGTTCACATCTTATTGCATACGAAAGCCAGTCGTTTGATAGCGTTCCGGGTAAGCATGGTTATGTCTCGTGGCGGCTCGTAGTTGCATCAGTAGCGACGTAGTACTTACCTTTTTTATTTTATAAGCAGCTTTCTGGTACGGGATATAAGCCAAAGTTCCACGAGGATACGAGAAGCCACGCTCTGGAGTTTTCACCCTGAAGCGGATTCGCGTGCACGATCTGATCGACGAGAACGTGTTGTCATCGCAGCGGGCCAAGTTCTTTATTCCAAGCGTTAAGGGAGGTTTCCGGGAACTAGTTAACCTTTATTTACTAAATCTTGGTAAGTTGTGTAACCGTAGTCTAGATTTTACGCAGCATAACACGCGCTTGCTTACTTTCCTAGCACGAACTGATCGCAGGGCGCAACGAGATAGGGATTATCATCATTCGATTACCAGAATTCCCAAAATTCTGAAAAGCTAGATCGCTAACGTGTACTGACTTGTTTGGTTTCTCGTTTCGGCTTTCATCCATCCATTTCTCGCCTTACATTACATACCTCGATTTTATGTCCCATCCCTTTTTAAAGTTGACCAGCCTTACTAACGAGTTTTTGAAGCGCAAACGCATTATTTGCGGCATTTAATAGCGAACGGCCCAGTAAATCTAGTTTAAAATATTCCGGCATTTGCCGTATACTTGCAAGACGAGTTCTATTCAGAATCTCGGTTCGGCATTACGATGCTTACTGTACACGGTCTTTTTGACGCGCTAATTTGCAAGTGAAATAGTTTACTTCTGTCGCTACGGTATTCGTCGATTCGAAATGTCAACATTTTCAAGTTTTCACTTCTGCCGGCACTCCCGTATAGTGCAACCCGGTCTTTTTAGGGTACGTTGACTTAGGCTGTGTAAAAGTGTCCTATGTTTATAATTAACCAACTTGGACACCTCAGTCCGAAGAGCGGGGTTCGACAATACCATTTTTGTGTAAAAGTGTTTGGATTTTTTTTTTGACAAATCGAAATTAAGAACGTGTATTGTGAGTGTAATATGTTTTATTTATCACTACAGTAGGTATGTGTTTATTTAGCTGGTCAAAAATAACAGATATTGCATAATTATGCGTGATGTTTCTTAAACCATATTCGTTGATGGAATAGTTATGCAAAAAAGAATAGGTACAGTTAGTAAAAAAAAAATTCTTGACAGAGACGCTGAGACGAATCCAACTACGTGTCTTCATTCATATGTATATTTTTATAGTAAACTAATTTGAATATATTTAACACAGGAGATACCACTATTAGATATCAATTTTTGCTCTTACAAATGGAATAGGAAGTAACATCTAAGTAATACAATCAAAAAGAGACGGTTATAGAGATCAAAATCCATTGACAAGGAAATAGTGAATTGTCCATTATTCAGAAGATTACTGATTATACTCGGTGAGGAGGTTAATTCTTGAAGATTGGAGAGTTGCTGAATAGACGTTAATTAAAGGAATGATTTAATAGAACAAGCTTGTTTTATTTACCTACTAAAAACCTGAAATTTCTACTAGTATTAAGTATATAGAAATAAATACATAATCAAAACCGTAGAAATGTATTCAACACTTACATAAATGAATATTATGTATGTATACAAAACTATACTAAAGTAAAGACTCTTATTTCAATATAAAAGTAGCAAACTTATTTGAAAAAAGAGTTGGTATTATGAAACAGTTCTTTTATTCGTGCGAGTATCTTTATCTCTGTCACACATGCTTAGAGCGAGGGAGAAGAAATTATTGCGAAAAGCGATAATCGTGTGAAATGGTACGGGGTTGTTGGAGGCGATCGGAGCGCGGAGACGAGACGGGGTCAAGCCGTCCTGTCTGGAAAACCTTCCTAAAGTTATTTGAGAGAATAGTTGTTTTTTTAATAAAAAAGGGCGGAAAATTTGGGGGCTATAAAAAAGGACGGACCCTGGGCTGGAGGAGCAGTCATTTTCGGAATTTCATTGTGTTAGGTTGAATCGCTACCGGATTGGGCTCTCAAGATTAGTTTCAAAATATTAGAATTTGTGTTGCTATAATAGTGTTCGAGTCAGTGCGTGTTACGGAGAAGGGAAGCGGAAAGCCGCGAACGAGTGGAGAGCTATTGAAGCGTGTGGCTGCGGAATGCTGAGGGCCGGATCTGAACCGGGAAGCGTGCGAGCTTATGTCCAAGGGTCCCAGGCTTTGAGAAGCACACCTGAAGACGAAGGCTGTATCTAGGTGAGCCCCATGTTTCACTAAACTCCTGGTGTTTAGATTCTTAGTTTTGTGATCTTGTTTAATAAATAAAAGTACTTAACTTATTAAAGTAAATAAATAATACTCTTTAATTAAAATTAAAAGCTTTGATTAAGTAGATTATTGATTGTTTAAACTGAGAATGTATGGTTCGATCCCTGATTCTCCGATGCCAGGCAACTAAGCTAATAAATCGAATCTATACTTTATACATAGAATGCTATTTAGCAGTCAAACAAATAGTTGTAAACTTTTAATAGAAATAGAATCATCACTGTTTTAATACGTTGGTAGTAAAGGTAGCTCCGTAGTGCGAATTAATTGTGGATTTCGGAAATTCGTATCCTAGTTTCGGGTAAATATAGATCTTTTAAGACTTATCTTTGCGTAAGTATTAACGCTGACAACAACGCAGGGAGTGTATTACAGGAGTGATATTTGTGTCGAAGTGTTATTCAGTCAGATGAAATAGGTATCTAGACGTACCTCTAGATTTAGGGCAGTATTAGTATACTAATTTCAGTCAGAAGGACATAGTTTTTTTGCAACAACTTACGAGAGAAAAACCGGCCAAGTGCGTGTCGGGCCACGCGCAGTGTATGGTTCCGTAGTTGCCTGTCTGTCTTAGTTACATCGACGTGCGGTGCGGTTGCGTCGGCCGAATTTGTACGGAAATTGGCCTTTTCAATTACACATTAAGTTGGTCGACTATTACTCGGTAACTACTTATGCCTACTTGTTCGTGATAGTTTTCCTTTTAAATTCATTATATGTACTACTACCACGATTTTTTTCACATCCCCAGTACTAGCCATTAAGCCGGCAGGGGGGGGGGGACATGACTCGAACTAAAATTAGGGCTTTAAAGCCCAATATCCCGCAAACGAATTACTGATTTGTTGAAACCCATAATATTTTTGAACGAGCTATCCAACGATACTCCACGCCATGGGTTTGACAAGAAAAAAAATTACATACTCGCTTTAGGTGTAGGGGAGGTACCCTAAAAAAGAAATCTTTTTCCAAATTGTATTGTACTGTTTTGTCGGCGTGACTGATTGTATACCCATGCCGAATCACCGTTGTCTAGTAGTAATGGTTACTGAGCTAAGCCGAAGACGGGCAGACAGACAGACAGACGAACATGGCGAAACTATAAGGGTTCCTTGTTGACTACGGGACCCTAAAAAGCGGGAAAAGTTCCCGCCACTTTTTATTTGTTTTCTTTTGACATTTGCACGTTGCCGGTAAAAGCAGATTGTTGATATATTTTAGATACTGCATTTTTTAATTATTTAACAATGGAGAAAGCGCAATATGTAAATACTAGCTTCCGCCCGCGACTTCGACTGCGTGGACCCGGGATAAAAACTATCCTATATTTGAATCCAAGTT
The DNA here is from genome assembly GCA_947049275.1 of Epinotia bilunana. Lineage (NCBI taxonomy): Eukaryota > Metazoa > Arthropoda > Insecta > Lepidoptera > Tortricidae > Epinotia > Epinotia bilunana. Next base: position 18,461,569 of record OX346257.1, read on the forward strand.
ATAAACTATCTTCGTGCAAAATTTCATCTAAATCGGTTGAGCCGTTTAAGCGTGATTGAGTAACAAACATCCAAACTTTCGCATTGATAATATTATAGTAGGATTAGGTAAATTGCCGCAGCGGCTGACGCTTCGACGTCCATCTCGCAAAACGATTCGATCACAACTGAATGTAGCCATCGTGTAGTGGCGTTCAACCATCGCATGGCCATAGCGCTGGGCCATAGGATGGGCCATCATGTATAGGAGCCATTAGAAGGCAAAGAAGTTTGGTTTGGAAGCTTTTCTGACGTATTAAGACAAGCGGACAAATCTTTCATTAAACTGGAACGTGGATTCATACAATTCGTACGTATTTCGGTTTAAGGCTTGTATACCCGCTAAAGTCCTTGAGCGTATGGGCGGTGCCTCGACCCTCTCCCCGCGCAAGTCGCACAACCCGCCGTCGTTTATTAAGCGTTACATAGATTAAGTTACAGACGCGTCATCGCGCATCGTTACCAATGCAAGGGTGGACGTGGGTGGGTGACATTCGTCATGCTTAATTGAAACGTGATATTTGTCATCCATAAATTACATAATTGATTAAGTTCAAAAATTATGTCCCTACTATTATAATACTATTTACTTACGATTAGTGTAGTTCCGTCAGCACGGCTAGCACGAGACGGCCGCGACATACATTCGATTTTTCTTGCACTATCGGTCTCTCTCTTATTAGAACATTAGGAAAGAGAGGTATAGTGTGAGAAAAATCGAGAGTATGTCGCGGCCGTCTCGTGCTAGCCGTGCTAGTGAAAACGAAATTCGTTCGAATAACTCTCATTGTCGCTCGAACTAGCAAGCGCGACAGAGAGGGAGATACACAAACGAAGTTCGGTTTCGTTTCGTGGTAGGCCCTCAGCACGCCTAGCACTAGACGGCCGCGACATACTTTCGATTTTTCTCGCACTTTACCTCTGTTACTAAATATTCTAATAAGAGAGAGACGGATAGTGCGAAAAATAAATAAAGGTAATAATAATAATCCATACCTACTGTTGCCCTTAGGCCATTTTTATGACGCTATTAATAGGGGCCCATGTAGCAGTTAGCGAGTCACCGTCTGCCAGATGTAAAATGTGAAACAGTTTTAGTGGGCAGGCGTCCGATGTTTCATCCAATAGCCCAGCTACTAGTCCATCATTTTCACCCAATAACCCGTTTTATTTAGATTCCATCAACTAGCAATAGACTCTTACACCCCAGCGGGTGCTGTTTCTGTGTGCGTCCCATGACACGGGCAGAGACAGCATCCGCTTGGTGTACTCCTTGCATTTCATTAAATTGTCAAAAGGGCCTCTACGTGTTGGCTTAGAGCTCCACGCTCGCCTCCCAAAGGTCCGGGACATCATTTTCCCGTGAGCGGGAAAGACATATAATCCATACTATCCATACTTCCATATCCATACTCCATACTAATATTATAAATGCGAAAGTGTGTCTGTCTGTCCGTTACCTTTTGTGTAAGTGTAAGGTTGTTAAGTTTTAAACTAATTTTCGGTATATTTATTACGTTCTACTTCCTGGATTTGATGATGATGGCGTGTACAGTCAGCATCAGATAGTTAGTAGCATCCAAAGTAGCCAACTATATCGTAACACATTCCTTACTCCTACTTATAGTAACAAAGACTATTTCGATGAATGTACGTTCCGATATATTTGGCTAACTTGGCTGCTACTAACTATATTATGCTGACTGTACAGAAATCGGCCTCGGGTAAATATATACTTATAGATTAGTTGTACGTTAACCATACTTTGTTTCATATCAAATAATAACTCTGTATCGCCAAGTTCGATCTCCGATGTCCGGTTGGCATGCAACCCATAGGTAGGTACTTACAATATTTGCCAAGCCCACTATTTTTATTAGAACTTATTCTATTGACACTAGACAGTCATTAATACGAGCAGATAAAACAAAATATTGTTTCTATAATTGTTCATGCTCCTGATATTGCAATAGATATTGTAAATATATTTACTAATAAAATGTCTGGTTTTAGCGATTTCCCAATTTTGATACTGTTTAGATATTTGATACTTTGATAGAATAGGTATTTACTTGTGTATTCTTTTTCCTCTTCTCTTGTAAAATTTCTTGATATTACGTATTTTCCTCCTGCGCTTATTTAACCCCAAAGACCCAAAATAATTATTGAAAAATTTGTGAGGCCTATGCTAAGACGTACTAACTCTAGTATCGTAAGTTTGTATGTTACTAACAATCTATGGGCAAACTGGCCTGAAATAAAGAATTTATTATTATCTCTTTATTCTTATTTCTACTTAAGTTAGGTTTGTACAATAAATTTATAAAAAGTAAAATATAGAACTATACATACAAAACATAAAATCATTATAAAAACCTAACCTAGGGTGCAGCCGGCAGCGAGACGGGGCCTAAGCTACCGGCGGTCAGGGCGACAGAGACAGGAACCTCCTGACTATCCGCGCAGTATCCAGGAGTACCGCCTTCTGTATCTGGCCCTTGATCCAGCCATCTAGCGAGAGTCTCTTGAGGTGATGGTCGAGACTCTTCGCTATTAAACCGTTCGCCGAAACGACTATCGGGACGATGATCGTCGAGTACAAATGTATTTATTATTATTATTATTATTATTTCCCATCGAACTAAAAACAAAATCTAAACTATACCTACGTAAATGTTAATTAGGTACAAACGCCAACACAGTTAACTGACTATCCTGTATTTATACAAGAACCTTATTACAATGCACATAAAGTGCACGGATGGCCAGTCAGCTGTCTTGTCTATAGTACCTACTACTTTACAAACCACGAAATAGATTGTCCACTCTATGCAACAAAATTATCTGTCACTAAAAACTAAACTATACGCAAATGCTTATTAGTTACCTACTATACGAATCACAAAACGGATTGTCCACTCTATGCAACAAATAAAGTCCACAATTTCCACAAATATTTAAAAATTTCGCCGCAGCGCAAATTGACACAGGTCCATCATGCAACGTGTCTCGTCCCGCACTGACCGTATGGACGAAAGCGGGGAGGCGTAGGAACTTTGGCGGAATATTTCAGAAAACGAGATATTTTTTTAAGAAAATTAAGAAAGTAAGAAAATGATGCCCTTGTTCATTATTGTATGAAGAAAGTTATAAAATTTCATATTATTCTGATAAAAAATGGAGCAGTAAAATTGGTTACAAGTGAAAAAATAGGGGTGACTTTAGATTTCTTTTTCTCTAATTTTTATTGTTAAAATAGATTTCTACGAAAACTATGACCCGTCGCATATCTTGCAGATTATGATATATTTTTTCCGACAATGTTACGTTATAATGTATAAAACGGTTACAAAACAACTCATTTTCACGAAAATTTCGAATGTGCAGCCTTAAAAAGTTTCGTGGACGACGAATTATTATTAAACCTTCTTGACCGTTCGGAAGCATCTGAATCAGTTCATATTTTATACATTTGTTTAGTAAAATACGACGCTAATAGTTTCAACTAATATTTTTTACAAACCTTCCGAGACTAATAGCTTTATTAGTGTATTTTACAAATGTATTTATTTTTCTTTTTATTCATGAAACCAAAACCCAATGAACTCTAATAATATTAGCTAATTAATCTTTAATTAAGCTTTATTACTTGGTAGGTACCAAATAATAAAGATTAGCTAATATTATTAGAGTTATTAGGTAATAACTAATATTTTATTAGATTACCTTCGAGAAACGTACACTAGATAGATAGAAATAGGGGCCCGTATTTCTCAAAACTATTCGTTCTTATTTCTCAAAACTATTAGTTTACTAATTATTAGTTACTAGTGAAAAAATTACAAGTCCTAATATTTTCTGTTTCTCAAAAATAATGGTGGTAAATAATACTGGTAAACTAATAAAAAATAATCTGGCTTAGCTGAATGCACCTATTACATGCCTTCTTACTTATTAAAAAAGCGGGAAAAGTTCCCGCCACTTTTTTATTCGTTTTCTTTTGACGTTTGCACGTTGCCGGTAAAAGCGGATTTTTGGTTTAATTTAGATATTGCATTTAAATTATTCAACAATGGATATATTAATGAAGTTTTGTTTGGAAGCTTTTCTGGCGTATTAATAAAGCAAGACAAGCGGACAAATCTTTCATTAAACTGGAACGTGGATTCATACAATTCGTACGTATTTCGGTTCAAAAAGTTTCGTTGACGACGAATTATTATTAAACCTTCTTCACCGTTCGGAAGCATCTGATTCAGTCCACTTTTTATAAATTTGTTTGGTAAAATGTGACGCTAATAGTTTGGACTAATATTTTTCCAAACCTTTCGAGACTAAAAGCTGTATTATTGTATTTTACAAATGTATTGATTTTTCTTTTTATTCATGAAACCAAAACCCAATTCACTCTAATAATATTAGCTAATATTTATTAGTTGGTAACTAATAACTAATATTTTATTATTGTAGCTTCGAGAAACGCAGACTAGTAAACTTGTAAAAAATATTAGTCCATGGACTAGTATTAGTTTAATAAGTTTCGAGAAATAGGCCCCTGGTGGCGGATTTGGTGAGAGATTTTCAAAGTTACGCGTTATTGGACAGATATATAAAGTGGAGAAGGACATAGTAGGTATATATATTACAGCCTTCTAAATTTATATTATACGGTCTAAATAATTATATAGATAATTTCAAAGTTAAATTATAAGAGTTGAAAGTATCTTCTTTAAAGACCTTAGGTGGTCATTCAGATCGTAGGATTGTGAATTAACAGGTGGATAGTTTTAGAAGAACAGAATTTAATAAAAATTAATTAAACTTTAGAGTGGAAGCCTTATCAAATGAGAGGTCACTTAATTAGCCTTTTGATATCATTTAGGAGTATTATTGTAACGACATTATTTGCCTAAAGGTTTTATATTTTAGTTAGCGAAACGCGAAGTTAAGAAATAGATCTGTTATTCTTGGAATGCAGACTATTTACAAATTCGATACGCTTGAGTAACAGTCTTATAAACAGACATTAACATCAGTCGGTATAACTCTTTATGAAGAGTGATGAATAGAAAACTGAGAAGTCTCCGATGATGAGTAAAAGAACTCTAAAGGAAAGTACATTTGCTTGTTATGTAATAAATACCATTAAAGAGGTCCATATTAAGTAAAAGATGGCCATAGAACGGTCCATTTACCATCAGTCTCTAAGTGTAAAATTTAAACATTAACGCTATTTATTGAGTACTAGCTTACGCCCGCGACTTCGTCCGCGTAGACCCGGGATAAAAACTATCCTATATTTTAATCCAGGCTATAAACTATCTTCGTGCAAAATTTCATTCAAATCGGTTCAGCCGTTTAAGCGTGATTGAGTAACAAACATCCAAACATCCAAACATCTAAACTTTCGCATTTATAATATTAGTAGGATAAAAACAGCAAAAAAATCTCTTAAATATACAATATAAAGTATATAAGGAATGGTATATAAGGAAATCATGTTCCGCATGAGGTGAATGGACAAGTGGAGCTTGTACTTGGATACTTTGGATAGTATACATATACAAGGCCCATGGGTCGGGTCTTTTATACTACAACTATTTTTTTATTTTACTTACAACATATCCAAGGAAGCCATCTCCTCTTTAAACCTTCTATAGTATTATATCCTTATAGGTACAACTACATAGCATAATTAAACCTTTAACCTAGTTAAACTCCAGTTGAATTTACATAATCGTAAAATAATTTGAGTTATTACGAGCAACATGGGTTCCTAACTATTTTCTAGACGATCACAATCATTCTTCGAGGTCATTAAAAATAGACAGATCATGTTAGGGTATTTCTTTGGGAACTAAAGCTTTTGTAAGAGTATTCCGGGGTAGTTTAAGTAGACAAGTTTCAGCGATGGGTGTTGCGGGGTAGTTGGGTGGAGATTCGGGCTCCAAAGGTTATTCCGGGTTAAGGGCTATAATTAAGGGGGATCGTTTCAACATGTCTGTAAGTGTAAATAAGTATTGTATAGGCATCAATTTACCTATATATTATTTTTAAAATATGGGAAGCATACGATGCATTTTTAAAGTTGTTTTATTTTTCATCTAATCCTCTACAGTATAATAGAGTCCAAACTACCTACCTACAGTTTAAACTGATAAGATAAAATAGTAATCCGCAAAAACTTAAATAGCTTAGAGACATTTAGGTACCTACCTACACGGCAACTTTTTGCAGCGCTACAAACGCGATACAGGTAATTTTGAAGGTGATCTACGGCTGGTGTCGCGATACAGTCGGGCGTTTGTAAAACACACGGCGTAGTAAAACACACGCACTCGGCCAAGTGCGTGTCAGGCCACGCGCAGAGTAGGGTTCCGTAGTTGCCTGTCTGTCTTACTTACATTGACGCGCGCGCCAACTAACGCGGGCCATAGACGGAATGCTTAGAGCAGTCCAGATCAACGGCACGAGAGTAGTCATATTAAATGAGGCCTCGACTGTTCTAAGCAGTCCGTCTATGGCAGGTCTAAATGGTGCGGTGGCGTCGGCCGTCCTTGTACGCAAGTTGGCCTTTGGGTTTAAAGAGAAAAAAAATGTCAGCCCCACTATAGGTATACGGGAATAAATACAATTTTGTTCAACATTTTATTTTTCTGTTATGTCTGCGTGAATTGCGTGATTTATATTCCCATGCCAAATAACAGTTTTATAGGAGTAAGGGTTACTGGGCTAAGCCGCAGACGGACTGACGGACATGGCGAAACTATAAGGGTTCCTTGTTGACGATGGAACCCTAAAAAGTCGCCGTGTGTTAACACTCTTATTTAATATTTAATAGAAAAGAAGGAAGTATGTCTGAATAATGATTTAATTTTATACTGTTATCAACTCGCCTGATTTAATTTAACCTTTAAAGGCTGGGAGCCTCACAAAGGTAATTATACCACATTATTATTCATTCATGATTATCGTGATCAGAGAATATACCGGAAACATGAGACGCTGAACATTGCTAGAAAATATTACGTAATATTCTCATAACAAGATGACGGATTTAACTTGCTGGTGAGAATCTTCTTATACTTATCTTGTTGGGCGTTAACAATAATTTAGAAAATGTCAGTATTGTTTTTATTCCAGTATGCCACGATTTCCACATTTTCATACGGGTCGTAACAAAATGGAAACTCAAGAAAATGCATAGATAATGGCACGAACTCAAAATGTACAGATCCTGAGAAGCAAATGTACTTACACTTTTTACAAAAAACGCCGTGTCAGAATGACTAGAAGATTGATGTACATACCTATTTACGTAACATTTCAATAAAAAAAAAAATTGGTTTGTTTTTACCTCTAAACATAACTTTTTTGTCTATTGATGCCGATGAACCTGGCAAAAACGATTGCATCAAGAACAACAATAAAATCGCAATTAGGTGAAGTATTCTGTTTTGATCAGTTCCGTTCACCTACAAAATTAGATTGTGCAGGTCCTAGCTGTTAGCTGCCAGAGCTCCCGAGGATGCGTTATGTTGAGAGCGAGGGAATTTGTTCCTTCAGCTGTCGACACAAAATTACACTGAATCCTCAAACATATCAAGGGTCGGCAACGCCCATGTTACTCCTTTGGAGTTGCATATGCATGCGTCTGGCTGCGGTGTCCGCTTACCATCAAGCGGCATTACCATTTGCCACCGTCGTATATAAAAAAAAAGATTACCTTATTCGAAATCGACATATTTTACATTGGGTATGATTTTATCTATTACCTAATAAATGCATTTTCAGTTACCTAATCAATAATTTTTGCTCCTCAAATAGTAGATCTGTCACCTAAATTGAAATACCAAATAGTATTAAAACGCTTACCTAAATATTAATTATGAATTATTATTATTATTATTGGGAGCCTGTCCCAGTGCAGGGCAAAGGCCACCCCCTCTGTTTCCAGTGTTCTTGAATTACTTGGAAATAATATTAATCACCAAATAAAATGGGATCCGGAAGGGAGTCGGAGCCGGCGGGTAATTTAAACTGACTACTCCGACAACGCGTGCTTGTGCTTCCACCGGCTCCCAACCCCTTGATAGATGTAACACTAGTATTCATAAAGACAGTCATGTTTTTAATATGGTACACCAAAATATTCAGGGATTCCCTAGTAAGGAACTAGAAATTGACTTGTTTATACAATGCTCAAATATCCATATTCTTTGTATAACCGAGCACTGGCTTAGGGGTCATGAATTAATGTTTAATTTTAGCAATCATAGCAGTCTTTGATAATGGTAAAACACAATTTGAAAAGTAAGGAACGTAAAGATATTGTTGACAAATCCATCGAGCGCCAAATAGAACTCTCTTGTGTTGAATTTGATCAATTCATAATTGTATGCGTATACAGACCTCCATCGGCGGATTATAGTCTATTCGAGTCAGTTATGGATGAAGTGCTCAGTAGTATTTTTCTAAGTACTAAATGTGTTATTGTGTGTGGTGATTTTAATGTTAACTTACTCGAGAAATCGCCCATGTGTGTGAGTCTAGTGAATACTTTTAAATCGTTTAACTTAGTGAACCTGTTTTGTGAACCTACTCGAATTACAGCAACCAGTGCCACATGTATAGATAACGTTTTCAGTAATCAGGATGCAGTTAATAAATCTATTATAAACAACCTGAGTTCTGACCACTGTGGACAACAAGTCTCCTTCAGCGGGAAAACGGACAAAGTTCCACGAGACACCATGTGCAGACCTATTTCCGAAAAGAGATTAGATTTATTCAATCATAATATTGCGAAACGATTACGTTATCTTTCATTTACTCAGGAATGTCCTAATCGTTTGTGTGCTCATTTGTTTAACTGTATTAAAATGAAATTTGATGCCTGTTTTAATTTAAGGAAAATTCAAAGCAAGGTCAAGACTAAATTTGGCGACTGGGCTACCCCAGATATTCACGAAAAAAGACGCCGTCTCTACGAATTGTACGATTCGAGAACTACTGATAAAAGACCGGAATTTCTAGAGTATGTTAAGAACTGCTCGAAATCTTTTAAGTTGATGTGTGTCGCCGCCAAAGCCGATTACTTGTCAAAAAAGATTCAGAACTCCAATGATAAGGTTAAAACTGTATGGCAAGTTATCAACACTGAAACTGGAAAACGCAAGATAAGAGATCCGCACTACAGCCTACGAATTGATGATAATTTAGTAAGTTCTGACCATGAAGCAGCGGATCATTTTGAGCGGTTCTTTTCTAACGTACCCGTTGAGACCACGAAGTCTTTAAACTCATCACCAGATGCCGCTGAATCGTTGTTGAAAGCAAATGTAACGGAATGTACAGAAATCTTTAGATTCACTTTAGGGTTCCGTAGTCGACTAGGAACCCTTATAGTTTCGCTTTTTCTGTCCGTCCGTCCGCGGATAATCTCAGTAACCGTTAGCACTAGAAAGCTGAAATTTGGTACTAATATGTATATCAATCACGCCGACAGTGGTAAAATAAAAAGTGTTTTTTTTATTAGGGTACCTCCCCTATACGTAACGTGGGGAGTGTTTTTTTTTTATTTCAACCCTAACGTGTGATATATTGTTGGATAGGTATTTAAAAATGAATAGGGGTTTGCTAAAATCATTTTTTGATAATGTTAATGTTTTCAGAGATAATCGCTCCAGAAGTAAAAAAAAATGTGTCCCCCCCTCTAACTTTTGAACCATAAGTTTTAAAAATATGAAAAAAATCTCAAAAGTAGAACTTTATAAAATCTTTCTAGGAAAATTATTTTGAACTTGATGGGTAGAATAGTTTAAAAAAAATACAAAATAATTTCTGAACTAAGTTTGTAATTTAACCGTATATGGAGGTGTTTATTGTACCTGTAATTTCTACAAAATCACAATGAAGTGACGTGCTTTCAAATAAAGTAAAAAACTTCCATACTTTAAGCTCGCGCGCAATAGTTTACTTAATTTGCCGATAGATGTCGCTGTACGCGGAACGCTCACATTGTACATGGCGCTGTTAAGATTTTTCCTGATTTAATGGGGTCGGAGCAGGTGCGCCCATACATTAGGTCGAAAATGTGTCGTGCCCGAATTGTCTTAGTTGTCTTTGGTCGCTAAGTATTGCTTGTATTGTGTCTGTCTATAATACATGGTCGATTCGATTTGGGAATTTGAACTCTCTACTTTATTTGTGAACACATTGTTGAACTTGAAGAAGACTGAAGATCTTTGGGGCCTTTCAGTCAAAGTATTACATTCCATTGTAGAATCAATTGCACCTTTCTTAGTTGATATTTTCAATAAAAGTATTGATACTGGAGTATTTCCTGACCTCATGAAACACAGTAAAATTATCCCGTTGTTTAAATCAGGAAAGAAAACTGACCCTACCAACTTCAGGCCAATATTAATACTACCGGCACTAAGTAAAGTTTTTGAGAAGCTTATTCTTCATCAGCTTATGTCCCACTTTAGTTGCAATAAACTGCTCAATACCAATCAGTTCGGATTCACTAGGGGTCGCTCTACCACTGATGCCGGTGTGGTACTAATTAAACATATTTTTGATGCCTGGGAAGAGGCTCAAGATGCTATTGGAGTGTTCTGTGATTTATCAAAGGCATTTGATTGCGTTGATCACGATAATTTAATCAGAAAGTTGAGACATTATGGGATTAAAAACGGTGCTCTTGATCTCGTGTCATCGTATCTCTCGGAGAGAACACAACGAGTAGTCATCAATGGGACCCAATCAGCAGGCACAACTGTTGCTCTTGGTGTTCCTCAAGGCTCGATTCTGGGTCCGTTTCTATTTCTGATTTACATAAATGACCTACCCAATGTGTTGCAAGATAAACATGATGTAGTGTTATTCGCTGACGACACGTCGCTTATCTTCAAGGTAGACAGGAAAGAGAAAAGCTTCGATGGTATTAATGATGCGGTCAACACTGTTGTGAAATGGTTTACAGCAAATAATTTACTACTAAATTCCAAGAAAACAAAGTGTATCAGATTCACTTTACCTAATGTCAAGCAGGTAAACAATACCAAGATCCAATTAAAGGGCGATGGACTGGAATTTGAAGATAAAACAGTGTTTTTAGGTATCACCTTGGACTCAAAACTACAATGGCATGCGCATATCGTCGCCCTAACCGGAAAACTTAGTTCGGCAGCCTATGCAGTAAGACGCATAAGACAGTTAACAAACGTTGAGACGGCCAGGCTGGTGTACTACAGTTACTTCCACAGTGTTATGTCCTACGGAATCCTGTTGTGGGGGAAAGCGGCTGATATCCAGACCATATTCGTGCTACAGAAACGAGCTGTACGCTCCATATACGTACTAAAAGCTCGAGATTCTCTCAGGGACAAATTTAAGGAGGCAAACATTCTTACTGTAGCATGCCAATACATTCTTGAGAATATCATGTATGTGCGGAAAAACCTTCATGAGTTCAAACTCAACAGTGATATCCACGACTACAACACCAGAAGTAAAAACAAGATCGCAGTGAAGGCTAGTCGTCTCCGCAAGGTTAGCACGTCGTTCGTGGGGAACTGCATACGTTTTTACAATAAAATACCCACCGAAATTGTTAATTTACCGTTCAGTAAATTTAAGTCTCATGTTAAAAGTAATTTCCTGAGCAAGGCGTATTATACTGTCAACGATTTCTTAAACGACAAAAATGCCTTTAAGCCAGTAGTAGTCTAATTCTATTAGGAATATACCTAAATACACGTAATTATTATAAGTACCTACCTGAAATAACTGTTCCGTTTTATGTAAGAAGAGAGCACGTAATGTTGTTTCTGGCCAAACAAATCGCTTAATCTTTGTTATTATCAATGTCCGGTGGCTTGAATATGTCATGCTCGCTTAAAGGGCTTTGCTTATGGTGGCGTCGTTGATCGGGTCGCCACCTTCCCTAAAATATGGTTGAGGGAGGCGATGGCTGAGATATGCGTCATACTCGTGATCGGGTGCTGTTTGTGGAGTCCGGACTGTTCATGCTTGCAAGGGCATAGTACATAGTTAACTAATTACATACTAGTGTTATTATTATTATTATCGTATTGACGAGAGACATCATTCTGATCTTGACACGTTTTATTGTTATTGACCATGTATATCGCTGGCAATATTACATCATTGTTCCTTTTTTGTTTTGACGCTTAGAGACCGTATACATCTCTTAGAATATTAGAAAAATTATTAATTATATTTGGAAGCTCAGAGACCTTATACATCTCTGGAATACTGAATTAATATGATTAACTTCTTGTTAATGCTGATACAGATCTTATATCGAATGTAATGGTCATATTTTGCAATTTTGTTTTGTTTACATTAACTTAGTGACATTTAGTTTCTTAACTTTTTATATATAATTTTAAATTATTATTGTGTAAGATTATTATTATTATTTTATTGTAAATTACGGTTTGACATGTAAAAGTGCCCTTGTGGCCTATTTGCAGAATAAATAATTGATTTGATTTGAATAATTACATTGGATTTCAAAATATTAAATTTGTCACAAACTGAATCACCGAACAATATTAAAAATGTTTAACTAACAAATATTTTTTAATCACTGGAAAATAATATTAATTATTGGAAATTATCGCGTGCTTTGAAACGCCGTTTTGACTAGATTAAGAAACAATAAGGTCTGATTTTCAGATATATGATTCTTGACTACCTATATGATTGTTTATCTGATTTAATCGATTGCCTAAAATTTCCTCGATAGAAAAAAAAACCAAAGTTGGGTCTTTATTTTCCTTTTTTTACTCAACCTACTCAAACAGTACATTATTTTACGACTCGATCAAGTTAATACTATAGTATTTTATCTTATCTAAAATCTCAGTTGATGAAATATAAATAAATCTTCACTAAGTTAGGTATTTCGACGACCTCTGTAGCCTAGTTGGTAGTGACCCTGCCTACGAAGCCGGAGGTCCCGGGTTCGAATCCCGGTAAGGGCATTTATTTGTGTGATGAGCATGAATATTCGTTCCTGAATCATGGATGTTTTCTATTGTTTTAAGTATTTATTTATCTATATATACCCATAGTACAAGCTTTGCTTAGTTTGGGACTAGGTCGATTGGTTTACAAATGTCCCCAATTTTTTTATTTTTATTTTTTATTTATCGAAATTTGTCCAAAAAAGCCATTCCCGAAGAGTGTTGCATCTCTTTTTCTCGTGCGCGGAAGGCATAAGCGTATCTCTGTCAGGGAGGCGTGGTCGAATCGAATCAAGGCATCCCCTTAATCATCAAAAGGGGTCCCATCGCATGATTCCGTCGCATAATCTGGGATATACACAGAGTTTATCCTGGATTAGGAAAAAGACCTATAAAAGTTGTAGATTGCCGTTGCAGCAGTTGCCGCAAATGCCAACATAGGAGTCTGACTACGTAACGGCTCCGGCGCTGCGGGCAGAGTAACCCCCGCACGCCGTAGCAAAGCACAGGCACAATGTGAGCCGAAGCTGCGAAGGTGAGCCCTCCCCCTCCGCGCCTGCGGCTTTTTATATACACTCTAGGGGTAGGGCAGGCATAAGGTGAAAGATTTACAATTTTTAAGGACAAATGTATTATATTGCTGCCCGTGACTTTAAGAGGACAGATCTTATATTCAGGCTATATAAAAAAAAGTGATCAAACTATAATTTCAGATAGATATTATAATTAGGGTATTGCAGATTAGTGACACACCTAAACTTATGTGACAGAAAATATTGTACCCTTTTACATTCAATAATAAACAATTAAATAGGTACCTACTGAGTTTAATAATCGCCCTTGTTACTTTTACGGACCAAACCACTATATTTTAAACTTCGCTCGATCATATCCATACTAAGAAAAGCGGCCAAGTGCGTGTCGGGCCACGCGCAGGGTAGGGTTCCGTAGTTGCCCGTCTGTCACAGAATGCGGACTAAAAAGGGGCTTTTGGGGTTTTACCCTACGTACCCTCGTAAATAATCGTAAATATGATTATTTTTATAACACACCAATGTATAACCAGCACTGGTGCTGAGGCGCGACGCGAGACGAGAAAATATACTATTACCTACTAATTTACCTACTTTAAAATCTTTTGCGCGAAGACGCGAAGAAGCACCGTGCCGTGAAAAAGCAACTCTACCGTCCACGGTAAAAGGTTCAAATTCCAATGACAATGTATATGCACCCGAAATTAAGTGCATTTCTTACCAGTTAACTAGTTATGTCTACTACTCATTAACTAGTTATGTCTACTTAACTGTGATAGTTTTGCTTTTAAATTCATTATATGTACTACTGCCACGAATTTTTTCACGTCCCCAGTAGTAGCCATTTAGCCGGCAGGGGGGGGGGGGGTGGGGGGGCACATGACTCGAACAAAAATTAGGGTTTTAAATCCTATTATCTCGCAAACGCATAACTGAGTTAAAAATAGTTATAGAAAACTCATAATATTTTATACTATTATATATAATATTTTATATATATTTCCCCACACTACAGGTTTAACGAGAAAAAAAATACATGACCAATTTACATGTAGGGGAGGTACCCTAAAAAATTTTTTTTTTCAGGATTTTATTCTACTCTTTTGTCGGTGTGATTGGTTTATATACCCACGCCGAATTGCAGATTTCTAGTTGTAAGGGTTACTGAGCTAAGCCGAAGACGGACAGACAGACGGACGGACATGGCGAAACTATATGGGTTCCTTGTTGACTACGAAACCCTAAAAAAGGGAAATGTCTGATTTTATTTCGAGTTGTACATAAGTAAGGCTCATGAGTCTGAGAGAACATTTCTCAAACCAAGAAATTGAATATTGTTACGGAGTTTTACAAAATATATTCTTGGAGTAAGGATTTATACTTCAATTAACAGTTTCAGGTTTGTTCAATGTAAAAAATTAAATTGTCAAAGTTATTTCTTGAATCAAGTAAATTAATTTACATGCGACAAGACAAGACAATTATATGCTTGAGGTAACTCAAAAATGTTATCAACTAAACAATCGTGTGTCATCGACTGAATGAACAGGTATTGTCAGATTAAAAACATATTCTTGAATCATTAAACAACAATATCATATTGTTACTTCAAGTATTTTACATTATTAATAGAATTATTGTTAGACAAATATTATAATATTGTTATTTCAAGTATTTCAAATTGTCAGTAGAAATTTTGCTCTTTCATTGAACTGAAGTAGTCTATTTTTAAAAGGAGACTTTCTGTCTCTTGTTCCAACAATATATATGATTGGGTTGAACATCCAGTACAATCTTAAGCTAATCGTATTGCTTTGTTGGATACATATCATACTATTGTTGATTTAAGTGATTTAAAATATCCAAGGAAGGTCAATAATTTAATAGAACAGAGACAGTTTATGTTTAAAATTAAACTTTCCGTGTGTCCAACCAACGATATACATGTTTGAATGGAACTTACGCCAAAATCTTAAACTAATCATTATGCTTTGTTAGATGAATATTATAATACTGTTGGTTTAAGTATTTCAAATGATCAGTAGAACATTTATATCATTTAACTGATGCAGTCAATTTTTAAAAGGAAACTACGTGTCTCCATCCAACTATATAATTGGGTATATAAATGAACTCAATATCCACTACAATCCTAAACTAATAGTTTTAATTTGTTGGATACGTAATTAGTATCGTTGGTTTAAGTATTTTATATTATCAAAAGAAGTTCAATAATTTAATATACCAGAAACAGATTATTCTTAAAATTCTACTTTCCGTCCAAAGATTGTGGATGAGCAGCAGCGGCCTCTTGTCGGTACTCGATTACTTATGATTACCGACGGCGCCCTCTCGGTCTGTAAGTTTCATGTTATATCATTGTAATAAATAAAACATTTAGCTCGTGCCGTTTTATATTTACTATACTTACATTTAGATTAATTACAATATCCAACTTGTACACAGAAAAAAAACATTTCTCAAACCAAGAAATTGAATATTGTTACGGTGTTTTACAATATATTCTTTCAGATGAATACAACAATGTTAACAATATATTATTTTACATTTGAAACAATATTGTGTTCCTTATATGGAAGATAATATTGTCTTGGATCAACGATATTTGCATTGATTTAAGAAATGTTTTTTTTTCAACCGAATTATTTACTTTTTTAACACTGATAGCTTGGCGCAACAGACCATGTCTACAACTAACGCTATCCAGTGGCGAGTAAAGTAACTACATTAGGAATCCAACATTCCCCTAGATGGCGGTGGCGTCGAAATAGAACGCGCTATCGTTTGTTCAACGTAGAATATGTAACTAGGATTACGGATTTTCATAATGTTGCTTTCTTCCTTGGATTAATCTAGTGCTGACGGACTCCCGGCTCACTTGATTAACTCCTGCCTTTTACTGGGTGATGCAGACGGTTCCTGGATCATCACACCAGTAAATGTATCAGTACTGACCCAGTACTGACCAAGTGTACGGAGTTAGAATCGGAATACCTACCAATAAAAGGTATAGAATACTGAATTGACAATTTAATTACACGTATTACTAATACAACAGAACGAAATAATGAAACTAAAATATTAAGTTGTCATATTGATAATCCGCTTTTATCAATATAACAGATCCTAATTGATCCATATAATGTCCATTATTAATCTGAATATATGGGATTGTTGTTTTGAGAATACACATTCCTTAATACAACCGACTCGAATCATTAATTTGAAAATACCGAATAGTCAATTTGAGAATATTAGATAGTCGATACAACTGAGCCAGATTATTAAATTAAGTTTCAGTTTCATATATAAAGAATAAAGGCATTTGCATTACGAGAAAACTTACAACTCTAATCAAAACGATATATAGTCATAACAAGAGTGGCATATTGTTAATTTAAGAATTAAGTATGTCAGATGAACAAAATAATAATGCTTCAGACAAAAATACAACACATCTTAAACAAATACATACTCTGAATCTTCTATTAACTATACATTATTTCAGATGAATACAACAATCTTAACAATATATTATTTTACATTTGAAACAATATTGTGTTCATGGAAGACAATATTGTCTTGGATCAACGATATCTGCATTGATTTAAGAATTTTTTTTTCTTTGTAGAACTTAACAAATACCAAAAGAATACTAATAGGGGCATATTTTTGTAAGGATATTCCAATTCCAGTTTCCATCGCTGATCTTGCAACACACCAGGTAGGCATATATTATATCACTTCTTTAGATTTAGGAAATAATTAATTTTTTAAATGAAGGTAGCATGTGACCATATTCATAAATAAAATACAACGGGTCAGTATTATGCACACGCGTGATGATGACGACGACGACGATGATGATGACGATGATGATGATCATGATGATGATGATATGATGATGTATAAAAGATCTAAAGTCATGTGGCATTTTTATTCGGGGGTTCGGGGCATGCGATTATCTCCTGCTAGGTGATTTCTTGCGATTTTGCACCTTAATTGTAACCGCAAAGTTACTATAAAGTTGTCAATGTAACGTAAGTACTAGAGATGTACCGACTAGTCGCCGACTAATGGGAAAGCCGACTATCCGGCCTCATTTGTAGTCGGCCACTAGTCGGAAAAATGTGTCGATTAGTCGGCACTTTATGGATCACAGGAAAACGAGACATAAAATAAGTAAACTGCCATTTTTTACCATAGGAACTCATAGTGTTTGCTTTTTTACCTTGACCACCGCGAGAAATAAACTGGCACTGGTTACACCTCACTTTACATATTCACCGTCAACATCGTCAAAGAATTTCCACATACGCGCTTTCCTTTTCGACATTATACTAATCAATTGCTCTAGTCAATTTTTGTTTAATCACTTTTTGTTTTATTTTGTTCACGAAATGAAACACGCCGGTAAAATGTAATCAAATCTTGTCACGACGCGAACGCATGCAGACGGCGCGACGGCCAAGCGTAACGAAGTTTCCCGATTGCACCCGAACTTAGCCGAAGTTCATGATCGGCCTAGCCGACTAGTTGGCCTTCTAGGCGGCCGACTAGTCGGCTAGTTGGCTAGTCGGTCAAACCCATAGTCCACCCATCTCTAGTAAGTCTCATTGACTTTTCAATTATATATTGTCACCCACCAAAAAGAAGTCTGTAATTTTCCAGTAAGATGTTTTGACAATTTCAAATAAATAAATCCTAGGTCAGTGACCTGTCACAGTAAAGTGAGATAGTGTGCGTGAAATGTAGTGGTGTGCGTCACTGGGGAGAATTATGATAACTTTGCGCCGCCTAGCGGATATTTTGTGTCGCGTTTTTAGCTTCATTCTAGTAAGAAAGCCTTAAATATTTATTATTATTGAATAACTTGCAACTTGGTGCATCAGCGAACAATAAAGATTGCCGTAATTATCAACTGCTTAAGTTATTCAAGGATTCCAATAACTCGATAACAATAGATCAATGCAGGACGCCTGTAATTGCCTTGATTAACGTCACGACTTCAAAAACTAGAAATATTACCCGTCGCTTTCGTAAAAACGGAAAGATCACACGCCTATCTACATGCAATAACAGCAATTACTAATTTTCATATTTTTGTCTGCAATAAAACTGAGGTTTCGGTGAATTAATAATAATAATTTAATATTATGTAGGTATTTAACAGCCGATATGTAAAATTATACTAAATTTCATTTCTCATCTGTATCGTTTGTCCGAATTTTAATTTCGGCAACAAGCCAGTTTTCTCTAAGACCGCAAAGTTTTTGATTCTTTTTAGTAGTCATCGTGTAGAATCCATTAAGTTACGTTCAGTTTGTTTTTATAATAATCCTGAAAGTTTGATAGTTTCAGAGAAAACCGGCTTTCAGCCGAAACGAAAATTCGGAAAAACTATACAGTTGGGAAGTAAAATTTAGTGATTTAGATTTATTTATTACACGATAAAAATTACAATATAAATTTGCATAAATGTCAAGATTACAAGAATTTCTACTATGTTCGTCAATTTTAATAATAAAAAGTTAATGTTGACTCATTAAGTTTTTATCATTAAAATTGAAAATACAAATTTTTACATTATGTGATTGTGATAGGTAACCGAAAACGCTTGAATTCAGCCAATTACGCCTGTTATTCGCTACGCGCTAAAGCGGCTTACCCGCCAGTCACCCGTCACGAAACTAGACCTCTACTGACGCTTGGTTACTACGCATCGCGGTGTCAAGATATATTTGTGTGTGAGCGTTGAGTTCAGCTTAAAACAAGTTACAGAATAGGGGTGCAGTTGTGGAAGGCCCGGTTTTATAAAGATGCGTAAGACCAAACGCCAGAAACTCAGTACAATTTTGACATACTTAACGACATAAGCAGACGGGTAATCACGCAAAGTTTTGAATGCGCGTTAGGTAGATCCAACTGTCATTTTCCATACAAAAAGTGACATTTAGTTACGTGACTACCCCTAAGGTCAAACAGATCTTTATAAAATAACTGTAGTCATAGATCTTTCTAATTTCCGAATACTTAATTATACCTACTTTTGACCCTGTTTTTTACCTGGGTGCAAATCTGACACCTGCGTTTCGCATCCTTATCGAAATGATTCGCACGCTTAGTAGAACTACCGCGAAACACATTGAAATCAAATATGAATGCGTCTAGCTAGACTGTCGTCTGTAGTCTAAGACTGGCTCCCCATAGGACAGGCCGTCTGAGTATCCGGCTTTGTACGATTACCCATGAACGTACTACTAAAACAAATAGCGACATTACAAAGCACACAGATGTTGTACCAAACGTCATCGAAGCATTCATTAAAACTGCACGCAACCACGACAATGCGTTCACCACGCATCTACTGCTCGTTAACAAATACCTAGCGTGGTTAGTTCCACTTAGTCTTGCACAAGGTGCTTAGTGTGCGTGAGCTGTTCGTACACAGATTGAATAGAAATTAACTTATAAGCCACTTATCCTGCTGCGCCTAATGAAACTCACACACGCATAACGCACACTTTGACCCGCGCGAACAAATGCTTCATCTGCATTCTGCTTGTTTCCCTCAAGCGCAGTTGAAAGTGTCCGTTGCTAAAGCAATTTCAGGGCTAGCAAGTCCTCTGGCCTTGTGTAGCGTTTATTTTTTATCTGTTTGTTTTTACCATCTTTTCCGCGAAGCTCGTCATGCGAACTGCAACGGGCTTCAATAACACTGACAAAGCCGCAAGCAGGCGTCACGTCTTTAGCATTTACTTGTCACTGCGAGTCATTACTTGAAACTGCATTTACTACGAACTATTTACATAATTGACATAAACCCCACCAAGATAAAGCACGAATCTTCGCCACGGTGGTCGATGTTTACTGTGTTTTGTTTGTTTTTAGAATGCGAGGACAAAATGTTCAAGACGCATTGAGATAGTGGATAACGGACGTTGAACGCTGCATTATTCTCCCTGAGGGCAAGAGGTGGCGCGATAGCTGGGCTTGGACATGGACAAGACAAGTGTCGAGGCCGGGAGCCCGGGAGTGGTGGCGGCCGCTCGCACGCCGCATTCAGTACATAGGCGCACGTCACAAGCCGCGCGCGCGCCGGTTGCCGTTCACTTCGACTCGCGCAGTTATCGAATCGGTCTTATCGAAACACCTTCCGCTGCAGCGGAATTCCGGACCGTGATGAGATGTTTGGAGTATTCTCGCCAAATTGGAAAGTAAACAAGCCGTGATGCAGCGATAGTGCGGGCGCCGTGGTCGCAGACGTTGCGGCGCCAACGGACCCATGTGTAACAGCTTATCTGTGTCCAAGGAGATAACGTGATGTGACAGCGATTTGTATCGTGCTAGTGGAATAGTTTGTGAAAGTGCAGCGCGAGTGAACCGCCCGAACGCGGTGCCCTGTGACAATGTTGAACTGCACCGACCTGGAATGCATCCTACACCACCATCATTACTATGCGCACCTGCATCACATTCATCATTTGCAAAATGCGCAAGACCCAGGTAAGTCTAGAAAAGTCTCTCGACTCATAGTATATATCGATTTGCAAAACTCCAGAACAATGCTCGAAAGGCATTCACAATGAAATTGTTTAAGCGAACGACGACGAGTGGTAACGATAACAAGCGAGACCGGCTTCTAGAGGGAATTAAAGAATCCTTGATTTAGATGTGTATGAGATAACAAACATGCGAATTAACTTGATGACGAAACGTAGTTAGTGGCAACGATCTAACGATCTTGACCTTTGCGAACAATGTAGGTAAATAAGGATTCAGCACAGCACTTTAGGAGTTAATGGTCGGCTGAAACTCGGGGCTTGCTGCAATCGGCAGGTGTTAGAGCAGGCATCACGCAACGCACCGGTCGGTTTCTCTCTGTTAATTCATTTGGACGAGTGACTTTAAACATGCTCGCCAGCAAAATGTACCAAATATTATGTTCAAACAATGTCGTCGTTTTCACGTCGCTAACAATCTTTTCGAAAGTTTCTTCTGTAACAGGCCTGATATTTGGAAACTCCACGCTTATGAGTTAAACGTTAATTACTGCATTGTGATATTATTTATATTCTTATTGACACACGTTATCTCAGCTAAGAACAATATGTTTTGGGTACAGCGTGCTTATTTATGTTGCTCTCCAGTGTTGACTATATTTTTAAAGATATCTATGAAAAATTGAAGTGGTGTACCTCTAATTCACAAAGAGTCTTCGACTTCATACAATGTACCTAAATAATTCAAATTTATATATTTTCAAAGATATCTCTGAAAATATAGTAAATCATAAATACTTTAATTTTGAGTACACAACTATATTTAAAAAATCTGGGGATGCAAATTATTAGTGTCACACACTACAAATCACAAAAAGAACCTAAATACATTAATGAAATGGGACGTAATGAATATCAATTAAGGCAAATTAGTTAGATAATGAGTTGTGTCGTTTGATAATAGCTGGGGCTAGCCAATGCAGCCATTTACTTATTTTTGACTGCGATAAACGCTACGATGAAGATATCTGCGTCTGATGATGGCTTTGCTTATATGAAGCAATTTACATTTTAAACAAATCGTGAACACTTGTGCAAATATCCATCAGCGTCATTTAAAAATATCATTGTTTCAATGATTAACATACAATTTCATAAATTATAAATATTGGTGTACTAAAGTATTTCCAACTCGTCCAAGTCACGACGTCGTTTGACAGATTCGATTCACTGTCTGAGTATTTAATTTATATCTGAAATTCTTGTAGTGAAACTATGTAGGAGCTGAATAAAATTAATGTGACATACCTAACACAATCTTTGCTTTCTCCCGCACAATACATGATCATTTTGGAAGACCTGTGTTAACGTGTTGTGCAAATTTCATCTAATACCTGACTAGTTAATATTTTCAACTGTATAGAAATGTGTTCTATCACCGGAATATAATTTTCCATGACTCTCCTGCGTCGTGTTGGATCAATAATTAGACTTTACATTTCATAGAACTCGGAAATAAAGATATTCATCCCTAATATCAACAAGTATGTTGTGACAAACATGACATGACGGAAATCAGAGAGAGTATCATGCAACAAAATGTTTCATTAATGATCAGTGATCGTGTTATTACTGCATTTAAAAGAACAATGGCCGTTTAGTTTTCAGTTGTCATACATACCTAGTGTTATTCAAAACAAAAACAAAACGAATTGGTCAGCCCAGACGCTGGTACGTTTTTGCACCAGACGTCCTTGCCATTCAGCAGAGTACTTAGCGTAGACCAAGTTTTTGGGTTCGTTGCTTCCAATCACTTATCATTTACATATACCTACCTGATGAGCCTGATTTATTATCGGTTAGGCCAACATTAAAATTGATTAATAAATTGAACATTTGATAAAATTGATAAAGCTGACGCGAAATTAACCTATGGTGGTTTGGTTAAATTAATTCAACTCCCAATTTAATGACGGTAACTATATTTAATCAAAAATATAACTAAGTACCTATATATCCTACATTTAGGCATACTCGTATATTCCACCGCCATTCCAGTGCACCTTGTGGGGGGCATTTACCTATTTCTATTATGCATTATTATACTCTTTGCTAATATTTACCAGTTTGTCTGCTTCGGTGTGATCGAGCAACACGGGCTACGCCGTTACAAGTAACTATGATGTCTCTTCTTCTATACAGAAATCGGTATTATTGCCTAGGGATGTCAAAATAATAGTATAGTTTCTTGCTTCTCCGTCTTCTCTCTCGTCGTATACATGAGATGCATTGCTAATGCCTTGTTTTGGTGATAAATTTATTCGTATTTTCTGTAGTTTATTGGAACCCTCATTTAGAATCTGTTCACACTTAACTCGTATCTCGCCAAGACAGACTTAAGCGATTAATTACCGCTTTAAAGGTCATCTTCACTACTGATTATAATTTAAACGGCTCCCGACCCGTGGTACAACTGCGATGTCCAACTGGTTGTACTACGGGGAAGTAAAGTTACCCTTAGTTCAACTCTTTTTTTAAATATTTATGATTATGACCCGTGGTACAACGGTGAAATCATGTCCAACTGGTTGGACCACGGGGATAAGATGATCGCGTAAAACAAATGAACGTCTACAAAACAAAGAGTGAGTTGACCGAGTGGACTGACTCGCCCTTAACATAAAAAGTAGTGGTCAACTGAGTAGGTAGGTTAGGTTCGTTAGGTATCTTCAGATGCCCGAAGGGCCAACAGACCAGAAATAGGAGCCCCGCTCCGCGGGGCTCCGTCAAAACTGTTCGTATTATTTATCGTTTTAAGTCAACGTTGTGGGAATTCAACTTTGGAATATTTCAACATTTTCTACTTTAACATTGATAGATAACCTTTTTCTGTTTATTAGCAGTAGTTGTTCATAGATACATTTCCCAGTAGTACAACTAGTTGGACCAAGGAAAGAACAACTCACTCGAATTGAACCATTGGTAAAGATATTTCCCCATAGAACAACCAGTTGAACTAAGTTGAACTAAGGGTAACTTTACTTCCCCGTAGTACAACCAGTTGGACATCGTAGTTGTACCACGGGTCGGGAGTGATTTAAACGGGTATAGAATTAAATTAAAATAAGAATTGTTGAATTAAAATAAGATCCCCTAGAGGCACAAGTTACTAAATCGATCATGATAAGCAAGTTCTCGTTGTTGACGATAAAGCATTTGCGCAAGTATTAATTAGAATACGACGCTGTGTCTAAGAGGCAAATTGTGATTTGTGACCGACACTTTCGATTCAGGTCATTTAAAAGTGTCAAAAATAGGTGTGGTGCGGTGCATTTATCTTTTATTACTCCTTAGAACAAACACAGTTACGATTGAAATTCTATACAATATGAATATTGAATAAACAGTCACACAAAGATTGTGTTTACTTTTGCTGCAACCAGTAGTAGTTTTAGAACACCATGCAACGCACCCGCTTATTTATCTCTCTTTGTCTAATGCAATCATATTTTGATCGTTTCCTTAGTCTATTTATCCCACTTGAGTTTAAAGAAACGTACGTAATTTTTGTAATATGACGGAACTGGCGTAAAATTTGGGACACGCCATAATTAACATGGCTAGAAAACCATTAGCAAAATGTTGTAACCCACACTAATGTAACTCGTTAATGTTTTACGTCGTTGGGCACAATCTGTTACGTGTTTCACATTTTACAACATACAGCACAGAACGGTAATTGTATGTATAATTTGTATGCATTAATAGTATTTTACACATCAATTATTGCAAAAGAATGTAGACCGCAACATGATCTCTAGAGAGGTACTTCAAGACAACCTGCTCCCCAAACATTCTATTGTAGTGTTCTGTGCCTGAAGCCTACCCTAAATACCTTCAGTTATAAAACTGCAATTTTACTCGAAAATAACAACAAATACTAAAAACATATTTAAGGGGGCTCCCATACAACAAACGTATTTTTTTACCGTTTTTATAGATAATGGTATGGATAATCGGAGATGACGATGCAACGGGGCCACGCCGTTTCGTCGCCTAAATAGTATTATTTGTTGTTTTTAGTTTCGTGACGCATTGGTTATTACTGTAATGACATGTAAATGTATTTGTCAATAAATAAATAAATAATGGTGCGCGAGTCCGACTCGCACTTTGCTGGTTTTTTTTTGATACTCTGAATTGACAAAAAAATCCATATAATTGAACCTGCTTACAAAACTTTCATTCAAATCGGTTGAGAAATGCGACCTGAATGAACTTCACGTACTTATTTACATTTTGGCAAAATTGTCACCTCCAATCCAATACTAATCAAGGTTAGGCAATACCAAATGTCAGCTTCCTATGTCAAACGGTCTTTCAGAAAACTGCCCGTGGCCGACAGAGATGACAGAGATACAGAGTGATCGTCTCAGTCTTTCATTGGACCAATTTTGATAAGGTTAGGTTAGGTTTAGGTCAGTGCTCGACACTGTACTAATATATGGCATGGGCACTATGTCAAAGTAATATGGGTTAAATTCGAAGTAAGAGGATTTTTCTTCATTCGATTTTAAGCCATGTCACTTTGAGATAAAGTGCCGGTGCCATATACTAACAGCGTCGAACACTCGGACGTTTACCTTACGTAGGTAGACACTCAAAAAGTGTTGTAGTGTGACGGCCGGGCTAGTGCTCTGTAAGCAAGATTTTAGCATTGTTCAAGGTTTGTTACAATGATTTACCTAAGTAGGTATATCAACAAACGATCCTCTTATTCCTTTAGCTTTATTATTGAAGTACACCGTTGGTGCACTTTTGCTAGACCGATACTCCAAGAGGATCCATTGTTGAGAACAGGGTTCGAATCGGGACCATCTAAATTCAATTATTTTTTGAAGTCTAATTTCAAATAATGCTCCTGCTTCTCAAGGATTCTTTAACATGAGACAGTTACAAAAACATTTTCAATTGTATAATTAAGTGACATCCTGTAATTGTTATAATAAATCAGCCTATATACGTCCCACTGCTGGGCACAGGGCTCCTCTCATGGACGAGAGGGAACGGGCAGTGCAGTAAGTAATTGTTATGATTCTCGGCAATTGAATATTTTCATATATGTGAAAGTAGGTACCCATCGGTAAATTTTAAGAATCATACAAAACGTCGAAACGTTTACCTATGCGCCAGATAAATCATTTCACGGAACTGAAAGTGACATTATCTGAATGACATATCACTGAGATGTTGGATGCGGATAAGAAAACTGAACAATTGTGCAACGCAGTGAGTAAAAATATTATCTCTGTAGAAAAACGCGTTGCTTTGAGTATTGTACCGATTGTACGTCAACGATGAGATATCGTTAGAAGAAAAAAAACATTAAATGGAACATAATACCTCCTCCTTTTTTCAAGTTGATTAATAGTACATTAGTACAGAGGCCGGGAAGTAAGGGGTTGAAGGCCGAGCGTAGCGAGGCCGGATAGTTATGGGGCTGGAAACCATTTTTCACGCCGAGGTATGTATAGTGCTTTTCTCAAATATGCAATGAAACAAATAAAAAACTCCTAGAAATCAAAATTTATTTTTCATGGCAGAACGCCGTGATGCTGCGCCACAAATTGTGGAATAGAAATTAAAAAAGACCATCTTGCAGGCCTAGGCCTCCAATTTTGTATGAAATGCCATTACGGATATCTCGTCTCGCTGCGCCCGAAACGTGACACTTCGAAGCCCATTTTGAAGAACGCAACGACAATATTTCATTACATGTTTGCGAAAATATAATTATGTAAGCACATAGAAGTGGATGACGGGCCGCGCACTTGGTTTGTACCGATTACACACATGCCTGAACTATCCGGTTGATTAAAACGATATTAGTTATGGACAAGAAACTGTTTACATTAATAAGTAAACTTAATCAATAATTGGTAAACATGATAGCCTTTTGTTTATCACCAGAAGCAGGAAGCGATTGTAGGTTGATTCATAAACACTTACTTACAGGTTGCAAATCCACTGGTCTCCAATTTTAATTATACAAGTACCCATTAGCCTCATAAAACAGCACTAATGTGAAGGAAACGTGATCGTTGACATCATATCCTACAAGTCGGTCCAGCTCAGTTCAGATCGGTTGAGAAACGCTACGATGATATTAGATGTAATAATGTTATATTATATCGCGATTGCTGTTTGGTCGAGTTGTCAAGGAAACTTCATATTACACGATTATAAACTTTAGTATAATTGGCATTAGAACAAGGTAACGTGATACTCGTGATATAAATAATTTTGCTAAATTAATTTTAAGGTTATACTGTAGTTTACGCATTGACAAAAACATAATAATACCAATGAGTGGAAAATGCGCGCCATAATTTTTCATCGTTTGGTCATTTGCCCTTGTTGTACAATAGGCGCATTATTAGTGGGCATACATTGGTTTATTCCGCGCGTGCATATTTATAAATGACCTACTTTATTTAAAATGTTATTATGTCGGTTTACATGAATTAAAGTCATATGTATATATAGGCGTGCTATTATTTTAATGTGTTTCGTTTTTTTTGTTATTTGACCTAAATGTTTCGAAAAATCCATACACCACTGACGTTTCTTTATATTAGGCACTGCAATGTGTTCTACACGATGTGTCATCTTAGCGGCAGGCCTATACTTTTGTATGTAAAGGGACTTCATTGATATGGGTCTAGATTCTAGATAAAGTCTGAACGAAAGTGGACTCGAATCGCGATATTAACTATGCCTAGGTGGAGAAATCAAGCGTAAAATGTAATATTGGCAGTCCTAGATTAAAGTAAGATAATGAACATTATGAAAGTGTCCAAAGGATCCGCCAGCACTTAAGGCATTGCAAATTATCGCGTGCTTTGAAACGCCGTTCTGACTAGATTAAGAAACAATAAGGTCGGATTTTCAGATATCTCTCTATCTTGACTATATGATTATTTTTCTGATTGATCGTTACATGATTTCCTAAAATTTCCTCGATAGAAAAAAAACTCCAAAGTTGGGTCTTTATTTTCCTTTTTTTACTTAGCCTACTCAAACAATAGGTACATTATTTTACGACACAATCAAGTTAATTCTATAGTATTTTATCTTATCTAAAATCTCACTTAATGAAATATAAATAAAACTTCACCAAGTTAGGTATTTATCGAAATTTATCCAAAAAAGCCATTCCCGAAGTGTTGCATCCCTTTTTCACGAGAAAAAGGGATGCAACACTCGTGCGCACGAGCGCAGAACGCATAAGCGTGTCTCTATATAGGGGGCGTGGTCGATTCGAATCGAGGCATCCCCTTAAAAAAATGTGCCAAAAGTTAACGTCAAGCCTCAAATGGGTGTTAGGTTTCTTTTTTTATAAATTTTATGGCTTGGCCTATAACAAGTTCTTGGCTTGACGTTGACTTTTGGGACACGTTGAATGTTAACCGAATATTTACTAATCAAATCAGTGGGTATTACGTACAAACTAACTACTGAATCACTTCAACTACTTAATAATAATTTTAGTTCCTAACTAAGCAATGTTTGTACTATGAGTACTTAGTCAATGATATTACGTATATTTAAGTAATTAAATAAATAAATACAACACGACTTTCAACATTATCTAGACAAAGTATCTAATAAGTGGCAAACCTTCCCAGTTGTTGTTAAATTTGCCTAATCAAAATCTGTTTTTAACGCTTGGTTGATTTAATAAAAACGTTTTTAAAAAAACACTTAACTCAATAATGCTGCTCGATGAAATCTTGATCGTTACGAACGGAATTTGCGATAAAGTATTTCACGGCCAAGTATCGAATAACCGTATTTTCTTTACAATTACGCACGAGATACGTCAGTCTGGTTATAGAGATTGTGGGTTGAAAATGCACTGCTCTCAGTATTATACTAACGTCCGATGCGCATTGCTTTTCAGTCAAAGTATTTTGAACTTTAATGGAACGGAATAGAACACAATCAAGAGGACGTTAAGCAAGCCGTTAAAGGGTAGTATAAGATGTTTACAGCCACTACGTATGCCTGCATTGCCTTCGATTACGGAAATCGTAAATGCCTAGATCTGAACCAACAGCTGACTTACAATGAACTAATTTACTTTCTCTCACCACCTCTAAATCAACTTTACCGATTAAGTATTAAGGTTTAAAGTGGATGGGCGGGAGTATGCAGATAGTCTGACTGCACCTGTCTTTGAAAGTAGGAGTGATCGAGCATCTTTCGAAACTGGCACTTAATGGTATTATCTATCGGAGTAATGGAGTTATGTTCTAAATGTCATTTTACTTTACGTTTCTATTGGATTTGTTATCCCCGGCAGGGCTGAACAAAATACATGTTTTGCTTTAATTAAAATACAAATTACAAAAAACTGGCCCGCCTGTAATTAAAAGATAGGTAGCGCAGATGCCACAAGAGGATCCCTCGACGTATGCATTTTTACTTCGCTATTATTTAGTTTAGTTTTATTTTGCGGTTTAAGTTCTATCATATTGGTATGACAAATGAATGTACTTTTTTAATAGCATAGTTTAAGCAATTTTTTTGAATAAGTACTATAAGTAATTTGAATATAGAAACTATAAGAGTTAATTCTACCAAGACAGTTAGTTATTAAGTAAAATACAAAATATTAAATATTTTTATGTTGTGTATTTGAAATATGAAATACAAAATACTGTATTTTAAGCATTTTTATTTAAAATACAAAATACAGCAAGGGGCCCGTTTTAGCAAGGTCTGTAACCTGGTCTGTAAATACGTTCCATTGTACCGATTATAAATACGATTATAAAATTCAATAAAAAGTGTTTTAGTGGAAATGTATTTTAAAACTTAAAGTATTTGAAATACAAAATACATGTGAGTGCGGTATTTGAAACCAAATACCAAATGCTTCTCCAACCTGTAGTTAAAATACAAAATACGTATTTGTATTTCAAATACATGTAATTGAAATACTGCCCAACCCTGAATTCCCCGGTTTAAATGTTGCAAGTGGCATTAACTTGGTTCGTCATACTTGATTTCAAAGTGGGCTCGGCTGTGAATCTTGGTGATATAAGCCTACGTTCCTATTCCAAACTAGTGATTTTATTTTAAACCTGGATCGTTCGACAAGAAAATCAAACAGACCACTAACCAAATCAATCGTTAAATATTTAAAATTATAGATACCCAAATGAGTTCTACATTTATCACTCCCCAATCTAACCGCAGTTTCTATATTTAAATAATGCAGGCACCTGCATGCAAATTGTACTTAAATGTAATTTCACTCAAAGAGGTAAAGAATGTTGTCTCGGTTATTAAAGGCAATTAGTGCAACAATTTAATTAATTAAAATTCCAGGTTTATAATTATTTATAGCTATTTTAACTTATTCCGTTTATAGAATTTATATAGGGCCAGTACGAAATGGTATTTGACAACAGTAAAATTAAATTTACCATTTTTATTTCATGGTTTTTACGATAATACTCGGAAAACATCAAGCTGCAATAATTATTTTTGATATTTTATAAACATACAAAAATACGCGGCGGATTAACTATAACATAAAAAAACCGGACAAGTGCGAGTTGGACTCGCCCACCGAGGGTTCTGTATTTAATTACAAATGTATAGTTTTCAGATTTTTTCCTATAATATAAGACGATATTACTTACCATATTTCATACTTCTACGTCACCGGAAAGTACCCTACACATTTTGATTTCCTTGAGAGTTTCGGAATACACGTTTTTTACGTTAACTTAGAAGTTTGTTTTTTTTCACAGCTTCAAAGGACTGTGGACCTGAGTATATGGTTTTCATTTTTAATTCGATACCTCCACGTGTTCGCGAGATAAAGAGTATTGACAGTACGACAAACGGACAACAAAGTGATCCTATAACGGTTCTATTTCTTATTTCCTTTTGAGGTACGGAACCCTAAAAAATATGACGTGTCTAGTCTGTATTTCCCAAAATCAGTTTCATAAAAGATACTGATTTGACTATCAGTCAAATACCGTATAAGCACCATCAGTTTTAGGGTTCCGTACCAAAATTTGTCCAACGGGAACAATGCGATCACTCGGTGTCTGTGCGGCTCACAGCCATTTTTTTATTCGTGCTTTCACTTTTCAATATTTACCTGGCGTATGTGACTATATATATACGAGTAATTATGTTCAATTATTTAATGCTGTCGACGCTTGTCAGCTTATCAATTGTTTAAACAATACAACTTATTTAGCTGTGTGACCTTTGTTCTGGGAGTGATAGTAGCGAAATTCGTGTCAGTAGTTACACAAGCCGAGTCGCCACTTATCTCAGAAGACAAAGGTAAAGTGCAAATGAGATGCAAACGTAGTTATGTCTTTAGTGTCGGGGCAACTGAAGTTGTTTGTCTGCCTACAACTTTTATATCACATTTATATGAAGGCTGAAGGTAAGAAGTGCTGTGAAGACCTTATTATATGCAATTTTCGGAAATTTACACACAAGAAAGGAGAAAAAAAAATAGGACACATGTAACGCCACAACGATTGGATGAAAACAATAATACAGGGAAAAATAGAAGGGAAAAGGAAAAGGGGAAGGCTGAGGACTTACATGGAGCAATAGGAGCAAAAAAAAAAAAAAAAACGCTTCAGTTCTTCTTCAGTTATTTGTTGTCGACAAGAGTTTTTTTTTAAATACTGACTCGCGAGTTTAACTGCTTACTAAGTAGTTAGTGTAGCTATAACTATAGTTGTCTTGACTCGTTAAGCAAAAGTAGATGATCATTTCAGTACGTTGTCGCTTTCCCTACGTTAAATGCGACAAAGTACTAAAATGATCATCTATATTTGCTGGTGACTGTACTCAATCGTTACCATACTTATTATTTATTAAAGTTCAATGCCTTGGAATAACCAGTCAAAGTTCAGGGTAGTCTGAGACAGGATACTACTTTTTTCCATAAATACATGAGTGTGATCGAAAGATCACATAAAGGGTGATTGCCCTGTAAGGCTGGTTTTAGTGTCACGCTGACCATGCGCCGTCAGGCCAATACATATGTATGACTAAGTCTCTGCCCGCGACTCCATCCGCGTAGACCTCGTTTATATCTATCGTAGCTCCATACAAACTTTCACCCCCCCCCCCCTC
This sequence comes from Epinotia bilunana, assembly GCA_947049275.1. NCBI lineage: Eukaryota > Metazoa > Arthropoda > Insecta > Lepidoptera > Tortricidae > Epinotia > Epinotia bilunana. The sequence goes on from OX346257.1 coordinate 18,493,848, forward strand.
CATTTCATCCCCTTAGGGAATGGTTTCCGGGATTAAAACTATTCTATGCCCTTTCCCGGGATTCAAACTATCTCCATGCCAAATCTCAGGGTCAGTGGTTTAAGCGTGAAGAAGTAGCAGACATACAGACAAACTTGGCAAACAAGCTTACTGCACCTGATGGTAAGTGGTCACCGTAGCGTAGCTTATGGACGCTTGCAACTCCAGGCGTGTTACAAGCGCGGCCTGCGCCGACGGTCAGCGTAAAATTAAAACCAGCCTAACAGTGTAAAGGTTCCCTTGCTGATAAGCTCTATCTATAGCCTTATGGCCCGGCCACGAGCGGCGGCGGCGGCGGTAGCGGTTCGCCATATACATGCCTCTGCCATCTCCGCTCGAAAATGGATGGACGGATGTGGTCTTACGCTCGATTTCTGATGGTTTTTTAAGCGTTTAATGGCACACTGATTATTAGTGTTGGATTTAGATGGGCCTATGAGTCATCATCATCATATCAGCCGAAAGACGTCCACATCTGGACATAGGCCTCCTCCAAAGAATGCCAAAGTGACCGGTCCTGCGCCACCCGGACCAGGCGGAATCCCGCGACCCAGGTAATCAGTCCACCTTGTGGGTTGCCTACTCACTCTACGTCTTCCGATCCGATACGTGGTCGCCACTCGATAACCGTTTCGCCCCAACGGCCATCGGTTCGGCGTGCAATGTGCCTATGAGTATTTAGGCAAAATATTATTTGAGGTTTAAGAATCGACAAATTCCGATTTCCAACAAACTGCGCGTTAATTACGCTATACTATCGCAACTTCAAGAACAGTAAGTAAGGTCCTTAAGCAAGTCTTTCACAAACTGTAAAAAGCCATTTAAAATATATACGAGAATCACGATTATCTTTATCGTGACTAACAATTGGTTCTAGTGTTGAAATGTCATGTTACAATAAACCAAGTGCAATAAATCGGTATTTGTCTGAAGCAGATTTGAACATGTTTAGAAGAATCATTTGATAAGTCTGAAGTCAATGACGTGGGGTGAAAGATATTCTTTGAATACACATTCAGCTGAAAGAGAAGGTTAATCTTTTTAGCACAAGCCTTACTTTTCCGATAATAAAGTCGTGTTCAGATCATTTTCGTGAAAGCTTTTCAGTATTTCATTAGAATTTTGAGAAGTTAAATCTGCTGTACTGTTTACGAATTCTTATCGCTATTGGCATAAAAAATCTTGCCTATTTTCGCTTCGCACAACGACAGCGCATTATTACCAACGAACAAGTTCCAAAGCACCACAACAGTTATGAAGAAACCCGAACCGCGTCTTAAACGGTTCTGAACGCCCGGACCTAGATGCTTACATAAACGTCAATTGTGACAGCGAATTATGTTTCCAGCGCACTTGACCCTGCCACTTAGTTATTATTAACCCGTTGTACGAATCAAATTGACGTAGGCGGAGCAAATTCGGAATCATGATTAGATTTGAACCAATTAACGTGCGACCGCGATTGTTTAAACATGTGTGAACACTTACTTAGTTAGGTACACTAGCCTTCTCTGGTGGTCAATCTAGCACTTAAATTTCGCATTCCATTCTTACACACACTCGTTCCTATAGGCGCATGGAAGCGTGCACGTGAAGCATATTGATATCAATTATCAAATGGGATGCGATAAGTAACAGTTAGATTGGCCCATTGTGTTGCACATACAGGTTGCGATTCGAATTTACTTACAGCGGAGGCATCGGATTCGATTCGCACAGTGCATCAACAGAATCATGGCTCTGGTAACCTGGTGGTAGCAACTTGGCAAGATAATCTTTCAAAATGAACCTACTTAATATTTTCGCTACAGTATGGATTAGACAAGATAAGAAATCGGAGCGATCACCGATCTGTTCAACTGTAAGTATGTATGTCATGATATACTTTCCTACCGCATAAGAAGGAACATTACGACGAAACCATCAATTTTTTTAAAGTCTATTACAAATTGCTGGAATCAAAACATCGTGTAACCTGTAACAAAATGATTTACGGACTGCTTATGTGAACGCGTTTTATCAGGTGAATATAATAAATAAATATTAGGGGACAATCTTACACAAATTGAGATAGCTCTCATAGTGGGCTCAATACGGTAAAAATAGATATTTTTAGTTCTACTTTTCAATGGCAGTAAGGACTAATAAGCCATTAAAGAGTCCCACATTCTGGCTCCATCATCAGATCGACTTGGTGAAAACAAATTATAATATTGTAAATACCTACTTGCAAATTCAAATCGATATCACTAAATGGAGTTCGGCTTGTGAAATTACTACAGGTGAAGTTAATATAATGCTCGGTAACTTGAAAAATAAATTATTCTTGTAGCAGCGATGTTCACGCACTGTGAAATACTCGCTTAAGTAATTTTCTGTCGGATGCGTAAGGAAAGAGAAATCAAAACTGGTATTCTACTACAAACCAGATTCAACATGTTGTTTGTAAGTAAGTACCTAATTACTAAATATTTATTTCCTGTGTAGGTGTTAAGAATATAGAAAATGGATATATAAACATAAATTTCGTAAGTATGCAGGAAATGTTATGTAAGTAAGTATTAAAGTAAGATTTTACAAATGACCATTTATAATGTTTAGCATTTCTTATACATATTATTCACAAAATAATAATCTGAGAACTACAAACAGATTTCAATTCAGGCTTAGAGTAAACATGTTGTTCGATACAAATAGGGAACTATTGCACATTTATCATAGCACTATGCCGTTGTCTTCGTCGAGGAATAACACGCGTAAACGAACTAAACAATTGAAAGACAACACTAAAAGATAACAGCTACATTCTTGACGCAAGCTACAAAATACCGTATTGTGTCACTTTTCGTGCGGCTAATAATTATAGTAATGAACAATATAAACATTCCGCCGCTACTGACCGTGTCCCTACGAGTTCACAAGTCAATAAACTTGGAACTGTAATTCTTAGAGTGACATGACGAGTGCTCTCAAACGGTATATTAGAGGACAGGCAGGAAGTAGGTTATCTATCTATACTATACTAATATTAGGCATAAAGAGGAAGTGTCTGTAAGACTGTAGCTTTGCAAGTTTATAAGATTCACTGTATAAGGCGTAATTTCCAGAACTACTCATCAGATTTCAAAAATTATTTCACTTGCTTTTATGGATTGGACTTTCCAGATGGCCATTAGGCTATGTTTTATCCTGTGGGTTTGCCTGCGTTCTCTGCAATACATGGGCGAAGCCGCGCGGGCAGCTGGTAATTTATAAAATAACAAATTAACGATAGAAAAATGTATTTGAATAGCTGTCGAACTAAGAGGCTACGAGGCTGAAGACTAGTAATTGATGTTACACGATTAAGTAAAGTTCACTCTAAATAAAAGGGAATGGCCAATTCCTACAATCGGTATGGCAGATCTTTTAAACGAATTATTGGTATAATTATTATACAAAGGAAACCAAACACGACTGCAGTTAAAGAAAGGAAAAAATTAGAGTTTGTTCCAGGAAATGGTCTAAAAAAAGTTCAAAATTATGCCTGTATTTGGTAAGTACCTACTACAAATTAAAAAAAACAGTAAAAATAAATTTTATGAAAAGTTGATAAATTATGCCAAAACGTATCAAATTCAAAGACAATAAAGAAAAATGACATCATCATCAGCTTATATACGTCCCACTGTTGGGCAGAGGCCTCCTCTCATGCGTTAGAGGGAACGGGCAGTAGTCCCCACGCCGGCCCAGTGCGGGTTAATGACTTCACATACACCTTTTGAATTGTATCAGATGTATGCAAGTTTCCTCACGATGCTCACCTTCACCGAAAAGCTACAGTACACATGATATTCCGTACATAAATTCCGAAAATCTCATTGGTACGAGCTGGGATTCGAGCCTGCGACCGCTGGCTTTACCTAGTGGTTACCGTAGCTTTGTAAAGAAGAATATACAAGGGTAAAGATCCTATAAAAAGTAGCGCAATATCATGCACAACTTCTATATGAACCCCAAAATAATTAAACAACGTGGAACCAGCATAAACAGTTCAAAAAACTGTAACAGCAGGTCGGTCATGTAACGCATTGTACGCACGTTACGTAGATCTAAATGTCAAATTGTATACTTATGGAGAACTTGCATTCAGATCTATCTAACGTGCGTACATGCGTTACGTGCTCGACATGGAGAACTACGGATAACTAACTGAAAAAAACTGCTTTTTTTATACATAAGGTAGCCAGTCTATCTAACCCAGAGCATATTTTAAATCGATTGATACCGCATTTATTACACTTGGTTCAGTATCGTAATCGTTTCAGTGGAACACACGTAAATACAAACATAGACTGCTAAAATCTGGTAGCTCGTCACCTGCTTTGGACTTGTCAGTTATATCACAAACAATTATCTTATGGCAAATGTATTGTCACGTCTGATCTGAAGTGAGGCTATTTGATCATTAACTATCTAATACATAAGTAGGTCATGGGACAGCAATCGGCTTGAAAAGAATCGTGCCTAATTGGTTACATTTCAAAGGACATTGACATATGAGTGGTTATGCAAAACGATTGTTTTCGAGAGAAGGGTGCAAAGTTGTATTTTACCCGCGAGTGTGAAATTGAAACACTAGCAAGCGAAAGGATTCTAAGCGAAAGGATAATAGAATCCTGAGCGTAGCGAGTGTTTCAACACACGAGAAGTAAAATACATTTGCACCATAACTTTTCACCTCACTGTAGCGAGGAAAGTGCAACATGCAAAACAATTTTATTTAATTTTAATAATAATATTTTTGTTTTTTTAACAGTAATAATAACGTTAAGAGTCCGCAGTAAGCTCGGCCGAATTTCACCTTCCCATACAAACGCAGTTACGCTCTCATTTTAAAACTACGTGTTGGAATGTGACGAAACTTTGCATGTACAATGACATGAGGTATGTCTATGTCTGTAATTAGTTTATATGGTTCCAGTTTATAAAACTAACAAAATACAGCGAAAACAAGTTTTGTATGAAAAATTAAATTCGCTGTTTTTTTTACTATGGTATCTGAAGCTACATAAACTAATTACAGACCTGGATATACCTCATGTTATTGTACCTATATGCAAAGTTTTGTTACAATCCAACACGTAGTTTTAAAATGAGAGCGTAGTTTGTATGGAGAATCGAGCTTACTGTGGACTCTTAAGTAATATCAAGAATATATAGTTTAATAGAATTTTGGTCAAGTGCGAGTCCGTTTTTAGTTTTCCCATACATTTTGAGATCCAAGCGCCTGACGAAGGCAACAAGCAATTTTTTAAAAGTTCTTCAATATTTATTTTATTCTGTTTTTTAGTATTTGTTGTTATAGCGGCAACCGAAATATATCATCTGTGAATTTTTTGTATTATGAGCGTTGTACGTTTTGGTATCTGTCAAAAGCTACTCAATCACGCTCCAAGGTCAAATTACCTTCTCCACTAGTGGATAAAATGCGTTTTTGCCCACTGGTTTTAAAGGATAAAAGACGGCTTTCCGAGGCAGCGAGGGGGAAAATGTATTGCTTCGTGCGGTAAGGATGGAACAAAATTCCATTTTTATATCGAGTGCTGTATCGTGTATGGGTGTCATAAGAAATAAAGTTACAAATTACGTATAAATAACCATTCATGTTCTCTGCTTCACGCATAGTTGTTGCGGAAACATCGATGCATAAATTAGGAAGCAAATTGGATCATGTACCATTTAGTTTTGCTTAGATTCTAATTCTAACAAGGTTACTCTTAAGTATGAATGAAATATATTAGATATAATATGTTTTTATTGTATTATATTTAAGTCGAGTTTAGATATAAATTTTGGCTGTCTACGGAATTACACAGATACCAAAACATAGTCATACATTAATTCCATGAGAACCATAGAACAGCCTTCTTCAATGGTCATTGGACCGAATTGGCGCAGAGATAGTTAGAAACCTGACTAGAAATCCGAATGAAAATTCCTTTGCACCGCTGGCACCATAATGGACCTATTTACATGTCAATTTATTCTCTATAACTCACATACTTAGTGTGGCACTAGATGTTACTGTTCAAGTGTTCGACAGAACCACTAGGTGGACAACCCGTCAACTTTGGTTGATGAATTTTTTGGTTCGGGGATTATTTCCTTAGAAAACTTCTATGGTATTTACAAAAAATTAGGCAGATTCCCAGAATTTTCATGAGAACTTGAGGTATGTTTCTATTTAGATAGTTTCCTTATCGAAACATTTTTAATGTTGTTAGGAAATTGAAAAATGACCGTTCCACATAGAAAGTTTCTTCCACCTTAGTTTAGGGTTACCACATGTTAAATGTTTATCACAATGAATCCTACCATCATACATTGTGCGACGTATGATAGTAGGATTCATTGTGATAAACATTGAACACGTGGTAACCCTAAACTAAGAATGGTGCCATCTGAACAGGTTGATAGCTGGCTGCGGACACTCACGTGCATTCCTACACTGCGCTTGGATAGAGTCTCCGAGGTGCGATTGTGGGCCGCGGTGCAAGACATTGAGCACATCGTCAAGAACCGCCCGCTCAGTAAATACGACGGTAATCCAGCAGACTTGTTCACCCTCGACAGTGACGTAATCCTATGGATGCAAAATCTGAAAAATGTATTATAGTATACAACTGATTTAATGCCATACGAATAAATAAATAAATTACCATGCCACAGTGAATTGAAAATATTGATGCCTGATCGGTATCGGTGAAAACACGCAAGTGTGACCGTTAGTAGTGCAAAACGGGCCTGCAAATGATCAATAAAGTGTATTTTGTATTTGTGGTCAAAGCTTGTATACCTACCTCGTTTCTCATGATCTGCACTTTGCGGTATGCCAAATCATTCTTGCTCGGTACCGCTAAAGATGTAATCGTACTCTTACTAAAGTAAATACTCTGTGGTTATAGTTTGTGGTAAACTACACATGTATTCATGTAGAGTTAAATATGAGGTATAAAATATATACGCATTCCAATTTGAATTTAATTGTTCTCGCGTTCGCTTTTGAGGACGTTGAGATGACGTGTCAAAACAAGAAATCAAAATGTACCTAATAATTAACGTACGTCTCAAATTGACCTCCTAGTCATACAAACATAGCTCAATTCTACACACACCCTATTTGGTGGTGGACGCGAGGTTTTCCCAATGGGGATTTTCCTAAGGCTACACCGGGGAACTATAGGGACATTGTATCAATACCATTATGCACTTATCTATATATTTAATACAATGAAATCCCTAATAAAAAAACCAGGCTCTCCAAAATTGTGTCTTGTTGACCCTCAAATCACTCATTAAACTTGCCAAAATTTTAAAATTGTACATTGCCCAACGTTTCAGTTAGTTACAAACGGGTTTAGACAACCTTAAACACGACGGCGGCATTTGAACCAAAATACACGCCTTTGACATTTCGTAATGCGATGTGATCAATGTGATAGTATCAAATTCGCGACGATTACGATCTTTGTTTGGATAACGAAGCGATAGACACTGCCTGTGCAGCTGTGGTGTTAAAAAACATGATGAGGTTGCGTTTGAGTAATTTTTAGCTTTCATTTTTAGGGTTCCGTAGTTAACAAGGAACCCGTATAGTTTCGCCATGTCCGCCGTTAGTCTGTGCGTGTTCAGCTTAGCTCAGTTAGGTACCCTTACATGTAGAAAACTGTAATCTGGCATGGGTAGGTATATTATACCTATCACGCCGACAAAACAGTCGAGTAAAATCCAAAAATTTTTTTTTATGGTACCTTCCCTACATGTAAAGTGGTGATGTCAATTCTTTTCACCATTTAGTTGGCGCGCTTTTGTCGATGTACGTAAGACAGTCAGGCAACTACGGAACCCTACACTGCGTGTGGCCCGACACGAACATGGCTGATTTTTTTATACCACTGCGATGTCTCAATTCTACAAGCATATTGCCTCTGTGGTGGCAAGCAGACAGTGTCAGCCTGAGGGTCGCAGGTTGGAGGAGGAAGGAATCAGCGGATACCATACAGCATACGGAATTTATTATTAAAAGATAAGGCGTAATAGGTAGGTATTGTGCCTTGGTAGGAGTAAAATGAAGAACTGGACAACTTGGATCACAAAACACACAGCACAATGAACTAAATACATCTGGAACTGTAGCTTCAAATTATTTAATAATCATTGTCTGTTTTAAAATTGATTGTACATAGCAGGTGAAGTCTATCGATCCGGGTTTTGGATCGAACTGTACCGTAACAAAAAAGCTGTGCACTGTCTTGTGGAATTCGAATTTGGATTTCAGAAACTGAATAGTAATTTGCCAGAAAAGTAGCCAAAAAGTTTGTGTGTAACGTTCCGTTACTCACATCGTTACAGACACCATAGCTAATGGTTGCTTGTGACTCCAGCGCTTTGCCGAACTTTTATTGATTTGAGGTTACGTTGTGTGCTAGAGATAAATGTAGTTCCCACACTCAACACAGTAATTCCTTAGGAGCCGTCCTTGCCAGGAACACAAAACCGCATACCTATAAAGCTGGCACTGAGTGTGTTTATTGATCGGCCCACAATCGACCTATGGTCTAATTCATCATCATCATCATCATATCAGCCGAAAGACGTCCACTGCTGGACATAGGCCTCCCCCAGAGAGTGCCAAAGTGACCGGTCCTGCGCCACCCGCATCCAGCGGACTTCAGCAACCTTTACCAGGTCATCAGTCCACCTTGCGGCGGGCCTACCCAAGCCGCGCCTTCCGGTTCGTGGTCGCCACTCGAGAACCTTTCCGCGCCATGGTCTAATTAGTGGAGATTATACCGCAAAGCCGTGTTAGAATAAGAATGATACAATTAGCTCCCAAAACTTTTCGGCAGTGTGTCACGGACATTAATGTGATATTGCGACATGCACCATTTGTGTTAATGACCCCGTATATAGGTACTAATATCTTGGGTAAATAGCAAGGTTCTATGTCGTAACTTCTAACATGCAGATCAATGTCAGGTGCAGTTTAGGAAAGTGAAATTACTGATAACACAACACTCGGCATGCGTCACACACGTCAAATACTTTCATCCTCTTTCATCCATCGGGTCCACTGGGTGGAGGGCTGTACGGCGTTTCGCACACAATGACGTTTCATATATACGTTCCGCTTTACGTTACGTAGTAACAACATAATTTCATCGATAGCACACCGTTATACAAATTTCAGTTTTACAACATCTCGCTAACATAACGAAAGAAATAATCCCATTGCAAAATATTAACTGTTTTGTAAAAACTCTACCTGTATTATTTTATTATCATATCATATTATTATTTCCAAAAATTGATTTTCATTTCTGGAAACAAACGTACGAGTAGGAACTAAAATTGTTATCATTTTGGATGTTCAGTTATGTGGTACGTTAACAACCCTATCTCACTCTATGATTGTATAATGCAAAAAATGACAGCTAAGGTCGTCACTTAGGCAGTGTACCTTTTGTACCTTTAGGTACTATTATTCTGTGCAAAAATTAAGTCATAAACATGGTATCAATATCCTAAACAATGATATATTCAATTTTATCAACGTAACATCCAAATAAAAAATCCGATAAATAATTGCGACTTGATCAAATATAAGTTCATGTGTGTAACCCACACGTGATTATGGAATTACAAACGTATGAAAAATTACGCAATAAACATAGACAGAATAAACGTGTAGGATACATTTATCTTATTCGATATCTCGTGTCATTTGTATTTGTCAAGCAGGTTTTAGTTGCGCACTAAGTATCGCGTGTTCTGAAGAAGATGCCATGCCAAATCTTGCATATATTAATGTACAAACACGAATGAGCATGAAGTTGTAACAAAAAAAAATCAGTAAATAATCATTTTAATCGTATAGGTATAAATAAATGACTTTTATAATTACTGACAAAATAGTTTGGTCCCTAGGGAGTTAGGGGGAAGGCGTACTTTACTATAAGAATTCCATATATTTAGAATATTGGGAAAATTTGTGCTGTATCTTGATACTTACTACTTGTAGCCATATGGTTGGTTATGCTAACCTTTTCTGTGAACCTATATGCCCGTATCGCGTGATAGTCAAAATGAATAAATAATCCTTCGTTTTCTAAAGCTGTTTGACATTTGCCGTATCTTGTCTTACTGATGCGATAAACGCCATCGCGAATCACGACACAGTGTGCCTTTTGTAACAATCTATTTCGTAGGAGTATAGGTAGTATCGTTTCATTAGGACGGCAGTTTTCAATATTATCTGTAAAAACCACTGTTCCTAATTGAATAAAAAACATCTCGCGGTTACTCAACCGGATCATTTTAGTAAATTAGTAGCGGTGCTATAGAATTTGCACGCAATTGTGGTTCTTGATATAATTTACTTTAATTTTCTTAGCGTCTGATTTTGTAATAGTATTTCTTCTTAGGTAGGTAATCTTTTTGTGCAATGTTTGCTTACACTCAAATACTTAATAAAAATAAACATGTAAAAATGATCAGGCAAGGAAATGTAGGTTTACCAAAATAATTCCAACTTCCACGTCAAAATTCAACAATTGCACAACAAAACTGAATTTTAATGAACGATTCGTATTTAAGCTGTACAAAACAGTGTCTTTAGGTTGTTAGGTTTCCTTTGATGTGCCTTTAAGTACTAGCTGTTATAAATTAGGTATTCTCACTTAATTTTTAATAATCTTAGTAGGTTTCTCCACTTTTCCTTCCCCTCATGTCCCTGATTTTCCCATCTGGTCATTCAAACTATTAGCTTTTGAATTCTCTGTTTGGCTAGATGCCTGTACCGTATTTGTATTTCTTACTTTCATATATCGATATATTTCTTTCATTGAGGAAAACCGCAACTAGTAATATAACTTTTGTCGTCGCGGTTCTATGTGTTAGTTTACTGTAATGTCATTATTAGTTCTAATGGTCATCTTAAGGTAAATGTTCCAATGCTTGGTACCATAAGTCCAATTATCGATACTCCGCTTGTCACTTTTATTGCTGCTTAATTAAGATTTAAGATGACAACTGCAATGGAAGCGTCGAGCACGGGTACATTTACCTCACCTATTGTAAATTTTAAGTAGGTATACGAATCTATTGTAACGTTAATGCATTCATAACCCGGTTATATAATATCAGCTACTGTGGCATTACATAAATATCTTTAGATATAGTAAGGTACGAAAGGCGAGACGTGTAACACAGATAATAATTTACGTAATTCATTGAATGGGTGTGATTGGCAACTGGTATTTTCATTCAAGTTATTCTTACAGTGAGTATCGATAAGAATAAAACATTTGGGTCATACACAGTGTTTAAAACAAAATTGATCTTTCGTATGGTCAAAAGTTAAGAGCTTACGTGCATATAAGTAACGTTTTTATCGCATATTTGTATTATAGGCAACCGTACTGTCTTTTCCGAGATCTCACGGTTCTAAATACTGATTTGCCATACAATAAGTATATAAATTATATAAGAGGAGACGCCGTTTATGCGGATTAAGAGTCCAACCAAAAATTAGCTTAGCTTTGACAATGCCCACGCGTATCCGTCCGTGTGCAGTACCCAGATTAATAAAAAAACAAAACACATGTATTTACAAAATATGTTGTGGATGGCCGACGACATAAAAATACCGCAAGTCATTCCTGGCTGAGACTTCCACGGCGGGCCGAGATCAGTGCCATACTAATCTAGAGGCTTATGCTTATAGCTATGATTATGATATGATATTGGCGATGTTGTGGATTATAAAATAATGTTTCACTAAATGACGCCATCACCACACTTAGAGCCACTTGGTTAGTAACCCGTTATCTTGACCAGACTAGCCCTTAGCATTATTTATAGGTACCAGTATTACAATCATGTTTATAGCTTGAATTTGCTATTGCTGTTTAGCATATTCTGAATATACTCGCCCTCCACACACTTCCAAGACGTAATATATTACATGTATTTATATACTTCTTTTTGCACAAAAGTTCGTATACTCGACGGTTGATATTACACTTGTACAAAATCTTATAGCAAATATTTTACCCCAGACGTAGCATCAATTCTCATTATCCCATAGAAACTTCCACTTTTCACCTTTTCACCCCATTTAAGGGATGATTTTTTGAATAAAAAGTATCGTATGTCCTTCCCAGAGTCTCAACTCTCAACCAATATTTCATCTAAATCAGCGGTTTATGCCTGAAAAGGTAATAGAGTGAATGACAGATAGTTACTTTCGAATTAATAAGATTAGTATGGATTGGATACTACGTACCTATTCACGAACTCCCATTAACTAAAATGACATCAACAGGGATTGATCAGGGACTTACGTTTCGCAATCTAATTTGATACATAGTATTTACATATACTAGTGTTTATTAATGTAAAAGAGTAGTCAGATGCGTATAAGAGACCCATGTTTAGTATTATACATGTGCTTTATTATGTTAAACTAAGTGGTAGTGGACAGTGGACACATATGAAGGACACATTTCAGACATATTTCCTAGTTGTATTGTGACGCTGTTTTGTTTTTTTTTTGTTTTACATAGGTAAGTACTTACATTTATTTGCCAACGTCGTGATAAAAAAAATTGAATTATGTTCCAATTTCATTTTGTCGCGCTCACACAAACACAGCTACTCGGTAATAAAAGATGGGGCGATATAAGGACACCTACCTGTCAATCACGGACGGCGTCAAATATATGAAAACCCAGCTTGGCATATATTTAATTTTGTAGACGTAGACGGTAGTATTTTTTTGCGTTTTATACCTAAATTACTGTAAAATAATAACAGAGAGACGCGGAGCAAGTTCATTGAAAAATGTTTGAATTGATTCCATTTTGGAGGAGGAATCAGACAAGAACTGGATCTTTCGTTGCAAAATACGTTGCCTTTTTTTGTATGGACGGGGCGAGCCGATTACTGTCCTCTTTAATATTATAAAGATCAATAAGTATAATATCAAGTGGTTGTTATATGACAAAGGCATTGTTCATTGTATCTACAGTACGTCGTTTAGGACATCCCGGTACATTGTTTGATAAAGAATAAAGTATTTTGTGTTACGACATTGATTTTACTAACAAATCGATTGTGTAGAAAGCCGCATTGAACAGGTTTGATCGCATGTGACATACAGACCTACTAACTTTTTTGCTAGCATGTAATTTATTGGTTTGTTAAATTTTGAAACTTCATTCATAGGTGTTTTGCAATTGTAATAAAATGGATTTCATCAGTTATTTGTTCAATATTCTCTAGCTAGTTTTTGGTATTCATAAATAATGAAAAAGTTGTCGTTTGAGAGACAGCTTTTATAGGGTTTAGTGGGGTCAGGAGGTCTATATTTATCCGTTGCATCTGATTCCTAGATTAGGTTTCAATGTGTTTCGCGCGCTCGCTCGCACGTTTTGCGCATTCGATTCTACTCGAGCCAAGCTATCGTGTCACAACTCAAAACCATCACGAAACATTAAAATTGTCATGTAATGTTATGAGATGAACATATGCTCAGAGTGTAACAGGATGGGGTTAATTTGCAATAAAGTATAGATTTTTTTAACTACTTAAAACATGATGTCAAACGTGTCTTTGAAAAATCTGATCATAGTACATAGCTATAACTATATAAAGAGATAAGAGATAAAATATTTATTTTGCAAGTGGGCCGCAATGGCACTTTTACAGGTCTGACTCTACTAGCGTTTCCAAATATAAGACCATTGTCAAGAGGAAACGCCGGAACAAACTTAACAGTAAGCAATTTTTAACAAAATAATCTTAGTCACCAGCGTAGTTCCGCAGAAGAACCAGTCAAATACCTTAAAATTAAACAAAAGTCAAACAACACGACATATTAGGGCTATTTTGATTCCGGTCTGGGCCATGCATTTCTGTCAGTCATATAGTCTTCAACTCTATAATAAGCTTTTGACATCAATGTCTTTTTTAAGAGCTGGGAGGGGTAATGTTAAAACGTCGTCAGGTAACTTGTTGAAGAAATGGATACATTGACCCAAAAATGACCTCTGTACTCTATGGATACGAAACTTTTTAATTGCAATTTTATTTTTGTTCCTAGTATTGAGCTTATGAATATCCGAATTTTTTGTAAAAGAATCGATGTTTTTAATTACATAAATAATATTCTCATATACCTATATATATAGAGATGCTACAGTCATAATATTAATTTCCTTAAAACGGTCTCTTAAGGATTCTCGTGAACTCAATAAATATATTGAGCGAATAGCCCTTTTTTGTAATACAAAGACAGTCTGTATATCAGCTGCTTTACCCCAAACCAGAATCCCATATGTCATCACACTGTGAAAATAACTATAATATATATACTGGACATAGCAAAGAGGAAGAAGAAATCGCGAGCCGGATCTCGTTATTGCACATTTTTGTATGAAAGGTGCGACCCCTTTACTATCTCCTTAAACTATCTCTTAATACGTTGCGTAAGATATTGACATATTCGATAGCAGAGAAATTTGCCTGCGAAATCGTGTTAATGTGAACAGGATGCACGGGAAGGAAGAAACGCGAGCTGGCATTTATGTAAGCGGGTCATTTATTTATTGGTAAGCGAAATTAAACTTTGTGTTCGGTTAATTAGATTTTAATTTATGCTGGCACTGATTAATGTTGAGAAAAGTAGAGATTTGTTCTTAAGTGTTGCAATGTTGCTAAGTTACAAGTAGGTAGGTATCATTGGCTGTAATTCCTTGCAGTACAATACATTTGTCTCTTTTTCTACGACGCATACGTCCTTCTGCGAGTACACGGGTGCCAAAACAATTTCAATGTGATACATGCATAGTGCGTTCCGAAATTTCGCCCCTGAAAAGCTTCATGAAATAGGTGCGCGAGTTTGGTCGAACGGTTAATATCTGCTACTAAACTAAGTTGAGCAAGTGCGTAGGGTAAAATAAATGTTATATCTACGCTTGAGATTAGTTGAGTTGGCCGAATTGCAAAAAGCAACTCTACCTTCCCAGGTAAAAGATTCCAATTCCAATGACAGTTTTATAAAAAGTCGGTCACAATATCAACCAGACACATCAAGTTCAGTCTATTGCATGGTCCGTTTGGAGCATCTTTAACTTGTTGGTCGGCATGCCTGCATACAACGGGCCTCGCAGGTTAACAGTAATTAAATTACTCTGGATCATTCAACGCTAGGATGTACGTAGACTCTGCAGTCTGCAATGACTGAGAAGCCACCGACAATTTGTTACTTTTTACTCTACCTTGTTTTTCTAAACGCAGCATGAGCTTGTACCTACTACGTACCCCCCGTTCCCACTATGTCGTCTGTCGGGACGATTTTTTATCGTGTGTCGTCGCCTCATACAAATTGGTGTCCGACAAGTGTGAACAGCTTCATATAAAATGTTCTGCCACTACGACACATGATAAAAAATCGTCCCGACAGACGACATAGTGGGAACCAGAGCTTAGGTTAAGTATATTTTTCACTTCTCATGCTCAAAAAGTGCGTCATATTAGGCTTAGCAAGCGGGGCTAAAGTAGTACATTTAACCCCTAGGGAAAATATGAATACATATTTATGATTTATAAAACATTTTAATTTGACCAATCAAAACAGTTCAACGTATTACATCCACCAATCACAACTCTTTAAAAAAACATTAGTATTTTTTATCAACTAACCAGAATACAGCTAGACATTAAAATCGACCAATCAGGAAACAGAATTCATTTCAAACAGGTGTTTTTTATTCCCTAAGTCACATAATTAAAAAAATAAATGCCTCTGACCGACTATACGAACGAAACAAGCCATACAGAGAGTACAGAATGCTTGTATTCGTTTCTGCTATGATATCCCAAAAAGAGCGCATATAACACCATACCTGAATAGCAGAAGCACCCTAAATATGACTAATAGAAGAAACCTGCATTTGTCTTTCACTCTACGTAAAATTATTGAGTTTGAGAAACCAGCTTACCTTTATCAAAAACTAAAGTGGGCAAAGGATGCAAATAGGCAAATGAGAAGTCATAGACAATACACCTTAATAGTCCCGAAACATAGTACTAAGTTCTTAAAGGGAGGATTCAAGTATGCAGCAACGAAGATATGGAATGATCTTCCACCACCATTACGAAATCCTATGCCTTTGCTGAAGTTTAAAAAACTGGTGAAAGATCATTTACTCAAATTACAAAAAGGAATCATCCCGTAATACTACTTGGTAAATTTAAAATAAGTATCTGTTTATTTATTTGTTGTTTATTTAACCAGGCAATAATTTATATGTACTTTATTACGCACATGCAAGCACGCTCGCACACAAACACACGCACACACACGCGCACATACACACGCACGCACACACACACGCGCGCACACACACACACACACACACACACACACACACACACACACACACAGCCGCGCCGGTCGAAATATTGTAGCGACCGACCTGTAGGAATAGGAAAAGGACTCTTCTGAAAATCAGCGCTGGGTATTAAGTATACCTACATATCCAGCAAATGGCTGAGACGGGTACCCATTGCCCTTTTGTTTGTTTTTTGTATTCCTTGTTTTTTTATTAAGTTATGTTTAAGTCTTATTATTATTCTCTTTATTCATCTTTTATCTTAAGCTAGGTTTTTACAATAACTATATAAAAAGTAAAATATAAAACTATACATACAAAACATAAAACCATTATAAAAACCTAACCTAGGGTACCGCCGGCAGCGAGGCGGGGCCTAAGCTGCCGGTGGTCAGGGCGCCAGAGACAGGAATCTCCTGACTATCCGCGCAGTATCCAGGAGTACCGCCTTCTGTATCTGACCCTTGATCCAGCCATCTAGCGCGAGTCTCTTGAGGTGATGGTCGAGACTCTTCGCTATTAAACCGTTCGCTGAAACGACTATCGGGACGATGATCGTCGAATCAACATCCCACATGGCGGTTACCTCGTGAGCCAGGTCTAGGTACTTGCTGGCTTTGTCCTTCTCGGCCTTCACGAGGTTCTCGTCATGGGGGATGGTGATGTCGACGAGCACTGCCTGGCGTTTCCATCGATCTGTCAGCACGATATCAGGCCTATTGGCAAGAATAGTCCTGTCCGTGATGACAGTTCGATCCCAATAGAGCGTGGCACGACCATTTTCGAGAACTGGCGCAGGTGTGTACTTATAGTAAGGCACTTCGGAGGCCACAAGACCGTATAGCAGAGCAAGTTGCTGGTGAATAATTCTGGCTACAAGGTTATGTCTGTGCAAGTACTCGCCGTTAGCAAGATGACCACAACCGGAGATAATATGCCTGAGTGACTCCCCGGGACGGTGGCATGCCCGACAAATGTCGACCGTACCGTCCTTCAGGATATACCTCCGGTAATTGTTCGTCATGATAACTTCGTCCGCAATTGCACAGACAAAACCTTCGGTTTCCCCGAAGAGATCCCCGAAGCGTAGCCAGTTCACCGACGCGAGCAGATCTACATCGGGTCCTGTGAGGGCCTTGTAGAACCGCCCGTGTAGCTCCTTGCTCCTCCACACCGCCCTGCGGTCCTCGACGCTCATTACTTTAAGTCTGCGCCAGTTCTCGTTTGCCAAGGAGAGCGGGGTGAAGGTTCCGTCTACTGCCGCTACGTCGCGATGCATCCCACACTCGTTGTTTAGGAAATAATCCCTGAGATTGCACACCTCACGGTTGTGAAGGTCCTTGGCATTTAAAAAGCCGCGACCTCCACATTTCCGCGAGATGTACAGTCTCATAACAGACGAGCGTGGGTGTAGCATGCGATGCGCAGTAAGCAGTACTCGGACTCTTCGGTCCAGGGCATCCAGCTCAGTCTGAGTCCACCTTAGTACGCCAAAGGAGTAAGTAAGCAAGGGCATCACCCAGGCGTTGAAGGCGCGCACCTTGTTGCCGCCCGACAAAAGACTATTAAGTACTTTGGTCAGGCGACAAAAGAAGCGCTCCTTCACCGCCCGCTTTACGCCCTCACCCTCAATACCCAATGACTGTGACATACCAAGATACTTATAGGTTTCTGCTTCGGAGATAGATTTGAGGGACATTGTCTCAGAAAGTTGCAAATTTGCTGAATTTACAACTTTCCCCCGCTGTACATGCATGACCGCACACTTATCGACACCAAATTCTATTTTGATGGCGCTACTGAAGACTTCTGTTGTTTTCAGTAGTTCCATCAGGTAATGTCCATTCGGTGCAAATAGCTTAAGGTCGTCCATATAGAGCAGATGAGAAATGACCTCACCCTCTCTCCGAAGTCGGCAACCTAGTCCTGAATCCTTCAGCATGGTGCTAAGCGGATTCAGCGCTAGGCAGAACCACAAAGGACTCAGACTGTCGCCCTGGAAGATCCCACGTTCAATTCTTATAGAGTCCTGCGGACCAGAAGGGCAATCTCCTCCCCCCGGTTGACGAAGGACTGTGGTCCACTGCTCCATGCAAGCGCCTAAGAAGGATCTCAGAACTGCATCAACTTTATACAACTCTAAGATCCTCCTCAGCCATGAATGAGGCACCGAATCATAGGCCTTCTTGTAGTCAATCCAGGCAGTCGAAAGGGCCCCTCTGTTCCGCCGGACTCGTTGGCAAATGGCCATGTCTATGAGGAGGAGCTCTTTAGTACCACGAGACCCAACCCTACATCCATTTTGAGCAGAGGCCAAAACGTTGTTTGCAACTATGTGTGCGTTAATTTTTGCTCTCAAAATGGATGTAATGAGCTTGTACAGCGTAGGCAAGCACGTGATGGGTCTGTAGTTTTTCGCTTCCGTGGTACTACCGGACTTATAGAGCAGGGAGGTGATACCAGTTGTCAAGAAAGAAGGCAGGGAACCGAGCTCAAGGGCTTGCTGGAACTATTATTATTATTATTATTATTAGTTTTTATACTTTTTATTTAAAATTCAAATGTGGCAATAAACTTCTTTTTTTTTATACCCGCGTCCAAACGTTCAAGCGTGGTTGACTGCATACATGACATAAGCTATGAAGATTGAGCGGGATAGACTGCTGTCTATCTCGCCTTATCGTATGCCCCGCATGCTGTCCGCCGCGCTCGGCCGTTTAGACGCGGTTATTAGGCGGTCAGAGGCGTTTATTCGTGGTGTGAATATTTTGTATTGTGTCAAAGCAGTTTATTAAAAAGAATGGCGCCAAATTGAACAATCTTTTCACCTTGGTATAATTGTTGATTGTGGATGGATAATCTTTGTTTTTACTATTTTCTCGCAGTCAAAGTGAAAAGTAGAGTGTTGGTCTAAGAGCCATATTACCCCTCGAACTATTTCCGTGGTAATATGGCTTACTATAGACCCTTGTCATACAATCTACTATTGTAACCATTAGCTTTCATGTGCATGCCGTGTTTGCCTGTAATTGGGTGAATACTCAATCAATCTTATCTTATAGGTATTCTGTTTTTAATTAAGTATTTAGAATACTAATTCAAGAATTATAGAATACTAAATCAATGAATACAGGTGTAATAACACCTGTTGGCAAACCTAAATAAATAAATATCAATATAAATATAATAAATAAAAATCAGTCATACCAATATAAATCAAATCAAAACATTTATTCGTGACAAACACAACACAGATAATAAAAAAAAAGCACATTTCTTTTTTGTCACAAAATGGACCCAGCTCAGCATGTTGCTAGCTTTGCAGCCAGCGCTGGTCTTCCTATACAATTACATATACATAAATATACTTGAGTTGTGAAAACGGGTACAGTTAAATAATAAAATAATAATAATAATGAATCAGCATAATATATACGTCCCACTGATGGGCACGGGCGAGCCTCTCATGGATGAGAAGGAACGGGCAGTAGTCCCCACGCCGGCCCAGTGCGGGTTGGGGACAGGGTACAGTTGGATAGGTTATATCTATTGTGTGTGTGTCTCAGAGTTAACACCTTTGCGCCTTATCCGTGTGTTAACGGTGAGCATGACAATGCCTTTAGATTTTAGCAGGTTTATCATAGGCCTCCACCCACCGAACACGTGTGGCGCGTGGCCTTTAGTCTAGCTGCTAGATTGCGTAAAGCTTTGTTCCTACGTCAGGTAGATCTAAATGTCATTATTTGTACTTATAAGAAATGACAGTTTAGTGGTCAAACGTACGCTCTAAAAGTTACGTAATCACCCCTTGTCCGCGGTGAACCTAAATTACGTACATTCTGACTCGATTGTTTCAATTATAGGGTTTTTTATCATACTTGTAACGCCACAATGCATACCATTGCGATTCGTCACAATTTAACGTCTGTTGTGGTATTTAATTAGGTATCTACACATAATTAATGTACGTTGCTATAGGTTTATTTGTTTAAGTGCGCAAATTCAAAGATCATTTATTGTTTTGTTTTGTACAAAAATAATTAAAGAGTTTTATACTAGTTTAACTTCGACACAGCCATATTCAGAGACCTTCAGTTGAAGTAATATGTTTTTAGGGTTCCGTACCCAAAGGGTAAAAACGGGACCCTATTACTAAGACTTCGCTGTTTGTCCATCCATCCATCTGTCTGTCATCAGGCTGTATCTTAAGAACCGCCATAGTTAGACTTGGAATTTTCACAAATTATGTATTTTTGTTGCCGCTATAAATAACAAATAATACCTAAAAACAAAATAAAATCAATATTTAAGGGGGGTTCCCATACAACAAACGTGTTTCTTTTTGCCGTTTTTATAGATAATGGTACGGAACCCTCCGTGCGCGAGTCCGACTCGCACTTGGCCGGTTTTTATACTTATGTAACTTTTAACCTTTATTCCCATCTAATTATACGAGCTTGATACGTGGTTTCATACTTCAAGTGTATATATTTTACGTCACACACACCTGGCCATAAGTGTGTTTTACCGCACGCAGCGCGTACAGTAAAACTTGCATTATGGCCAGGTGAAGGCGTAAAATTGTGCACTCACCACAGGCAGCAAAAAAAGAAAGCCCTCTATCGCATATTTACAACCCTCGCCTGCGACTCGGGCCACAAATACCTGCGATTTCGGGCTTTCTTTCTTTTACAACCCTTGGTAAGTAATGTACTATTTTTGCACAAACATATACCTACGTACTTTTACGCACGGCTACAATCGAATCATTCACAACATCATCATCATATCAGTGTAAAGTCGTCCACTGTTGGACATGGGCCTCCCCCAAAGAGTGCCACAGTGAACGGTCCTGCGCCACCCGCATCCAGCTGCCTCCCGCGCCCATCGTTTTGCCTAGAATAGAGATGTTTTTCACATGAAGCTTTTAGCCGAACAATATTATAGGGCTGAAATAATCTTGATCCGATGTAAATGGCCTTCCCTGTTCGAATTGTGATGTTTATAGAAGCCTCTTATGCACGAAATTTCCCACGGCCAGATGGCGGATATTAAGCGTAAACTAATGAATACTAAGCAGGAAATGCTTACGAATTTGCCCATTTATTGACATACAATATCCTATTTAATATGTTGTTAATATTATATTGACACAACAATCTATGTTGTCCATGTTATTATCTTGAATCATATTATCATAATAAAATGTACGGGAGGTCAACTGACCTAAGTGGTTTAGTTATTTTAACTTAGAAAACATAATAAAATAATCATAAAGCTGCGGAACAAGCAGTATTTTTTTAACGAAAATAAAACCATCTTACTTATAATGATTGAAGTATATTCATCCTTACGTGTCACAAATATGTAAACAAATATGTGGTCAAAATGATTGCAAATTACGATAAAATATACTTACATGAAGTGTGATTCATAGATTCAGATATTTCGAGGTCATTCATTTGTTACTTCGATTGTTGTAGAAAATATTATTAGAAATGATATTTTTAGTGGTTACTTGGTTGATTTGAATTCATTTTAAGTGATGATTATTGTGTAATCCCAGAGAAAAGTGTGATAATGTCTTCGAAAAGTGTTTGTTTACATGACGTAAGGCCTTAGCTTCCATGATCTAGTTTCCATGGAAACTCGCTAGATGTCATTAATATCTATCTGTAAAGAACACAATACAACTTAAGGGACTCCCATACGCCAATGACCTTCGATCTGAATCTGATCTGAGTTTTCTAATGTTTTTTGTAGCTTATTATATTAATAACGACGGCTTTAAGCGATATAGTAACCCATATTTTCTTCAAAGTTCATTGTTCTCGAGATATTTGGTAGCAAAGTTGAACAATTTTAGGCCAAAAAACTGGTTTTCTGGCCATAACTTTTGTGTTAATTGTTTTAAAATGAAAACCAGACACATCCAAATATGTGACACCAGTCACAGACGAATCCAAATATGTAGATTTCGTATATGTTAGATCTTTCACGTCAATAGAGATACGAAATAAGTGTTTTTTTTGAAAATGTTTAAATAAATCATACAAAATGAATTATTCGAGCGTTTCTCAAAAAAAATGCCACTATTATTAATTGTACTTCTAGGAATTTTATGTTAACTATTTCCACTCAGAATCAGGAGCTCTTTCGACCCTGGTATGACAAAAAACTTTCACAAAGATATTTTTCCTATTGTGTTACCATTTACCACTTTGTATGGTGGTAACACAATAGGTAAGTTCAAAAATGTATGGACATTTTGGGACACTTTTTTTCTCCTATTGGGATGGAAAGACATCGTTATTTTGAGTAGAAATAACATAAAAGTTGCAGAAAATCTCCGGAAAAATGTAGTGGCATTTTTTTTGAGAAACGCTCATTCATCATCCTCCTAGCGTTATTCCCGGTTGTGCCCCTAAAGGAGCCCGGGGTCCGCTTTGACACCTAATCCCAAGATTTGGCATAGGCACTAGAGTTACGAAAGCGAAAACTAGACCTTATTGGGATTAGACCGGTTTCCTCACGATGTTTTCCTTCACCGAAAAGCTAACGGTAAATATTCCTTGCATAAGTTCCGAAAAACTCATTGATACGAGCCGGGATTCGAACCCACGAGCGCCGCTTGACAGCCGCATGCTTGAACCACTGGGCTACCGTAGCTCAAAATTAAGTATTCATTTGTTTCAAAATCCGGTAGATGAAATGGAGATAAAAGATTGAAGAACCGATAGCCGGATTTTATTTATAAATATATCTGTAGTGCAAAAGTAGGAGATACGATTCAAAACTTGAAAAAAATCGATGAAAACCTCGGGTAGCCCCTTAAGAACAAGCCATTATTGTAAACGGCATAATTAGCCATCCATTGTAAACAGACGCCTTCAGCCTCGCTTTTTGCGTGCACCGAATACTTCAGTAATACGAGCTATTTTAAACTAAGTGCATGCAATTAACTTTGCACCTATTGTTTATAAAGCGAGCGTGGGAAAATTGGAGGCTAATAATGGTAGTTTTTTTAGACTGAATACTGTTTTATTACAGACGTTTGTGTCAGGTGTTATATTGACACCTCTCGTGATCTCCATTGTGCAAATGCATACGTGTTCTCAAGTTGATACAAAAATATATGCTCTTACGGCATTATTGGTGTCAACAAACAATGCGATATTTTTATATTTTGAAACTGACAAAGCAGTAGAATGTTTAATTACGGAACAATTATAAGTTTAGTACTTACATACATGTGATCCTTATTACATAGAAAGTCACATTTTAGGAAAAATAAATAAACATGTTTTGCTGAACAATATACCTACACGTCTTGCATTTATAAACATTCATCTGACTCATGTCATGACATTCATGTTCGATAGAGCATTTGGGAACTCGCTAAATGACAATACAATAAGACTTACTGTACAACTACAGGAGTACAAGAATCAAGTAGAATATTCTGGCAAATACTTTTCCCAACTAAACCCTTAGAAATCATCTCTGAATATGTGCTTTCATATATGTGACATGGACACGCTCGCATGCTCGACAACTCGGTGTCAAATATGTATAAACAAAGCTTCTCTGGTGGATATTCACCCTAATGCTACAGGAAGGCCACACAAGCCTGCTATAGCAAATACTTATGAAACAGATATACCTAATAAAGACCTCCAGCTCTGTCACTGACCCTATAAGAAGGCGATGTTATTATACTAATATAGTCATTAAACCAGTCAATAAGCCGCAAACTCGAATGCATAGAAGTGATGTAACAGAATCGTTTCGTCCGCATGACAATGACCTATGGAACAGGTGATCACACGTACAATCCCAGAGAGCGTTTGCGCAATATTTACCTTCGCAGCTACTTGGAGCAAACAGGCTTGGTGATTGAAATTGATAGTGTTGTTTGACACCCGTTTTGATTTATGGTTTCGGCGTATTTGAAGGCTTTTATCGTAAATAAGATAAGTCATTAATATGTATTATTTAAGAAATACGCGACCTAATAATAATACTTCCACATAAATATGAAGAATAACATGGACGTTCTATACTTACAAAAACTTCTCTTCTTCTTTGCACCCCGTAAGGACCCGGGGTATGTTCTAACGCCCGGGGTCTGTTCCAACTAAACTGAGAGTCAAATAGTGAAACAGCCAACAAAAATATTGCTCGCCCGTATCATGACGAGTACTAGCATTTTTCTCTTACTCGCAAGCCAAAGTTGAGTGCTTTTAAACTTAACAATGCGCAGACTTTAAATAGTGATCAATTAAATTTGTGACAGCGGCACAGTCCAAACGGTATCCGAGAGAACGCCATTGATGCCCTGGCGCTTCCGTCTCCTTTCGGCGATTGCGTCAGTAAGTACAATGGTGTGAAAGTATAATAGAAAGTGCAAGTCGATGGGTCAACCTCACGTACATGTTATATCAGGATTTACATAACAATTGCAGTTTACTGGGTAACTGGAGCGGTGTTATGGATACCGGTGCTGTTGTATTTAGACAATACTGCAAATGAGATGATTAAAATCTGGTTTTAAAAACCTTGGTGGACATGGGAAAAAATGCTAGGGTCTTTCCTGAATAACTAAATTAGGTACTCATGAAGTCCGTCTGATTAGGCTCAGGAAGCAGCAGCTATGATTTTATCCTACTAATATTATAAATGGGATAGTTTTGGTGGATAGTGATTTAGATGTTTGGATGTTGGTTACTCAATCAACTACCGATTTGGATAAAATTTAATTGCACGGAGATAGTTTATAGCCTGGATTAAAATATAGGATAGTTTTCATCCCGGGTCCACGCAGACAAAGTCGCGGGCGGAAGCTAGTAAGTTTATATATTATGCAGATAGTGTTGAAATCAATTTCTTATTATCAGTTTATTACAAATCCAGCAGGGAGTCCGCAACCTTTACCAGGTCATAGATTCTTCGCACCCTGACCCCGCTGGATGCGGGTGGCGCAGGACCGGTCACTTTGGCACTCTTTGGGGGAGGTCTATGTCAAGCAGTGAATGTCTTTCGGCTGATATGATGATGATGATGAATTAATTACAAATACCTGTTTTCGTCGGAATCGAATTTCTTGAAAATGTGGCCTATATTGGCCCTTATTATATCTACTCAGTGATTTAGACTTCAAAATCAGATGATGTTCACGGTATGGCATAATGAAGACGACAAAGCAACCAATGTTTTTGTCTCTGTCTGGTGAAAACCGTGGCACATTTTTAGAGTTTTTGATTTTACCTGGAATTTCGTCAAATGGAAGGTTGTTACTTGACTATTGGTGAGTTAAAGATGCACATAGTTCAAGGACTGGTATGGCATGAGTCTATAATCACTCACGTATTTTGCAACTCTGGTGGCTGCAAACTCCAGGCTTATAAAATACAATTTGATTGTGCATAGGTTTTGTAGGGTATCCTGCTGTTTCGGCAAAATATTTTTCGCCAAATTTCACTTCGCACAAAACTTATGGCAGTAGTTTCATTTCCCAAACGAACAAATAGCACATTTTTGTTTCGCATTTTGTTCATTTGGTCAAAATATCATCTGGCATCATTTTGCTTTGTCAAGTGTTATTAAGACAAAAGTTTATTAAGCAAACACTTTGTTTGGGCTAATATTGTTTTCCAAACAAAACATTTGTTCGAATTTTCGTTTCGCACACTTCACATAGCATAACTGGCAAATGTTTGAAAAATTATTGTTTTATGTAATTTTATTTCATGACCAGATCATTCCAATTTTTATTATTTCATAGAATAACTGTTCAGGGAATATTATTTGGCAAATGATTCATTTTGTATGAATTTTAAATGGCAGAATAACAAAACAACGAATTTCATTTGTTCGAAATTTTATTACATTACAAAAACAAACAACAACTGATTACAGGGGTTTAACTAGATAAGGGTAGCCAAAAAACGGGGGCTCGGGGGGCAAGGCCGCCCGCAGTAAAAAAACAAACAACCGTAACAATTATATTATAAGTAGGTTAGGTTAGGGTTCACTTGTGTCCCTCAGAGCGGAAATAGGCACCCCGCGAAGCGGGGTGACGTCGACATGCTGGCGGTTAGGTGAGGTTAAAATAATTGCCACAGATAACTGAGTATGCCAACTATTTTAATTTTAAATAATAATCCTTGTAAGTAATCATTTGTATGCTAATTACAAAAGTACCGGCTTAGCAAAATATGTAATCTCCCTGAAATACATTTCGTATGCACTAGACAATTAGGATATAAATCGTATGCCATGCAATAATTTGGAAAAAGAATGCTATGCCAAATAATACGTTTGACCAAATGAAACTTGACTATATAAAAGTTTGCCAAACAATCATTTGGGAAGTAATATTTTGCCATAGGAGATGATGCCAAGTGATAAAATGCGAAGCAATAATTTGACTAGTGATTTTTTCCCAAATGAGCATTTGGGAAACATTTTTTGGGAAGTGACACTGGGAAATAATGTTTGCCCACACAATAGAGAACCGTTTTGTAGCATTGTTTGTCTAATATGTAATTTATTTAACAATCGTCGTTTTAATGACACTGCTCAATCTGCGATCGAATCTTATAACAAATTATATTAAGAAATAAATCGTCTGTATATCAGTAGGTAACAAGCAAGCAGCAAGGTAACGCACAAAAATCTCAATACTCAATCATTATGCAATATCACAAAAGTACTCGTAGGTACAGATGTTAACTTAAAGCTACAGATCATTGTGAACCCTGTTGGGCACTGCAATTTAGGGAGAGGAGGGCTTACTGAACGTTTATAGGTAATTTATCTTCTAAGTATTCATTTAGCGTGTCTTAGGATTTAGTTAGTAATAGTTGCTTAGTTCACGATTCTTATAAAGCATAAATTAAGCAATTATAATCTTATTTATAAAAAAACAAGCCTAACTAGTTTTTGTCTTCATTCCTCTGATTACAATATATCGCACACCTCTTTTTATCTTGCAAAACTTTTTGCTAATTTTAATAGAGCTTTTAAATTAAGATACAGAATAGACTATGGATGTATGTATAAGTCTTTATCACATTTTTTTGTTCTAAATTGTCGTTGTCATCGAAACTTAAGAGTTTAAATCTATCTGCTCAAGATCTCAAAAGGTAGAAAGTAGCTCACATTAGATGAGTTCCGTATACTTATTCTTTATAGTGGAAGTTGAAAAAACTTATTAAAGTAAACAGAAAACCCGAATGGGTTGGTTCGAATACATCATGTGCTCTCGGTACGTAAGGGTACGTAGGGTAGGTAGGTAGGTATCAGATACACTTAAATGAATACGCACACATGTCTATGTATGAGCATGTTACAAGTGCCCGGAGACAAGATAAGATTGTATTGCCTCCCAAACCTAAACTACAAATGTTTCGAAATAGCAAATATTAGAGATCAGTCCTCATATTATACAATAAATTACCAAAAAGCGTAACTAGCGAGCAAAAATATATATCGTTTATCATTAAGCTTAAATCAATTTTTGATCAGGAAGCATACTACACAATTGAGGATTTTTTAAACCTTTTAATGCTGGGAATTTTAATAATGTAGGTAGTATATAGTATATAGGTAGTGTTTATATTTTTTAGCATATAGATTGGCATGTAAAATATTGACATAGATTAGGTGTGATTAATATTATATTGTATGGTATAAATTCTAATTTCGAGCATGGCTGTGTTAATTTGTAATGTTCATTTAAATTCATTAATTTTCAATTACTTAGTAATCTTAAAAGTAATTAATAATAAGCCATTTGCAATACCCTAACAGGTCTTCATGTGCCACTGACAACTGTTATATTAACACCTATTGTTCCTATTATGAACATGATAGCAATAAATAAATATGAATATGAAAATCAAACCGATTCCGATTTATTTACTTTAGATTAGACTACCAAGAATTTAGTTAAACGGCAATATTTTCGTAAGAATGGTGTCTATTTCAAGGATCTTTAGATTTGTGAAGAAATATGATAATCCTACAACAATGATGTAGAGTTGGATTCCCATAGTCTTAGCAGGTGTAGTTTAATAACGTTTTTCGCATTTCGTCTATTCAGAGGGACCGTGGGGGATTCCTCTGTGACTCACGGTTTGGTGGTTTGGCGACACGACTATACTCTAATTAATAATCCCACAGAAAAAAATTAAACAAAGTTATGTCACTGTGAAAGTGACATATCAGGGTTTCTGAAAGTACGGGTCGGACACGCAATAATATTTAAAGTTCACTTTAACAGAAAAAATCAAAATAAATATGAGAATTATTTATAAGTAGTACTAGTTACTAGTAACACATTTAATTGTATAGTGCATTAGTTCTTAACCTTTTTTCCGTCCACGAACCCCTAGGAAATCAAGCACAAATCCAAGGATTAATAATGAAAAACGGCCAAGACTTTTTGTGGCATTTATTTATTATTGTTAAATGGTGTATTGTCTATGCCATTCGCATTAAGAAAAAAAATAGTAAGCAACCCACAGATGCACAACCCCGGTGTATCACAGCAGTGATATCAGTGCTAAAAATATATTCTGCACATAAAACGGTATTATCTTTTAAAATAATTAGGAGGGAGGATTTTTGTAAAAAAAAAAGATTTACGTAATCAAAATTAATTTGCTTTTGGTAATTAGAGTGTATATTATTATAATAGGACGTAAGTTTCGTTTAACTGCGTAAATTATAAATCTCCTCATTGCTGCAAATGGTTCTTGTTAACGGCAACACCAGTGTTTTTATTTTTTTCTGTGGGATTATTAATTAGACTATAACAGTTAGTCTAGCACATGTTTGTCGCCTGCAAGTATGTCGGTATTTATTTCTTTACATGTCTGGTTAACCTAGTGGGTAGTGACGATGCCTACGAAGCTGAAGGTTCGAATCCCGGTAAGAGCAAATATTTGTGAATGTATGAATATTTGTTTCTGAGTCTTAGTTAGGTGTCTTTCTATGTATTTAAATATTTATATCTACTAAATGTATCGTCGTCTACTCGTAGTACCTATAACACAAGCCGCCTTATCTTATTGAGCTTACTATGTTTAGTTCGATTTCTGTAAGATCATCCCCCTAATATTGTTTGATATTTATTTATCTTAGCCTTGCGGTTTAGTTAGATCAAGCGAATGAGTAGATAGATATACTTGCACCTACGGCTTATCACTTACTAGCTGATGCCCGTGGCTTCGCCCGCTTGGTTATAGGAAAATGTAACATATGGCATTTTCCCGTGGGAATTAGATATTTTCCCGCCGGAAAAAGTAGCCTATGTCACTCTCCAGCTTCTAAACTATCTCCATACAAAAAATCACATCAATACGACGCTCCGTTGCGACGTGAAAGAAGGACACACACACAAACACACACACTTTCGCATTTATAATATTAGTAAGGATATTAAAAGTTGATAGACCATTCCAGAATGCGCGCCCGATTAATGAAGATGCTACTTATTGTATCGAACAATTGATTTCTAATGCTTTATAGCTTATATTTTGCTTTTTTCACTGAAACTAACTTTCGTAGACATTATCTCAAATAATATATATTACGTAGGTAGTTAGAGTGGGCTTTACCCGACAACAATAATTACATAATATGAATACATTGTTGTTTATGAAACATAGTATAGTAAATTGTTAAGCAGAAACGTCCGCTAACGAAATTACAAATTTCGATCAAAGTGGAAAATTGAAAAATTATTCGCCACGAGCGGGATTTGAACCCGCAACCTCTGGAATCCGTCCATCGCTCTTGCCAATTGAGCTACCGTGGGTCCGCTAGCGGCGACGAATCTTTCAATCCCTTCCACTCTTCTAATTACACCATAGGGAGGCTCTTAGCGACATCTACCGCCAAGATATTACAACTTCTGAAACGGCACCAACGTCTAAGTTACATTGAGAATCGTTAGTAACAATGCGCTACCTCATATACTATAGTATATAATATAGATACGTGGTTGCTTCATACGGATACGGCGGGTTTTAACTTGAACTCTACGAGTAAATGAACATGGATAAGACGAAGACTACGAGTAAATGATCATGTCAAACGTCCATGTAGTACCAACTCCCATTTCAATCGGACACTTTACGCTCGAAGTTGTAGACGATTATATTATCTCGTACATGAGTTGTATAATAAAGAAAAAACTAAATTATGTATTTGAATAATCGCTGATTAGTTTTCTTTGTCATGGCAGCCGCATGTCTCGCTAATAGAGATAGAAATAAATAAGAATATTTAGTATTTAGTAGTACTTAAACTTAATTTATATAATTATTACAAATTACTAGGTAAGGGGCAAATATTATTAAATGCGCGTTTGATGATGCCTTTTGTAGTCTTGATTTCGACGACTCGTGTGACTCCGTCCCGACCTGGACAGCAGCCGACGACGCGGCCCAGGCGCCACAGCAGTGGCGGTAGCCGCTCCTCCCGCACGAGCACTATCATGTCAGGCTTGAGTGTAGGGCCCTTGCAACTGCGCCACCTCTGGCGCTCCTGGAGTAGGCTGATGTAGTCCCTGGACCACCGCTGCCAGAAGTGCTGCTGCAGCTGTTGAAGATGTTGGTAGGCAGTAAGTTTGTTTGGAGGGAGGGGTCGGTAGTCGTAATCCGGCAAAGTGGTAGGTGCCCTGAATATTAGGAAGTGGCCTGGCGTCAGACATGTGATTTCGTCATTATCTGAGCTCGGTATTGGGCATAAGGGGCGGGAATTTAATATTCCTTCTACTTGAGTGAGTACAGTGGAGAACTCTTCATACGTTAATAATGCTGTACCTAGGATTTTCTTTAAATGTCCTTTACAGGCCCCGATTGCCCGTTCATGCAATCCAGCCATATGTGGCGTATAGGGAGGAAAAAATTTCCACTGTATTCTCTCTCCTGCACAGAAATTTGACAATTGGTTAATGTTATTGTTATCATTAAGAAATGCATACAATTCTTTCAAATCATTATTTGCACCATGGAATGTTGAGCCATTGTCACTCAGGATTTCAGTCGGCCTTCCCCTGCGTGAAATAAAACGCCTGAAAGCCGACAGAAAGGCTGAGGTCTCTAAACTCGATACCAGCTCAATATGAACGGCCTTAGTGGCCGAGCACACAAATATAAGAATATAACATTTCGAGGTTCTATAACCACGTCCCCTTCTGTCCCTTATGACATACGGTCCAGCATAGTCAGTCGAGCATGAAACGAAGGGGGGCGCTGGTGTCACTCTGCTAGCAGGTAAATGTCCCATTATAGGAGCTGGGAATTTAGGAGATGACTTGAAACATGTCAAGCAGTTGCGAACTGTTTTACTGGCTAAGGTCTTACCCGCTATTGGCCAGTATCGTTCACGAACCGAAGACAGCAGAAGTTGGGGTCCGGCTGTTTGAGTCTGACATGCTCGTCGAGCATGATGAGTTCAGTTAGTTTATGTTTGTGAGGTAGGACAGTAGGATGTTTTTTATCGTAATCATATTGTGACAACTGTAATCGGCATTAGCGAGACATGCGGCTGCCATGACAAAGAAAACTAATCAGCGATTATTCAAATACATAATTTAGTTTTTTCTTTTTTGTTCTTGTTAGTTTGTACTCAAAGGAAAATAGGGGCCACAAGTATAGTGATCGTTACTTGAAAATTAGATTAAACATAGTGATACATATTTTTTCCAGCTATTAGACTTAAACAGCAGAAAGAGGTTAGATTCTGAAGGGTACATCATTAATTAGCCACAATTATCAATTAATATATGTCCAATAATGAACAATAAAATAGAAAAATGTAAGTGGCCCTTATTTTGTTTTGAGCAGTATATATATCCGTCAACGCTTCGACGAAAAAAAAGCAAATGCTATGACGTAATCCAGTCCACTTCTAATGACTGGTAATTACGGGTGTCTATCAAGCACGTGTTCTATACAACTGATGATGAAGATGATGACGCTGTCCAGGCTTAGGGATTTTGTTTAGTATTATTTTCGTGCGTAGCCGCGGATGCCCTTTGTAAGGCACTTGTGCCACCGCCGGCGAGTAGCGAGTACTCTCATAGTAATTCTTACTCGCTTGATCGAGTAACACGTAGTAACACTCGCTTACTCGCCGGCGGTGGGACAAGTGCCTAAAGCCAAACTGTTATCCTAGCGATATCCCTGAAAAAAATACCTAGAAAATCTGTTGAGAAAGCAAGGGTGACGGGGTCTTAGACATGGCGATTTAAACGACAAAAACGCGAACACTATACACCCTTAAATTATCGTTTCGTCCAAAGGTCGACTGCTATAAAGCATTGAGTCCCACATTTGTTTTTTAAAGTATTGTGTAATAAAGTTGAAGTTGATCCGTCAAAATATTGTAATACCTACATTTTTACTTTATTAGGCGACCTACTATTTCAAGGTTTGCTATAACTATTTTAGATTCCTAGAACTAACCTCATTACAACATAAATGTCCTCTACATACAAACCGCCTTAACTCGGAAGTGTAACATACAATTATACGCAATTTAAAACTAGTATCTAACTGAATGATCTAAATAGTAACCGGGTATCGGAGCATGTTATATCGCTAAATGAAAAATGTTTCATGCACACTATAATTTTAAAATGTCTAATGATACCTACTTAAGCTCTTAAGGATTAAATTATACGCTCCGTTGCATTTAAAAAGGTTCTATGTACTTACGATTTGTTGAACGCTCGCGGCGTCTTAGATTCGCGAAATATTTTTCAATATATGCCATCCATACTTATTCATAGTATATTAATATTATAAATGCGAAAGTGTGTCTGTCTGTGTCTGTCTGTCTGTTACCTCTTCACGCTTAAACCGCTGAACCGATTGAGATGAAATTTGGTAAGGAGAAGTTTGAATCCCGGGGAAGGACATAGGATAGTTTTTATCCCGGAAATCATCCCCTGAGGGGGTGAAATGGGGGATGAAAGTTTGTATCGAGCTACGATATAAACGAGTTCCACGCGGACGGAGTCGCGGGCAGAAGCTAGTAGTAAATATATTCAAGGCATTCATCTCTATTCAATATTAGGCCAAGGTATTTTCCGATGTTCTCGAAAGTGCTTGTAGTAAACCTGTTCCGATGACAATGAGACAGGTTGAATAATTGATTTATTGTTAAGGTTAGAGATAGGCATATTGTAACAAAGAGTAGACGTACTTACAATGAGTAAACTTGTTAATGCTGTTGGATCACGATATGAATTTAAACAAATAAACAGCTCGGCCGCAATTCCATCCTCATAAGGAGTATACATTTTAATTTCTATAACTACTTCATGTATGGTTAATGTCTTACCACAGGATCAAATGTCTACCCCATGTTAATAATAGTTATTGAACTAGTTTGTCCGTATTCCTCGTGGACCCAATGGCTCAAAAGCTGATGTTTATTTAAAATACATAGGTACTGACAAGTTCTTGGTTAGAAGGCTTTTAAAGTCTCTAGCAATAATGCAATGTACCATTTAAAACCAACCATAAGTAAACTGTTTTAATATAAAACTAAAAATACAACCACACACTACGTTACAATTAACGTCAACGCTTACATTTTCTCGCTACCAACAACTTATTAATTATTATGTAAAGTTCGATGACCTTTCCGACGTGCCTGACATTAAAGTACAGTCACGACTCAAACGTACTGGCCAAGTTCATAACAGATTTAAATATCAACATATCACGTCAAATTAGTTCCGATCTTCCGGCATCAAACTTGTGCAGTAGCCGTGAAAGGGTTAAGGTGATATAAATTAGTACGTTAGTAAAAAAAGCAAAGAAGATTTTCACAGGCCGTGGTTTGAGGTTGAGGCCGCACGCCGCGTACTGCGTCTTTAGAGAAATGTAGCTAAACTTATATAATTTGAGTAGTGTAACCTCAGACCAATGCCTGAAGGAATATAAAAAGTTTTGTGGTCGGGTTGGCGAGAGGAGTAGAAACCTTCCGCATAGGAGAAGAGGGGAAGCCTTTGCCCAATAGTAAGCTGGACAAAAAATGCTAATGTTTATTTTTTCCATGTTTGGACAAAAGGACTGATAAGTTTTTGACCATCTTCGTTTGTAAAAGTGGGCAATCGTAATGTCAATTTATCATTATGGCTAATGGAAAAAAATTACGGGTAATTCTGATACAATACGTTTCGTATTTAAAAAAAGACAAATTGGAATGCTGAACCCATGTCTCCAGTTGGCCCAGTACCTACTTACACTTAATTTCTCCTTTCCATATGGTTTAGTTGGTCCTCTTTACTCATGCAGCTAAAAATAATCATCCATGCGATATAATATAACATGATGCTTAAATACATTGTCATAGGTATAATATAGGTATAGATATAGGTAATTACTCAGCACATGCACTCGTTGTGTAACTTGTGAGACAAACCTAGGAAGTGAAGTCGGATATGACGCCATTTTGGCAAGACACTTCCTGTCGTGTTATTTATAAATAAATTCGACGAAACAAGGACAGATGCAGTTTAATTATTGCTATTACGCTTTGGTGCACGTTGCATTACATTAAAGTATTTGAATTAGTATCTAAGTCGTTTCATTGGGGTCTTTACTTTATGAATGAGGATTAGGTTCTGAATTAATCTACTTTAACTTTGGGACTCGCACTTGGGCCCGGTAAAGCCGGAGATAACTATGAATTTGGTTGAAATGTAGTTTAAAGGACTATATACTTACGATAGCTTAAAGAAGCGGTTTTTAACCCATTCCACCTTATTACCCCTATAAAGGGGACTGATTTATAATAAGTTATTTTTAACAACCGATATTTGACAGCCGTCATCCCGGTACAATACACGTCAGTGATGACATAAATTTACTGGGATGACAGCTGTCAAATATTGGATGCAAGGGCATTTTCACTAAAGACTGTTTCAAACAATTCACAACAAACAAATCACTGCTAGTATTATGGATTTTTATATTATGCATTAAGCTTTCATGGTCGCATAGAATAACTTTTTACCCTAGTAACGTTAATATGGTTGCGGTGCTTATGGTACTTCAAAAATGAAATAGTTATTGAGATTAGTTTGTAGTTGATCTAATCTAACTGATGGCGCACCCTTACTCACGGCCAAATATGTGGGAACACCTACCTACTAATCTTGGCCAGCGCAAGACGACGGAGCTACGAGTATGATACCAAAGTTGTTCTCCTATTTTTATAGATTAGATTAAGTACAAAAGAGGTAGAAAATAGTAACCAATTTTAATATTAAATTCCTCCGCTAGACAGATTGTATCGTAATCAAAAATAAGTTTCTGTTAAAAATGGAATTGGTGCATAGTTAATACAAGTTCTTTTTTGCATAGCCTTCAACTACCTATTTATTCAAAGGATTCTAATCATTAAGGATCCCAAACACGACAGGTTTATCTCATGTAGGTAATGTTTCTATGGCTACCTTCCGTCTCCATCATCAGGCCAACGTTTTTATATTATTTCGTTATCCGACTTACGCGGGTGTAATCAACTCCATTAGACTTCGGGCAGTTGGTCAGACTTGCAATATGCAAAGCCAGTTATGAGGAATTTCCTACTTAAGCGTCGCCAGGAAGCCCGACTCGCCGTATATATACGTATATATATACAAACGTAGTTTGGTTCCCATTTCTAAACGACGTGCTGGAATAACATAAAACTTTGTACACACAATGCGATCCGCTATATCTAGTTCGGAAACTAGTTTCTGTTGCTAGTAATTAAAATAGAAAAAAAATAGAGCGCATAAAACGTTTTTCATACAAAGTCTAATCGCTTTATTTTTTCTATTATAATTTATAGCTACAAAATCTAATTTCCATCCTATATATGGCGGACCCTATAAAATAACAAATAAATACTTGAGTCGACCGTCTCGGGGACTCTTAATCCGTCAACAGCATGTTAAAATGATGGAGAGTAAAGAGACAAATGTTATCTTTAAGGCCGTCAAACTGTTATCAAGTCACGAGTTTAGTGCAAACAACTATGCATACAACATGATCACATATTTCATTAATTGGTAATTCTTAGAATCGTATATGACCTTATTCAAAGTTCCGTAAGCGCCATTTTTGAACAGGTCGGGAACAGCGATAGTATGCATACGAAGACAGTTACTATTTAGAACGGACAATTCCATGTTGTTTATCACTAATTCCGTGGGCCGAACACAATAAACAATGACAATGTATTAAATAAATATGTATGTTATTGGCCTGATGTCTTATGCTGCTCCCACGCAGATGTTATAAAATGTTGTATAACATATACTTATCGCGGCGATTCTTGATCCCTTTGACAGCTGTTATCTCAGTACAAGTTTTAAGGTTATACCTATACCTAAATTGTACGAAGATGACAGCGGGCATAGGGTCGGAAACAGAAATGGAAAGACAGATGGCCGTGAAACCCATTGAACTCTGCTGCACTGAACTATAACCCAACCCAGAAGCAGTACGGCTTTTCGGCCCCCAGAAGGGAATGGTGCCAATTAAATAGGCTTCGCACTGAGCATGAGCTATGCAGAGATTACATGTACAAGTGTGGGTGGCGCGACTCACAAGCATGGGACTGTGGTGCGCCCGCGCAGACCATTTATCATAATGAATGACTGCCCAAACCGAAGATACACTGAGGAATCTCTAAATTTGCTCTCTCCTGATTATATATATATATAGTGTTGAAGAAGAATAGTATATGTAGATGTCATGTAACATTTTATAACCTCTGCGACTTTGTGTTAGCACCATTACTATACTAATTGTAAGATGCAGCGGAGTATTTGAAAAACCCTGTAAAATGTATAATAATTTCCTTTGAGTCACATTCAGATAATGTGCCGGAAGAAAAGATTTTCGCACAACAGACGACCTTCCGCGCATCAAAATGATATTCGAATCAATGAATCAATTATACAGGATTTATCAAAAATGGGGTGTGAACCGAGCAAGGCATATTCGGCAGCGCATTGCGAATATGCATTTGTTTATGTTTTTTTAATGTTTTTAATGTTTAATGTTTGTTTACATTACAGTCTTTGTTTTGCTGACATTGCTTGTGTATTATAAGGTTCCCCCGCGAGGTTGAGGGTGAAGGGTGAAGGGATAGTTTTATTTCATTTTCAACCGCTGCGCTTACAGCTGTGTTATGAAAACAAATGTTTTGTGTGTTTTTGTGACACGCAGATGACAGCTATTACGTTTTTGATGTCATAAACAAGCAATATCTATAAAAACAAAGACAAATCAAAAATTAAAAAATAAACAATACGCAACCGAACATGCCCTTCATCGGTTTACACCCCATTTTTGATACACCACGCACAGGGCTGTTATTCGCTACGCGCTAATGCGGCTCATCCCGCCGGTCACCCGTCACGAAAGTTGACCTCTACCTACGCTTAGTTACTACGCATCGCAGTGTCAAGATATATTTGTGGGTGAGCGTTGAAGTGAGCTTAAAACAAGTTACAGAATAGGGGGGCAGGCTACCTTATTGTTTAAAACACAAAGGGAACAAAAACTAAATAGTGAACGTTAGGCCTACATAATAACTAGGCAGTTTTTCTTTGGAGCTAATTCAATTCAACGGCAATAAAGAAAATATTACTCTATGAACAATTTAAGGTAGCTTGCTAGTTATATGTTTTGAAGGTAAAAATAACATGCATTTACCACAATTTTGTCGCTCATTCTTAAAAAATAAAGACAATAGGTACATAAACTAGAATAATAAAAGATACCTTTATTCCTTTTGGTACTAGCGCTAAATAAATTACATACTTTTAAATATAATAACTACCTTTAATAATTGTTTATACTATTATCGATCTAACACGCGTATATCCGTATAATATTTTCGAACAGTTTTCCCTTGAAAGAATATATAATTATATAAGCGTACCAACGACTGAAGTATTGGCGATTCACACAAACAAACCATTT
The DNA here is from genome assembly GCA_947049275.1 of Epinotia bilunana. Classification (NCBI taxonomy): domain Eukaryota; kingdom Metazoa; phylum Arthropoda; class Insecta; order Lepidoptera; family Tortricidae; genus Epinotia; species Epinotia bilunana. The sequence goes on from OX346257.1 coordinate 18,532,336, forward strand.
GCCGATAGTGGTGGAATGCATCGATGTGCTCACTGATGCGCCACAAAATATGGCGAAGCTATAAATATTTCAGCAAAACATTGTATAGTCGAGGAATGAAAAGGTTCGCCACCTTTCGACTTTATTTTAATGCTGTTAAGGTTCAAACGCGCCGAACATTTTCACTCCGCGACTGTACCTAATAGGTAAACCTATTCATATAATGGCTTTTACTGATACGTTTTTTTCCACACTTACATGCACGTGCAATTCCAATATTACTCAATGATTTACCACTTTAGATGGTAAAGAAGTGTAATATAATTATACTTTTATGATTATGTCAGCTAGTAGTAATATTTTGTTATATCTGTGTATAAAAAAAAATATCAACGCAAAAACTAACCAGTTGATTATCAAGAAAACAATTACAAAGTCTTATCAAAAAACGCAGGCGTGCAACTCGAGTACAGTAATTTGCAATTTTGTGCAAAAACTGAATACTTACTGATTATCGCATACTCGTACTTGAACGGGTCTCGTTTTACGAGGTATTCAGGTTTTCGGGAATTACCGTTTTTGCCTGGCCCACCTACAACGGGCTGGGCCCGGCAACGATTTATTAAACGTCATTTTGGGACGATATTTAAATTAGTATGATGGAGTTTTGATGAGGTTTTATGAGTATTATAGCGGTAGTCAATACTTGTATACACGAATTACGATGTTATTTTAATGACTACTACCAAAAAATACGACTGTCAATAAGTATTTAACAAAATCCTTTATCATATTTGTTTGATAGAGTTATATACCTGTCAGATAGATTACAACTTAATCAAATTCCATAAACATATTATGCATATTACGAAACCCTTCGAAGAACTTAAAGATAAACTACGGTTTTTACGAACGATCTATTGTTCATTCTTAACTTCTAGATTTCATATATATAGTCGGAAAAACCTCATCTAATTCAAACACGCCGATAAATCAAGGCAGAAATCGAAATAGCCTCATTGCAAGAAATAGCTATAGCTTACTCATCTATTGTATATTCTTAGTAATGCGTATGAAGAAGACAGACACTTAAGAAATGTCATAGATCTATCGCTTGCATGTGAATATAACATCGTAACGTAGTGTGCGCCTGACACGATCCGCAAATCATAGAAAATGAAAATTATTAGGTACTTAGTAATTGTCATATGTGAATCAGATTCAACTTTATGTGCACGAAGTAAGCTTGATTTTGCAAAAAAATCATTTTTAGTAAGATGCGAGACTTAGATAAAGATCAATCCGAAATGTAGTTCATAGATTGCATTGTATTCAATTGTGCATGCGTAGTTTGACAGGAAAATAGCGTGTGAAATAGCGTTTTTTACCAGGTTGCGGCAAAAGGAGGATTTGAATGTAGGTATGTCTATTTTTAGGCACGACTCGTTGGATTGTATAACTTGTGAGGTGTAATTAGATATATCTCAATCTTGGGACCAAGTCATTTAAGTCGAGTGAAAAAAAGTAATCGTACTCAGTATGAATGTCTAATAAAATCAAATGCGCCGAAATCAACGCTACGAATATAGTAACGGTCAATTTTTTTACTGCGTATTAGAATTATAACAGAATTTATTTATTCAGTGGACGTGTATATAAATACAGATTCGCTTTACTTAATTATTAGAAAACAATGCAAACTCGTCATTGTATTGTTAACAGGTTGATAAAAGTGATGACTTTAAAATAGCAAACTATTTAAAGTATAATTATGAAATAGTAAATTACCTCACCCCCCCCCCCCACTTAATGGTAAATTAACTAACCTAATACCTAAGTACTTGAAGATCAAAGCAATGCTCCTAGCAGTGATAAGCCACTTTTGAAAATGAGTGGGAACATTGGCTGTGTAAGGCGGACAAATATGTAGACGTCGTAGTTATCCTTACACTAGCCTCCGCCCGCGACTTCGTCTGCGTGGACCCGGGATAAAAACTTTCCTATATTTCAATCCAGGCTATAAACTATCTTCGTGCAAAGATTCATCAATATCGGTTGAGCCGTTTAAGCGTGATTGAGTAACAAACATCCAAACATCTAAACATCCAAACATCGAAACTTTCACATTTATAATATTAGTAGGATAACATTTCGGTATTTACCTTTCGAGTTCGGGAATGAGGAAAACATATTTACTTAAGTTCATTTAATCTGACAATGTCCTCAATTTTTATTAAGAAGTTGAGACTAAGGTTTCTGTCATAGCGCTTATTGTTAAGCCTTATTAAGAATCTCTTATCAAATTATTATGAGGCGAGATAAGCCCTTCAAGTTGACATTTGTAGTCTCATAATCCTACTTTACTATCACAGCAATTAATAAGGAGCAAATTATACACGTGGCACAAGAAGAATTAACATTTTAGTGGTACATTATTGTCGAAGCATTTGGGAGTCAAGCCGGCGATTGCGCGGCAATTGGTGTGGAGAGTTTTACGCAAGTGAGCTACCGCCCTAACTAGACCTTAGGTATAGGGATTTAACGTGTTGTCCAAAATTCTCAGAACCTAAAAACGGTTTAGCTTTTAAACTATAAATAAAACCCATCACCAGTTTTAGTCTCACTTTATTTTGCACTCAGTTATTTTTAAACGAACGAGAAAAAATAAAGCATGACGTAATTGTTTTGATTAAAACCGTCATAAAACTGTCTTAACTGTAAAATCAGCGCATATTTTCCTATCATAAGTGGGATCAAGAGCACTTTAAGTGATAATAGTTATCATATGATAATGAACGGATTAGAAAGTCCTCTACTCGTGCTATACCTGACTGATCACCATCACTGATAGGCTAGCTCGGGCGTATATTCAATATTTTTACTTAACTGGATTTAATCTGAAGCTAAGTCTATAAGCAAAAAGTCGACTTACCTACCTCAAAGAGATGAATTATTGAATTTATTTAATTATACGCGATTATTTTCCGTTTAGTAATAAAATATGTGAAAATCGTGAAAGTGTATATCCACATGTCATATATTGCATACATAAAGTCAGCAGAAAAAGTAGTTATGCGGTAAAAAATTACCTACTAAGTCAAGAGAATAAGCATTGTGTAGATCATTTTGTGCGTGCTATTTTGAGTAGCTGCTGCTAACTTTATTAGCACAGATTATTTTCAAATGCAAGAGGTTTCCATCCATCTGGCCTAGGAAATGTTGCTCCAATTCCGGACAGATACCGTTTTACATAAATTGACTGTAGACGTTGCCAGGAAAGCAGCTCAAGCCGAAATGACCTACGAAGTTTAACCATATTATACATAAGTGTATCCTTACCCTACTACGCCATCGGAACAACCACGACCACTCTGTCAAGAGTGTACGACTGAGAAGGAGGATTGCACAATTTAAGTATTAAGTAGATCCAGATTAGATCACTCATTTTACTTCGCAGTAAGTAGTAGGTTTAGATAAACATTGGACAGTCATTAGTCTAACACACGTCGTTCTGGGAGTGCCTTCTCGTAGGCAATTATGTCGTTAAGACCGCGTATGGATACACCTATACGCTTACCATGACTTTGACAATGACGGCTTACGCTAACGAGTATCGAGTTTTCTATCTGTGCATCCCGCTCGTACTGTCAAAGTGCAATAGAGATGCACAGGTAGAAAACTCGACTCTCGTTAACGAAAAATTACAATGTCAAACTCATGGTAGCCGTAGGTACTATTCTCTTTAGTCAGCTCTATAGTTCAAGTGTTTTGAAACAATCCAATAAAACACATCCTGTAAATCCAATTATGAGTCGTTACTATTTAATGTTACTACTTATCTTATGTCATCTAGGACTTACTAGGAAGTAAATGTGACCGTACCTTCGCAATATGGGCAAGGCACAAAAATCTGCTACACACATTAACTCCGTCCACGCCAATATAAGCTCTATTCTTTAATTGTATTCGGTATATTTTCCTTCCTCCAAATAGTATCCTTACAATATCCGTATTAGGAAGAGCGCTTAAGACGTGTTATTAGGAAATCAGCAATTTACGAAATAGCCGTTTATGTCAGTGACATAAGGTAAGTGATTAATGCCAAGAGGTCAGTTCGATCGCCAAATGGAACCACCTTTCAATTTATTCAGGTTCGCATGTTTTCATTAAAATACCGCTATGGGTGAATTAAGGAATGCGAGCTAAGAGACTGGCCAATAAACCTTTTTTAGCCGAAAGATTTAAAATTGAGGACGCAGTGGTTTTTGTCAACAAGTATGAAAAAGACTTGATAATTAACTAAATGTCTAACTGCTTCTTTTTATCTGTGTTGCAGTCATCGTTTTAATAATTACCCAGAGATAAAATCCAACAAAATATCAGACATCCAAAAAATTTTAACTTAATTATCTCCTGTAAGTAAAGTCGGGAATAATATTAATAAATGTAGAATATTTTATTATGATTAATTTATCAAAAAAACTAAAATAAAAAATATTCAAGATTGAAAGCCAATCAACGCTTAATTTAAATCTATATATAATTACTTCCGAGAGGAAAGTATGTTGGATTCTTGAATGAATAATAACTTTAATAATAATTTGAAAATGAAATAAAGAAAAAATCTCACCATTATAATTTTCCTAGAGTACTTATTTGTAAAATCGTTCTTGTTTGTTGTCAACATGTAAGTATATTATAGTGTATATTTTAGAATCTGTTGAAAAATGCAACATGTACCTAGGTACATGTTGCATGTCTCCTCTAGAGGACAAAAGCCGAAATGGGACATTTTACCGAAAGTTGTACACTCGACTTTCTTTTTTTAATTTTGATATGATCGGGTTTTGTCTACTCAGAATCGAGAGCACTTTCGAACCTAATAGGAGAAAAAAAACTGTCCAAAATGTTACATTTATAATTTTCGGTTTTCCGTTCCGTTAGTACTTAAGCTTAGTGTGGAAACGGTAAAGGAATGGAATAAAAAATCTTGGGACACTTTTGTTCTCGTATAACATTCGAAAGTGCTCTCGATTCTGAGAATAAAAAACCCGATTATATCAAAATAAAAAAGAGTCAAGTGTACAACACTCCGTAAAATGGCCCAAATACGAAACATTTTTTGACCAAACCGAAACAGAGAACTTCGTTCCTTTCGCGCGCTCGTTCAAACACAAGGTGGAAAACAAGCATCCGCCCCGAGAGAAGGATAAATAAATACACCTAACATAGACATCTACAAACAGTGTTCTCAGTTTCTACGGCCGTCGCTTGCCGATGACATGCTTGTCGTTGCAGACGTTGGAACTTACGTCAGGACTTTCACTAGTACTCTTCTCTGCAAAATGTATATTGCGATATTAGTTAGATACCCATTTTATAGTTATCTACTTTACCTCTATCTTATCAACTTAATACTCATATAATTTTAATTGACTTTGTAAAAGTTTACAACACAAGTTGGACGATCTCTGTTACATTACACTATAATACAATACAATACAAATATTCTTTATTGCTCACCAGACAACTATGTCTACTAAGTTAGTAGAGGTAAATTAAACATAAACAATGGTAGACAACAGGCGGTCTTATCGCTAAAAACGATCTCTCCCAGACAACCTTTGGGTGGTGGAGACGATGCAAAAAAATGATAGGATTTACATTTGGTTTAGTGGTTCATATCGCAATTTATGTTTTATTTACTGTGACCATGTTTATATGCCAATGCAATTGTAGCAAGTACTCGGAAATGAAATAAAATAAAAACAATTTTAACGTGGCTAATGAGTCGAATGCTCTTTATAAAATTTCATTTATATAATTTGAGTTGACGTTTCTGTTAAGTTCAGGTGGGGTAAGAGAAACTACCGGGAAAGCGCAACAGTACCTCTTACCCCACCTGACCTTACCTATATGTTAATTTTTTTTCTAATTTGAAATCGGTGAAAATGTTGAAGTTATGTAAAGCATATTCTTTCTATGATGTTCTTTTTGTGTTCATGATTGCTGTAAAGCAACTTAACTTTGCTACGAATGTAACATCTGTTTGTTTCGCAAGTTATGCAGGACAAAAACGCCGTTTTCTCGTAACAACTTAGAAAACGTATTGCTATTTAATTTGTTATAAAAGTATTTGTTCAAAATTACTAATATTAATAACTACTACACAGCAATTTGCAGTGAGCGTTTAACATTTCTTAGTCTACCTTTCCAACTGGCTCGAGCCTTTGTTTTTGGACACGGTGTGACTGCAGGCTCGCCGAGTCCACTCCAATATCGGTCAAGCGTAAAGCGTGTTTTCGAGATAAATGCGAAAAGGATGTTTGTAAATATCAGCTTGGCGCCTTTCTATTTGTCGCTCGTGGTGAATAACGTTCATTTATTATTTCTAACATTTGGGAACTATGCATATTAAAATTATCTTAGCTAATGTTAACATTTATTATGATTTCGTACTGTTTCTTTCAGATTTTATCTGACTTTATTTGGCAAAATTATTAGAGCAAGACTTGCAGTGTTAATTGGGTTTGGGATCGACAGAGTTGGAAAGGCCACTATATAATCAAACAGGCCTACCGACATCCAGTAACTAGTACACTATACAGTATCATGATAACTTATCCACTTCATATATCATATCAGTAGGCGAAATACCATCACAACACAACGTTGGCTAAGCGGTCACGTTGGTTTGAACGCTGAAACAATCAACTTTATATTCTTGTATTGATCAGTACGATGGCGTAGGATGGAAAACAGGACTAAGTGGGCGAGCGTTTTCGTCTGGGTTAGACATAGTGGGTAATCTCAAGCAGCAATAAAATAGCCAAACTGATTTACTGAACGTCACTATATTAATTCACCAAAATATTTAAGCAGGCACAATTAACTTGAGGGTAAGACCGAACAGACACGTCCGCTCGTCACGAGCTCTGGCAGTAGAATGCCCGTGCGCTCCGACAGCCGCATCCAAGCTTGACTACTGATGACGTCATGCTTGCGTTCGGTGGCGTGTCTGGAACCGGCTTCGATTCTCCGACACGGCCATCTCTGATGTCTCACACGTCCTCGTGTGAGTTATCTGTAGAGAAATTACCAGCACAGTATTTCGTTCGGCTATTCTGACAAATTCGAGTCATGATTTGTGATAGTGTGTACTTATTGAGACAAGCTTTAGGATAAATTCACTTTAACTTTATTAAATCTCAACATACTAGAGCAGTACACATCATTACAATCTTACAAGTGAATTACAGTAATTCTCATTAAGTATATCTAATCAGATAAATTAAAATCAATCAAAGCCGCATCAACGGCTCATCCCATTTTAGCAACAACAAAAATTAAGGTTTATCAGAAAATGTTGTCGCACCAACGACTTATCTCGTTAACGCACCAACGTAACGATAGAAAACATGTTGTCGCACCAACGACTTATCTCGTTAACGCACCAACGTAACGATAGTAAACATGCTGTCGCACCAACGACTTATCTCGTTAACGCACCAACGTAACGATAGAAAACATGTTGTCGCACCAACGACTTATCTCGTTAACGCACCAACGTAACGATAGAAGACATGTTATCGCACCAACGACTTATCTCGTTAACGCACCAACGTATTTTTTAATTACTGGAAAATAATATTAAGGGGGTGCATTGGAAATTATCGCATGCTTTAAAACGCTGTTTTGACTAGATTAAGAAACAATAAGGTCTGATTTTCAGATATATGATTCTTGACTATTTGATTGTTTATCTGATTTAATCGATTGCTTAAAATTTCCTCGATAGAAAAAAAAACCAAAGTTGGGTCTTTATTTTCCTTTTTTTACTCAACCTACTCAAACAGTACATTATTTTACGACTCAATCAAGTTAATACTATAGTATTTTATCTCATCTAAAATCTCACTTTATGAAATATAAATAAAACTTCACTAAGTTAGGTATTTTGACGACCGGTTAGCCTAGTGGGTAGTGACGCTGCCTACGAAGCTGAAGGTCCTGGGTTCGAATCCCGGTAAGGACAAATATTTGTGTGATGAGCATGAATATTTGTTTCTGAGTCTTGGATGTTTTCTATGTATTTAAGTATTTATATCTATTAAATATATCGTCGTCTAGTACCCGTAACACAAGCCTTATTGAGCTTACAATGGGGCTAGTGCGATTTGTGTAAGAGTGTCCCCTTATATATATAGTAAACATGCTGTCGCACCAACGACTTATCTCGTTAACGCACGCACCAACGTAACGATAGTAAACATGTTGTCGCACCAACGACTTATCTCGTTAACGCACCAACGTAACGATAGTAAACATGTTGTCGCACCGACGACTTATCTCGTTAACGCACCAACGTAACGAATAGTAAACATGTTGTCGTTGTCGCACCAACGACCTCTGTTATTTACTTAGCAATCATCAACTAAAAATCATCATACGCTTCAACGCCTGTTCGCATGTGTTGAGGCACTACAATGCCTGTATGAATATGTTGAGACGCTACAATGCCGTACGTAGTTGCATTTCCTAAGATCATCCCTTAGATAAATCCATTTCTACATCTAATTCAACAGGAACCTCGTGGGCATTTTCCTAAATCTCTTGGTGTGGCTACTTGTGTGTTCTTAAAATTAGTAAACCATCAGGGATTGCAAGATAAAAGAAGTAACCCTACAGTTTCAATTTAGAATGTCAGTGACAATATGATCACTCTATCATGAGTTGCTTATTCCAAATCCATACAATTTCAGTAAAAAAAGATTCTGTAGCACTGCTCATGAGCACAATGCCAAACAATCGCAATGAAATGTGAACTGTTCACCGGATAAACCGTACGCCATGGTGTGCTGTTACGATGCACACGATAACCAAGGAAGAGGGTCTTCTGTTATTTCGTCACCCACTGCCAAGCCGCCAGCCTGCTCGCTGATGTTCACCACGAAAAGCACAATATCTCCCCTGCGACGAAGTACCGGATTTCATCCTGTAAACGACAATTTGCATGGTATCAGTTTTATTATACAGACCATGATTACGTCTACATCAAGATATTCGAAACTAATTTGTCTTCAACTCAACTTTGAACTAAAGTTGATGTTTTATTCGGAAAATAAAACCGATGCCGTTATTGTCTACAACATAAAAAGCAATAAGCTTCTCGTCAATAATGATTGAAACACTAATTATCGCTTGTTGGCTCATATTTTGCATAAAATCAATTAGAACGAAACCCGTCCTTTTATTTCCGTTGCTCCGATACAGTAGTTGCCAGTAGTGTTGCAACTAGCTTTAGCACTTGTCCTCTGATAGTCCGGTGCCCGAGAACCGCCGATGCTGCACGGTCTCCGTGTCTGCAATGGTCCACGCTTACTGGACGAGACGTTCGCTGTCAGAAGTACTGCTTATAGATGTACCTCGTGTACCACACTGAAACATTAATTTTAAATGCGTCGCAAATATTTTCAATCCCTAATCCCTATAGGGTTTCAAAGTACTTAACCAATTGTCATAAGGTCGTTAAGGAAAAGGATGAAATTCGTCTAATTTAACATTGTTCTAAAAGCGCAATTAAGTAGTTACATTGTCACAAAACTACCAAATTCAAATTACTACACTTATGTACCACAATAAGTAAACAGGATTTTACGATAACTTCAAAGAGATTGTAGGAAAAACACTATTATTAACGGAAAGATGTCGAATCTAGTATCATCATTGCAAAAACAATAAAAATGGTTTGACCTCACCGGATTTATGAGAACGTGGATTGATACCGGCAACGTGTGACATAATAGTAGCTATGGTTAGTTGTTCAGTAGACCACCCAGACCATCTCGACATAACCTAAGTCATCATTCTTGCTGCGTATGCCGCTTGGCATTCGTTTTCTTTCGGCTTGCTACTTTGTAGGTTACTGAGAGTAGCTACAAAAGTTTCATCACTGTCGTACCTTCAACGCGCCACTGATAGCTATTACAAGTGGTCCTCCTACTAACGGTTTTTCACCAAAACAAAGATCAACCGTGTAGCACCAAGCACGCGCATCAGCTTCAAGATTTTCGGGGTCAAATTCAGGTAGTTTGAAGTCACTTGTATTAGCCGGTTGTTTTATGGCTTCAATTAGGCTACCGTGTTACTATTTTGCTGCTCAAATAATTTTCGCCACAAATCTGCAATAACACGTGCCTGTTGATGCTGTGCTCGAGGGAATCCCACTTCTGATAACGGCGTAGGATGGAAAACAGGACTAAGCGGGCGAGCGTTTTCGTCTGGGTTAGACGAATAGTGGGTAACCTCAAGCAGCAATAAAATAGCCAAACTGATTTACTGAACGTCACTATATTAATTCACCAAAATATTTAAGCAGGCACAATTAACTTGAGGGTAAGACCGAACAGACACGTCCGCTCGTCACGAGCTCTGGCAGTAGAATGCCCGTGCGCTCCGACGGCCGCATCCAAGCTTGACTACTGATGACGTCATGCTTGCGTTCGGTGGCGTGTCTGGAACCGGCTTCGATTCTCCGACATATATGTATATTTATATATTATGTATGTTACTATCTTATTTTATTCATTTTAACTAAGTACTAAACACAACAACAAGGAAATATAAACTTAGGCAATGAAAGAAAAAAAAATATAATCTTCAATAAAAAACTTGGCAGATCGGCGTCATATTTTAACTATTTTCACGGAATTTTTTATATCTCCAGTCAGTAGTTTTGTTATTGTTAGACTATAGGAATAATATATAATTATTTAAGGAAAAAATGTTTTCATCAGAATGGCTGTAGTGTGTCGCGCTACCTAATTAAGTAGTTGACAAAACTACTTATTGACTAACATTATGTTGAACTACGAATCTTCTTTACCAACTGTCATCGAGTATTCACTAAAGTCGCCGTCAATGGAATTTGCTAACTATGTAAACAAACTACCATAGTGAAAGACAATTAATATAGAGATTAGACATTTCTCTAAACATATATACATTGTTACGTTGTAATCAGACCTAGGGCGACATCTAGCGTCAGCACGGGATATCATCTCGACACCTTCCAATATTCGCTTGACTGAACAGTCTAGTCCTTGGATGTCCGAACAGGTGGCGTTACAGTCACACCATTTCTTTTAATGAATGATTTCTTTTATATCATAATTATCACGCTTAATATATATAAATAAATAGCATCAGAGAAATATATAGAGTAATTTAAAGCTACATTCATTAAGAGAAAGGTGTTGACATACGAAAGTGTTTGGTGTATGTTACGGTGGCCAAAACGTGAGTATCCGGGCTTGTTAAAAAGAAAAGGAGAGGATGACGTGGGGCCTTCGAGGTGAACAGCACTTTTCACTGAGTCCGCGAGGAAATAGGATGGCTTGAGGAGAAAGAATCCGAAACCTCGTGTCTCCACACTTCGGCTTGGCGGCCATAAAAAGCCAAAAACACACTCCTGCAGTACTTCTGTCCACAACTTGTGAGTAAAATGCTGAGATTCGTCTGGGCTTGTTGTGAAATCGCGCTCGGGTCAAGTTACAATAATTTCGTTCTTTGTTTCAGCAAAACTTCACCCAGAAATGGATATTTAAATTTAAGTTATGTCATACTAAACGACGGACAACGCGACACCAGCAAAAACGGCTGACTTTTGCTCTCGGGTAAGAAAACTTGATAATTCAAACACACTAATTCCATTGTCCTTCGTTAGCTAATAGGTGTCTCGTAGTTGTCTGGGAATGACGATAAAGCTTACAAATCGAGGCAGAATTTACTTTTATTTTATTTCCAGATTAGGTTGTAAGTAGTTAGTATGATTTTGTAGTAATAAATGTTTGTTTTATAGCTCAAAAAGCCGTCCTTGGGGAACCTCGTGGTGCTGGAGATGAGGATGGCAGCGTAGGAAATCTGGAGCGTTCTATTGTGCCCAGGAGAGATCTGCAGCCTTCGTGCTCGAGTTGCCACGTGTCCACGTATCCAGCCGTCGAAAGGTGCAGCGGCGTCGTGTGTCCGGGCGTGGCTAGCTATCGCATGGTGTGTCGATGCCTCTACCCACCGTATTGCTCAGGTGACATCTTTCCTGCTTGCCTTGACTGACTCGACTGGTTAGCCCTTATGGTGGAATATTAATTAGGTGTAAATTAAACATTATGAATCTCTTTTCCTTGCTTCGCTGCTCACTATCTTAGAAATATAAATATAAGAATTGTTTTTTTTTTGCACTGTGGTGCACATGCGAGGGTGTGTCCCCGTAGTCTTTTGGGACCCTTGCCCCTTTTTAGCATAACAATCCATGCTGTGTGTTGAGAGCAACTATTGGTGCTTACTCTTTGATAATTGCTTTCTTTATACATAACAATTGTGTTTAATTTATTCAATAAATGTCTTAAAAGGTTCATGTTGGTTTGGACTCATCTCTTGTAACATAAAGCTAGCACCTCTTAGCTTCCAATTTAATCTACTCGCTACCTTGTCGTTTGATAGGTTAAAACGTTCTGGCGCCCTTCACTATCTGAATAAACTTGTTACTCAAGCCCTAGATACACAAAATCACTCCTGTCTGTGTTTAAAGGAAAAGTAAAGCTTACTGACATGGTCAAAAACTCACACCACCTGAGCCACATCTCCTGACTAGTCCGAGGCATAACACCAAGAGTGGGTAACCATCAGAGGTTCACTGCTACTTCCACTCCCAGTTATATAACACCTCCACAGAGGTTACAGTGTAACAATTGGCGCCCAACGTGGGGCCTGACGTGTCAGTTCCTTTTTTTTAGTTTTCTTGAGAAGATTTTGTGTGTCCATCGCTTTATTTGCTATTTCCACCATTCATGAACCTTAGCCTTTGCACGAAGCAAGAGATTTCTTATTTTTTATACTATGAAGTTGTGTGACATATTTCATATTTTTTTATATTGTGTTATTTAAGGAATTAGTTGAGTTTTTACTGCAATTGCATCCATCTTAAAGATACATGACTGTGCTGATAAACTCTGACTGAATAAACTTTATGGGAAGTGTTTCATACTTATACTAAATACTTTTAAACTGTGCTTTTCTAAACATAGCTACCTACCTACCTTCTTAAGCACAGCTTGTACCTACTACGGAAATAGTTTATTATTTTACATTTATCTTTCACTCAATTAAGATGGCATTACATGTTGATGTGGACACTCTCATCAGGGAGGAACTTGTATTTGAGCTGAGAAGCAGAGGATTAGATGTAAATGAGGATGACTCTGTAGATGACTTGAAGCGACAATTTCGGTCCGTTAAGGGTACACCACACGACTTGACAAAAGTAAACACATACATCTCAACGTTGTCTATTGATAACGAATTCCAGGCGTGCGAGGAAAAGCTGAATACTGTCCTGCAGGCTGATCACTCCTCCTCCTCGTGTCGGCGTCGCTGTTTGTCCAAGCTGTCGCACATTATACTGAGGTTAGAAAAATTACATTATGCTTCCGCTGAACAACAGCTTAAGAAGATAGCCCTTGTGTCAAATGCTTACAGTGCATTACAAGCCTTAAAGTGCAATAATACACCGGGGCCATCGAATCAAGCTGAGGTGCAGTGTCGTACTGGTGAGGCTCCTAGTGTAGTGTCTAGTCAAGCACATGCTTCGCAAGTGCTTAAGTGGAATTTGGTATTTGATGGAAGGACCTCTGTTCATGATTTCATTTTGCGGCTGGAGGAACTTAAGTACTCTTCAGGAATCTCGGACTCAGAGTTACTACGAAATGCTGTCCATCTCTTCTCTGGTGAAGCGCTACTTTGGTTTAGGACAAATAAATTTCATCTTGCCTCATTTGAAGACTTTGTGTCATCGCTCAAAACTGAATTTCAACCGGTGGAGTACGAGCGATGTCTTCTGAACCAGATTAGGGCACGTCTGCAGGGTGGTGATGAGAACATTAAGTCTTACATCAACATCATGGAAGGACTACTCATGCATTTGTCCACACCAGTATCACAGGTTGAACAGCTGGATATAATAATGACCAATATGAGTCCATTTTTTATATCTAGACTTGCCTTAATAGAAATCAGCAGTATTAAGCAATTGAAGGAGATCTGTGAACGGTTAGAGATATCTAGGTTTAAGTGTGATAACAGGGGTTTCTTAAATACTGGTAGGGAATCTATTTTGCCTGATTTCTATGGTGGGAGTGCGGGCCCTATGTCCACAACTCCAGCCGTTAATCCACGACAGGTAAATTCTATGCCTGCTAGAAACAATGTAGTGTGTTCTAAGTGTGGTGGTGTGCATCATAACACACAATGTAATATGTATCGGATACCGATATGTCTCAGATGCAAAAGGCCGGGTGTTTTGACTAGGGATTGCAACTGTTCAAAAAACTAGGTGATGGGTCAGAAACAAATACTGAAAACACTTTAAACTCTCATTTAACTTTGCCTGTTTCTGACCAAGCAACTCAGACTGTCTCAGAAAATAAACATACTGAAAATACTTTAAACTCTCACTCAACTTTGCGTGTTTGTGATCAAGCAACTCAAACCGACTTAGAAAATAGAAATACTTATTCTCCTCTGTTTAAGGAAAACACTAATGACCCTAGACCATTTCTCTCTATAGGTATTCTAGGTCTTGAATGCAACGCACTAGCTGACAGTGGCGCATGCGTATCGATTATGAGTGAATCTGCCCTCGCCTCTCTAAAGACAGAGGGGCTCGAGTTTCCTTTGCAAACGTGCGATAAAGACTTAGCCGTAGGAAATGGAGCTCGCTTGACCGTGTTGGGTAGGGTGGAGGTTCCCATTTCATACAAGCACAACTTACATTTTATAACCTTCTATGTTTGTAGAGATGTGAACACGCCCCTAATTCTAGGTGTAGATTTTCTTAATAGTTTTCAACTCTGCTCTGACATATTAAACAATAAGAATTCTGAGACACCCACTTCAATTCTGAACTTGCTTACAAATGAGAATCTGCATCTGCATGACCGGGAGGATCTAGGCTACGAGCAGAGACTTAGGCTGGATGAGGTGATTGAAGACTTTAAGGGTATAGCTGCCTCTGAAGATATCTTAGGTTGTACTGGACTGGAAGAGCATGTGATTGATACGGGTGATCATCCTCCGGTGAGGCAGAAACATTATCCGATACCGTTCCATCATAGAGAGTATGTTCGAAAGGAGATAGATAACATGTTAAAACTAGATATCATAGAGAAAAGTAATTCTCCGTGGAACAGTCCCATACTCTTGGTACCTAAAGCTAATGGTGAGCTCCGGATGTGTTTGGATAGTAGGAAATTGAATAGCATAACGAAGGTAGACACTTATCCAATGCCCAGGGTGCAAGAAATCTTAGACTCTCTTAATAATGCGAAGTACATGACCTCACTAGATTTGAAATCCGCCTTCTTTCAAATAATGCTGTCTGAAGAGTCGCGCGAGAAGACATGCTTCTCAATTGGGGGAATCGGGGCCTTTCATTTCAAACGCATGCCTTTTGGACTTGTGAATTCAACTGCGCGGATGATGAGGCTGATGGATAGGATTTTTGGAGCTGAGTACGCCCATAATATCTTTTACTATGTAGACGACATAATACTTATCTCTGAGACGTTTGATGAACACTTGAGTTTACTTAGGGAGGCATGTAGGAAACTTAGACAGGCTGGATTGACAATCAATCTAGAAAAATCAGTCTTCTGTCGCTCTTCTCTTAAATTCTTAGGCTATGTGGTAGATAGGCGGGGTCTTAGGACTGACATTGATAAGGTCAGAGCTATAGTCGAGTACCCGATACCCACCAACCAAAAGGAGTTGCGTAGATGGCTTGGCTTAGTCTCTTGGTACCGGCGCTTCTTGCATAACTATTCTACTGTCTGTGCCCCATTGAATAGACTAACTAGGAAGCTTGCTAAAGGTTCTACATTTCAAATGACTCCCGAAGCTGAGGAGGCATTCAAAACCATTAAAGAGGCATTAGTGTCGTCACCCATACTAAGTGTGCCTAAGTTTGATAGGCAATTTATTATAACAACTGACGCATCTGACGTTGGCCTAGGTTGTGCACTTTCTCAATTAGACGAACAGGGTCATGAGCGTGCTATAGCTTATGCCAGTAGAACACTATCTTCCTCAGAAAAGAATCACTCTACTACGGAGAAAGAACCTAACGCTCTTCTTTTCGCCCTCGAGAAGTTCAGAGGATACGTAGAGGGATCCCCTTTTAGAACCAAGATCTATACGGATCACAGTAGCTTAAAGTGGCTTGTTAGTCTAAAGTCACCCACGGGACGTCTGGCTAGGTGGGCCCTACGTCTGTCTCAATTTAACTTTGACATTCAATATAAGAAAGGGACAGATAATAAACTAGCGGATGCTCTCTCTAGAGCACCAGTCTCACCAGAAATTGTAAACTTAATATGCCCAATAGATACTACAGCTGATACCTGGTATAACAACTTATTTAATAGAGTAGCGAAGGCCCCACATAAGTTTCCAGACTTTAGAATACTTGATAATAACCTGTACAAACGAATACGTACTAAGAATCCCTTAACTAGAGATTGTGAATGGAAGCTGGTAATTCCGTTTGAATTACGACAGGATATTTTGAAAGCATGTCATGATAGAGCTGATGCAGCACACCTTGGGGTTTATAAGACTTCAAAACGTATAGCACAAAGTTACTATTGGCCTAAAATGATGGGAGACGTAAAACGATATGTACGAAACTGTACAATCTGTCTGGCTTATAAAAGTACCAATGAGGCTCCTCCAGGACTCATGGAGAATCCTAAGAGGGTTCAGAGACCATGGCAGGTTATCTGCACGGATCTAGTCGGCCCTTTACCTAGGAGTTACAAGGGCTACAAGTTTATATTAGTTGTCTGCGATTGCTTCACCAAGTACACTTGCTTATTTCCTTTAAGAAACTCATTAGCTAGGACAGTAGTTGAGATAATTGAGAAAGAGGTATTGTTGAAGCATGGGGTTCCACAATGCATAATTATGGACAACGGACCACAATACATCTCAAAACACATGCAATCCTTAAAAGTGAAGTACAAAATACCAAAGTTCTTTTACAATTGTAGGTACACTCCTCAGAATAATCCGGCAGAAAGGATCAATCGCGTGGTGGTTTCTGCCATTGCCTCTTACACTGGCACCGATCATCGTACGTGGGCTGAGGAGTTAGGAGCCATAGAATTTGCAATCAACACTGCAGTGCATGAAGTCACTGGTTTTAGTCCCTACTTTCTAAACAGTGGGCGGGAAGCCATTCTTTCTGGGGAGTGGTATCCAACAGGACCCATGCAAAGTGAAGATCTGCAATTTACAGATAGAAATCTATACGCCTCCATGTTATCACACTTACAACCAATATTTCTCAAGGTAAATGACCGCTTACGGAAATCCTATCAGAGGGGTAGGATCTACTATAATCGTGGTAGGAGACATGTTGAATACACGGAGAATCAAATAGCTTGGAAGAGAGAATATCCTTTGTCAAATGCTGCAAAGTTCTTTGCACAAAAGCTGGCTCCCAAGTTCAAGAAATGCAGAATAAAAACTAAAATCTCGGCAGTTACCTACGAACTTAAAGATTTTGTTACTGGGAAGTCGTTAGGTATCTGGCACGTCAAGGACATACTTAAATCTCATCCAGAAGCTGGATAGTGTCCAAGATTGGATGTTTTCCTTTATTGTTACTTCTTTTCGTTACAGGACAGGATACATTCCAATATGTGCTTTGCTGGTCATATATTAAAGGTGGGACGCGTTGAACTAGACATTTAAACTGGTACTAGATAGCATTTTCCTTCATCAGGACTAATGCGACAGCTGTAATAAACAAATAGCATGCATTCTAGTATAGTCTGGAAGTCATTGCATTAACAAACTTGGATTTTGTTTAGTCTTCGATTGGTCTGGGCGTCAGGAGAGATCATTTTAACTTTGAAGTAGTTCTCACATATGTTGATACGGATATATATATATATTTAAGTAAGTACTAGTTATTGTCACAGTTGTGTAGAAATTTTGTTAACTCATACTCATACTCTCTCAAGACGGAATGCGTCTGTAGGTGTAAATCTCCTTAGTTTTAGTATTTGCATAGATAACTTGTTTCTTTTTTTTGTGATTGTATTTTTTTAGGGTAAATCAGCAGTATAGTGATATTTTCTGGATTTCAGTGGCTGCGTAGTGTTGTGAGAAAGTAGCAATCTTGAAAGTTGGTCGAAATTTTCAAAAAAAAAAAATTTTTTTTTACTTAACTAGGGCGGTAATGTTACGTTGTAATCAGACCTAGGGCGACATCTAGCGTCAGCACGGGATATCATCTCGACACCTTCCAATATTCGCTTGACTGAACAGTCTAGTCCTTGGATGTCCGAACAGGTGGCGTTACAGTCACACCATTTCTTTTAATGAATGATTTCTTTTATATCATAATTATCACGCTTAATATATATAAATAAATAGCATCAGAGAAATATATAGAGTAATTTAAAGCTACATTCATTAAGAGAAAGGTGTTGACATACGAAAGTGTTTGGTGTATGTTACGGTGGCCAAAACGTGAGTATCCGGGCTTGTTAAAAAGAAAAGGAGAGGATGACGTGGGGCCTTCGAGGTGAACAGCACTTTTCACTGAGTCCGCGAGGAAATAGGATGGCTTGAGGAGAAAGAATCCGAAACCTCGTGTCTCCACACTTCGGCTTGGCGGCCATAAAAAGCCAAAAACACACTCCTGCAGTACTTCTGTCCACAACTTGTGAGTAAAATGCTGAGATTCGTCTGGGCTTGTTGTGAAATCGCGCTCGGGTCAAGTTACAATAATTTCGTTCTTTGTTTCAGCAAAACTTCACCCAGAAATGGATATTTAAATTTAAGTTATGTCATACTAAACGACGGACAACGCGACACCAGCAAAAACGGCTGACTTTTGCTCTCGGGTAAGAAAACTTGATAATTCAAACACACTAGGTGTAGACGTGGCAATTTCCAAACTAATTCCATTGTCCTTCGTTAGCTAATAGGTGTCTCGTAGTTGTCTGGGAATGACGATAAAGCTTACAAATCGAGGCAGAATTTACTTTTATTTTATTTCCAGATTAGGTTGTAAGTAGTTAGTATGATTTTGTAGTAATAAATGTTTGTTTTATAGCTCAAAAAGCCGTCCTTGGGGAACCTCGTGGTGCTGGAGATGAGGATGGCAGCGTAGGAAATCTGGAGCGTTCTATTGTGCCCAGGAGAGATCTGCAGCCTTCGTGCTCGAGTTGCCACGTGTCCACGTATCCAGCCGTCGAAAGGTGCAGCGGCGTCGTGTGTCCGGGCGTGGCTAGCTATCGCATGGTGTGTCGATGCCTCTACCCACCGTATTGCTCAGGTGACATCTTTCCTGCTTGCCTTGACTGACTCGACTGGTTAGCCCTTATGGTGGAATATTAATTAGGTGTAAATTAAACATTATGAATCTCTTTTCCTTGCTTCGCTGCTCACTATCTTAGAAATATAAATATAAGAATTGTTTTTTTTTGCACTGTGGTGCACATGCGAGGGTGTGTCCCCGTAGTCTTTTGGGACCCTTGCCCCTTTTTAGCATAACAATCCATGCTGTGTGTTGAGAGCAACTATTGGTGCTTACACTTTGATAATTGCTTTCTTTATACATAACAATTGTGTTTAATTTATTCAATAAATGTCTTAAAAGGTTCATGTTGGTTTGGACTCATCTCTTGTAACATAAAGCTAGCACCTCTTAGCTTCCAATTTAATCTACTCGCTACCTTGTCGTTTGATAGGTTAAAACGTTCTGGCGCCCTTCACTATCTGAATAAACTTGTTACTCAAGCCCTAGATACACAAAATCACTCCTGTCTGTGTTTAAAGGAAAAGTAAAGCTTACTGACATGGTCAAAAACTCACACCACCTGAGCCACATCTCCTGACTAGTCCGAGGCATAACACCAAGAGTGGGTAACCATCAGAGGTTCACTGCTACTTCCACTCCCAGTTATATAACACCTCCATAGAGGTTACAGTGTAACAACATAAGTACTAAATGTAGTAGGTACTTACTTATAATAAGATGCAATGATACTGTACCGAGGACAGATGAACAACCTTGTTTTGATTCTTATTTGAGATACAATTGTGCTAACTGCTGCTGTGTGTTTAATTAAATAATATATAAAACCGTTAAATAATTTTACTTCTTATATACAATATAGATAGCGTAATGGCCTTATGCCAATGTCCATGTCAATCTAAAATGGTATGAATAAAATGTTGTGTCTCACAGCCCCTAATTAGGACAGAATACCACTTTACAATAAAGAACCTCACATACATATGTGTGCACATCGAGCATTCGAACGTTTACCATGTGGTAAACGTCCGAATGCTCGACGACAGTGTATGGCATGGGCACTCTATGTCAAAGCAATATGGGTTAAATTCAAACTAAGAAGATTTTTCTTCATTCGATTTAAGCCATGTCACTTTGACATAGAGTGCCCAGCATGCCATATATTAGTACAGCGTCGATCACTCGGACGTTACTACATCTAGACTCCTTTTTCTTGGGCAGTCGTGTAAATATAAATACGCTGTCAAACTTGACACAACGTTGTGGCCATATCACGCATAGACTTATTTAGTGATGTGACTACGAATCTTCACGACTTATTTGGCCAAGAGTTTCATTCATAACACTTAAAATGTTATCTAACTTGTTCATGGTAGGTCTCTGCACTTTACCTATAACGTACTCGTATATGTATAAGCTTGTCTCAAATTCATGACTCAGTGATGTAATGTATGGATGGCGCCACTTTCCATTTACTAAAAACCTGTCATTGGCGAATACAATACTAGTATCTTTACATTTTGTAAATGGAACATATTCTTAGCCTTTCAACAAGTTTCTGTAAATCTAGTATAGGTTCTTAAACTAGTTCATTCAAAAAGCAACTATATCGTTCAAGGTAGAAGATTCCAATTCCGATGGCACTTTTGTAAAAAGTCCACCACTTTAAATAATCTCATCCATATGAGTGTATAGAAGTGAAGGGTTTCTATTAGTTATTGAGGATTTTATAGACCCTTGACGTGACATCGTCGCTTCCAGTAAAGTTCCCTTAAACTGCGAGCATATATAACCATGTTCCCCTAAACATAAAAGAGGCTAAAAGCAACGCAGTATTCTCTAAAAAAACTGAAGACAATGTTAATCGACCTAGCGTGTTAAACGGTCTCAGAGTTTATGCCAATGACCAACCCGTTGACCCTAACACATCAAACACCGGTATATAATAAATCATAATATGTATGTACTTAAAAATATGAACTTAAAATTTAATATTAATCAAACTGCTGAATGAAGATTATTTTAAAATTAACTTTTTTACCTAAGTGTACGTCTGCTAGATAATAACAAGGGAATGTAAACCGAGTACCTAATATTTATGAACTATGTATGAACTATGAACTGTGTGTACCTATTTAAAAAGTGACCTATAAATATGTTTTTATTATTTATGAATAAATGATCTGAATCTGAATCTGAAAACTAAAATTAAACTATGAGATATGAAAAACGCTTCAAAGAAACATCACATTTCTACCGTGTAAACCAACAGCGGGTAGATTTTCTGACATGACAAAGTTAGAAATGACAAAGTAGACACAATTTGAGAGATTAAAATGATATATTCCCTATGGTTCATATGTCGCACCTTTAGAACGGAACCGACCTAATCCAAAAACACATTTTTTTGGGTAAACGCAAGTAAAGATCACAATAAGTCGTTTAGAGACAATCTATGTATATAGGTAACTTAATTTCACTTTTTTTTGAGTTAGGTCAGTTCCGTTCTAAAGGTGCGATGTATTTCAAAATCATGCAGAATTTTAGCTAGTGAAGACAAATTGGTCACGATGAGACTAAAAGTAATCAAGAACAATTATTATTGTAGATTTATAATAAAATAAGATCTTTACAGAAAATCCTGTCAAAACTTTAAAACGTAGAACTATTTTCATTGAAACAACGTGAGTTCTTTTTTCAGAACATCGAATCAGCCATTAAATAATCAATCAATAGCAAACTAGTTATTAAATAATGAGTTCTAACGGACAACGCATTTACTGTAACGGTGCTCGGATATTCACATACATTTATAACTCTGCCACAAATAATTACATCCCGATGTTATAGATTGTATATAAATTAATGGTTATTATCATTTTCAAATCAAGAGCTCGCTGGGTTCCTGTTAGTTAATTTAACTATACTTACTTTACTTGTAGACATTTGTGTAGATTGTTTGCAAGTAATAACAATAATAACAATGCATTTAGCATATTGTGAATAAACCGATTCAATTTACTTCTATTCTGGCGCCCATTGGCTATGGTGTCTGCTTTCCATCTGGCATGGCATGCCGTATGCTTATTTCCATCTGGCATGGCATACCGTATGCTTATTTCCATCTGGCATGGCATGCCGTATGCTTATTTCCATCTGGCATGGCATGCCGTATGCTTATTTCCATCTGGCATGGCATGCCGTATGCTTATTTGCCACCGTCGTGTTTAATGTTACAGTAGTACTCTACCTTTAAAGATTTTATTTAATAACAAATTTTGCTTATCTGAAAATTCAATTCAATTAGTTTATTAAT
Organism: Epinotia bilunana; assembly: GCA_947049275.1. Taxonomy (NCBI): domain Eukaryota; kingdom Metazoa; phylum Arthropoda; class Insecta; order Lepidoptera; family Tortricidae; genus Epinotia; species Epinotia bilunana. The sequence continues at coordinate 18,555,012 of OX346257.1, forward strand.
AAAATATAAATTTTACACGTTTTATAATAAAAGTAAATTACAATTTAGTTTATTGTAAACTTTATCAGATTTATAGTCTTTATTGTAAATTTTATTAGATTTATCGTCTTACTAGCTTCCGCCCGCGACTTCGTCTGCGTGGACTCGGGATAAAAACTATCCTATATTTTAATCCAGGCTATAAACTATCTTCGTGCGAAATTTCATTCAAATCGGTTTAGCCGTTTAAGCGTGATTGAGTAACAAACATCCAAACATCTAAACTTTTGCATTTATAATATTAGTAGGATGAATAGTTATTACCTACTTAGGGTTCTCGGAGGACAAGAAATCATTCAGCGAATTGACGGCAGCAAAGACTAAGTAGGTTTTGAGTTTCAATGAGAATGAACTGATGCTTTCAGCGGTTTCTATGTCGTCTGGGATTTTGTTGTAAATCTTAGGGCCCATCCAGTGAAGGCACTTCCTCAACTTCGCCAGGGGTATACGCGATGGTCGGAGCTCGTTGCGGTGTATATAATGATACTTTGGCACTTCTGTTGTTGTATAGTACTGACCTGTGATGTGATTAGCGAGAAAAAAGTGATGTTTTACCAAATTATAATTATGCGTAGTAGTTAGTTACCTTTACATAATTATACTTTTCCTCGTAATACCTCAATTAGTTGAACTTGTAGCGAAAAATTCATTATGTTTAATCTACTTACAAAGCTTATCTCCTGTGTTATGGGATTAGGACGACGATATATTTAATAGATATAAATACTTGAATGAAGATATAAATATTTAAAACCAAGAGAAAAATTCACCGTATTCAATGCAAGCCAAGCGACTCGCATGTCTGACCTACCCCATAGGCGAGCGCGCACTGATCGCGATCACTCATTTCCAATGCTAATGCGCAGCCGTTACCACAAAACATCGGTGCGAGAGCAAGTCAGTTCTTACTACGATAAATTGCAGTCAGACGCGCTGTTTTTTCATCTATATCTATCTCTTCTTCCTCGTTCCCTTCCTGCTGAGGATCGCGACCACATACGGCCCGTCATCCGTCACTCTCGCACACGCATACTTGTCAGAGCGTGATGGGCGTCTTTACCACAACGATAAGTGATAAAATGGCAACCATGCTACGCCCACAGCCTGCCGCCTTCTTGACGGCGTCAGATTAATCGTTGGTAGGGTAGGGCCCTGGGCTCGCCTACCATCTATCTGCTATACTAGCTAGAGGAAAAGATTGTGAGAGTGTAAGGATCAGTTTTCATGCAAGAGGTAACCTCCGAAATTACTAATCTGATTTCAAAAATACACACCAGTAAAATCAAGGCGCATATTTTTTCAGCTTTATGTAATGGGTAACCATGTGTACAATCAGCTGGCAAAACATTGCAGGTGATCACGGTAACATCCTGTATATATAGACACGGACCTTCAGGATGGATAAGATATATTTTATACCGCTGCTCTGCCTGGGTTCTTTGTAGGTAATGGTGGACAGGTCCCCGTTTAACACCCACGACGTGTATGTCGTCCGCGCATGAGTGAAAGAGTTGCAACAACATTAAGAAATGGTTTTTATTAGACAAATGTCAATAAACAAATTTTTAGAAGTTCAATTCATATTTACTTGCGAAAATTCTTAGCTAACGTAAGATACTCCATGTGCACTTCCCATTTTGCAATACATCTCCATAACACCGGTTTTCACCGGTGCAGTGAAGCGAAATGGTGCGGGTGCGAGATGCAATCATATAATTTCTAATCCGCGCCTTACGGCAAATAAACTTATCGGTGAAATAGCAGCTTAAAGTTCTAAGTTCTCTTTATATATCAATTATGATAATTACGAACTATTACTTTATGTATTTTAATTTGAAATAAAATAAAATATGCCTATGCCTAAGTAGACCTTACAATTGTTCGACATAGACCAAAATAAATCATATACAATGTTTATTTATAAGTAGCAGTAATATGACTTAATGAAGTAAAATTCGGTATAAATCAAATCTCAAACTAACATGAGTACCTAAAATAGCCTGTAAGTCAGGGTAATAAGAATGCTTGGTGGTTGTCGGAAAGTATTATCAACTTATCATAATTATATCAGATTTTTAATTAGCGACAACGTTAAAAGAAAGTGATATTAACGAGTGCTGCAAGTTTATATTTTAACTTGTTATTTGTATTGTTACATTTATATTAAGCGTGTTCATATTAATGATTTTTAATGTCTTACGTATTTAATGATTATGATTTGAGAGTGAAATATATATACAGTTGTAACCAACGAATACCCGACACGAAAAGTTATGAGTGGAAACGACAGCCGTGGTACATATCATATGTTTTCCAAAAAGTATTTCGTATAACACTTCACTAACAAATTTAGTTCTTCATGCAGTAAGCCATTTAAAAATCTCGTGATTTTCTAATTTATGCTCTTAATATACTTTATGGAATCTGAATTTTATCTTGATTCCATATCAAAGTCAAAGTCAAAGAGTTCATCTTACTCGGTGTGTGTTATTGGCGAAAATAATAATTCATAATCGATACTAGATAGACAATGCAACTGACACAATTACTCTTCTTGTTGACAACCACAATTGCACAAGAGAGCAATTATATAATTGAAGGCTTATGACTGAAACTAGGGCACATCTATTTTTCTAGACAAGATTATTTCCAAATGAAATCAAGGTATCACGCAACCAAACGCTTGATCTAGAACAACCTGAGAAAAATAAGGAAATAGTGTTCAATAATATGCTTTGTGTTTGAAGCAATTGTTTTTTATTGCTAACTACTTAAGTTTGTAGTTGTCAAGTTTAGAGGAAAATTATATCGCGTCGGGCACGGCAAGACGAGAGATTCGTTATAACACTAAGAAAAGTTTGGAGTTTTTAATTTCATTGCATGTTTGAGAAAAGCACCTCGGCGTAAAAATAAATTGCTTCCCTATTTTCTCGGCCTCTGTAGCACTATTAAAATGTGCTACCTAGTGTTGGTGAATTGGAACCTTCGAAATGTGGTTGAAATCGAGTCCTACGGACACCTCGCCACATTACTTTCATACTCGGCGTACCTAAGTAGAACCACCTAGCGTAACTAACAAGGCATCACAACAGTGAAAAATCTCAATTGACGTTACGTCACAAAACATCTGTCCGCAAACGTAACTCGTTGAAAAATTCGCCGTACGAAACAGTTCCCGATCGAGTAACCGTAGCTGCTATTTATACGCATTTTGGTATCAGACGACTCAAGTATACAAGCTTAAGATTATTTGAGTTGGTCGAATTGCATCAGTATATAAGTAGTCCAATTCAAAAAGCAACTCTACCGCCCGAGGTAGAAGATTACAATTCCAGAGACAGTTTTATATAAAGTTGGCCACGTTAAATAATTTCCACCACACCAATGAAGTGGAGTGCAGAAACAACAAGAATTATAATAGGATTAACGGTGCGCGCATGTAAAACTGCGATGATAGTTTCAAGAGACCGTAAGAGCGGTCGAAATTAAGGCGGTGCATTGGAAATTGTCGCGTGCTTTGAAACGCCGTTCTGACTAGATTAAGAAACAATAAGGTCTGATTTTCAGATATATGATTCTTGACTATATGATTGTTTTTCTGATTTTACCGATACATGATTGCTTAAAATTTCTTCGATAGAAAAGAATTCCAAAGTTCGGTCTGTATTTTCCTTTTTTTACTCAGCCTACTCGAACGATACATTATTTTACGATACAATCAAGTTAGTACTATAGTATTTTATCTCATCTAAAATCTCACTTTATGAAATTTAAATAAAACTTCTCTAAGTTAGGTATTTATCGTAATTTGTCCAAAAAAGCCATTCCCGAAGAGTGTTCCATCTCTTTTCCTGGTGCGCGGAAGGCATACGCGTGTCTTTGTCTAGGGGACGTGTTAGACTCGAATCAAGGCATCCCCTTAAAGATATCTTGACACTTATGCACCTTATTGCTTTGAAATAAATAAATAAGTAAATAAATAAATACTAGGGGACAATCTTACACAAATCGACCTAGTCCCAAATTAAGCAAAGCTTGTACTATGGGAACTAGACGACGATAAACATACTTATATAGATAAATAAATGCCTAAATACATAGAAAACCTCCATGACTCAGGAACAAATGTTCGTGCTCATCACACAAGATCCGAACCCAGGGCCTTTTGATTCGTAGGCAGGCCAACTAGGCTAAAGCGGTCGTCTAAGGTAAAGCGAGTTTATACATATATTTATATAATATCGGGAGTTTTCTCTGTATCTACTTACTTGCTGCTGACTGTAGAAAAAGTAATTGTCTTGCTATATCATCGTTTTACAGCTTTTCGTTTGGTGCAAGAATTCATTTTAAGTCCATGGTTAGCAGCCAAATAGTTTAATTTTCTACAACAACACAACAAAATATAACGAACGGCTCTGTAAGATGTTCAACTCGCGGATCTGATTTATTCAATTTCCAAAAATCGAACCTGCTCACAAAACTTCACGAGTAACGGTTGAGAAATGCGACCCGTATCTATTCAGGAGAACAACCGGACAGCCGGGCTATAGGAACGAATTTTCGGCCAGGCAGAAACAGAGAACTTCGTTCATTTCGCTCGCTCACTCAATTACCTATATTCCATGTACACGGTCCATTTTAAATATTGTTGAAAGTATCTGATGAAAGGTGTTGGAGATTACACTACACCTAAACTAAACTTTAACCCTGACGACCACCGGTTTAGCACCCTGCCTCCGACTCAGACGGTCCTGGGTTCAAATCGCGGTAAAGGCAAATATGTGTGTGGTAAGCTGATAAGCATGTTTTTTTTTTCTGAGGCTTGGATATTATCTTTGTAAGTGTGTATTTATATCTATGAAATATATATCGTCGTCTAGTACCTATATCGCAAGCCTTATTGAGCTTGATAAGGGCATTAGTTTGATTTGTGTACATTTATATTTATTCATATAGATATCGACTATACCATGAAACGTGCGGCCTCAAGGAAAATCCTCATACTTAAACTGGTATGCGCACAATAATCGTGGGTACAGGTGCAATACACACTTATTACTATTTCGTAGAGTTAGATATGAATAGTGCAAGTAACAGCTGACTATAATAGTTCCTTCTGGCTATATTCGTTGTGGCCCGGTTGCCTTGGGCGCGGCCGACGACGCAGGACTTCGACTCGAACGTTCGAAAGGTTACCGAAGACATAGCTACGTTAGAAGCGGCAAGGAATGCCGCTCTAGGTCAACTACGCTCCGGAAAATAGGGTTGTCACTGTTGTGTTGATGAACTATTTATTATTATGTATGATTCATTCAATTGAAGTACACAAGCTTATTATTACTTAGTAAAAAATTTGGTAAACGTATGCGTGTAATAGGCTTGAAAACTTCTTTACTCATAATCATACTCATACTTTATTGATAATAAAAATTACAAGTCAACATTATAACTGCACTTTAAATTGAACACAAAAAGACAAACTCACGAATAAATTTGTATTCGTATATTTAGTGCCTTATTTATGCCATTTAAATTACATTCGTTCTTATCATAATTTCCGAGCGCAGCCGTAATTTTTTAAAATTATTAATTGTAAGTTTTGACTACTTTTATATGAAAAAAACCGGCACTTTGCGTGTCGGGCCACACGCAATTTAGGGTTCCATAGTTGCCCGTCTGACTTAACGTTACGGTTGCGTCGCCCCAATTTGTACGAAAGTTGGCCTGTCCAAGTACATTTTTTAAGTTGATCGGCTATTACTTGTTTACGTCGTCTTAGTTTTCTTTTCATATTTATTACACAGGGTGAATTTTTAATGAGTGTCTAAATTCAAGTATAAGATTCTTCAGCAAAAAATATAAAATGGTGGTTTTTTGTTTCATGTCATTCAATACTAAAATTTTTAGTAATTGCTGCTTAAAGTTATCCCAAAAAAACCTTAACGCACGGGCACCTCAGCGGGTAGTAAGGGTTAACACGGCACGCCTCCCCCTCCCCCGCCCCCGCCCCTCTCCGCGCGGCACTGAATTCCGAGTAACCACGCTGTACGGATATTTTTGTGGGATAGACAATTTATAATTAAAAAAAGACCTACCAGTTTTTTTTTCAAAAATGGAGTCTATTAGTGATACCAAACGCCTACAAAAAATTAGGACACTCATTAATATTTCACCCTGTATGAGTACTATTGGCATATAATTATTCGGCAGCTTTATTTTTAAACGAGCTATCCAGCGATACCCAATACCATGGATTAAACAAGAAATAAAAATTACATAACCATTCTAAATGAGGGGAGATACCCTAAAAATTGTTTTATTAAATATTGTATTTCTACATTTTATCGGTGAAATTGATTTATATACCCTTGCCTAATTTTAGTTTTCTAGTAGTAAAAATCACAATAAGCCGCAGACGGACGGACGGACAGAATGGTGAAACTATAAGGGTTCCTTGTTGATTGCGAAACCCTAAAAAGACTATGAAATCTAAATAGTATCGGAATATCTAGTCTTTTTTCCATTTATTCCAAAAAATTGCTTCTTTCGTTTGACAGACAAAAAAAAAACTCTTAAACATAATAAGATTAATAAGTGTATTTACAAATAGTGTTCCCTACCGAAATTGATCAAAAGAAATACTTATTTCCTATTAAAGTACTCCCTAGTTGTACTTTATCGGAGCGTACTTCAGTACTGCAAGGCCCAGCCACATCCAGGAGCTCTAAGCACTCGTGCGCACCTTCTACCAGTCAAGAGGAAAATGACACACAATCGTCCACTTCCTAACATTATCCTAGGTCAATCTAGTTACATTCAGTTTATGTCTCACGTGGAAAAGTTTCAATGGTCGTTAGTATCCGAACTGCAAATTAGTTTCAATATTCAGAAGTGTTTATTTTTTGCTGATTAGATTAATTATAATTCAAGGAGTGTGTCTTATTGACACATCTAATTAAGGAGTGTGTTTTATATACACATTGATTATAATAAACTTCTTTAACCTTTCATTTTTGTTTCTTGTTATAAAAGATCACGGTAAGAATTCTTGTAATATTGATTTATAAAATATTGTATTTTTTATCTTGAAAGAAATAATATTTTATATCCATGATGCCGAGAATACGTTCACGTTACAATCTTCCAAGTAATTACTAAGTAATCGATTGCAGAAGCCCGTGTAATCACGGTTCACATAGATTGAGCCATGGTCGCGCACCGACCTGCCGTGGGCCGACGCCATGACAGTTTAGCATCCGGTAGAAAATTTCCACAAAAACGCAAGTCAATATTGCAATTGGAGGTTGTATTTCTAATCAAGTATAAAGTATTAAGTATTTCTAATCAAGTTTTGTGGCTTCTCTACACAATGGGCCAAATAAATAAGTAAATAAATAAATACTAGGGGACAATCTTACACAAATCGACCTAGTCCCAAATTAAGCAAAGCTTGTACGATGGGTACTAGACGACGATATACATACTTATATAGATAAATAAATACTTAAATACATAGGAAAACATCCATAACTCAGGAACAAATATTCGTGCTCATCACATAAATAAATGCCCTTACCGGGATTCGAACCCGGGACCTCCGGCTTCGTAGGCAAGGTCACTACCAACTAGGCTACAGAGGTCGTCAAAACACAATCGTCCACTCGTCCAAGGTCGTATGGAGAGTATAATCGTATGTGAGTAGTCACCATCGCCTGTAATGTTATATACTGTATTGTACTCTAAAACAAAGTCTTAACCGACTTAAATTCAGTACTTCGCCTTATTTGAAGTTCCCCGTAATTGCAAACAAAAAAAGATTATTCCAAATCTTTTTAGGCATCGCATCTAGTAGGTATTTGGGGAACATACATCAAAAATAAAAGATCGTGACGAATTGAGAACCTCCTCCCTTTTCAAAGTCAGTTATAAATCTAAGATTAAGCTGGTATAAGACGGTGGCTAATACCAGCTTAATCATCAATAAGCATACGGTTCACCTGACTATAAGTGTTTACCGTAATATATGGACGCCTGCAACTCTGGAGGAGTCACTAGCGATGCCGACCCTTTATTGATTTGAGGATTCCATGTGTGGACCGGTCATTGTGGCACTCTTTGAGGGAGGACGTCTTTCGGCAGGAGACATTGTCAGACAGGTCCCTCACACCCAACGTCTCAATAAAGCGCTTCCTCGGTTGCTCTGGCGACCTTATACTCAGCACTTACTTACTGCGGTCGACTGTACGGTGGAGATACATCCGCAGTCGGGCTTGCCAATGTAAAAACTCTCTCCCACCTCTGTAAAAACATTATTGAGTGTACAATGAACATTTAAATATTTTGCATCACGACCAGTCTCGAGCGTCCCGATTAGTTCAAGAATTGGCAGCAGTTTTAGATAAGATTGTATAAAATGCATTGTAATTCGATACGTGCACTATAAGAGTGCCTCATAGGTTATGTGTTGGTTATTTAATGCAGATTATGGTTACGCAAAGATTAAATAATGTATCGTATTATTAGAACGTGACAAGCACTATTTAATGAGTTCGATAGAATATTATGATACCCAGGAAGTAGGAGCAACATTTGTTATAAGAGCACATTACATATATTAGGTAAAACGAAGAATCTGTCACTAATCAAATGGAAAATCGTTAGACAAGAAATTGCAATATTGATATTGGACCTAAAGTAATTACCAACCAAAAATCGAATTGTGTCTAAACATATTTATAAATAAAGAAATCTAAATACGATTTTGTCCAGTATGAAATATGATAGGTATTCATAAACGTACAAAGATAATATTATATAATCTTGATATATATTATTAAAAAAAAAACAAATAAGAATATATTTGCTGGATTTCAAACAAAACGGTAACACTTTTAACCTTAATGGAAATGTTATAATTACATTTACGTCTCGCACAACTCGCACATCATTTCATTTCACATACGGATGATAAATGACTTAAACTCGAAAATAAACAAATGAAGCGATCATGCGTCCCAGGGCTGCCAATTAGCAATTGTTCATATTCATTGCGGTTTTTAGCAATACCTATTTAGACTACCGCGTCTCCGTTTTGAGTTTTATTGCGGGAATTTGAAATACAGAATGTCTAAAGAAACATAATATCATGATTATGACGTACAATATTCAAAAATACTGACACAAACAAACTCGCCTGCCTGCCCGCCTATTTTTTTTACAAAGCTTTGTAGATGGGAATGGTCACTGATTCATCGTTCGAATATGGTTGTTTTGGTTTAATAATTTATTTTTTGCGGTGGCTAGAGATGTCGCATAATACATGATAACGTAGAAACCAGCGCTTTAATTATAACAGGGAATGGAATGGAAGACCGGAAGATGAGTTCGAAACATGTCACCTGAGTTGAACTCTGTAATTATTAGCATTATTTCAACATTTCACACAACAGTTTAAATTCGAGGATGGAAAATCTTATATATTTGTAATAATACTTCAATTTCCAAGTATTCCTAATTATTTTAATTAACAGCTAGAGTTGTCTACACATTTTTTTAAAGATGATTTGGGCATTACTAATAGGTCTGTGAAAATATACACATGCTCACGTGCAATATTAAAACTTCCATTTTGTGCTGAATCGTGACAACCCTATATTTGAAGCCAACAGACGTCCTTAAGCAAATTGTGTATTCGCAATGTCAATATTGTGCTCAATATCGAAGAGTCCTGATTGTCTCATTTGAGTGGTACTACTAATCATAATATATGTATTCGTACGTTTGTGTCACGCGGTCAGTATACTTAAATAGCTCCCCATTTGCTTTTCAAATTCTTTTATTTTAACGATTCATAGAAGCATTGGGTATATAACAAGAGCGCGGTAATAAAAAGTTAAGAATTGACAGAAGGAATTAAAATAAAATCGAATAGGGGTGTAGACACTAAATAAAATAATCAATGATACCTACTCGAAAAAGGAAAAAATAAATAGTCAAATGAAGAAAAAAGCAACGTAATAGGTTAAATAATAGGCATGATGCCTCATGTTCAAATTGATAACGTAGTGATGCTAAATGGATAGTAAACCATCAAATTATCATTATTATTATTATTTTAATGTAATAAAATATAATTAAAAATATGCATTTTTTTATTATCGAAGAGTATATTTAAAGCTACTAATAGAATCCTTACGCTTTTATAGAAACTAAGTGTAAACTATGTACTTAAACGCAGTATTTCACGACCGAAAGAACAATTTACCTGATTTTTCCATACAACGATTAGTACAAATGTCAGTAGTGCCGTCATACCTGTCTGTCTATCAGTATGAAGCGTTTTGCGCTGCCGCCAGCGAGGTCAATCTTTGTCTCAATTTTTTTTTTTTTTTTTTAATGATATAGGAGGCAAACGAGCAGTCGAATCACCTGATGGTAAGCGATAATCGACGCCCATGGACACTTACAACACCAGAAGAGTTGTAGGTGCGTTGCCGGCCTTTAAGATGGGAGTACGCTCTTTTCTTGAAGGCTTGAAGGTTATAACGGTCCGGAAATACCGCAGGCGACAGTTCATTCCAGAGTTTGGCTGTGCGAGGCAGAAAGTTTCGGGAGAAACGCACAGTTGAGGACTGCCAACCATCTACGTGGTGAGAATGGAAAAGCTGTCGCGTAGGGCGATGGCGGAAGGAAGCGGCGGGGATTAATCCGAACAATTCATCGGAACACTCCCCATTGTACATGCGGTAGAAAATGCAAAGCGAGGCATTTTTGGGTATTTATGTTCTTTAATTGTAGTTGCTCCCTTACAAACAATTATTCCTCTCCAAAAACTGGTTCGAATGACATCATAAAAAATCTTAGTCATCATCCCTATTCCAAAGTTATGTGTCCAAGGTTTTCAGAGGGGGTATATACTGTCCCTTTTACGCAAAATACGCCTTCATATGAAACGATTGTAATTTACTATGACGCTCGCAGATTGTGACGTCGCTATCTGCGAGTGTTTTCTCTCTCTAAAAAGCAATATGAAAGCGGTTGTAGCTTCGTAATTCTTTGAGATAAGAGATGTGAATGGGATTTTCGTCACTTATAGGCATATTTTTTTGCCTTCTTTCTTTTGGAGTAATAATATGAGTCTAAACCCGTATTACCAAAAAAATAACTACATTTGAAACACTATTGAGTATGATGTCCATTCATATTATTTTTATTAAATACTAGCTTCCGCCCGCGACTTCGTCTGCGTGGACCCGGGATAAAAACTATCCTATATTTTAATCCAGATTATAGACTATCTTCGTGCAAAATTTCATCTAAATCGGTTGAGCCGTTTAAGCGTGATTGAGTAACAAACATCCAAACATCTAAACATCCAAACATCCAAACATCCAAACTTTCGCATTTATAATATTAGTAGGATAATTCATGGATGATTAATTGAGGATGGGTAATATCGTACTTATGAATGAATTTTATGTATATTTAATAATTTTTACTAAGAAGGCTTATGCACTAAACACGGGTGCCCATGCTTAAATAGATAAATATATAAATTATAATAAATTATTGTTTTTTTACAGGTAATAACTCTCAACGCACACTTCCGTGATGTGGTAAGAGCTACACACAACTTAAAAAAAAACCGGTCAAGTGCGAGTCTGACTCGCGCACCGAGGGTTCCGTACAAACTATCAATTAACTCAAGGTTAAGAAAATGACCCTATATTTGACACCTTCATTCTGTAGCTAGCATGATGAGCAAGAATTGCATGAAATTTATCCACGCAGTCATCTTCGATGTAATTATTTTCAATTACGTAAGAAATTCTCTTTAAGCTTTTATAAACCCGTAAAATATAAATTACCCTCGTATGAAACAGAAGAGAAAACAACGAATTCTAATAACTCAATGTATCAATGAGTATATTTTATTTAGTTTTTTCCTAGCCGACCCGCTTTCAGTTTTTCCCATTACGAAGCCAAAGCCCAACGAATACGACGACAAATAGACCGAAGTAAATTTCGCCTGTTAAATTACGAGTACTTATTTTAACCCAACACAACAGAATTCAATTTCAAACAACGAATAACTTTTACACCAAGACCATCGAACTACCAAGACAATTTATACTATACTAATACATTTTCCTTCATAAATCAAAATTTTACCAATGTAGAAAAAAAAGAAAAACTGTTTCAAAAAGTACAACTCAAGCCCTTTCATATGATACCCCACTTGACCTAATAGTTGATTCCCCCCCCCCCCCTCATATTCGTAATTTTTCATAGAAATCTAAATGTTTATTTAAATTTCTCATTTTCCATGCACGTGGATAACTCTCATTTAAAACCATTCCAAATTTCAAATTGATAGCTTAAGTAGTTCGTGATATATTTCACTTTGTGACAGACAGACAGACAGACAGACGGACCGACGGAGTCGCACCATAAGGGTTCCTGTTTTACCTTTTTTGGTACGGAACCCTAAAAATAAGTTTATTTCGCAAATAAAAAAAAATACACAATTACATACATTTTCACACTTCGTGGAATGCGTAAAAGGAGTCCACTCAGCACAATGTGAGCCACAGAAGTCGATTCGAAGCTGATGTTATGTGGATCCCTGAGTTGCACGTCACAGGACTGCACTTCCATCGGTACATATGTTGCAGAAAAGACCAGGACATATGATACCACAGTCATAGACAATACATTTAAAAAAAGTATGTCAAGCACGTCATGTAATACGCACATACACCCACACCCACTATTTATCTCTCACAAACACACAGACACACACAACTCACCCTCTCACTCATACACACTTCAACAATGTTGAACACTGTTGCTTTTGCATCTAACATGTGTAAGGGGAGGAGCACTGCTTATCTTGAAGTACAAGACAACCTATTCAGGAAGCAAAAAAAATAAAAAAAATTGAACTGTTTATTTCAATAAAAAAGAATAGGGGTTAAATTACCGTCTACTAATCTTAAAACAGAATACTAGTTTTAAGGATATTACTGTAAAATAAGTTTTTTCTAAATTTCTTTTGCTAATAATTTTATAGGTACGTTGGTCGTGCATTTATATTTCCAGCTGACTGTACTTTTTTTATACATTAGTATGTTATCCTTTTCACATGCGCAGTAGGATGACTTTTTCTCACCGGCACGTTAAGTTATGTTGATCACATCGTGATCAGTTACTTAGAATGTGTTCTTTTTATCAACTTATTTAGAGCCTCAATATGAATTTATGTTCGTTTCCTAGTAAGTGTCACGGATTTCACAACATATATGTACACTGTGAGTCCGAATTAAATAACCCGACGGATTTTAGCCACGCATTTCTGAGGTTTTGAGGCCTAAAATAGCATAACAAACCTATTGTTGTCTTTAAGATATGGTAGTAGGTATTATTACTTTGTATGTGTATTCACCTAAATCGAACTATATATTTTTTTCAAATAATTTTAAGTGTTGGTTATGATAGTAGCAATGCCACAATCCTCACGGCTTTTTTTATCAAGTTACGACATAAAATCGTTTCCATAAAAATCACAAATTTCTCTAAAATTAGTCCGAATCGAGCAACTTTTGTTCAACACTTTAGGGTTATACGGGCTAACGGTGTATATTATAGATATTAAGTAGCAAAATATATAGTTTTATGTTTGATGATTGTATTCCAGTTAACATAAATTCTTTCACTGCGCTAGATGCGTTATCGTGTGTACAAGCAGTCTTCGCTACAGAGCGAAAAGTACGAGCTACGGCGTAACACACATAACGTATCCTAGCAGGAAAAGGATTTCATTACTTTCCGCATGTTCTATGGTCATGAGTTATAAAAATTTACAATCAATTTACACGGACCGTTTTCGTTGTAAAACGCAATGAATGACATTGCAGACAAATTAAGTACTTACTTACCTTTCGTTTTTTTTAAAGCCACTTCATTCACAAAGATAATTAAAAATCTTCTGATGCCCGCATATTTTTATGTATGGTATTTATTTTATTCTAACCGTCCAACGTATGTTATTCAGATTAGATCTTAGGTAGAACTACTCAATTATGGGCAAGGATTTCCTATGAAGCATTGTGATAATGAGAAAATACGTCTAAAGATACTCACGATATATTTCCTGGCAATATCTGATTGTGATTTATTGTATAGATTAAAAAAAAACTACATTTACTTTTTGTTGTGAATTATATTCTTCTGTTCCTAACGACCCGTATGAAAAAGACAAATAAAACACATGTCAACATTTCACATACATACAAATAAAAAAGCCGCCATAATTACTACAATGTGAATATTTGTTACTTACACTTTTTTATCTTCTAGGTATCCTTATACCTACAAGAAAAAATATAGTCAGTATACATGATTCTGAGCAAGAATCAAAAAACCGGCCAAGTGCGAGTCGGACTCGCGCATTGAGGGTTCCGTACAAACCTGTAGGTATATAAGTAATAACTTTAAAATTATTGCAAATATGTTTATTATATGATGTAACTAACAATTTACGGTTTTCGCAACTTTTCCTTTATCTGTGCTATAAGACGTTGCTTCGTATCAAATTTCAAGATTCTGAGTTCACGGGAAATACCCGGTAGGTTTTGATTCCCTTGCGATTTTCGAAAATTTTCGGAAATTTGCTGCATAAACGGCTGTATTTTTTGATTGCGTTGGCTTAGAAGTTTGTTTTTTTCACAGCTACAAGGGATAGTAGACCTGAGTATTTTGTATGTAAGTAAATTATAGCTCGATACCTCCACGCATTCCTGAGAAAAAGGGTCTTTACAGACGGACGGACGGACGGACAACAAAGTGATCCTATAAGGGTTCCGTTTTTTCCTTTTGAGGTACGGAACCCTAAAAAAACTGGATAGGAAAAGTTCATGTTAATACGCTCACGTATGTCTAAGATCTTCCATCACTCTATTAAGACTGGGTACGCGCCTATTTTTTGTTCTCTTTTAAACTCATACATTTTACAAAACATTTCTCACACGTAAATCAAATCAAATCAAACATTTATTCGTGACAAACACAACACAGATAATAAAATAAATTAAATAAAAAGCACATTTTTCTTTGCCACGAAATGGACCCAGCTCAGCATGTTGGTAGCTTTGCAGCCGGCGCTGGTCTTGCGCAGGGTCCATTCGGAGAGAGCACGGAGAGTAACAAACAAAAAATTAAAAGGAAATATATATAACTAAAATACAAATATAAAAATACACAAAAAGGAATAAGCAGTATTTTTTATAATATCCAATAGTAATGGTTTGTTGGCCTGCAAAAAGGTGCATTCCAACAAACCACTACGTGCGTATTTAAATATTCCTTAAAGGCTTTAAAAAATAATTTACTTTAAAAACAAAGTTTTAACCGACTCCAATTTAGTACTCCGCCAAGCCACGAGAACATTTCCACATTTATTTTCCAATTTACCACATGAACTGATTTCCGAGAGCAAATGCGTTGATTATTAGGGAAAATAATAGGGCTTTAAAATTCTTTATATTGAATAATATTAAGGAACACACTAGTCGGAAAGACAATTTTTTCGAGATTTTCCCTCAATTTCTTCAGGATTCCACCATCAGATCCTGGTTTCCTTACCATGGGACCACCCTTGGGATACTCCCTTTCCAACAAAAAAAGAATACTCAAAATCGGTTCATAAACGACAGTTACCCGCGGACATACATGAAAAAAAAAACGGTCGAATTGAGAAACCTCCTTTTTTGAAGTCGGTTAACAAAACGTCGTTCAATTGACGTTATTATTGTTACATTAAAGTAATATTTTAATAGAGTTTTAACAGAATGATTCCACGGTATAACAGCGCTGACTCACAGAAGATAATCGCCGCATTTTATATGACAGGATAAAGGCAGTTAGCCGAATCAACGAACCGCACCGTAAGAACGCTGTTACGTATCACCAAGCCTCACACGTGGATTACTACAGCTTTTATCTACGCACAATATCATTAGTGCCCTAAAATGCGTTCAGAAACCGTAGGAAATGACCAGCATTATTACAACCGATTTTACTATGAACTTTCTTGTCTGTGGTAGTAGCTAAAATCTGTACTTTAATGTTATGTTATAACAGTACAGAGTTTTGTAACGTTATGACTTTAAATTTGGAACAGCTGTCAAAACTCAAGTGGGTCTCTATTCTAATATCCAAATATATTAAAACAGTTATCGATACGAAACGTCAATTCAGTATGTTTTTTTAATATTTATGCACGACATTTATCTAAATATCTAAATTTCATATTTATAAAAATATCATATCTTATGCAACATTCTTAAAAATGTTTCACATATGTCGATATTAATAAAGAGAGTTTCCCCATTAGCATACATCCTAAACTTACTGGCATTTACATTGAAGCAGAGTAGTAGTTATACTTAGAATAGACCATTTAAATTGTATTGATTACCCAATTAAATAGAATGGCGCTAATAACAATCTGAATGGAATTGTCCAGGTATGCTAGTCCATTACACACACACAGCTTCAAAATTAACGGTCATTATAATGAAGTTTTAACTTGTACCTGATGAAAAATAGGTAGTGAGTTGACTTGATAATGCAAAAAGAGTTAGTTTCACGTATTTTAGTTATTATTTTATATAACAACATCTACATAAATAAGTAATTCATAAGTTCCCCTAAGTTAAGTCATTTTGAATGGGGAATAATTATTTCCGAGCTTTCTTGACAAGTTCAAGATGTTTCCAAATTATCAAACGCTATGTGAAGCCTTTAGGATCTTTTAAGTGTAGAAAGCGATAGGGTGCTAGTTAGCAGCTTTTTAAAAAGACAGATAAAAGTATTGTCACAACTAACTCCCTTTTACTTAAAACAAAGGTTTAAGTCGGTCTGCAAAGGCACCCGTCAACGTCAATGTTAACAAAAAATTAATAATTAAGTTAAGGTTACTTACCTACACCCAAGTTACTTATTACTACAATCTTTTGATGGAAAATAACGAATTTACTTGTATTATTATCTAACATAGATTACTGCCGAAGGAAAATAGAGATAATTGGTTTGCAAATTGTATTTTAACGATGTATTTTTAAGCCATAAATTTTTCCGTTATAGTTCTAAGAATTCATAAAATTATTTTTTTAAACGTAATAGGAAAATTACTTCGTGCTCGTTTACTGGAAGTTGTTTTGAATGTTATTATAGGTATTTCTTGAATTATTTGTGAGATATTCTTATAATTATACGTCGGCTTTCAGAGCAAGAAGGCTCGTCCGTTAATATGTTGTTATTCACCAAAGTCCATCTGTGACAGACATATACAACTCATAAATGCGTATTCCCACGAATATAAACAGTCTGAAAATATTAATTTAAAACACAGGTTATTTGCATGAACACTATCTGGCAATATTCCCTCGCCTTCAATATCACTACCTAAATCTATTTTATAAATTTAAGCTTTCAATCAGTTCGTCGCCGGTCACGAGTTTGCATGATCCTTAAAGATCTCGTCAGGGCCTCGCGGGACTGAAGAGAATTGGCTTCTTTGTTTTACCTTATTGGTTATTAAGGAGGGGTTCACTTATAATTAAATGTAGTCGAGTAATCAGTACCTTAAAGGTTTTGCTTCTTGCATATACCTCATTAACCTTAATAACTAGGAATAATAGGTTAGATAAATTAACTTTTTGGAATACACATACATACATTCATAGATTCATTCACGCCTCTATTCCCAAAAGGGGTAGGCAGAGCACATGAAACCACGTTCCAGCGCCACTTTTAGCATAAATGTGGGTACAAAAGATCAACTTAATATGATAATATTGCAGTGATAGGTTGCTAGTCCATCGCCCACAACACACTTCAACCCTGCTCCCTTAGTCGACTTTTACGACACCCACGGGAAGAAAGGGGGTGGTGAAATTCTAACCCGACACCACACGGGGTTTTTTTTGGAATTTTTGTAGGTAGTGTTGTGTAATGAAAACTATAATAAGTAGGTAAAGTTTTGGCGTCAGCTTAATTTGTAAAATAAGTCATTGTTAGTGCCGCTTGTACATACAAGCGGCACTAACAATGACTTATTTTACAAATTAAGTATATACTCGTACTAGGTACACATCCATTCAAATATTTTGAGGGGAGAAAATTGCTCTTGATGTATCCTTGGTTTTCACAAAATTACATTAAACATTGATTGGATTATATTCCTTTGAATGTACATACTACGTCATAGATATAATTTACATATATGAAGGTACGAGTCTATAATGCGTTTATTATGTATAGGTACGTTCGCAACCATATTCAAAGAATAAAACGTGACGTCCATTTAAACCGTCTCGATTGATGCGATAGAAGATGTACAAAAAATCCATTACATATGATAATTATTTCACGAGTCTCAAATGGAGCGTTAATAAAACGAAAAACACATGCAATTAATTTATTGCAGTCTTCATGTGTCTTTTATTTGGAAGCTCATAGTCTATTTTAGAAGTTTTTGCTGACAAAGTGATTTTTGATTAAAAATTCAAACGAGTTTTTTTTGTTGTTTTAATAAGAGCCAATTTAGCACCTTCCTAATAAATAGGTTGAGATTTCGGTAAACGTTATGGCACCTAGGTCTAGTATTCTAGGTAGGTTCTAGGGGGACACTAGGTATTCTGCGACAAATAATTGCACGTATCTACTTCATATTAGCGATGCGATAACTAAATGGAACGGTCTGAGGCTAATGTTGAGTTTTTGTATGTCTCCGCTACGTGTTGTTTTCACAATTTTCACATTATGTGCAGCCTGAACGCTGGCGGCTTTCTCGCGTAACGCATCAGCATTGCAATTCATCGAGGAAATGCCGCCAGCATCCTCGGTACAATGCCTCGAGGGCCTTTTTTAGATTTAACTTAAGTAGTTTGAATTTAATTAAGTTAATGTTAGTTATCATCTTGTATCATACGCCGAAAGACGCCCACTGCTGCGCACATAGGCCTCCCCCAAAGAGTGCCAAAGTGACCGTCACCTTGGATATACTTAAGAAAATAAATAATTATCCAATTATAACATTATGTATAGAGACAGCGACATCTTTGCTGGAGATATTAAAATTCAAACAGTCTCAAAGTCGCGCAATGATTCGATACATTGAATACGGGTTCAATTAGTTAGACAGACATATCTACATACTATTTATGTATGTTAGACAGACAATACAAAACAATAATTTAAAGATTTCTAATAAGGTAGGTAGGCATACCTGCTATCACTGTTTCTCTTGACCAAAGCTAAATTCAATCAGTAGGTACGTAGATTCCCTTACAGATTGAATACCAAACATATCTCCTAATCTCATCCACAAATAACTTTTTTCAAGATTTATGCGATAGCAACAGGTGTTCGAGTTTCGTGTAACCTGTTTAACTGATTTAAGATTCATCTTTAAATAGCAAAGTGTTCGGGTCGCAATTATAAACGAATTTCGTAACAGTAGTCCGTGTAGTGTTGGGTCCCCGTCGTGTGGCGTCATGTTAGAATAGCGCCATCCCCTTTCTTCTTGTGGGCGTCGTAAGAGTCGACAAAAGGAATAAGGGTATGTTGTAGGCGACGGGTTGTAAACCTTTCGCTGCAATCTAACATTAGCTTCATTTGAAGCCTACTTACAGTTACTTGAGCTACTGAAAATTTAATTTTATGTACAGTCGCGAAGCGGGATTATTGAGCCAGGTAGTAAGTGGCTCAATAATCCCGCTTCGCGACTGTAATTTACTTACCCCTTAGCCTAGGAATTTGGGCGCGAGTTTATGTAGGTGTGCAACAATGATAGAAGGATGACGATCTTTAAAAAATATATTACGGAAAGTCGGAAAATTAAGGTCAAGAACTCGATCAAAGTTAACGAGAAATTAATTGATTATACGTCACAATACATTTACTAATCTTTCTAAAGGCAATATCGAACAATGTTCAAGTCAGTGTTTAATAATCACCTTGATAAGTGGCTCGTTTTATAATTTAATATATTTCAGAAGCATTGAAGCGAAACTTATTTTAGGCGTACATTCAATTTGTAACCTAAATAATTATATTCTAGTGATTAATAATGAAAATAATAGTCAAACTACCAGATTATTTTTGAAGCGTTTATAGTTCTGTGATTAGCATCGTAAACGGTGTTCTAGGCCAATTTGCCTCAAAGTTCCGATAAGTATTACCATGTTTACTACTTCTAACCAAAACAAATGAAAAATAGAAACGATAAACGAACGTTAGACATGCTTACAATATTCTTATTTCAATTCTGGAATTGTAGCAGCAGTTGTAGAATGTAGTAGTCTAATTAGTGGCAGAAGTAGATACGCATAAGAATAGGTCAAAATGATCTACTTACTAACATCTTTATTGTAGAGGAATAAGAGTTAACTTACTTACATCAATTTGAGTACCTAGCACGCGTAGCTTTTTTTTTGCTGAAAATACAATAGAAAAACACAAACCAAAAATGCTCTAAAAACAACTTCTATCTCAATGGAGTGGTAGACCTTATTTCTTCTAATAGATCCACTGCAAAACGAATGAAAAATAAAGGTTGTCTTTACTAAGTTCTTACTTCATACTTCCAGTGTAAAGTCGTCTCGCGAGGGTTGCAGACAGTTTTCCGCGACGCCGTGGAAACGCGATCGTACATAATTACCGTTGTAAACAATAGCAGAAGGCTTTGCTCGTCATTCGCGCGGCGAGCACCGTGCGCACTGCACGCGCGTGTTGTGCCTCCAGGTTCGTACAATCCGATCGTTTTGTGCCTTATCAAGTGTTCTTCACCTTTTTACATCGCATTGTTCGAACGGGATGCACTTATCTTGATGCGGTAGGGCTGAGTGTGATAAACAGTACTCTTATCGTTTCATACGACCGAGATCTTGCACTTGACATTGTCGCCGGCAAACGCGCGAAATTTTTCTTATTATACGTGATATCTGATTCCGATTAGTCTAATAGTAATTTACACAACATATATATGTACATACGGAAAACGCTTATTTATCTGTAGTTATTGTTCTATGATCATTGTTATGGAGATCGGAGATGTAAAAGAACATGGCCAGTTCCACATAAACAGTACAAAATGAGCGGAGATTAGCGGAAATAACAATTCAACTCAACACTCAATTGCGTTGTGGTGTTAATGTGTTTTTCTGAGTTCTCGTGATATTTACAAAGTAAAGTCATTTATTTTAAATTGAGTTTTAGTAGCTTTTCGTTTGTTTTCAAGGATTGTCTATGGCAGCGCGCGCGCCGTTTTCCGGGCCGTCACGTGCTCCGCTCGCTCGCGATACGTTACGGGGACACTATCATGCTATTTCAATTATCGTTCGAATAATTCCTACTGTTGTTAAGTGTATTGTAACGAAGTGACCTCTAAGAAAGACGGACGGACAGATTAGCTAATGATTTAGTTTTTGTAAGCGGTCGGTATCCGAAAACAAAACTACTCCATACTTATGCTCGAAGGCGTTTGAAGAACCATGATTTTGATATTAAATTGAAATGTATACCTATAATAATGCAACTTTTTACTACAATGTTTTTTAGTATCTAATAAATAAAGTATAAGTAAAGATAAGTAATAAAGTAATAATGGTTAAACATGATGCAAATTGCGAAGGGAGTTTAGTTTACTTTATTTTTTACTATAGCATGGATACGGTAATAATGCTTAATTGATTTTCAATGCAATAATACTTCTACAAAATGTTTACCTTTATTACCTACTGAAAAATGAATAAACCAGGGCATATTATACTGGTATTACTGTACAGAAAAGAAACAAAAACAAGAAAAAAATATTCTTTTCATTACTACAATAATCAAGATTAATCTAAAAAGAGTCGGTTCAAAACTTCATTCTTATCACGCTATCGTTTCGCAGTAAGAAAATAAAGCACAAGGTCGTTATACACAGTCGCATTTAAGTTACCATCTTGATTAACATTTAAATGAATTTTATCGCCCACAGTTTGTTGATTCGAGATTAATCCAAAAATCCACGAAAGCCATCTACGAACACCTTTGAAGTACCAATCAAGCTAATTTATCCCCGTGCCGAGATTCTACACCAAAAGGCAGTTTTGTAAATTCATAAATCCAAAAAGCAGTGTGATACGGTACGGATCTATCAAACATATCTGATACAATTTCTCAGTGATAATTAGTGACTTGTGATCGATTTGTGATCGTTACCTCAGTGCAGTGCCAGTGTGATGACTCATAGTTCCTAGTCGTTGGACCTGTGCGGAGGCACTCTGGAGCTCGACACGTATGAGGTGTCAGTTGTCGTCCAGCTGACAACAGATGTCACCGATAACAACAGCGGTAAGTGCATTACTATGACTCCTACGTACAGAAGACTTTACTTATTCTTGTTCAATGGTGCTGAGAAAATTGAAACTTCTAAGTTAACGCAATCAAAAGATCTGCCGATATCATATAAGTTTCTGTCAATCACGTCGACTTAAATAAAAGCTCTTACCAGCTTTTATTGCCGACTGTAGGTACTTTTTGCATAGTCATCACCTACTCATTATGAGAATTCGAATGAGCCCAGACACATTTATCTTGTGACATTAAGGACCTTCCGTCTTCACCAGTTTTGTGGCTATAAGTACATAATGTACAAAATTTTTACTTGATTAGATTTCGGGAAGCAGGACAAAATAGATTTGCCAAATTTTTTAACTCAGAAATAATCTTAAATCCTTACAAATGTTGAAACGGCGGACATATTTCAATGCTGTAAACAGAAAAAAAATGCAACATAAAATGAAATGCACATCAAACTACGGTCTGATTTTTTAAAGTGTAGTTCAAATCCTACAATCCTTTTATTGTGTCATTGTTCGAACGCTTTCGGCTCAGACATGCGATAAAACAGGCTTATTCACCACGACAATAGCGATGTTATTACGATCCTAAGACATATAGGTACATCGGTTTATATTAAGATCACGTGTTGCCTCCAGGACAAGAGTCCATAGAATTCAAATACAAAAATATATTGATGGTATGGTGAGGATACCATCAATGTATTTTTTTATTTGATTTCTCACGTCAGTATCTAGAGGCGTAATTATTTTGATAGGTACTAAACGGACCTATTAGCCTTTCAATGGTATCATTATAATACGCAGTGACATAAATGTTTGAAACAAACGTATGAACGTTTGTTTCAAACATTTATTAGTTCTCGAGAAAATGCGCTCTATCATTTATCTGATTTTCGAAAAATGCAAAGGCGCTTTTAACATTTTTATCGTAATTACCGTACAAAAAAAGGGAGTAATCTTGTTAATAACTTACGCCTTTTTACATGAACGCCGTAATGTGTCAAACCATCGCGTGAGTGACAACCTCAACCGTGAAATTGACGTAATTGACATACAGCGTACAGAGAAGCGGATAGAACATATCTATGACTCATTTATGAAAGGCAGTAAGTACGTTTCGACCTCATGGGTAGTTATTTCGTTTTGTAAGAAGACCTGCTCTACAGTAGCGTGCGCAAACGCAAGTGTCATGCATCGCCTCATCACGCTCGATGTGGCCTTGAGAAGGTTCAATTTGAAATGGTATCGATGGTGTACATATAACACGTTTACAGCAGTGTCATCATTGTCTATTTAATCGTTGGCACTCACAGCAAGTTTTTTTCCTTTATATTCATATTCATTTATTTCGTATTAATCATAATCATACATTGTCATTCATTACATTAAAAATATAATAATAAGATTATTAAACATTAAAAAAAATGTCTGCAGGCACATAAAATACAGGACAATCAAAGTTATTCCATGTTCTAGATAATCTAGATTATTAAAATGGTTCGTCTAGAAATTCAGCTACCGAATAATAGGCCTTCTGCATTAGCAGGAGGTATTCTACGTACAGTCAGTATAGTCTGTTGATATGGACTTGGCGGCTTACCCCTCTGTTTATGGCTGAATTTTCTCCGTTCGTTATGTTTATACCCACACCCAGACTAAACTCACCCGGTTTAAGGATAAAAAAATGCTTGTTTATATCTAACCCAACAATTGCCGATATACATAGAACCATGTAATTCAGTATAGGGTTGTTTTTATTCATGCTACTACTATTTACTTCATTTTATCAATGCCTATATCAATGTAAGCTTAAATTAAATGTTTCGGCTTTGCCCGCGTGTTGCAAAGAAGGCAATAGCTTGCACACCCACGGGATAAAATACAACCTATGACTATCTGGAAAGTCCGTTATATTATATGTATACACAGATGACAGATTTTTCAAATCGGATGTGGTTCCGGAGATTAACCCCTACATACACGTACACTTACACTACTTACAGTAATCTCCCAGATTTTTCCTCGTTATAAATATGGGTACTTATAGAATATCTTATACCAGCTGCCTGCGCGGCTCCATTCTAGCCTCGTGCCGCCCAATGTACATTATATTGTACAAAGTGACACTTTGCATTACCGCCCAGACATAAGTAATAAAATGACTGACCTAAACGCCTAGTGTACAATACGCCGTACATAAAAAATATCAGAGGTCATTTTAAAAAATTTCGCACTAAATTAAAATTCCCCTACAGGACATGACTATGTTACTTAAATTCCTTGAATTAGTGTGAGTAAAATGTTATTTGCTAAGATTTTTTTTTTCTGATTAAAACGAATAATTATGTGTAACAGCAAACAAAAGTAAGGGGCTGTGATGAAGAAATTATGAGATTACTAGCTTCTGCCCGCGACACCGTCCGCGTGGAAGTCGTTTATATCGTAGCTCCATACAAACTTTTACCCCCCATTTTAGGGAAGTGGGGGGTTAGAAAGAGACAAAAAGTAGCCTATGTCACTCTCCATCCCTTCAACTATCTCCACTTAAAAAAACACGTCAATTCGTCGCTCCGTTTTGCCGTGAAAGACGGACAAACAAACACACACATACACTTTCCCATTTATAATATTATAGTATATAGTATGGATGACTGTGCCTCAATTTAAAAAAAAATGATTTCAAAGTTACATGTTTATCATTAAAACATAACCCAAAAGACCAATGTACATCCAAATGAACTAAAGATATGGAGTTAGAATTTGGTTTAAACTATTTATTCTCACCGAGAAAAAAAGATGAAAAATCTTGATTAGGTTTTTCATCAAAAAATAATGTTACATGTTCGTGGGCAGTTTCGACGTAAAAATATATTGGCACATATGTTACACACGGGGCGTTTAGATGATCTTGCGTTTTTTTTCTTGGGCGGTATAGTCAACAGCAAAAGTAGATGCTCATTTTAGTACCTTGTCACTTTCACTACTTTGACGCATCCCAACTGTAACATACTGGGAAGTATTGTTACGTTAAGTGCGACAGAGTACTAAAATGATCATCTACTTTTGCTGTTGACTGTACGAGGCTAGGTATACATATACTGTTGAAAGATTATTCATAATCGTATAAGTATTTCCAGAGGTTACCCGACTAGTTGAGACGAGTAACGCTATTGGATCAAAGTGTCGTCGTGTAAGTGCCCTTTAACTAAAAGATAAGATTAATTGTGAATATGGAATAACATACAATTTTTAAGCGGCAAAATAATGAATAACAATATGTAAATTTCCTGCACAACCATTTTACTAAGTTTAGTATCGAGTATGTAATACCAATTATGTTTAGAATATAAATTATTAGGATGTTCGTGGTCAGTAATCGATAGTATCTAATAGTGATTCAATGTGATGATTACTTCTACAGAACACTATGACTTCGGATAAAATTGACTTAGGCTGATCAAGAAAATGAAGTTGACATTTCGTAATCTTTGTTCACTAACCAGAGGCTAGGCTTGTTACTTTCAGATGCATCAAAATAATATCCCATTGTGAACCTAACTAATGGCGGTGCACAGTCGTAAAATATACCAGCTATAAACATCAAAGAACCTCCAGCGAAAACGCAAATGTGTAGAAATCGGAGAGCGCCACGAAAAAGCCCGTACAAAATCAAACAGCAAATATCTAGGGAAAGTCCGCACTTTGTGATATGGCCCTTGCAGTGTGTTGGACTCCTTTTAAGTTTTATGGAGAGAAAACAACCGATTGTACCCATGTCATATGAAGAGGGAAAACTTCGGGGTTTCCGAGATAGTTGCTTTATCGGTGCCGTCAATTATTGTAACATTGCCTATGAAACCTAACATTCATCATCATCATCATCATCATATCAGCCGAAAGACGTCCACTGCTGGACATAGGCCTCCCCCAAAGAGTGCCACAATGACCGGTCCTGCGCCACCCGCATCCAGCGGACTCCCGCGACCTTTACCAGGTCATCAGTCCACCTTGTGGGGGGCCTACCCACGCTGCGCCTTCCGGTACGTGGTCGCCACTCGAGAACCTTTCCGCCCCAACGGCCATCGGTTCTACGTGCAATGTGCCCCGCCCACTGCCACTTAAGTTTAGCGATTCGGAGGGCTATATCGGTTACCTACCTAACATTGCCAATGTTAAAAACCGAATTCCAGTCAAATAGCTGTTTTTTACATACCTGACTATGAGTATTATAGACTAATTGAGAAAAGTTTTCCCTGTCCAAATGTTTATGCTTTTGATATGAAATTCTACGGGCCTGTGGTAAAGGCTCTTGTGTAAAGTTGAGCTCGAAAACTCAAATGCTCGACGGTAGGTTTGATTGGTGACCTACCGAGGTATTTTCTTGACTGATTCGAGGGATTGCCACGCGATTTTAAGGCGGGTCACGAAACGAATGCAATCGGCCGGCTGTCTTTGGTAACGTCCGCCGGTTTGAATGAAAAGGGTGCGTCTCTATTAATAACGTGCACAAGATATAATGAACGTAAGCTATAACAAAACCAATACTTTTATAATGAATAACGAACAGCTGACACAATATTAATTTTATATAACGATTTTCTCTACACCCCCCAACAAACTCTTACCCATTCCCAATTCTCTTAGGCCTCGGTCGTTCTGACCGGCCGCCGCCGGCGGCGTGCAGCTGGCTGTAGACGCTGGACGCCGCCGACAGCGGCTGTTTGGTCGTTCTAGAAGTTCGTAACCACGGCGACCAAATCGGTGGCAGTGTCCCGACGTTTATGTTTGCGAAGAGACGTGTCTAAAAAAGGAGGGTGCCTACAATATTTTGGTGGCTAAGCATTTAAAGGATAATGAATTTAAAGTGGAATATTTTCGACTATCACGGGCGGAGTTTTCACTAATACTTTCCCACACTTTATGTTTCAAAACGTTGTTTTTAAAGTGTTTTTCTTGTGCATCGCATAAAATGCTATTGCACTTCACTAACTCGATTAAGAGTTCATCTTTTTCTTTGTTAAATTGCATAATGAACGCTAGCGTCTACCCGCCGCAATGCTTCAAAATGACTAAAGACGCCGCGGCCAGCGACCGGCAGTCGCGGGCGGCGGAGGGACGCCGCACGCGGCGGGCGACAACGACCGCTCCCGAACATTCACGAACACACCATACAGAACGCCGCGGCCGGCGGGCCGCCGCATGCCGCGGACGGCGGGTCAGAACGACCACGGCCGACCGTCCGCTACTATGTCGAGCCAGTCCTATTTTAAAATCGGCCTTCAAGTTGACAACAGGCGGTACCGGGTTGCCCTGCGCCCATTAGTTTTAATAAATGAAGAAATGTAAATACAGTTATTTTTGGAAACGGTACCAGCAGAATAACTTAAAATTCAAGATTGTGTTTTATTTTGAAACCTTGTTATTCAAAGTGCAATAAGAATAAGTCATATTCGTATAGATATGAAGTGAACATACGGAACATTTTGTAATTATCAGCGAGATGTCATAAAATCGGGCATGTCATAGGCTGCGATTAAAGCTTCTTTAATAAGATTCCTGTTTCGTTATTTATGATTGCAATTTATGTTTGTGAATGATTAAATTTTTTTTTTTTTTTTTTATGATATAGGAGGCAAACGAGCAGTCGAATCACCTGATGGTAAGCGATAATCGACGCCCATGGACATTTACAACACCAGAAGAGTTGTAGGTGCGTTGCCGGCCTTTAAGATGGGAGTACGCTCTTTTCTTGAAGGCTTGAAGGTTATAACGGTCCGGAAATACCGCAGGCGACAGTTCATTCCAGAGTTGATTAATTGAAATTGATTAATATGTTTCAAATAGAGCTTTCCTTTGAATATTAACTTAATGGCGCGAGGTCTATATTTCGTTATTTCAAATAATTATCCGAACCGTGTTTCAACGTGTTTCGTAAGTACGCTCGCTTCCGTATTTAGTTCCTTAGGTCGGCGCACAGAGAAAACAAATGAAAACGGCTGTAAATATTACCGGGCTGGGCCGCAACGAGGGAGCGCTGAGGGGGACTTAATGCCTTCCTCTGACATTGATCATGACCTAAACGGATTGAAGGATGTGTGACTATGAGTGTCGCTACACTGACAATTTATGGTGGTCCTGCCTGAAAGGCTAATAAATAAGTGAAATGTTTGTGTGATGATATATTTTCATGAACTCTTAATGTTTGAAGGTATTTATAGCATAACCAACCTAAATTTAATTACCCTTGGTTAGTTTGAGAGTGATCGATTATATGTAGGTAAATGTTGTGCAATTTTTATTTAATAATGATCACTTAATTGTTAACAATGCAACAAATGGAAAGGAATAAGAAAGAATATACCTACTATGTGCACATGTGACTGTCTTGGTATTTATTATTGTTTTGAAGCGTCTTTCGATATGTAGAGCATGAAGGAATTTAAATCTTTACACGCGGGTTGTTATAATATATTAAACTAGCTGTTGCCCGCGACTTCGTCCGCGTAGAACTTGTTACCGTCTTAGAAAAATTATTGCTATTAAATTTTTATAGGCGGAACCTTAATTATCGCCGACCAAAACAAAGCTCTACCATATTAAGGGATGATTTCCGAGATAAAACTAACCTATATCTTTCCAAGGGTCTCAAATTATCTGTACGAAAAATTTCATCTAAATCCGTTCAGGGATTAGAAAAAATCCCTTATCAATATTTTTGACTATGCATTAGGAGCTTTTGACCGAAGTTTTAAATGGCTAACTTTAAAAACGACATGTTTCCCATACAAATTTTCAACTCTTTTTTAACCCCCTTAGGGGATGATTTTTTATAGCAAAGCTAAATCATTTGTTTTGCTTTTTAGTAAGAAACCTTCATACAAAGATTCAAGTCTATAACTTTCCAAATGAACGATTTCCATGCAACGGTTCGACCCATATTTCACCCCCTTAAGGGTTGAATTTCGAAAAATCGTTTCTTAGCACACGTCCACGTACTGTAAATAATATATGTTCCAAACATGCTTATATCGTTAGCGGTTTAGGCTGTGCGCTGTCTGTCAATAGATTAGTAACGAAAAGTTTTATATATATAGATTACGCAGCAAACACTGAATAAGGAGCAAATATTATAACTATAATATTTACTGCCATTGTCATAAAACGTTGCACGTTGGTCACACTTGCTACATTAAAAATATAAAAACAATATTCCATGACATGAATGTTATCGCGAAAGCGATAAAAATAGAAATAAAAGCAACTTTAAACTTGTTTATCGGTGAATATAAGCGGAAAAGCGATTTTTTGTACTAATTAATTATAACAAACTATAGATTTATTCCGCTTCATTATTCAAATCAGACAATGATAAATCAAAACGTTATGTAATTCAACCTCATTAAATCTTCATAGTACAATGTGCAAAAATTTCCATGGCCAAATCATTACCTATTCATATTGAGAAAAAAGAGTGGCACAAAGTGCCAAGGTCTGTCAAAAGTTTCCTATGTGACCAAAGGGCCTCTTGAGCTGATGATATCGTGCGTTTGTTTACAAACGTGGGCACTTCAAGTG
The DNA here is from genome assembly GCA_947049275.1 of Epinotia bilunana. Taxonomy (NCBI): domain Eukaryota; kingdom Metazoa; phylum Arthropoda; class Insecta; order Lepidoptera; family Tortricidae; genus Epinotia; species Epinotia bilunana. The sequence continues at coordinate 18,585,041 of OX346257.1, forward strand.
CCTGTCGATGTGTCTATGTGGAGGATTATAGTAAACGTGTTGTGTGTGTGTCAAGACATTAGTAATGGAAAGCCACGTGAGAATTATTGTTATGTTAATCAATTGTATAAAAACCTCATTATGTAGTGGACGAAGTTAAAAAAATACTTAGTACACGCCCAGAAATAAAGCTCATCTGTGGGCGTGTACATGTCTATCGGGGCTACTTGATATATAATTAATAATTAATCGTTTTGTTATATAAACCCTTTGCACATATCTTTAAATTACTTATTTGCAAGGGTCTAACGAGATAGGTATTTATTTAAGTATGTACCTTTATTCCTGACGCTTCGACACGGTTTTACCCGTCATGGTGGTCCCAAGTGACTGTGTGTTTATGCCTTTACGTTAATTCGTTAAATTAATAAGAATCTAATCCAATCTTTAAAATATTTTTTGCGCGCAATCTCTTGATTGATATCAAACCATCAGTTCGACTCGAATAGACAAAAAGTATCAGTGCAGTTACATAATTTAAGTTATTATTTAATGTACACCTGTTACAATACATATAACAACCTTGTAATTCACCAAGCTTTCCTCGAGACCTTGAATTGTATAAAATAACAGATTACGACATGACATTGTCCTTGTCATGAGTGATTGAGATAAAAGAGAAACAATGAGAGTGTCGTGTTATGAATAGTTTTCTTCGCAATTTGTGACGGCGAAATGGATGTTTTTTATTCATCTTTACATTTCCGGGATAGACATGATTGACAGTTCATTTTTTTGCACCATTGTGAAACTATTCTAACAAACAAAAATCTCGTGCTAAGGTGTCTTAGCACAAGATTTTTGTTTGATGTTTATAATAGCTATTATGAATATGTAAGTATAATGTAGGTATAATAATAAGACTTAAAATAAATAAATAAAGCACGTAGTAATAGCACATAGAACCGATGGCCGTTGGGGCGGAAAGGTTCTCGAGTGGCGACCACGTACCGGAAGGCGCGGCGTGGGTAGGCCCACAAGGTGGACTGATGTTCTGGTAAAGGTCGCGGGAGTCCGCTGGATGCGGGTGGCGCAGGACCGGTCACTCTGGCACTCTTTGGGGGAGGCATATGTCCAGCAGTGGACGTCTTTCGGCTGATATGATGATGATGATGATGAAATAAATAAATATGTGCGGACACAAATCGACCTAGCCCCAAACTAAGCAATACTTGTCCTATGGGTACTAGACGACGATAAACATACTTATATTGATAAATAAAAATCTTAAGGATATGGAAAGCATCCATGACTCATGTCAGGAACAAAATTTCCGTTGGTTTCGAGTTTGCAAAACAAAACGTAAACACGTTGAGAACCTCCTGGAACCGTGCAGTCGCAGTGACCTTCTATGCAGTCGAGTATTTCGTTCAAATCAAACTGTGAGGTGTTAGGCAGGAGTTGTTCAAGCGGGCTAGGTTTTGTTTCAATATAATTATTCTGGACCAATTGACTGTTGGTATCGGTTTAAATTTAAATGGCATTAAATACAAATACATACAGAGGATCATCATCATATATCAGCCGAAAGACGCCCACTGCTGGACATAAGCCTCCCCCAAAGAGTGCCACAGAGTGCTACAGAGGATAATCTTACACAAATCAATACGATAACATCAAAGTAAACAAACAAGTCAAAGTAAATAAACATCTGAGTATCGTTAACAATGTAATTTGTGTTGTGTGTGTGTTTGTGAACAAATATATTTTTCTTTCTTTCTTAATTTAGCATTAAAAATAAATCAACGTTACTCTAACTAGCGCTTCAAAATAATAATATCTATGGAAAATACTTGAAAAATAATGACGAACATAGCTCCTCGTAGTAGGTACACACACACGGAATAAATAATTACAATTTAGATGTCAAACTATGTTATTCCTATACAGAAGTAAATACCATTTCATGTTATGTATGGAAAAGTTTAGATATGTACAATGTAACTAAATTGAGCATACCAACCCAGCTATTCTGTAACTTGTTTTAAGCTCACCTCACCGTTCACCCACAAATATTTATTTATTTATTCATTTATCTCGAACCATATAAGTCCATATTTAATTACATAATAAAGTACAACAATTAATTAAAAAGAAAGATTACATTAAAATACATAAAATCCTTCAATATCGTGAAGGACTTCGATAGGTCCAAAAAACACGTGTACTTTGAGTCGTAAAATCGCTGTTTCGGTAGAAAGCCCTGGGGCCGTAGACAAGGTTACAATCTACAAGCGCTAACGCCAACAGAAAATATAAAATGTAGGGGAATGACAGATGCCGACGAAACACATTTCGTTAACATCTGTCAAATGTATGGACATTTTATTCGTTTTCTATTGGCGTTAACGCTTGTCGATTGTAACCTTGTCTAGGCCCCCTGGTCTGAAACCGAACTGCGCCTCATGGAGCAATATACTTTGAGAAAGATTACGATCAAGAAGACGGTCCAAAACTTTCGCCACCACAGTTGCCAATGATATGGGGCGGTAATTATTTTTATCAGCAGTATCTCCGGTCTTGTTTTTTGGTATTGGTACAGCGATGGTTTTCATTAGCTCTTGAGGAAGATAAGTGTGGCCAATACACAGGATGAAAAACATCGCCAACACTCTAGGCAGATGGACCGTAAGTGCTCAACACTGAGACCGTCATGGCCAGGTGATTTTCCTTTGATCATTGCTATCGCCGCAGCAAATATATCTTTACGCCGGAATTAGTTGTAACCTAGCGTAATCAGAGTTCTACTTTCGTTAGGCATGGCCAGCGCATTCCATAACAACAACAGCCCTGTTTACAATACCTAACAGCCCTGTTGACTGTTAACGAAATGCCAAGCCCAAAATGTAAAACCTCCACGCTTTTTATATGATTCGAATGTGTGATATGTCTAATACCTACTATTAACTTTAACTGCGTGTAAAGCGCTAATCATGTTAAGTTAGGTTAGGTTTTGTTCACTTTTTATTATTTACTACTAAGTAAGTCACAAACATTAGGATCCGTCCTGCAGTCACCTATCCACGTCAACACATTATTGACGTTGAAAATAATTTGCTTTTGCTGGCGACGGCGAGTATACGAGTATCTATGTATAGACAGTACAATAAGAAAAATGTAGTTGGAAGGGGAAGACCTCGTCGAACTTTTTCCGACCAAATCGGAGAAATCCTGAAGAAAGGTCAGGTCAATAGTACCCTAGACCGACGAGCATGTATGCAGAATGTAATGAAAATGAAAGTGAATGAAGTGAGGTTTGTCAAGATCGTAGCAAGTGGAAATCAGTGATCTCTGCCTACCCCTCCAGGAAACAGGCGTGATTATGTGTATGTATGTATGTAGTACAATAAAATAAAATAAACAATATGCTGGAGTACCTACTAAGCATAGCATTCACCTTCCTATAGCATTCTTGAGATAGCCATACATTTTTGGCTCCAAAATTATAGCGAGTAAATGTCAAAAAAGAAACTTAAATTTCTCGTAATCAATTACTCGTTCAAATGATCTGGAATAAAACTCATATAAAAGAGCATTTTTTTCTTTACATACATAAAACCAAACAACAATCACCATAGTAAATTGGCTAAAGATTCCCACCATTTGCCAAATTAATCCTTGTAAAAACACACTTTCGTCACTTTACAAATTGCTCTCGAATAAATAAGTCATTCCCGTTATACCGCATACGTTTGTTCTGAGTAACCTATTGACTGCTGTAAATGGCAAGGAAATAAACATAATGTAGTCGTGTAAATGTTTAATTCGTCAATAGGGGAAACGTGTTCTTAGAGATATGTGAGGATATTTGCGAGGTTAAGCTCCTTTGACAGTTGAATTGCGCTAGTCATAAATAATTTGTACTCGTACTCATACAATATATGGCTGATAACTTTAACATGTGCCTTAAGAGGACCTGTACGTCTAGCACAACTTGCTGAAAAGTCGCATCGCGCGCGACTGGGCATTTCCTGTCTCACTCGCACCGTGCAAATTAGAAAGAGGAGGGTAGATCTTTCTCGACTCGCGTCGCGGCGGGGCGTCAGTTGTGCTAGCCCCCCGGGGAAGTGCGTTACAGCAGTATCTATATACATACGAGATGTTATTAATATTTATCATAATGTATAACATGTCCTCTTCACGATGGGTTTAAGAGGAACGGCGTTCCGTCTTAACTGAAAAAAAACACGTATTTCTGCGAAGTCAGAAGTTATTCACAAACCGTCCAATTAATTAGCCGTATACCAGCTCCAATCACCTACAGTAATAGATAGGTAATCTAAAGTAATTGCGCATTGAACAAATGTTTCCATCACTATCTTAATTGCGTTAGAAGTCACACCTACAAAGCCAAATTCAAATCAAACGTCATAGCAATCAACTGAGACATTAACTAAATTGCTATGATACCCACCCTGATGGACACGGCTCGGCAAATTAAAAGAGCATATAGTAAATAGCCTAACCCAGTTCGTTAGGACCTTTTGGGATGCGATAGTATAATAGAATATCGACCTTGACTTTTGCGTCAGAGCCTCTCCCTTGAACCATTTCACCTGACCTATTCAGCTATGTTTACGTGCATCGAAGTCGCAAAGATAGTGTACCTACTGATTGAGTACTTTGTTTATGTTATGAACGATGGTCGTATAAATGGCTCTTCAACATTTCATGAAAAAGTTACGATTTGGAGTGATTTGGAGTTTATGTTACTTGATTAACTATTGGAGTTTTGACCGACCGGTTTACCCTAGCGAAACTGATAGTCCTTGTTCAAATCCCGGTAAGGGCAAATATTTGTGTTATGAGCATGATTATTTTTTTCTTTATATTCAAGTATTTATATCTATTAAATATATCGTCGTCCTAATCCCATAACACAGGAGATAAGCTTTGTAAGTAGATAAAACATAATGAAAATGAGCAACTACATAATAAGTGTCATGTAAAGTTACATCAATTGAGGAATTAGCTAAAATTACTCCTGTCAATCCTCCAACAGTACATAAAAATACAAATCCTAAACTTCATAATATAGAAGGGCTATAATTAATTTGTGGGCATTTGCGCGAGAAAAAGATGCAGATTAGTAACTTCACCGAGTAAAAGTTAAAATGTTCCATTTTGTAACTTTTATTTATCGTACAAATAGTACTGTTAATGTTGGTAAAATCTACTTCTCGCGAAAATGCCCAGCGGGCGTAGCACGGTTGCCATTTTATCACTTATCGTTGTGGATAAGGCATCCGTCACTCTCGCACTCGCATACTTGTCAGAGCGTGATGGGCGTCTTTACCACAACGATAAGTGATAAAATGGCAACCATGCTACGCCCACAGGTTTTTTTTTATAAAAGACTGTCCAGTGATTGACCTAAGTCTCACCTATCAGGTAAGCGACGACCGAACTTAAGATGAATCTCACTGGTTCAATAATAACCTCTCACTCTTGTTTTGAAGGCACCTAGATCGTAGTTCTCAGGACACACGGATGAAGGGAGCGAATTCCATTCCTTATCAGTTCGCATTAAGAAAGACGAGGCAATCGCTTCGTGCGAATACCTAAATGACGATGGTACGAGCCTAGTTAGATTTGTGACAATAGCCGTTTTGTCCCAGGATATTAAAACATGGCAAGTAATCATAGTTTTACTAACATATGGAGTAAAAAGTATGTAATTTTTCGAAACACTGCAGTTTCCTGATGGTCATCTACACAGCGAGCGACATATAAGGGGCGGGGCGTCTTATTGAACAACAAACCTATTTATTATCATAATGGTGATCGAGTTCCTATATCCCCGCAGGAGATCAATTTGTAGGTGTTATGTTATGTCATATAACGGGACATTACGTTACTCGTCCACATGCATTATGTTCGCAATATTGCGTAGGTAGTAGTATATAGGTAGTAGTAGTATAGGACTACCTAGTTAGTTAGTTTCCCACGTACTAACGTGGGAAACTATATCAGGAAAAGGTCTGAATCAGAATCAGAATCAGAATCAAACATTTATTCTGCGATAGGTAACCTGCCGGTGCGACATTTGCTTGTGTTAAGAAATAAAATTCCTACTTCCTACTAATATTATAAATGCGAAAGTTTAGATGTTTGGATGTTTGTTACTCAATCACGGTTTAAAACGGCCCAACCGATTTTGATCAAATTTTGCACAAAGATAGTTTATAGCCTGGATTAAAATATAGTCTCTCACTTGATTTCGAATTTTAAAAAAGGTAGCCTAAACTGCTTCAAATTTTTCATTATCAAAGCAGCCCATACATCGATTGGCAACCACCGTTGCCATCATCAGTTTAGGGGTCCGCGAAATTGGCAACTGTGGATGCCACAAGCAAGTGGATAGGGTAGTTTTCATCCCGGGTCCACGCAGACGAAGTCGCGGGCGGAAGCTAGTACTCAGAATATAGTCAATAGCAATCATGAATTATTAGTAGCAAAGAGATTTTTCCATGTCGGCAAAAGTGGTCAAGCTGCGACCTAATTACACCATTTGTAAGTATCAATCATCATAACACGCTTACATATTTTCCTTAAGCATTAAGCTCATTTAGCGAGAATGTCGCAAACTCAACTAGATCGCAGTTAAGTAATAATCAATTATTATATTTTTAAGTGCAATACAACATGCGCGCGGCGCGGCGCCTTAAGGGTCGCCAGGACGCTCCACTCTCCTTGCAAACGTAGTTTGGCTCTCATTTTAAAACGATATGCTAGAATATTATGAAACTTTTTATACCCAATGGAATCTGCCATATCTAGATCGGAAACTACATAGTTGCTGTTGTTAGAAATTAAAATAGAAAAAAAATAGAGCGAGTAGAACGTTGTTCATACAGTCTCTAATCGAGAAATTTATTTCAATTACTAGCTTCCGCCCGCGACTTCGTCTGCGTGGACCCGAGATAAAAACTATTCTATATTTTAATCCAGGGTATAAACTATTTTCGTGCGACCTCCAATTCGATTGAGCAGTTAAAGCGTGATTAAGTAACAAACATCTAACCATCCAAACATCTAAACATCCAAACTTTCGCATTTCTTTTTTTAAGTCCCATTGTAAGCTCCATAAGGCTTGTGTTATGGGTACTAGACGACGATATATTTAATAGAGAGAAATACTTAAATACAAAGAATACAAAACATCCATCAGAAACAAATATTCATGCTTATCACACAAATACTTGCCCTTACCGGGATTCGAACCCAGGACCTTCAGCTTCGTAGGCAGCGTCACTACCCACTAGGCTAACAGGTCGTTGCATTTATAATATTAGTAGGATGATTATATATTTCAATTATAATTTATAGGAACAGAAACTAGTTTCCGCCCGACATATGGCAGATTCCACTGTCAAGTCAAGTCTGTCAAGTCTCATGTTGTTCCAGTGTGCCGTTTTAAAATGAGAACCAAACTACGTTTGTATGGAGAGTCGCCTCGAGTCGACCGTGCTGGGGACTCTTAACGCTTCCATGTTTCATTGGCTGTATGTTTCCTACTTGCTGCAATGTCAGATGAGAGTTATGGTGTCATTACATGCGACGAGATCTAATGAACAAGTTACTTCATATAGACAGTCCATAATGAAAAGAGGCGGGGCAGCTGAATGGAATATACGGTACGGGTTTGGTGAGGTAGGGCACAGCGAAATGTCATCCCGCTCGAATATGGAGCAGCCCAACTGGGGAAGTACCTCCGCCTTGCAGAAGACCACAGCCATAATAACACTACTACTTGCTCTGCAGTAGTGTTGTGTTTCTGGTGGTGAGCATGGTTACCAGAGCTCCCGAGGATGCGTTGTGTTGGGAGCGAGGGAATTGGTTCCTTCAGCTGTCAACACGGCGAATCCTCAAACATACCAAGTGTCGGCAACGCCCATGTTACTCCTTTGGAGTTGCATGCGTCTATAGGCTGCGGTGTCCGCTTACCATCAGGCGGGCCGTAAGCTTGTTTGCCACCGTCGTTGTATAAAAAAATACACCATCGATAGCAAACGAAGCTGAAACTGACGCCAATTTGGAAAAGAGCGCGTATGAATTAGAAGTATAGTATCTTACTCTTTTTACCTATTTTTATTTTTATTTAGTGACCATTTAGTACCAAATATATTTATAGAGACTACTTTTGAAATAACGTTATACTCGCTACACCCAAAACGAGTCTAGAATGAGTACCAAGATAAAAGGGCAAAGAAAATACCTACAGTGTTAAATCAAAAACACTTTTTATCTTCTAAGTACCGATTCTTCATAAGGTTTGTTTCTGTTTCAAATTGTACAGAAAGACTAATGTAACGTAAAAAAGAGAAGTTTTTCAGACTCAGAAAAATATTCAAACGACGTAAATTTTACCCTGTATTAAAACAGTCAAAGCTAAAAAAACGAGGTTATTGGTTTATATCAGATAAAAATATAATTCTAGTAGGTAACAGGTTTGATTGATGCCCAGCAAAAATGTAGATTGTAATGACAAACGTGAAATATGAATAACATTGAGATAAAAATCTAGATAGCGAACACATACTTGAGTTTCGCGGTTTCAAAAATAATACTATCCTCCATCCGCCTAGCGTTATTCCTGGTTGCGCCCACCCGGGGTCCGCTTTCACACCTAATCCCAAGATTTTGCATAGGCACTAATTTTGGGAAACCGACTGCCTCCTTCTAACCTAAAGGGAAAACTAGACCTTATTGGGATTAGACTGGTTTCCTCACGACGTTTTTCTTCACCCTTCTAATATTATAAATGCGAAAGTTTAGATGTTTGGATGTTTGTTACTCAATGACGCTTAAACGGATGAACCCATTTTAATGAAATTTTGCACGAAGATAGTTTATAGCCTGGATTAAAATAAAGGATAGTTTTTATCCCGGGTCCACGCGGACGAAGCCGCGGGCGGAAGCTAGTATTCTATAAGTAAGTAATATTCAAAGTATCTAAAATAAAAATACGAACCTGACCTAACCAATTAAACTTTAATAAGTTTTCAACAATATCTGGTAACTAGTGAAATTCATATAAATAAAGACACAAAAAACTTTACTTTAATTAAATTTTACTCCTGATTGTATATCTCGTACATGAACAAATGACATACTGATATAATCTGTTTGAATTTGCGCAGGCGGCCGCGCGTGACGGATTATTTTACAACTTTTTGTGATGCATGTTGTTTGCGCTGTCAACCTGACAGGTGTCAAGGGAAAATTTCTGCGATGGTGACTCGCCTTCCGTTTGTTTTGCGGAAAGGATTGTTTGAATGGGCTTTAGATGTACGTCAGCGGCGCTACCACGAACTTCGAAAGTCGAAGTTCGTAATACATGTATCCCTATCACTCGAATAAGGGAGTGCGATAGAGATGGAAACAGCCGAATCTGCCCGTTTTACATTAACACAACTCACCGGAACAATCTCCACCCGGAACCATGTTGCTATGTTAAGATATAAAGTATGGCTTTAGACTCCTCTCTATATTGTTGATATATAACACTAATAAAGTCGTGTAACCAAAATCATAGGTAGGTACTGATCATATACATCTTTTGCACACAGTGTAATTTAATGCTCAATAGATCTTAAGTCTATTTATTGTAATGCCTGTCAAAGATGTGGTCGCGGTTCTTCCAATCAAAGATGGAGTTATCTTTACGTCATAACGAGTATCGTCAGTCGTGCATGAAGGCAACCTGGGCTGTTATTCGCTACACGTTAATGCGACTCACCCTGCCGGTCGCCCGTCACGAAACTAGACCTCTACCTACGCTTAGTTGCTACGCATCGCGGTGTCAAGATATATTTGTGGGTGAGCGTTGAGGTGAGCTTAAAACAATTTACAGAATAGGGGGGCAGTTTCAAGGAAATTGTGATTCACCTTATTATGGTTGCATTTTTTATTATTTGTTTACAAACCTACAATTCTACTTTTGCGGTTAACAGCTAACATTAGAATTAGATAATAATAATAATCATAATAATACTTTCGGTCAATTTTACACAAATCAACCTAGTCCCAAACTAAGCAAAGCTTTTACTATGGGTACTAGACGACGATAGAAAGAAAGAAATAAATAAATAAAGAAAATGTTTATTTTCACACAAATAGTATAAGCAAAATAGATATAGAGGTAAAACCATTAACAAGATTATTTGTGTGACAAAAGGAACGAACTCAGCATGTGCTGTGACAGTGGCATGCTGTACAGCGCTGGTTTTCAGTTCGTATATAGTAATATATACTTAAATACATAGAAAACGACCATAACTCAGGAACAAATATTCATACTCATCATACAAATAAATGCCCTTACCGGGATTCGAACCCGGGACATCTAGCTTTGTTGGCAGGGTCACTAGGTCACTACCATCTAGGCTATAGAGGTCGTCGAAGGTATTGTTAAAGTTTGGAACCTACCTACGCTGAGAGAAGAATGAACGATGTAGCTTTTTTAACCGACTTAAAAAAAAAGGAGGAGGTTCTCAATTCGGTTGTATTTTTTTTTTTTTTTTTTTTTTTTTATTATGTTTAATGTTTGTTACATCAGAACTCCGTCATTGATGAGCCGATTCGTAAATTCTTTTTTTGTTTGTAAGTAGGTAGTTCCAGGTGGGTCCCATTTTTTTCAAAAATTCAATTGGATGATGGGATCCATGAGGAATTGAGGGAAGTCTTCAATTATATTAGGCACGCGTGTAGTGATTTTGGTATTTTCTATTTTAACTCGTGTATTTACACCCGGTAATCATAAATTTGTTGGAGTGGAATTGATGATGAAGACCACAGATGACTTATGGAATTCCTCAATTATGTACTTAAAAATACAAATGTACGTCACAGATTCTGATAAGATTTCGTTGAAATAGCAACTAATGAAGTGCCAAAGTTGATCCTTGTGGAATCGACGGAAGTCCTCAAATATTATCGGGCCACATACAGCGATTGGGTTTTTTTCCCTAATAATCAACGCATTTGCTCTCGGATATCAGTTTATGTGGTAAATTGGAAAATAAATGTGGAAATGTTCTCATGGCTTGGCGGAGTACTAAATTGAAGACGGTAAAAACTTTGTTTTTAAAGTAAATTATAAATCAGTTACCTACTTACTCCTCTGGCGCAATGACCCTAAGTGTGTCTTGGCCTCCAATACGAGTGCACGCCACTGATCCCCATCTTAAGGCGGTGCATTGGAAATTATCGCGTGCTTTGAAACGCCGTTCTGACTAGATTAAGAAACGGTCAGGTCTGATTTTCAGATTATGATTCTTGACTATGGTTGTTTATCTTGATTCGATCGATACATGATTGCCTAAAATTGGGTCTGTATTTATCTTTTTTTACTCAGCCTACTCAAACGATACATTATTTTACGACACAATCAAGTTATAACTATAATAGTATTTTATCTCATCTAAAATCTCACTTAATGAAATTTTAATAAAACTTCACTAAGTTAGGTATTTATCGAAATCTGTAAAAAAGCCAATCCCGAAGAGTATTACATCTCTTTTTCTCGTGCGCGGAAAGCATAAGCGTGTCTCTGTCTAGGGGGTGTGTTCGACTCGAATCAAGGCATCCCCTTAAGTGGTTTCTCACCAATCGCTAGCTTGGAGCCCGCGAGGATCTGCATCCACCACATCAACCCACCGATATTTGGGGCGACCAACCGGATGTCTTCCTATAGGCCTACCCTCGTAGGCTCCTTTAGCTGCGCGATCGTCTCCCAGCTGACCGAGCCAACGAAGTCTGACTCGAAAAATAAAAAAAAACAGTAAAAAAGCTAAAAGTCAGTAAGTTCAGTTGGTAATTTGAAATCATGTTTATAAATGTCTTAAACGAATACTAGCTGCCTGCGCGGCTTCGCCCGCCTATTTCAAAAAACGCAGGCATATCCGCGGGATAAAAAAGCCTATAACCATCCAGAAAGTCCATCCTACATCCTACAGGTGAAAGGATTTTTAAAATCGGATTAGTGGGACCGGTGGTTGGCCATTACAAACACACGAACGTAACTACGTACAAAACACACGTACGTAAATACGTACAAAACACACGTACTTAACTACGTACAAACTATAATCTCATAGGCTTTTCCTCTTTATAATATTTGTATAGAAGAGATAGATGTATGAGTATATGTAGACATGCAAAATGACTATTCGCAAAAAAAACATCCTTTACAAAGGTCAGAAACGCACAAAGGTTAATCCAATCTCAGATTTATTGCTCCGATGAGCCGCGCGAGGTGATTATATGGCATTATATGGCTAAATACGTCGTGCGAGTGCGTTAGGTAGGAATAATTTATTATTAAGGCCCGTCTAAAGCTCTTTAAGGTCACGATAGCCCATCGATATTGCCAATAAGGTCATTCATATTATATAATTTTATTCCCCACATGGAAGTGTAACTCGTTCTGATGAAATTTGACGATGAAAAGCGTGACTCGCATCGTAACTACAAGGCAAGGTCCTATGCTCAACCATAACTTTACCGCACGAGAAATTGATGCTGTCCCGTAATACCATTAAAATACAGGCTAACTTTCAATGAAAGTGAGTTCTGCGCATGCAGAGTGTGGATCCTGGCCGCGTAAGGACAAACAGGAAGGTTCTTGTTAAGTGTGTCCTTGATCTCGTGAACCACGTTATCAAGTTCGCTATGATTCAATAATGATGATGGCAATTTTCTGCAAAATTACCGGTTACGTCGGATTCAGAGGACTGCGAATTATGTGCGTAGGGGCTACTGGGCCTTAGTAGATATTTTTTTTACTGACGCACCTAATCTCCTATTTTATGATCAATGGCGAATTGATGATGTTTCCGGCAATCAATTGATTGTTTTTCTACGAAGTGTAATAAGGGCTGTTTGCACCAACTATGCAACTGACGATTACAGACCGATCAACGTTGTGTCATTTCACAGAAACTTGTCAAACTTTCCTACATTCCGATTTTAACGAACACCGCTTACAATTACCAGACGGTTTTGTGCAACCTACCCTAAGTCAAAGAAAGTTAAAGAATTGAAGATGAACATTTAACCGTGGATTTTATACAAAAAATTACTCACACAACAAGCACTCTTGGTCTTATTTTTGTACGAGCATGTGATAGGAATGTTATTTCGAATTGTGCAATTAGGTAAGTAGGTATAAATAAAATCAATTAACATGATAGTGCCTAAGGGGATGTGTTTTTGTACGCGATTGACGAAGCCTGCGTTGCGGATATTGATAATGCTATGTACTAATCATTCTTATTTCTTAAATAACGACATTTGAATTTACATCATGAATTATTGAAATCACATTGTATTATATAATAGATCATTCAAAATATAAAAATATATATAAGTAAATAAATTAAAAACAAATCTATAAATCCTACCACCTTCTAATATTATAATCCTACTATATAGAATAATATTTTAAATGCGAAAGTTTGGATGTTTGGATGTTTGTTACTCAAGCATGCTTTAACGGCTCAACTGAATCGGATGAAATTTTGCACGAAGATAGTTTATACTCTGGATTAAAATAAAGGATAGTTTTTATCTTGGGTCCACGCAGACGAAGTCGCGGGCGGAAGCTATTACATTATTATAATTATACAAAAAGTTTGGTGTTTGTAGAGTAGTTGCCATACAAAATAAACCCTTCGTGCATCAGGGTTCAATCGGACATGATGTGCGGATCACGCTATGGACATTAATTATTGATACGTTACTGAGACTGAAAGGGCAGGGTTTAATGGAATAGAATTAGAGCAGGCGACCTCGCTCTTCAGAAATATCTGAAGTACAAGGGCATCGAGATTTCCATTGATTACTGATTGAAGACTAGTTATAGTCATTTAGTAGGTAACACTCATCTATTGTTAAGCTTTCTTCAAGTCTCTGTGTTTCATACATAACGACACCACGTCATTTATTTATTACTTGCGCCTGCATCCGTTCAATTTCAATAAGATGATACTGCAATTTACGTATTATTTTAGGGAAAACGTAACTAATTTTATGTTTCGGCAATCATAATACAAATAATTTTTTTAGAAGTGGTATGGTTTTACAATCTGAGTACAAAAGTCAAAGTTTGATATCAGAGTAAAGTCCAAAAAAGTCTTAATTAATAGGTTTTTTACGTAGCATTCAACGTAAGCTACGCATTTAGCAGATGAGGCTCATGTTTTAGTCCAATGTCTATAATAATCAACAAAAGTGGCGAAAAAAGAATCTAAAGTCCAAGCTCAAAGTCCACCGAAGATATAATAAAGCTCTGGTTTTTGCAAGCATCCGCTAATTGTATGTCTAAAGATAGCTGGTGTTGTTAATGCGCACTATGCGTCATGCATATACTGTTACTCAAACATACCTAGAGAATACAATTTGATTAATTTATTGAATTCAGACAGACTGTATTAGATATGTATACTTAATGTGGAGATTGTCCGTGGACGTGGACCAACCTATCGGTCTATTTGACTTAACGCGCTGTTTTGATTTCGGTATGATATTTGTTGCGCGCACCCGTTTTCACGTTAGGCTTGGTGCAAATGTAAGCGAGCGCAATTGAGAAACGCCATCCCAATATTATTTACATCAATATGGAAAAACAGGGGCGCAATTTTAATTTCAAAATGTGAAATGTCCCTGGTATGTTATAACTTATAAGGGATCCTTACTTTCATCTCTCTGTCGATCACAATGATGATGAAACTGGCATGGGACACGATGCATTTTGTCAGTGTAATACCGGCGCAGATATAATAATAATAAAAATAAATTTATTTCAGGCATCCAAGGCCCATAGCAACGAATACATTAAAGCCTAACATACATCAATCCTACTATCCTACTAATATTATAAATTCGAAAGTTTGGATGTTTAGATGTTTGGATGTTTGTTACTCAATCACGAAACGGCTCAACCGATTTAGATGAAATTTTGCACGAAGATAGTTTATAACCTGGATTCAAATATAGGATAGTTTTTATCCCGGGTCCACGCAGACGAAGTCGCGGGCGGAAGCTAGTAATATTATAAATGCGAAAGTTTAGATGTTTGGATGTTTGTTACTCAATCACGCTTAAACGGCTGAACCGATTTGAATGAAAATTTTCACGAAGATAGTTTATAGCCTGGATTAAAATATAGGATAGTTTTTATCCCGGGTCCACGCGGACGAAGTCGCGGGCGGAAGGTAGTTATAAAATTAAAATAAACTAATTATTCAGGCGACGAAACAGCGTGGCTCCGTTAAGTCATTAAGTCCGGTGTAGAATACGGTAGATATGCCCATAGGAGCTGCTTTAAGATGGCATGTCGTTGTATGAAATAAAAGCTCAAGTCAATGTCAAAATCAGAATGATAAAGGCAAAAAACAAAAGCGAAATCCTAGATACAATTTAGACAAATTAAGTCGCGACCCTGTCTAATAATACGTTACAAATCTACCCATGTAGCTTCCACGATCGTACCTAATTGGTAAAGATACAATAAACTATTATTTTTCGTATTTTGTTGTTAAATGTTTGTGATGTAAAAATAGAAAACTATAACCTAAGTTTTTGTTACGCACAAAATTATATAATATACTTACAATAAAACGTGGAAGTTGTTATACAACGAGATAAGCAGGATAGCTATTTATTACTGCATAAACAACATAGCGAGTAGAAGGAATCTTGCGAGGCATTTCGCAACGTGTGCTACAAGAATGCGAAACAACGCGTGTCACCCATGATGTCTAGCTTTGTATACAGGGTAAAAGAAACAAAGCGTCTCAATTGATGAAAAAATATTGGATTTTCTGACTCTAAGAATCACATAAATT
The DNA here is from genome assembly GCA_947049275.1 of Epinotia bilunana. Classification (NCBI taxonomy): domain Eukaryota; kingdom Metazoa; phylum Arthropoda; class Insecta; order Lepidoptera; family Tortricidae; genus Epinotia; species Epinotia bilunana. Next base: position 18,600,931 of record OX346257.1, read on the forward strand.
AAAAACTCAAAGCTACACGCAATGGCAAATCTAGCAAAATTAATTGTTTTAAAATAATAATAGTACATTTTATTGCAGTGGCGTGTTTGATCAAGTTCAAGATCGATTACAAAACGCTGCATTGGCATAATTTTATTTATTTAAAGTGAACCCATTTGAATATTTCACCATGTCTCTTTATACGTCTCATTGATGGGCACGGGTTGGGATGTCTTGTTAAATATTAATGCCGTTATTTGTGGAACGGAACGATGGACTTTCCCGCAAGAGAGGGATTATTGAGCGCTAGTACGTCACATTTTCCAGATAAACTATTTTTTTTGACGCGATTTTTTTTTTACCTTTGTATGGAGCGTTGGTCAACTGGAGCGACGAGCTCCATACAAATGTAAAAAAAAAATCTCGCTCTCAATAATCCCCCTCTTGCGAGAAAGTCCATGGTTCCGTTCCATGCAGTATACATCCATCAAACGTATTTTAGTTTATACTTGAGATTATTGAGTTGGCCGAATTGCATCAAAGTAGTCCATTCAAAAAGCAATTCCAACGTCAATGTTATAACACGTCGGCCACATTAAATAATCGGTACCATAAATGGCATTGTTTTTCTGTATGCATTTTGTCATTCGTATATTTGTAAGACAAAACTGATCATACAATACGTGAAAAGTAAAAGAGGCTGTTTTAGTCTTAAGAAAAAGTGTCCCAATAAAAAAATGATTTTTTCCATTCGGATTGCTCACCCTGTATACAAAGGCGCCTGAGGAAATAGCCGTTTATTTATTACACACTAGCTTTTCTCGCGTACTTGCTTGAGTCTACGTGACGACTAATATAGTCAAGAGGAAGGGAAATGGTTACAGTGTTTATGTAAATGCTAGTTTTTACTGCATTTGAGTGTACGTGTACAAAAACTGATTTGGACTTCGAAAACACAATAAGGTGCAACTACTTAGTTTGGATACCACGGCACGAGGGCTTCGTCGGCAATGAAAAAGCAGACCAGCTTCATCTTCAAGAAGGGGGTCTGAGTGGAGGAATGAGGCTGGATTTAGGCACTCTAAGCTCTTTATAGAAGGAGTGGACTCGGGCTGGACCAAAAAACTGGTAATTCAGCAGGAAGCAACTCAGAATAATATCTGAGGTGACTTCAGGGTCAAGAATCTCTTTGCCAAGATAGGACTATCGATTAGATTGGAGAAGGTGTGGCGAAGAGGATGAGACTATGGGACACTTACTGGTGAATGTAATGCCCTTGCCAGACAAAGAATGATTTGAGAGACCGGCTATCCGCACCCAAAGGAATTTAAGGTACTTCTGCTGAGATGCATCATCCGGTGTGTGGAGCTTGGGAGTAGGCATAAAGGAGAGGGCACATTCTCAAGAGATCCCACTGGGTCGAAGTGTATCCGGAAGGGCCCTCACCCAGATGAGATAAGATAAGGCTATTTTCTGCCCGGAGAATAATAACCCTTATGAAATAGGCACTAAAGGGATTGCTGTCAGTTTGAAGCCATCCGAGCGAACCACGGGACACACTCCGTGACACAAAAACGGACCAAGTGAAACGGTAGACCTGTAACAAGTGTAAGTCTGGTAAACCTCAGCCATTTTTTTGTTGAATATTTGCGCTCAGCGATAGTGCAATCAGATTGAGTGACACGCTGTGTTGATAACTTCATTGTATTCGCTGATAAAGTTTGTTTATACTGCACTTGCAGACTTTTCGGCTTCTTTACTCGGTCACTCCATTCATGGTATCAACGGGTACACCTCATCATAATTTTCATAAATCAAGCTTATGAAAATTATGACGAGGTAATTAATGCCTGCAAATAATCCCTACTATATCTTCGAATATCTTAATTTCTTAAGTCATTAGTCTTCTCAAACTTTTACTTTTCGTCGTTATTTTTACCTGAAAGGAATATAATTTACCTTAATATCATTTAAAACTCGTCCAAACCCGCGTAGTGATTACCCTATAAGATTTTTCTACACGACGATCCGAGAGCGTGAGTAATTTTGATACTAAAACGAAGTCTGATGACAGTCGTTCATTGCAATTTGCAACGAGTTTATTTTTAACCCATTAACAACCAAGTTACTACTTGCTCAATTTACTATTACTTGCTCTGTAGTTAGTGTTGTGTTCCTGGAGGTGAGCAAGGTCGCCAAAGCTCCCGAGGATGCGTTGTGTTGAGAGCGAGGGAATTCCTTCCTTCAGCTGTCAACACGGCGAATCCTCAAACATATCAAGGCATAGGCTGCGATGTCCGCTTACCATCAGGCGGGCCGTAAGCTTGTTTGCCACCGTCGGTGTATAAAAAAAAAAAGTTGACATCGCAGATGACACCGCTATTTTTTACAAAAGATAGGCCACACGATCACTATGCAGTCACATGCTTGTGGCAACCGCAGTTACCAATTACGCGCACCCCTAAACTGATGGTGGCAACTGTGGTTGCCAAGTGAAGTATGGACTTCTTTGATAAAGAAAAATTGAAAGCAATTTAGGCTACCTTTTTTAAAATCCGAAAGCAAGTGAGTGGCTATGTCGCTTACTATACGTATCATCTAGACCTACTCAGTTCTCTCATAGACTAATCTCGAAAATCTCATTGTCTCATACTAAGTCTTCTTACACTGCCTTATGGCTGCAGAGGCCGCCATAACAAATGATTCGCAACGCTCGTGCTCCGTTCGAGTGACGATTGAATCTGTCAAATCATTATTTGAATACCGTGACACTCCCATGTAACAATTATACGCCTGCTACATATTAATAATGCCCATGCATTCGGACACAATGTGGCTTCAAGGTGTATTGGTTGAAATAAGTTTCGCCTCGTTTGTTGAAGTAAGTTTCGACCTTGTCCAAAAGAGCGCGAAGCTGCTTTTTGCATGATTTTATTCGACAGAATATAGCCATAATTCGTTGATTCTTTTCCATGTCTGTTTTGTGAAGTATTTTGTAATTGAAAATTCACCAGAAATCGGCACGTGTTGTAAATTCTCTAGTGAGATTTCATTGGCAACCACTTGTATGCAAATCTTCTGACGTCATGGAGTTCCACGACGTCACAGTGCTTGGTCAAAGTCCGCCACCCTGATGAGCCGCATTCTCGGAACTAACAAAACTTGGGCTATATTTATCCTTTACTTCATTTTATTTATTTTCCTAGTGTTAGGTATCTGAGGTATGTCTTACAAGAGGTATACATATGGGTACAGATATACCTCGGAACATATATAGGTTAGATGGTGGTCATTTAATTTTTTCCCGTCTTAAACGACGTAAATAGGTGCATTTTTATATAAAGCAATATTTTTTTTCGTTATATACAATACCGACATATATATTATACTATATATATACGGAAAATAATTACCTAATCATTGCGATTTATTTTACGCGGCAGTACCCCATATTATCACTACAAACTAAAATAACTAAATAAATAAATAAATAAATAAATAAATAAATAAATACAACTATAAAACAAAGTTGCTTCTCGCTGTCTGTCCCTATGTATGCTTAGATCTTTAAAACTACGCAACGGATTTTGATGCGGTTTCCTTTAATAGATAGAGTGATTCAAGAGGAAGGTTTATATGTATAATATAGTACCCGTGCGAAGCCGGGGCGAGTCGCTAGTTTTACATAATTGTAAGGATCGTGAATGATCCAGCACATTCGTGGTCATACAACACAAACATCAGTCATGATTAGCACGACAGATGTCATAAAATAATAATGCACCTATGCTTCTAAGTTTCAATTTGTTTAGCCGGTATCATTCAATAGAATAAATTATAGAAATAAAACATAAATGAAGATGGAAAGATTTAGTCATTTTAAATTGAAGTCGGCTTTAGAAAACGGTTGCTCTGACCGGCCACGGACCGGCTCCGCAGCCAAACCGCATTTTTGCGTGCAAAAAATCCAATAATGATTCGCTTTTACTACGTACCGAATTGTGCGCGCCACAAAAACAGAAGTTTCGGCGCGGCACGGAGCATGGTTCTGTAAGAATGTAAAGCTTGCCTGCAGGAATTCTTATCGCTACAAAAACTTGCAGTTATTATTATCTGTTACAATAAGGACTTACCATTCGGGAAGCTACGGCACAACTTTTCATCCAATATTCTGCAGTGTCTCAAGACGAGAGTCTTTGACCAGTGTGTGTTGCCAGTGATGACGTATGGAACGGAAACGAGGTCGCTTACTATGGGCCTCATAATAAGGCTCAAAGTCACCCAAAGGGCAATATGGAAGATAATAGAAATTAATAAAGCTATGCTGGGAGTTTCTCTGCGCGATCGCATCAGAAATGAGGCACATTTTACATTAACATTCCTATTTAATGACAATCGTGGTGTTCATTGTTTAGAACATATTTTATTTTTAGTAGTATAGCTTTGACAATTGCAATTTATAGCATGTAATATTTTTTTTATAAGACAGGCTCTCGAGTTTACAGCTCTGTAATCTTCTCGAAGTATACTACGTATATCTTTTATTAATAAGTAATAAACTGTATCAGTATCCGCCAACCAATTATCTACGGCATGTAGTTAGTGGTAGTGTAATTAGTCCAGATAGGTACCTACCTACCTAGTAATAAACATTGTCAAAAACTTCCTTACTTTGACTCTATATTTCAAAATTCATAATTACATAATTAGCATGTCGCTGATCTTACAAAGCTATCTGTAAAATGTAAACTAAAGTTTGCATTTTATTACTGAATAATGTTTTCAATTTTAATATTGTGATGGAACCCTAACAGTCTTGTAAATATTGATACTTCTTCGTAATAACTGATGACAGTGCCGTGTCATACAAATTATGAATAAGGATCATTTTGAGCAGCAAGGTAGACCCTATTAGAACAAAATCGGCCAAGTGCGTGTCGGGCCACGCGCAGTGTAGGATTCCGTAGTTGCCTGTCTGTCTTAGTTACATCGACGTGCAGTGCGGTTGCGTCGGCCGAATTTGTACGAAAATTGGCCTTTCCAAGTACACATTAAGTTGGTCGACTATTACTCGGTAACTACTTATGGCTACTTGTCCGTAATAGTTTTTCTTTTAAATTTATTATAGGTATGTACTACTACCAAGAAAAAAACATCCTCGCTTTAGGTGTAGGGGAGGTAGGTACCATAAAAAAAAACAAGATTTTATTGTACTGTTTGTCGGCGTGATTGATTTATATACCCATGCCGAATCACAGTTTTCTAATAGTAATTGTTACTGAGCTAAGCCGAAGACGGACGGACGGACGGACAGACGGACATGGAGAAACTATAAGGGTTCCTTGTTGACTACGGAACCTTAAAACCGTTTATTTTAATACTCAAAGTATTATGTAAGATTTGTATTTCGCGTTTCATATTAAATATACATTCTTTTGTGTTTTGTGCCTTCGTAGCAACTACAGTGACATATAACTACTTGTTTTTTTTAATCATTGCATTTTTTGTATTAGCTTGTGAATATTTCCCTCCATTGGACGTGGACCTAATACGTGGCATTCATATTCTTATTCTTATGCGTTTTGGTCCTCGCCATATCCACCTTTGCCGTCTGCGGAAATATTGAGCGATTAATTTACATCAAAATCACATAAAGTTTAAGAATGGAATCAACCATACAAAATTGTCTTCAAACTCTTTGCCTTGGGTATGTGCAAACAGCTTTACAAAACAAATACTTAACATCAATGTTTAAACTTCTGGCAAATTCGTTCCTCATAATTATGCTGTGTCCTTTTTTATTATAAACCAGACAGGTGACAAAGGACTTAACAATGGGGAGGAGATCCACGTGACAATTAAAATTATGAACAAAAAAATCATTGTTTAGAATGCATATGTCTGTACACATTTTAGACCCTATTGCGTTAGCTTAAGGTACAAATTAAAAGTTATAATTTTTTCATATGTAAGTAATGAGCAGTAAGTAGTCTTGAATGACAAATATACTCAAATAAGTTTTTGCGCATCTAATTGTTTTGACAGTAGGGTACCTATATTAGTTTGGTAAGCGTTATGAACTTTGAATATTAATCAGCACACGTACCTACGAGTATATGCGAAGTGTCAATAATGACAATACCATGGGTAATAATACGGGTATACCCTGGTGATGTAAAACACTGAGGTAATACATACATAGGTAAAGGAATAGATACCACAGTGCTTATAATCATAACGCTCTGACATAGTAAGGGAAGGTGCAACCCACCCTACATGAGAATGCCCTTAAAACGACAGATATTTAAAAACCTAACACTAACAAAAATCTTGGTGTTTCTATTAAATACAATTAATTCCCAGAAGTATGGCATAAAAGTGTAATCTTTAATACATTTTCAAACCTTCCAAAGTCAAGACCGCAATTAAATGGTACTTTACTTAGCTTGAAGCTGAGGGCAAATTAACTTTTAGCACGTGAGGTACGTACATTCATCGGTGTGAACATGGTAGAATGTAAAAAGGCATGTCATTCCCGACGATGTATCTTGCCTACGCCACACAAATGTTGCTATTACGCAAAGTTGGCACACAAATGTTACAATGATTAACATTATCCATACAAACAAGGAGTTTTAAAAAGGCATGAACCGTATTTTAAAAAATGTTAGCTATTTATTTGGGGTGAAAAGATAACCGTAAGTTGTCAATTATTAGTTTTATGTAAATAACGATTGAAAGAACGTAAGTGAAGTAATGCAATTTACTCGGCTAATTTTTAGACGACTGCTTTAGTCTAGCTGGTAGTGACCCTGCCTACGAAGCAAGGGTTCGAATCCCGGTAAGGGCATATATATGTGTGATGTATCACATTTTTTGTTATTGGAGAGTGCGAGTAAGATATGTCATCACCGTATTTTGTACATATTTATCAAAATGAAAAAAAAATAACAAAAAAGACTACAATTGTAGGACTAAAGATTTTTTACTGTTGGTTGATTTAGCTGCTTTTGTTTTTACTTACGATCTGTTTATTTATTGCCATTTGAATAGGTGAAATAAAAAAGAATCATTTATTTATTTAATCTTTATTGCAAAAAATAACAACTTATCGTTCATGTCAATGGCGGACTTAATGCCGTAAGCATCCTCTACCAGTCAACCTTTGGGCAAAGCAGACAAATAAATATCCCAAAGGAAAAGCTAAAAAGTTCAACGAGAGTTGGATGTTGAGACTTCTATACAGATTTTGTCTCCACTTCCACGGAATTTTATAGAGATCCTACATAAATATTTACACTAAAGAGCAAGTTGTCATTTCGCGATATTGGCGTCACGTGGCATTACAATGACGGACATAAGTGGGGTGAACCCCATCACGACCAATTTGTTTTACGTCCGTGGAATCGACGACATCCGAGCATCAGCGGGAAAACATCTGTAGACCCGATTTCTACCGGTTTGCCCATGGGCTTATCGGTAGAAATCGGCCTGTCTCATGAGACAAGGCAGTGGCAAACAAGATTCAATGCATGAAACTTATTTTAATTTTTATTCGAATGCACATTCAAAATAATAGCAGAAGAAATATATACACACACCTAAAATGACTACTGTTCGGTTCCACCGAAAACGTAAATGTTACTTCTGTCAAAAAACACAAGCAAAAACGCTTCACTACTACAGAATAGGCCACATTTTTTTTTATAAAACTTGCTATCACATTCTCTGCATACCGTTGCGATATACATAAGTTCCACTGCCAAGACATCAAAGCTGATAAAAAAAACTTGTTATAATAATACTTAGCAATAGTACCTACCTAATTACTAGGGTCCGGACAATTGGTGGCAGATTTCACACAGAGGGTCGTAGGGGCGCCTCGGTATTTTTATGACTAAATGGATAACGATTACATGATTTATACTGTCTCTTAAGTTTCTTATAATCTTGCGAGTACATTTTGAGTATTTACATTTTCTGTTAAATTGTCTTCCCATAAAAATTACAAGCTTCCATCTACCACAGATGCCATTGTGTTTCCATATACTACATTTACGATTTTGAACGCTAACAAATATGGTCTTTGGCCACATTATCAAATGTTTCGTGAATTGCAAGCCAAAATTAATTAAAATTCTTATTAGAGTTTGGATATCAAAATATAACATTTAAAACGTATTATTTGATGGTGTTCCTCTGTTCACTCCACTAAAAATAAAAAATAAATAAATAATTTATTCATTCAATCGTAGAAAGTTAGTAAAGTGCAACGACTCTACTGCTCTCTGTGAGAAATTAGCCCCCACTTGCCCGGACGCTAGTAAATACTCATACTCATACTCATACTTTATTGATAATAAAAAAATACATGTCAACATTCTACATACGGGACGTCTTATGTACCCTCATTGTGGAAAACGTCTGAGATTATAATGATCCATAAAGCCGGTAAACCACCTAACGAACCGTCATCGTACCGCCCAATCAGCCTGACGCCAGTACTGTCTAAATTATGGGAACGGATCTTCCTTGCGCGACTAAATCCCTGCCTAGACATGGATCAAATAATTCCTGACCACCAGTTCGGCTTTCGTAAGAAACACTCCACCATAGAGCAGGTCCATAGAGTCTACAGCACCATAAGACAAAGCCTAGAAAGCAAAAAATACTGCTCGGCTGCCTTTTTGGACGTACAGCAGGCATTCGACAGGGTCTGGCACAAGGGGCTACTCTGCAAAATCAAAAGTTATTTGCCACACTGTTTTTTTCCCTCTAATAGAATCATACCTGAGTGACAGGAAGTTTCGAGTGAAGCTTGGTGATGCTAGATCTTCCTTGCTTACCTGCAGAGCAGGAGTACCCCAGGGGTCAGTTCTAGGCCCTATCCTGTACAACATCTACACTCTTGACCTACCCCAGACACCTCATGTCTCGGTAGCCACGTTTGCTGACGATGCAGCCTTTCTCGCCTGTAGCCAAGACCCGAAAGAGGCAAGCAGCTTGTTGCAGGTTCAACTTACCGCCACCAATGCTTGGCTGTCCAAATGGCGCATAAAAGCAAGTGCTCCTAAGTCACACCATATTACATTCACACTCCGGCGTGAAACTTGCCCACCCGTTAGTCTACCTTCCCCAGTCGACATGCGTAAAAGACCTGGGCTTTCACCTTGATCGAAGGATGACATGGAAAGAGCATATCAAAAACAAGCGTGACGAGATCAACCTTCGGTTCAGGAACTTGCTCTGGCTCCTGGGAAGACAGGCTGTACTATCCTTAACCAACAAGCTGCGAGTTTACTGCGGGATCATCAAACCAATCTGGACACACGGAATCCAATTTTGGTCAACAGCAAGCAAATTCAATACTATGCGTATACAAAGAGCTCAAAACAACATCCTCAGGGTTATATCGTCAGCACCCTGGTACGCTCGCAACTCGGAAATTCACGAGTACCTGGAAATACCGACTGTCTCTGAAGAAGCGAGACGATACTCAGCCAAGTACAAGGACAGACTTACAGCCCATCCTAATCCCTTATCTGCCAAACTATTGGAGCCCAATCCAACTAAGAGACTCAAGAGAGCCAACGTGCTGCCTGAACTAGACGAGAGTTAGGACTGTGGTCTTATCTCTCCAAACACCTACCACCTACTACCCATCCGCTTATAGTCTTACGACTGATCGCAGATATAAAATAAATTAAAAAAAAAAACATTCTACATACGACCCTACACACACTATAATCATAATCATGAAAAGATAAAAATATAAGATACAAACTTACTACATTTCACTACCAAACCCTCGTAAAATTAGACACATATACCTCAAGACCATAATTCGGTCCAATCGCGAAAGTCTCACAAGTGTTATAAGCGTTAAAGCAACGTAAAGCGTTTATACAGAGGTTATTCAGCATGATTAATGGCTACCATGAGTTCGACGCACCACGTGCTCAAAGGTCAATGTTAGCCGCATGACATAACTATAATTTCGTTCGTTGGCACGCCGATGTGGTCGAGTATGGCACGGCTTGAAAAAATTGAAGAAAAAATATCGCAGCGATAAAAACTTAAAAAAATCTATGGGTACTTACTCAATTTCAATCTCAATGGCTACTTAACTAAGCAATGTTAACCAGTTAGAGAATCTTCATCTACCATGACAAGTAGTATAAACGTTTTTTAGTAAGTTTGCTACACGTCGCAGATACCAATACGTTAACGTAAGTGTAAAAGTTGCTATGTAACGAAGTAATCAAGGGCGATCAAGATTTTCCTTGTTGTAATTGGAAATGGGAATAAAAAGTTATTAATATTACTAAAGGATATTTAATGCACTCGGATATGACCTACAAACTTCCCATTTAAAGCATCGTTGATAAATTATACAAGGATAATACAGAAAAATCTATGTATAAACATTTTGCATTATAAGATGCAGAATCATCTACAATTAAAGCCATTACTAGCACTGAATTAACATATCCTTCCAGTGTAACAGCCTCTTCTTTAGTATTAGATAGTCTGGCCAGTAAAAGATGTATTAATTGAACATTTTTCTGATATTTTACAATGTGAATAATATGTACAATATGAACAAGCTGTACCGCCCAATTTATTATGGAACTCAATTTTCTTAATTGGTATATCAAGTATCCAAGTTAGGAGATCATACAAATTTAAGGGGTTTGACACATTTGACAATGATATTACTGTTGCCATAGGCTTATTTAAATCTTTGGCTCATCTCTTACTGGCCAGACTCTATAAAGTTTACGTTGGACATAAAACCTCGCGGACAGTGTAAACCTTGAACGAAAAATCCACTCTCAACCCTGATGTCGAACTCTGACCCTCGTCAATGCTAAATTAAGAATACATGAATAATTATTGTCATTCTTTAAACATACAGTGGCTTTAAAGTATTTTTGTTCCCAAGATCACTTGACTTGAGGACTGTCGATGGGTCATTGGCCATATACGATTGGTCAGTAAGTGGGTAGATCAATAAAAGTGTCAGTAGTCCGGTACCTGCCTCAACTTTTTGTATCGAAGTGATATTTATAGTATAATTCGAATTGTCAAATTATAACCTTCGTAAACATGGCTCTATACTAAATTATACTAATATTATAAAGAGGTCAAGATTGTAAGTATGTAGATGTACCACGTAAGCGGTAATTTGAAATAATGCTCACAAAGTTAATCCACTGCTGGTCATAGGCTTTCCCCAAAGACTGCCACAATAGTTATTATATTATCAGAAATCGGTATGTTAAGAACGATCAACCGGCAATTTTATTACTTATGTCTCAGTATTTCATTAAGGGGCTCCCATACGCCAATGACGATGTGAATCCCTTAGTTTTCTAATGTTTTTTGTAGCTTATTACTTTTACTTTATTAACAACAACGGCTTTAAGCAATATATTATCCCATATTTACTTCAAAGTTCATTGTTTTCGAGATATTTGGCATCAAAGTTGAATACTTTTAGGCCAAAAAACTGGTTTTCTGGCCATAACTTTTGTGTTAATTGGTTTAAAATGAAAACCCTATACCAGTTTTTAGAGACGTCACAGACGAACCCAATATGTAGATTTCGTATTTCTTAGATCTTTCACGTCAATAGAGATACGAAATAAGTGTATTTAGACAATGTTTGAAAAAACTCATAAAAAATTAAGTATTCACTTGTTTCAAAATCTGGTAAACGAAAATGGAGATAAAATATTGAAGAACCGATAGCCGATTGATTTATAATCTGTAGTGCAAAAGTAGGAGATACGATTCAGAACTTGACAAAATCGATGAAAACCCTTAACCAATTAAAAGTAAATGTGTAGATGTAATTGAGAATTCAATTCAACAACCGTTACTACAGCGTACTTAATGCAAAAATAATTCGTGGAAAGACAAGTCAATTCGAACACGAAAACGAAAAGGAAATGGTCAATCATTTCAATATAATGAGGATGTAATTACGGCGTTTGACGAAAATTGTTGGACCGGACACTGACCTACGCGGGAAAGCCACATTCGTAAACAAATTATAGTGTGTGTCAGATTAACCTAAGAATTTTCTACCTAACTAAAACAACGAGCTCGTGAGCTAAGTTGCAGTAAAGTAAGCCGAACACATTCAGAGAACATTTGCATCTCTAAAATTTAATTCTCTCACCATTGGAACTCTTTCATTATCTCCATTATTTTATTTTGATGCTGGCGACTCTTTAGATCTCTTTATTATTATAACACCTAATCATAATTTTATGGTTGCACGTATTCATTCATGTCGCTTGATATTAGATATTAGATACCTTTGTAATAAAATGTTTATTGCATGCTCTGACATGTAAAAGAGCTTGCAGAGTAAATATATGAATTTGGGATTTTCTTCCAAAAATCTGTTATATCAGTTAAATCTCTTAGTTTTTTTTTTATTATTTCAATTTAGTCTTGTAAACCTAAAGACTGCCCACCTCATGTAGCATTTATTTACCTATTATAAATACGTTTCCAATCAATTTAGGTACAAATTTTCTTAGCCATTGATGAGATTAGATTTGTTTTAAAATGTTTTGGTTTGCTTCAAAAAAATGGACGGACATAAAAAGAATCTTCGTCTAGTAATGTATCAATGTATATGTAAGGAGGCAGGTCTTGCAGCTTGGAAAACTTAGTCAACTGTTATCCCTAGAAATCAAATATTACAACATACTGTCAATTTATGATGTCATCATCATTGTTGTTTATGCCATTGTTTTGCGTTTTTAATCAGTTAAATGTTTCCTGCGTGGTTATTTTTTTTTTCATTATTCCTTATTACTCTATGTTCTTTGTCTTTTTTTCAGGTAAGATCCGGTTTCCTGAAAGATAACACTGCAACCCGACTGGGTTACACTTGTATGGTTTGTCAATTTAATTTAGTCGTAAAACACGGGACGCCGTTGTTTACCAAACAACTTAATAATGAGTTAGCGTTTTCGTTTTTTCTGCCAGTAGGTACTTATATTAATGTATCAAATACAACCTTATAAGAAGGCCATATATAATGTGAAATAATGTCTATTGAAATGTTATTGGTAAACTCGTCGATTTTACGACGAGCTTAAAAGATCACGTATTCAAAATAAGGATGTTCATAATCCCATCACACGCTCGCTTTTTTAAAAATAAAAGTGTGATGGGATTATGAACATCCTTATTTTGAATACGTGATCTTTTAAGCTCCTTATATGTCTATATAGGTCCCTGTAAATGATAAATCAATCCGAATAATTAAATTCATCGACTAATATCGTAATGCACAAACCTCATCAATTTTCAGATTTACGTATCTTGAAGCGCTATCAGCGCACTGGCTAGCCATTACTGAGCTAACGAATGGCCAATTTGGTAAAAAGGCCACCAAGGCTAGTCGAGTCATATCATTTGGTTGAAACTGGCCGTTTGATTCAGGTATAATGTTCAATTCACGAACATTTCATGGGATTAATAAACTGTATGACCTTACTGCATCAGATATTTAAAGAAAAGGTTTCTGTTTCAAAATAGAAACCGGACTACCAGACCTACTAATCGACTAAGTCAATGAGACACGTTTCCGCACCCATTGCCTTATTATTTAGGTATTTATTTGTCTCATGTAAAGTATTAAAGTGGTTATTACATTGCCCGGAATTCAGTCACTGACGAGAGGGACGCCGCAATACGTTAGATACGATATGAAATATCTCGTATCGTATCTAACGTATTGCGGCGTCCCTCTCGCCAGTGACTGAATTCCGGACAATGTAATAACCACTTAAGCTTCGTTTCGGAATTGTTTGACAGTTCTTAATGTTGCCATGTTAGTTTCTTTATTGGTGAAAAGTAACTGTAACATTTAAATGCAACAATATGGACCGCATTTTAATAGCATACATGTGAAATGTATGTGTGTACTCTTCTTTAAGTTTACCATAAATCCTTACGTTTTACGTCCATCAACCTCTTTGAAGTAGCCATTGTTCGTGATAGCCACAATTAGTCTTAATGGATGTGTCTATTGACATGTGCCACGCGACATTGACATTGACATGACCACATGACGAAGAGGTCATCATAATTTAGCAAAATATTTTTCTTTTGCGATGTTTTTTCCTTTCTTAGACAAGTTAGGTAAGATTGAATCACGGTAAATACACACTCAGGGCGGGTTGGTAATCGTAAACGCTGTTCGTTAAAATCTGAATGTATGGAGTTTGACAGCTTTCTATGGAATAACAGCTGCCGGCGCCATATTTAACATTGATCGGTCTGTAATCGTAAGTTGGTGCAACCCAACCTTATGTACTATATACTGTATTCAAAACGTTATAATCAAAACTAAAACATAACCAATTTATGTCATAGTTTGGCTGTTATTTTTATTTACCAACTTGACAATCATCAAATGGCATTGGTCAATGTACATTCGCCGTACATTTTTAGTCTATCAAATAATTTTCATAAGTATACAGCTACCATATTTATTTGAAAAACCAAGCAATGCACGAATCGAAAACCAAGAAATATAGGCAGATGGTTGATATATTCAGGTGGTATCCTAAGTGCATTCGAATTTCAAAATCATAATCAGATGAAGCGGGCATAATTGGAACAAGTAAATCAGTGACTGGGACGCAACATCATGTTTTTAATAGGAACCAGCTCACGTGTCGAACTCAATTCTTACCTACCAAAAAATCCTTAATTATGAATGTTAATGTTATTATAATAGGGACAGGTCAGTTTATACGACCAACACCAAATGTTATGGGAGGCCTCTTGGAAAAAACGCTATAAATTGAGAGTATCTCAATATCGGGTTTTCTTAATTCATTGCGACCTCTGTTTCACGGTTAAGTACAAGAAAGATAAGGAATAATAACGACTTACATAATTTAGGTAATACCCACAATCGAGGAAACATGTCTGTTATTAAACCTTAAACTGAATAAAGGATAATCGCAGTAAAAGGTTTATTGTCGAAATTTGAAGGTTTCTATTAAATAATGAACATTTCTGACAGTAACCATTTAACGGAAACGGTGTTGATAGGTCGAAGAAAAGAAATACCTAGGTATCCTTTTACAATACCCCAAGTGCATTAAAATATAACTGCATGCACTAACCCTTGCACCTGGGGGCGCGATGCATAATTGAAGCAGCCCCCCCTGCAGACGGCAGGAAAATGTCAATGGGGAAGTACCTAATAGTTAAGTTCGTTACCCTTGTAAATATGAATCAGTAGACATGAAAAACCATGCTTCTCTATTCGAAGGAAGAATTTATTAAGCGTTTATGATTCTGGTTTGTTTTAACCACAGTGAGTGCTTACAGAGTTGGGATTCTTCAATACGTTTTCTATTCGTTTAGCAAGTCACTGTCTGACGTTAAAATATCTTGCATACAGAATCGAGCCCTACGTAACAACGGCATTTCTGGTTCAATGAATTCAGTATTGGTCGACTAGCAACTTTAATAGAAAAGGTACAGTTCAATAAGGTAATAATATACAAACAGTATTCATCATCATCATCATATCAGCCGAAAGACGTCCACTGCTGGACATAGGCCTCCCCCAATCCCCCAAAGAGTGTCAAAGTGACCGGTCCTGCGCCACCCGCATCCAGCGGACTCCAATTATTACAAGGTGAATAATTGTTAGTACGAGTCAAATTATTATTAAGTAAATAAAAAGCAATACGTAGTTATGAATAAAAAATTAGACAATATAGAAGAAATGTATAATATTCATAGTAATTTTGTGAAATAAATAAAACAGTGACTTAACAACAGAGCACTTAGTACTATATAGGCATGTGCTAAATCACTCGATGTCAGCTCATTTTTAAACACTTGTACAATTAAGTTAAACCTATACATTGCTTCTCAGTCGGAAAGCTGTATATCGTTCCCTTTTTAACCCCCGACGCAAAGAGAGGGGTGTTATAAGTTTAACGTGTCTGTATATCTGTCTGTGGTATCGTAGCTCCCAAACGGATGGACCGATTTTCGTTTAGTTTTTTTTGTGTCATAGATAATTTTATCCCGAGTGTTCTTAGCCATGTTTCATGAAAATCTGTTCAGCCGTTTTTGAGACATTGGACTTTGAAATGAAAATGTCGGGGGTTTTTCAACTTTTCTGAGTTGTAGTTATTACTCATTGTTTCTTTATCTGGCCAGTGTTATTGTCAATAAGAAATAAAGACGGTGAAGGTTAGTGTATATTTATTTATATCCAAGCACGACTTTTTGCGTTTTAAGTTTATTTTGCGCTATATATATATATATAAATTCTTTATTCAGATAACTGAGATCCAAGTTGTTAGTATTACATCCTTATATGGCTATGATCTGGGACCTTAGTTTAAATAAACTATTAGTGGTAATAAAGTATCCATGTTTATTAACACAAATTGACTAATTATTCAACAGACTTCTAACGTTAGCGTGCACTCCAAAAAGAAAATATGATTAAGCATATTACATATTTTAATGAACGACCGAGCGAAGCGAACGAAGTCCTCCGTTTCAGTGTGGGCAAATATTCTTTCGTGTGTCTTACCTTCAATGTTTTCGCAAACTTTTTTTTTAACGCGCACTCTTTAGGGCTACAGCTCACAGACCCATTATTTGACTCGTATATTGTGAATCTAGTTTGGCTACGGCAGAACCTATTTTATTATTTCAGCGCTAGGTAATCTACCACAACACATTTAGTACTAACGTACTTTTTGTCATGAGATCTTCATGAAAAGCGTTAAGAGCTTCTAATAAGGCAAGGAAATCAGAACGTACAAATACAATTTCCTCGATGAATCTATAAGTGTACTAACGAAGCAACGATAAAAGGAACTTGTTAAAACGCTAATGAATGGCGTCCTAGACACGGTTGGAACTAGGATTTTCCTCGGGCCATTGAATACGTCAAGGCGAGCCGCTCGTGGCTCACTGGCCACTGCAGTGTCGTCCATTTCCTTCGACTTTCTTCTTTCCGACTTATAACTATAACTGTGTGTTTTAGTTATGTGTCGGATAGTAGAAACTCGGTGTTTGTCTCCCACTGCTGGGCATAAACCTGCCCTTTTTTTCGCCTTGCTTGTCTCAGTGACTTCGTCGACGTGGACCCGGGATAATAACTATCCCTTTTTTAATCTAGGCTATAAACTATCTTTGTGCAAAATTTCATTCAAATCGGTTGAGCCGTTTCATCCAAACATTCGCATGTATAATATTAGTAGGGTTTAGCTCAAATGTAAACTACATTTGAGCTCTCGCAGATGCTAAGAGAAATTCCTTATTTAGTTAAACTATGACATCATGAGCAAACATCCTTTAAGTATCCATTAACCTAAAAGTCGGTTCTCAAAAATATTGACATAAGAGTATTTATTCTCAGAAATCTAAAGCGTTGTTAAACCGCAGAATTCTGGTTTTTATCAATAATGTCAAACATATTTAATTTAAGCAATAGTATGTAAAAACTGTTTGTATACACAAATTTGTATACAAAACATTATATGATGTTCTAAATAGTTATGAAAATACGTTGATATATTTAGTTGCCGGTATGTGCTATGTGCAGTATCTGGCTATACCAAGGGTGGTAAACAGGAGAACCTACCAAAAAAAGTTTTCAAAAACACATTAGGTTATTAAAATGTCAAGTAACAAATACTAATACACGTAAATGAAGTTACAGAGCTACATATGCCAAAATAGTTATTTGTTATACAAGGGTGCAAAGTTGTATTTTACCCGCGAGTGTGGAATTGAAACACGAGCAAGTGAAAGGATTCTATAGTTGAACCACGAGCAAAGCGAGTTCGGCCAAGCTTACTGCGGACTCTTAATACAAATTACCTCAAACACTTTAGAGCAACTAAAACAATAACTCTACGATCATTTGGGTGATCAAGCGGTTAGTTAGGATTTTAGTCACGTATTTAGTTGCTTGACATTTCTAACGACAACAAGAGCTACCGGCAACTTAGTAATTTTGTTAAAAACTAGTTCAGTTTGATAACACATGTATTGATATTAAGAGTCCGCAGTAAGCTCGATTCTCCATACAAACGTAGTTACGCTCTCATTTGAAAACTACGTGTTGGAGTGTCCGAAATAAAAGATTATGATTTGATTTGATTTGTAACGAAACTTTGCATGTGCAATGACATGAGGTATATCTATAATTAGGTCTGTAATTAGTTTATGTAGCTTCAGATACCATAGTAAAAAAAATACAGCGAATTTATTTTTTTCATACAAAACTTGTTTTTGCTGTATTTCGTTGGTTTTATAAACTGGAACCATATAAACTAGTTACAGACATAGATATACCTCATGTCATTGTATATGCAAAGTTTTGTCACAATCCAACACGTAGTTTTAGAATGAGAGCGTAACTACGTTTGTATGGGTGGTGAAATTCGGCCGAGCTTACTGCGGACTCTTAACGCACTGGCTTCCACTTACGCGTATCTAAATTGTAAAAGTACAATGCACTTGAAAACAAATGTATTCGAGTTAGTCACAGAATGCTAGTATAGTAAGAAACACCGATACTATCCGCCTACACCTGATTTGATTATGCGTGGTATTTAGTGTCCATTATGTGAACACAAACCTGTAACTCAAGCACTTAAATCAGTGCATGTACTGTCAAGAATGTCAGAATATTTATCAACCAAAATAAACACGGCACTTCGATTGCACTGGCATTACAACGCCATGAAAGAACAGTGTCGTATGTACTAAGAAACTTTGAATGGAATTACATATTATTAAGTTGTTATATGTTATTTTTATTATCGTCAGCTCTCGTTATCTACGGAGGCATTGGCCTATTTGTGAAGTAGTGTTTAATCACCCTGTTTGTGCACGTAGCTTTATTCATTTTATTAGTTTGTGAAATATATAACAAATAAACCGTTGTTTGTTTAGTGAATCATCTGAGAGTTGTGTATTTTCCTTACTCGCATATTTTTATAGAAAGAAAATTAAATAAAAGTTTATTAAACGGCTTATAACATGCAGTAAGATATAGGCGGGACAACTACTTCTGTCAGGATTTTTATAACATCTGGATGCGACATTTTTTTTGTCCAAGGTATATTGTTTAAAAAAGAGAAAAAGACATTTCTTGATAGCCAGTTGCATATTGTAATTTATTACATTTAACACAATAACTAGATAGTGGAAATTACAAAAAAAAGAAGAAGAAGGAGATTGTAAATATGTAGTATAATAATATATAGTATCAACTACTAGTAAATGTCAACTTCATTACTCGTTCCGGGTAGAAAAAATTTTTTGTTTTTCTTTTGTAAGTCATTGTTATATAATATACGATATGCTTATAATTATTTACCGTAATGTTAGTTGTACCGTTTGGATTCGTAGACACGTTAACAATGCCGGATTTAATGTTATTTGAATAGACGAGCAAATAATTGAGATATTACTCATAGATAACTTTGAGACATATGTATTTAGTTATTTTGACGACCGAGTAGTCTAGTGACCCTCGCTGCCTACGAAGCTGAAGGTCCTGGGTTCGAATCCCTGTAAAGGCAAATATTTATCTATTAAATATGTCGTCGTCTAGCACTCGTAACACAAGGACGATTTGTGTAAGATTTATTTTATTTATTTATTTAGTAAAGAATATGTAATTATATACATATCTGTACTCCCAAGGGGTGTGCCGTCCTGCTTACTCACATAAAAAGGAGAAGGTTCTCATTTTGTCTTTTTATTAATTTATTTAAAGGTTCATACATTTCAATTTTTGTTTTGAATGAAGCTGAACCTTGTGTTTTATATAAATTTGATCAAGATTGATGGAACCCATGAGGATTTAAGGCACTCCTCGTAGAAAATTGGGTGTTTTCTGAAGGGTGTGACACCCGAAATTAGCTAATAATTGGTAAATTAGAACTGAACGAAGTCCGTTTTTGCTATAGACAGATTGTCTCAAACGTTTTGCGATCTCGGCCCCTGAACAATTAAATATTCATTCAAGCTGCATAAGAGGATGCTATTGCAATAAATGAATTATGCATTCAATTTAATTAGTTTCTTATCAATATCGTAAGAGGATGTCACAAGCAAACCTGTTATCCGTTACGCAATTACTGAAACTACATTTCACGGTAACCACTTATGGTGTCACGCTCATGTTACTAAACACTGGACTGAATCAAAGAAAAGGCTTATGTCACTAAGCCTTGTAGGGCCACTTTAGAATAAGCATAGTATTACAGTCTTTCAGCCTTTGAGGGCTAGAAACGCTTAACTGACAAGGAGTTTCAATAACGTTTGGTTTTTGCATATGAACAAGGTGTGGAAATCGAAGGTAAATTAAGGGTCCAATTGGAAATATCGCGTTACTTGAAATGCCGTCCTGACTAGATTAGGAAATAATAAGGACTGATTTTCAGAGATATGATTCTTGACTATATGATTGTTTACCTGATTTCATCGATATATGATTGCTTATTTCCTCGATGGAATAAAAATCCAAAGTTGGGTATTTATATTTATTTTTTAACAAGGCATATTTACTCAAACAATACATTATTTTACGACGCAATCTAGTTAATAGTACGGTATTTTACTTCATCTAAACACACTAAATGAAATATGAATAAAACTTCGCCAAGTTAGGTATTAGTCGAAATTTGTTTAAAAAAGCCATTCTTACATCTCTTTTTCTCGTGCGCGAAAGGTATAAGCGTGTATCTCTCAAGTAGACGTGGCTTTTGCAAATCGACTCGAGTCAAGGCGTCGCCTTAAATGATAAACTACCCACATTCAGCTCGTGGGTAGGCAAGGACGACTATGACCACACTACTATCTCAGACCAAATAAAAAATACAGACGGAGCATTACGAACAGTCTAGTGACGCCGAACAAAACCAAGCTTCATACGTAGATACACGCTCACGCACACATACACAAACAAAACCAAGCTACTAACCTCCTTAGTGCGTGTCGCGACGCCATCATGTTGAAACGGTCTCCGTAACAACCAATGCATCAAACAATGGTCTCCTGCGGTGTGAAATCTTGCAGGAATAACACAAAATCCAAATATAAATCGGATGGAAAACGTTTCATTTGTAAGTATTGAAATAATACCTTAAAACACTGTTAGAAAACACAAATTAATGCTTTGCTTGGAACACAAAACATCAACGGTTAGTTGACGTGACATCTGACATGATATAAAGGAAGAGTGTTACCAGAGTATGATTTTTACTTACCCCAAATGGTCAAACAATTATAGTCCGGACATGAAGACCGTATACGTATATAAGATTTATATATGAGGTAGTAATAAAATCACCAAATCGGTTTTGTTACATTCAATAACGTGTATCTATACTGCAGCGCGAGATTTGACGTGCAAATATTTCTCATATTGTACGATATTTTATGATTGAGATACTTGTTCGAGAACAAATCATTTAAGTAAAATTGCAAATTCGTAATGAAGAACATTTGAATGAAGCTCAATATTTTAAATAGTATTTGTGTCGGTAGCCCTTGCATTTTACACATTTAGGATTCCCTACCAACAATCTGCCAAATTACGAATTAAATGTCACTACGAACTTTTCGAAGTATAATTTCCGCAGCGCCCACACCCACTGCGCTAGTTTTCGATATTTTTAAACATCAAACATATTTTTATCCGTCAGTTTCGGCAAGCAAATACTGTTAGAAAACATGTTTGACTTTTAAAAATCACGAAACATGACTTAACATTTCATAAGCTGACGCCAGACGTCTGAGCGTGGCGGACGGCACGACCGGTACGAAGTTATAAGATAGAACGAGATAGGGATACAATGTTGCAGGACGCCGTGCTTCCGAGTTAAGTATTTCCACACGGGCCGAAAACACGCGGCGAAGTGCATGGCAAACTGTTATGGGGGTCCGCATTATATCCCATATTACTGCTTAACAACCTCAAAGTAAATTAGATATAATATTTCAGAAAATATTATAGTTATTTGATTATTGATATGATATTATAGATATTTGATTATTGATATTATAGAGATTGATAGAGACCTTAAGCAAATTACCCAAATTATAGGGATACTTTCGTTCTACTGGCAACACTCTTACGCACACATCTTTAAAAATCTTGCTTCACTTTGTAATTCGTGACGCGCCCTGCCTTATTATTTGCTCTGCGACTACTATATTCAAAAAGTATAACTACCGTATTCGACTATGAAATGGTTTCAGCGGAGGCAAGATTGGATTTTATATCTATTTATTTCATAACAAAACGTTTTTTTTTAGATCAGGAAAGCCACGTGCCAAAACCTTAGCCTATATTGCGTTTCAGATTGCTTGGCTATGGGGACACCTGTCATTTGGCCCCCAACCCGGTAGAATTGGTAAACCTCAAAACGTTTGAAGATGACATACGAGTATGGTGACCCCCGTACCTAAGCACAGAATAATATAATATACTCACCGGCAATAAATTTTGCCCAAATTAGAAAAATGCATTTAATTATTTAAAACATTATTTAATCTATTCAATTTATAGTTTGAAATCACGAAAAGTTTTTGGGCTAAATTTTCTGCCGGTGAGTGTGGTATAACGTAAGTTGTTTGGCTATATCCAGAATGCCATATTTCTAGTAGTTCAAATTAATGTTCTATTGTTTTAAAGTAATTTAACGCTATGACAGACTTGGTACGTAAACCATAATACTACTAACGTATGATCTAAATTGTGCTTTGTTACAATGAATTAGCATATACAAAGCAATTTTTCTCATCGTTCGTTGTTCTAAATTGCTTCTTCTTCCTCCAAGGATATCATTAAAGTGTTTTTACACGGTCCTGTCACGCGAGACACACCGATAATGATATGTTGGCTGCCAGACATCTTGATACTTGGCGCGATAATTGGTGCAGAAATAACTGGGCAACACGTGCGATTTTATGTGCCGTGAAAATTAGAGACAATAATTTTGTGCCTATCCGTCCTTTAACCCACTTACCGCCCCGTTACGCACGTAGCGTTACGCCGTAGTCCGTAGCAGCTTAATATCGGTATGTAGCGAAAAGCGTCCGTAACGTTCCGACGCATGTGTCGTGCTCGTGAATCATCGCGAATTCCATCAGTGTATTCCGATATCACGTTGTACGAAACGTTTTTATTCTTCTAGGTAACGTAATAACCATACTATTATTTCAATAAAAAAATATACCGGCGCCATGGAGATTATACCGTCATTATCTAATAATATTTTCATAACAATCACTACTAGGTACCTAGGCACAGATGAAATACTAGTTCCTTAGTGTCCTAAGTACTCTAAGGAACTAATATTTCATCTGTGCCTGCTTACTTGTATTATTTTTAGTTATTCTTTCGTCGTATAAGTTAAGTCTTTTAATTTAAAGATGAAAAAAAACTGTGAAATGAGCAGACATCTTATATATTAAATTTTATAAAAGCGATCAGATTCTACATAATAGTTATAAAAAAATACAAAAAATATATAAAACCTTGAGAACGTTTTAACTGCTGTTAAAACGAAAAATGCTAGGTAGATACATTTTTTATTGATTAAGACAAAAACAATGAATTATCATTACAATGCCCATCTAGGCAAAACCTTGAGAGGTTTGTGTGCCGATGTGGGAGTTCTTAGTGTTCTACTGATCTAATTTATAGGTAAATTAAAAACTAAGTATTTTATGTAGGTTAGTTAGTACAACTTAGTTTACAGAATATAGATAGGTTACATTATTACATTATTTTGGCCTTTACCATAAAAAATAAATAATAAAAAGTTAGATATGGTAATCCAATAAAGTAAATAAATAACCAGAACCACATTGGCACCAACCACATGTTTTCACACGATTTAAATAGCATTACACTGTAAATCAGTTTCAAATGACAGCATACCAAAAAGTAAACAACAAAGAACTAACACTTCTTCGTCATCGTACCGAACATTTTTGAATACACATTTTTCAGCGGTCCGTCAGTCTTTTCTTGGCCTAAGAATTTCATTCAATAGAAGTCAGCGACCTTCGCCAAATGAATCGTTAATCTTCGCGCAACATAAAGCAGAGCGAGAACCAATGACGCGACACTTGGAAGCCTTCACAAGACACAAGAATACTCCACGAGTTATGTACAAGTGCGTACGTAGTATACAGGTTTAGTAAAAGTTTTAAAGAATATGTAGGAAGATATAGTAATATCTTCCTACATATTCTTTAAAACTTTTCACACAGTCGATATTGTCTAACCTCGAAGTTTCGTCTCCCAAAAGTCCCCTGGTCAGGACCTCGTAGAAAGCTGCCATCTTATAAAATGTAGGTAAGTACTTCATCCGTAAGAAATAAAGATTTTGTCGGAAAACTACTTACTCTATGAAAACATGACCATGTTTTCATTAGAGCAACATTAAAGCTGAATAAACTTTGCACAAGCCTCCAAAATGTGTCTCCATGAAGAAATATACATATATGGTGCAACAACTCGTATGCGATTTTCATTACATTGCGGGACTGCGGGCTACCCATATACGTCGAATTCAATCAAACTCCGCAACGTAATAAAACTCGCATGCGAATTTGCACAATATATTTACATTGTTTGTGTGAGCCGAAAAGGCCATTTGGCCCCTTTAGGCTCTCAGGGAAACACTTTAAAAGCGATCCTACTTTAGAAAGCCCCGAGACCAAAGAAAACCTTACATTATTATATTTCCTACGCCTACGACCATCTATTCTACTGTCACAGCACACGTGACTGTTGTATCATAAACAATAGCGTAGGTACTGTGGAGTGGCCAGTGTCATTGTTGGATCGTTTTTGGCTGAGCTCGCCGTGCCGTGCGGGGAATGCTAATATTGTTGACCTCTTCGGTGTCTTACTTCCGATTCGGATGGTATGTGGCCGTGGATCTTCTGATTCTGCGAGGTTTTTATTCTGAAAATTATGGGTCGGCATTACGTTGTAAAGCTTCGATAGTATGACGTAAAAAAGCCTAAAAAGTAACATATACAGTCTACGCTATAGACATGTATCCTTGTATGACACGTAAAAGACATGGTATGACATGTATGCCTTATTGGAAAGGAATAACGTTCATATATGTAAATAATATGTGACGCCGAACTAATGATTAGATTTGTATTATCAATTAAAAAAATTTTTTTTTATGAAAGCCAAATGAAACAATGACTGCATGGGAAATCTACTCAATATATTTTTAAAGAATCGTACCAAATTCGAAAAAAAAGAACTAATGAAATCACTTTGGTGTCTGTCTGTCCGTCTGTAACAGCCGTGCTGCAACCGATAAGTCTCAACGCTGAAAATTAAACAATGCGTTTACCAATAATCGGTGAGTAATGTAATGTAGATATTAATTTATTATAAATTATTTTAAGGTATATACGGGTCATTTTAACATTTAAAGTCACTTTCCGATTCTGGCATTAGTGTTCTCATGCGATAGTATTCCATATTTCGTATCACCATCATCATTATCAGCCGGCTGTAATCGCCCACTGCTGAGGATAAGCTTCTCTTCGAAGCAGAAGTTGCTACGCAAAATAACACGCTTAAAATTATCTAGACAGCCCTTATGCTCTTGACATTAGAGTCGTGTAGATCATTTTCAGCACTTGACCCGCTTAGCTACTTTTGCTGCTGACTGTACGCCTACTTTCCCGGTCCCTCGCTAATCATTTAATACGGCACCTACAATGTATTTCCTAACACCATTGAAACGTGCCAAAATGCAATTTCCTTGGTCGATTTTATTTCCTCGAAGTATTTTCACATGAACAGTATCAGGTACATAGCGCAATGCGCAAGTATCATGTTGGCAGACAATCACAACAACGTGCTTGTGGTGAAGGTACAAGTTCAAGGCGGCCATAACGAAAGACCACAAGTAAATAAACATGTTTTCACTAAATTATAGGCAGTTATTCAGGCGGTTTTAACGTTATTTGTAAAGTTGTCATGTTGTAGGTATTTTGCATAGCAATCAGCTGTTTTATTTAGTTACAATAAAACCGTTGCATTTGAATTTGAATGCAAACAGTATTTATTGTACTTGAAATAAAGAGTTTCGTCGTTTGCAGTACATTGCTATTTTCCTGTAGCATGTCAAGAGATAGAGATTTTTTTTCAATTTATTTAGGTATGTTTTTAATGTTTTTCAATCCAAGAAACCTAATGCAGATCTCAAACTATAGTAACTCAATTTTCATTTAACTATGACTGCCGTCCGACACTCCAACGATACCCCACACCATGGGAGTCAAGAAAAAAAAAGAATTCCCACTACGTGACCTCCAAAAAAAACTAGTGTTTAATCTACCCTTTTTTCGGCGTGATTGATTTATACCCATGCCGACTTAAACCTTTCTAGTAGAAAGGGTTACTGAGCTAAGGTGCAAACGGACAGACGGACTGACGGACATGGCAAAACTATAAGGGTTCTTTGTTGACTACAGAACCCTAAAAAGGCCGAACTTATCACAGATGCAATGTCACTTATAAAGTCGAAATAGTATTTCGCAGCTAAACACTGATGTAATTTAATATTTTTTGCATCAATGTAATATTAAAATGTATTCAACTTTTTACCGACGGCAACAACAACAGCAACGGCTTATACAATAGATTGAATTGAATGCGAATCGGGATCGGTTTGATGTTTGTTTAATAGGTACCTACACGGAAGTTTACAAAGATATATTTTAAGATACCTACTAGCTTTTGCCTTCCCGTCACAGTGAGATATGAGCGAGTTAAAATTCCTTAAGGGGCTACCCGAGGTTCTCATCGAATTTTGACAAGTTTTGAATCGTATAAGTACCCAGACAGGGTCACTAACTGAACTTTAAAATATATTCGTAAACATACGGTATTCCCCACTATCGAAAATAAAGAGGTATTATGTGTTATTTAAATATAAAAAAAAACATTATATATTCCATGAAACACGCCTAATGTTTACTATGCGATGATCACGTATATGTTGTAATTAAGAACGTGGACAGTGAAGCTTTTATGTCGTCGTGTTTACCTTACTTGTGTTAGCACTACCTTGCGAACAAACTTGATTATATAGTATACTAGCGACCCGCCCCGGCTTCGCACGGGTACTATATTATACATATAAACCTTCCTCTTGAATCACTCTATCTATTAAAAAAAACCGCATCATAATCCGTTGCGTAGTTTTAAGCGTGAAGAGGTCGCACGGTCGGCACACTCGCATTTAAATATAATATTAGTATGGATACGTTCATCCCCCGAGTGACCATAAAATGGATACTTTTGAGCGTAAAATGGCGTTTCACTCATATCTCTAGACTATCGGCCATTCCCAATAACCAATCCACAGATAGTTTTACTTACCAGCAGTTACATTTTGACAGATTACCCGTAGAAAATGTGTCAAAATGTAACTACTGGTAAGGAAAACTATCCGTGGATTGATTACAATTTGTTGCTGACTGCGTGTCGGATCATACGCGGTGAGTCAGATTGTCCGGAGCTTAGTGAGTCGCCTCGTGCGATTGTATACTCCGGATATCCCCGGGATAACTCTCAGGGCACGACGACGCGATTTACTGGCGGTGCCGGCAGCTCGCAGGAACTCGCCGCTGATCCGCGCTCTCTCACAACTCAATGCGCTCTTGGCATCAGCACCGGGGTGTGACTTAATTGCGTGGCGATGGATGTATGTGTGCGGTGAATGTCTGAGCTTCTGTGAGGAGATGGATGACAGGCAATCAACTGTACCAATGTAATTAAACAAGGTGTAACAAAAACGGGGTATGAACCGATCAAGGGCTTAACAGGTATCGTGTTCTGATAAGAAAAAACAGAAAAAAAAAAATTTGAGGCGATTTTTTTTTACTTTATGGAGCGTTGGCCGACTGGGGCGACAAGCTCCATAGAAATGTAAAAAAAAAATTGCATCAAAAAAAATTTTTTTTTCTTAGTTCATACCACATTTTTGTTACACCTTGTATGTGTTTATTTTTTGTCTTTTTTATATGTCGTTTCATGACGCATTGGTTACACTGTAATTTCATGTTTACATGTTTTAATAAATAAATAAATAAATAATTGGGAATGGCCATATAACGATTACCTAGCTAGTTATTTATTTCTTTGGGCTGTACATTCATTGCTCTAATATTATTGAATTGTTTTTTTAGGAGATAGTCAATGTAAGTCCTAGTGGGTGCTGTTGTTTAGGACTTAGATGCATGTTCTTAGTATAAATACTCTGGTTGCACTCGAATAAAATAAAAAAATAAAGACAAAATATAAAGTTTGTCACGTTTTGACACTACCATTCTCTTGTAACTACAAAACTCTCAGGATTTTGGAAAGAAGATTGGTAATTATTAGATTCCTACCCACCACAAACCAATGTGTGTCATTGTCACGGTGACAAGATACAACATGGTCCATGTTGTAATTGCCTTGACAGAGTCTACCCTTTTGCAATAGAGTCACAGATAGATTCCAAAAATCCTGATACCTACCTCGTCTCGATCTACTTGCACAATTGCGTTACGTACTTATTGAAGTATAGCATAAACTACCCACATACACAGTGTGCCCCTGAAACTGACGTCGGCCAATGCTCTTCCGGACAGCCTTTATATCGGTGTCACAATTCAGTGATCGGCGTTTGTTTTCCTCGATGCCATTTTCCCGTTCTGTTACTAACAATAAGTACATAGAAGTAATTGAACCAAGAGAGACATTTTTCCGTACGTTGTAACATTTGTCAAGGTGATATCATCTGTGGGCGTAGCATGGTTGCCATTTTATCACTTATCGTTGTGGTAAAGACGCCCATCACGCTCTAACAAGTAAGCGAGTGCGAGAGTGACGGATGCCTTATCCACAACGATAAGTGATAAAATGGCAACCGATGCTACGCCCGTATTAATAGTGTACCTTTTAATTTTTCTCAAATTCTGGAAGTTTGAGTTTTTCTTACTCGCAATCAGAGCACTTTTGTTAAAGTTAAAGAAACAAATCGTCGACAATATTTTAATTTCACTATGTAACGTTATTAACATTTTATATGGTCATCTAGTACACATTATACTGAGCAGCAAAGACCAAAAGATCCTGTAAAAGCTCCTCGTCTATGGTTGATTGTAATAATGTGTAAACAAATGCGTCAATACATCGTCCGGTGCTTCCTGAGGCGCTCTATACGGTCCGTATTTCGAACCACTCGAAACACAGCTTGAAACACGTCCCAGCATGAGGATGAATATCGGCTGATGGTGTCGGCGATGACCACCGCTGTGCCCTATCTCCAATATGGCCAAGCATGATCCGTTTATCAGTAACCGGCGATCAAACACCGCGACAAGCGAGCGACCGCGACGCGTCACGCTCCGACGGACGTCCTTGTCGGTGCGATCATATTTTACATTTTATGTAACAACGTAAACAAACCATCGGGTAATGGATGAAGTTATAATTTTACCCGGGCCTATAGAGCTCTACATAAGTATGCTCTATATATTGTGTTGTTGTTTGCTGAACGTGCCTCACTTATTACTACTGACTGGTACTCATTACTGAGTTTACCTATTCCAGATAAGATAAGAAAAATCGTACGATAATCGTCATGCGATTTCCAAGAAAACCATTCGAAACTCAATAAAATTAGTATTACATTATGTTTGGTAAGCAGTCATTTTCATTTTACTTTAATTTAATAGAAGGGGATAACAAAATGTATGAGATGAGCAAAAGAGATAACAACTAAAGTAATAATAATAAACTAAATTAAAAATAAAATAGAATAGTACTAAACTAAATCTAAAAAAGGCCCCTGCGGCATTGTGCCGAAGATGCTGGCAGCATTACCTCGCTGAATAGCTAAGCTAATTCTTTGTGCGAGATAACTGCCAGCCCTTCGGTCACCGGTGGCATCTGTAAGCCTCTTCGATATCTCTTTAAAGAGGCTTAGGGCTCCAGGGCCCCACGGGCCAAGGGTCTCGACGCCAAAAGGCACGAAATTATATTCAGCGCACAGTAGTAATTAGATTAAATAAGTAAAACTAAAAAATATTTCCCTTTTATACCCTAGATATTTAGGCGTAGACGAATTTCTCCGTTAAAATTCTAATGTTATATGATGTGTCAGGACTAGGGAGCGCAACCAAAACCATGACATGTCAACACATCGAATCAAATAGACCTCCTAGGTGCCCGAGTTTATCGCGCTATAAAGATAAGGAAAGTATTCGTCACCCTGTTGATCCTAGTCCTGGTAGGTATCAGGAAGTGTCCTTTTGTTTATCTTTCGTTTACCACGTGAAACACGTAGGTACATCATTTTGTCACTTTGTCGCAAGTCAGAGTGACGGCTACTTTGTGTAGATTGAGTCTACCGAATGAGACGTGTCACAAGAATTTGTTTTATGGCAACAGCACGTCTATCATGAGACGGCCGCGAGATACTCTGGATTTTTCTCGCACTATCCTTCTCTCTCTTATTACAACACCTAAGTGTTGTAATAAGAGAGAGAACTAAAACAAGGTTGTTCTAAAACAAGGGTTATAGTGCGAAGAAAAATCGAGAGTATGTCGCGGCCGTCTCATGATAGACGTGCTGTTCTAGGTATTTTACCTATGAAACAAGCTGTCAGAGCTACCTATTTAACCACTCACAGACTGGCGCGGCCTGCGGTGGCGGTCAATAGCTGTCAAATTTACTATGGACCGCCACCGCAGGCCGCGCCAGTCTGTGAGAGAGGCTTTACGCATTTTGTGTTATCAGCTTGCGTTTTTTTAGAGTTCCGTAGTCAACAAGGAACCCTTATAGTTTCGCCATGACCGCCTGTCTGTCTGTCTGTCCGTCTTCGGCTTAGCTCAGGGTACCTCCCCTACGCCTAAAGCGGGGATGTAATTTTTTTCTCGTCAAACCCATGGTGTGGGGTATCGTTGGATAGCTCGTTCTAAAATATTCTATGGGTTTTCTAAAACCATTTTTCAAATCAGTAATGCGTTTGCGAGATCAATGGGCTTTAAAGCACTAATTTTAAATGGCTACTACTGGGGATGTGAAAAAATTCATGGCAATAGTACATATAATGAATTTAAAAGGAAAACTATCACAAACAAGTAGGCATACCTAACTAGTTACCGAGTAATAGTCGACCAACTTAATGTGTAATTGAAAAGGCCAATTTTCGTACAAATTCGGCCGACGCAACCGCACCGCACGTCGATGTAACTAAGACAGACAGGCAACTACGGAACCCTACACTGCCCGTGGCCCGACACGCACTTGCCCGGTTTTTTCTTCAAAATTGCCGCGTTTTCTCTATTGACACAACTCGCTGGTAAAACTCTATGTACAAATATAAAGCATCCGATACAATTCGCTTTTGTAACACAACGAGTTATGAAAAGAGATATCCTCATCACGAACAATCACGACATATACATACATAGGTAGTAAGAGGTGGACTATGAATACAAGTTAAAGTCAGACAAAGTAGGTATTTAAATGAGTACCTAATGACCCATACCTAGGTACCTAAATAGCTAACATGTCGTTAAATAGTTTATATCCTTTATTATTAACGTCTTGAAAATAATCGTTGTGACAGAGAAGAGGTTGTTGTCTAGATAAAACAGGTAGGTACTTATATAGTTAATGATAAATGTATAGAAGGAACAACCAAAAATTATAAGTCCTTATTTCCATTTTGCGTGTATTTATTTAAAAATACCTAATAAAAGCGGACCATGTTATATTGGGCGTCTTATCTTAAAGGCTTACGAAAATTCTGAATGTTGTGGAGTGATAACCTGAGACACCAGAGCTAGAACCACATAAGTGCTTACTCAAACCAATTTTCCTTTGTTACAGCAATGTCGGCCGATGGGTCGACGACGGACATTAATGGACTGCTCAACGACACCGGTAAGATTTTCAGAAAATTATTTCAATGTTTTTAACACAATAGCAGACAATAATTCGATTTCGTTTTTAAGTGTGCATTTGCCGAACCATAATAGTGCTTATCCCAAGATTAGTGTATATTTTGTGTAAGCTTAGATAGTCCTTATTTCATGTTTAGTCGAATACAGCATGGAAGTCTTATCAAGACAAATTGAAATTCTGAGAAAGATTTATTTTTTCTGCCATCTAGCAGTGTTTAGTGGAACTAATTGCTCTGGTGACTATATTTATTTTTCTGTCATCTAGCGGAAACTAGTATAACTAATAGCTCTGGTGGTAACGTGTGCTAACGCTGGCGGCGTCATTAGCACGTAGTATCGCAAATCAACGCCAGATGGCGCTTATATAAAAAGTTCACCATTATGTCACAAGGTGGCGCTTTGCGTTGCGTTAACAAGTGACTCGTTAAGCGTCATACAGATGGCGCTAGTGATGTGGAGATTTTTGAAATGGCAAAATGGTGATTGTCAACCATTTGCAGTCATGTTTATAACAATTTCGCATAGATGGCGCTACTATTTACATTATTGGAGACGTTTTTCATATAAAAAATAAATGAACAGCAGAAAGTCCCATTTAACAGATTACTTATTTTTAAATTTAATTAAGGCCCTGTAATGTAGCTGTCAGCTTAGTAGTAGTGGGAGTACCTATATTTTATTGCACTAGGTATAATTTATATAAGAAAACAGCACGTCTAGCACACGACGGCCGCGACATACTCTCGATTTTTATCGCACTATACCTCTTCTTCTAAGTGTTCTAATAAGAGAGAGACGGATAGTGCGAGAAAAATCTCGCGCGCCGTCGCGTGCTAGCCGTGCTGGAAGACTGGCTGTAAAGGTGGGGTCATTAATTTCACTGGTTAGCGACCACCTAATTTAGTGTGCCGCTTTGCGGCCAAACATGTGAATTGGTGAGCCTAAAAGGATATTTCTGTTTATTAATAAGTACATAAGTACCTACTTAAAGAATTGCATACGGCTGTTGAAATGTTAATCTTTAGTTGAAGAAACCTTGTCCATCAGGTGGTCGCTAACCGAAGCTGGTCGCGTAACCGATATAATGATCCTACCTATAGTAAATCAAGAATCTAAAGTACTTAGCTCATTAGTGCTTGTTTATTTTGGCATTTTAATATTATGAAAGTTACAGTAGGTAGGTAATGCAGGAAGGTAATAAAAATCTTGAAAGAGTATCAAATTTGATAAAAAGTGTCTTAATTACCTTAGTAAATTAGGTACAGTATGTACCAAGTACCTACTGCACTTGTACCTACTTACCTCATTACTGCCAGGTGTCGCAACTGCACTGCTGTCGCTGAATAGGTGTAACAAGGGAACGTTTCGTGTCGCTTTCCACTATTTTTCGGACTATAGTTCGAAAAATAGTGGAAAGCGACACGAAACGTAGCAATATATTGCTTATTAAGTAAGCATAAACTTCATACAAACAAAAACATGCAAAAGGTAGCCTATCACCCGGAGCATAATTTCGAATCGATTTACACCTCATTTATCAAAATCGGCTCAGTCTCTTAAACGGTACAGTGGAACACGTAAATACAAACATAGACTGCTTAAACATATCCCTTCCTTTCGGTCTCTACCGTAGGCGGGCAAAAAAGCAATAAATGCCTTTTAGGTGTAACAGATAAAAGTAGGTAGCTACTTACTTAACTAATAGATGCTTGAACCATATTGCCATAGTAATACGGTTCAAGCATGTCCATGCACTTATGAAGCCTTCTGTACATGTATAATTTGTACGTACATACCTATTACTTAAACACGCCAAAAACATATTTATATTTTTTTGCCTTTTGTATCATGTAATTGCTTAAACTTGTTATTGTGTACAATAAAGTGCTTACATACTTACATACACAAATACATAAAACAAGCTGCGAAAGTGTAAAAATTATCTTTGACGTCGACTGTCCCGTAGTTAGCTAACCTTTTAGCCTTTCATAACTTGAGTAAGTGGCAGTGGCGGCGACTGAAAATTAAAACAGAGCAAAAAAGGACTGTTCTTGATGATTTACGAGTTTGGTTATAATATATAGCAAGAATTTTTAGGGAAGCCGATAGGAATCGGCTTGTATGGGCGCTCCGCCACTACTGGTAAGTGAACACTCGAAAGACTACTCCATAGTAGCTAAATTTTATCTAAGGCAATTATGTTGGTGAAATATATTTTCAAGCCATTCTCATATCAATATAATTTCAAATCAAAACGTATTCGAGTGGTACTCGATCTACTGCATTGTTACCTCAATTGATACTGCATGCAACTAAGAGTTAAATATTCTGATAACTGTATGGTTCAAAACTCAGGGTTCGAAATTATCAAGATAATTATCACCAGTATAAGAACCAATGACACTCGAGTTCGCTCAACTTTGCATAATCCGAACTGAATTCTTCTTGTAAGGGGAATCCTCACGGCGCGGCACGTCACGTTGACGCTTCGTGCGTTCGGATAGACGTAAGTGCGGAAATACACGTTCGAATACTTCGAATACAGTTCACTTTCACGAGCGCAAATTTTTGTTATTATCAATCGATAATTATCCATCTGTTATTATCACGATCATTATCATTGCTAATTATCCTTTCGAACCCTGTCAAAACTTGTATTATACAGTATTATGCTCACGAACTTACCTACTATTAATTCTAGATTTAGAACTAGTCATTCTAAACTCAATAGACAATTACAAACAGCGCAACTTATTGTTCACAACAACCGTGAACACCATTGTGAACATAACTCACGATCTCACATGATGTCATATAGTTTCCAACTCGTGTTGTGACGCCATAAAGGTAACCTTACGTTTTTATTCACGAGAACTGTATCCGGTTTTTTACTACCAGCCGTTTGTTTTGACGTGACGTCGATGTAACAAAAAGCAAACGTATTAACATTTTAAACGTCAACGTCGCCAAGAGTGCTCAAGTTTCGTTGTGTCGATGGCGCCGCCATCGACAAGCATGCTTGTGGTGTTGATTCTGTTCAGAAAGGGGCAGACGAAGAAGAAATACTCCGGTGTAAGAAGAAATGCAAGGATGAAACTTTTCAGTTGGCTAGCTGCTAGCCCTCCTCTGGGCGTACCTATCTACTACGTCCATGTGAGCGTAACTGACCTAACCTAACTTACCACTTTGTATAGGTTACTCGTTGGGTAAGTAATACGAGGTATAACAACTTATCATATAACGGTCATAATATATACGCTCACTGTGTATAAGCTTGTTTAGTATAACGTTCAGTTCAACTACTGTAAATTAGCGGAAAGTCAATTATGTATTGACGTCATCGTCATTACTATTCGTCGTTTCGCAATAAATGATAACCAAATACACCATATCATTCAAACTATCATAGGACTTCTCTTCAAGCAATACTTAAATTGTATTACTTATCAAATCCCAAACCGGGCGTTTATCTCATAAATAACAACAACCTGGTCACTTACTCATTGTTATTGCACGATTCTGAGAAGGCAATCGACCATTTCGAAACACAAATCGATTGATAGCTCGATAAGAGGAGGCACTTGAGCCTGCATTATTTATTTTGAGCATTATCATCAATTGATATAATGAATAATACCTTCACTCTGATATCAAGTGTTCAATCCTAGGAAACATACGCCAGACGAGACGATGCGGAGCAAGAAATATCTAATATATTTACTTCTATGAAACCTCCGTTGTATCTAGGGTGGCCAACGTTCATTTGATGTGCCTTGGATTTGCAAGCTTCCAAAGCTTGTGGCGTTCAATTACCATCAGGCGAGCCGTAAGGTTGCCATCACCATAATTTTAGTAATAACCTTCTCATACCAGCTATTTAGAAATGAGTCTTTCTTACCCTCAAATGAGGGATAAAAGTTGTACTTTTCTTCCCTGGGGCCGTAGACAAGGTTACAATCGACAAGCGCTAACGCCAATAGAAAATAATAAAATGTAGGGGAATGACAGATGCCGACGAAATACTTTTCGTTAACATCTGTCATTCCCATACATTTTATTAGTTTTCTATTGGCGTTAGCGCTTGTCGGTTGTAACCTTGTCTAGGCCCCCAGATCCTATTATTTAGAAACGTTTAGTTGTTTCTCTGTAATCAGGGTTTTTTTTCTAATAGGTGTGAATGCTCGTCCGTGGCGTAAACACTTCACTCAGGGTTCTATATACCGCCCTGGCCGTAAATATATCATTGTACTGCCTTGATGTCTCAAGGGAGGGAGGGATGGTGTCCCATCTTACTATATAGAGTTATTCCCAAATATGGTCGATGTCAACTTGTCAACATATAGGTAGCGTATGCGTAGGTAACTAAAGCAGACAGTTTATTAAGCCAAAATGTAGAATGTAGAAGTGGATATTGTGTGAAACAGAATTTCCCCCGGTTATCAAATAACATTGTGATACATTTTCAACAATTAGTTTTAACACGCCACGTGGAAGTGGAGTCTATTGTTCTATTACGTCAATAGCCAAGTTGTTTCAATAATAATTCCAGAGAAGCAAAACAGCAGTTTGGTTAAGATGAAGACGCCCCACTGCTAATATCCAAAGTAAAGACTTTGTTAAATTAGAAGATGTGTATCGTGTAACACGATAGAGGTCAATACTGTTGCTGACCCATTGAAGTTTTCTTTTGTGCAATAAAGTTTAAATAAATAAATAAATAATATATTACTATAATGAAATTACTAAAGTAGGTAGGAAATATTATTTAAAAAATATTAATATTCATCGGGGAAAACTACAATTCAAACGGTTGTGACTAGTTTCCTATGAAGTGTTTCCTCATTAGTGTTTTATTAATGAGATCGGTAGATGAAGTATTCCATACTCAATTAGTAGGATTTATGTTCTCTGACTTAATTGGCTATCGACAGAAAAGAATAAGTCTGAAGAGAGAATTCTTAGGGATGACCTACCCTTAAACGCACATATTTCAGTCTATGACTTACCTGGCAACTCAAACGGAGATACAATAAAATAACTTCCTCGCCTCGCGCTCAATTTCCTGTATTTAGGTACTTACCTAATATTTTGCAATCTCTCAAACGTGACTACCCACGTAACGTATTTATTACCTGCTTTACCTGGTATTGGACAATATGCGCTGGTACCGCTACCTGGTTTATTGAATCACTCTGAAAAAAGTACGTGTCAAAATGTATGTCTTTATTCAATTATAAGAACGTCGTGTCTATAATTACACTACTAGATAATAGTTTTGCTGAGTTGGCAGTGGCCAGTGCGTCCCTCAGCTGCGAAAGCAAATTGTGGTCCTGGGTTCAAATTCGGTAAACACAAATATTTCAGTCTTGAGTGGGTGCTACTCAATTTGAGTATCGTCGAGGAATGCCCGTAGTTGAAGCAATCCTTAATTTGGGACATAGTTTGGTTTGTATAAGGTCCCCAAAAAGTTTTTTATTGAACTTCTTAAAGTCTTCCTATGTTACGAAATAGTTTAGCTATTCTTTGTTTTTGTACATTTATTTCCCAGAAAGGTTTACAACTAATGTTACAAGTGTGGTCACTCGGAGATTTTCCAAGAACCATATAGGACATAAACTATAAGTAATAGAGCAACCGGTAGTGTTTTATACATACTTAATGGAAACATTTACGGGAAAAGGAAAAATATTTTCCCTTTAGTCACTACAGCAAACAAATGTTTAATCCACGAGCCCGTAATGGTTGTTATTGTGTTAATTATTTGTCTGGAAGAGGTTAATCGCAGTCATTACTAGCGCTGTTAGCGCCGTCTGTATGTAACGTGATACATCATTGTAGCATTAAGTGGTGAGTACCACTTAATGCATGCATGCTTAGGGTGTACTTTACAGTACAATCGCAGTACGCGGTGACACATCGGCACGGCACCTATAGGTCGACCACTTAACTGAGATGCTTCCGCTACCCTTTGGCGTCTCCCCCGTCGTCTCAGTTAAATATTATAGAGAGGAAAAGTCTGTGAGGTTACATGATTGTCTGCATGTAGGGTTAATCCCCGGAACTACTTACCCTCCAGTATCAAACATTCTTTCACCAATCCTAAACTAAACCGATACCACACTTGGAATATTTTACCAACTACTGTGTTCATAACGATTAGAAAATTATTTGCAGGGTCACTAATTTTCTGACCGTAGGTACTATCGACAACACAGCTATCTGACCATCGGTGCACCTTAAGTCATTGTAATAAGGTTCTATATAAACACAGGATGGTCAGTTAACAGTGTTGTCGTTTGTACATAGTAGGTGTTCCTGAGTCTGTTGAGTACGTTATCATCTCCTAGTGCCCATATTACAATTACAAGCTTCGCTTAGTTTGGGACTAGGTCGGTCGATTTGTGTAAGATTATCCTCAGTTTTTTCTTTATTTATGTACCTAATGTAATAAATGTTTTTATTATTTTATAAAAAGTTGGATCGGTTAAGTTCTACCTAATGGGTGTGTTACAATCCAAATAATAAAAAACTCTGTTTTCGAACGATTAAAACCAACTAACGTCATCGATACAATCGAAATAAATATTTATTGTGCGCCATTATAAATGTCAGATCTGACATTTATAATGGCGCACAATAAATATCTATGCGAATTTTATTGAATTTTTTAGTTCGAGTCTTCCTGAATAGCCTGTCATTAGAACTAGTTTACGGCAGAGCTTAGAAGGAAGTACTTAACCAAATTAAAGAATATCAAAGGCACTTATATGCTATTCTTTACTATCTGTGTATATGTGTAAAATGCGCAACTAAGTAAGTGAATCTTGATTAAGACGCAAAGCATCATGCGTCGTCCATGTTGCTTCCTTGTGCGTCATGTGAACAAAGAACATCTCCGCAGGATTTAAATTTATTTCCTTGTAACACGTCAGAAGATTTTGAGCCCCTAAGTCTTGTTGTGTTGGTGTTTTCCCAAGGTTAAGTCAGACAGAACAAAAGAGAGTCTGTATAGACAGCGACGGATCCATATCCATATTACACAGGAAATTCTCACAAAACTTCAAAGGCCTGCGCAAACCGATGGAGCGCAGCGCAGATCACTTTAGTCAAATGTATATCCTTTTCTATTTTAATTATATTGAGGTATAAATTTGAATGCTCTGAGACCGACCTCGGAGCATCACGGGGGATTTCTCAGAGTATTCAAATTTATACCTTACTGTAATTAAAATACAAAAGAATATACGTTGATAAAGTGATCTGCGCTGCGCTCCGCCGGTTTGCGCAGGCCTTAATAGTCTACCACCGCACATATTGTATCCCTGATGCTGCAAGCGTGCCATAGCCTAGGGATATAGGCTACGGTGTACGCTCACCATCTTTACGCTTGATTGTACTTATGGATGTCTTCTTCCTTTATGACACCCTTATTTTGAAGTTTTTCTACTTTTGATAGGTAGATCTCATCTAATCTACACTCGCGGTCAAATATTTCGGGTCACCCTAAATTAAATAACTGCAATAGGTTTTTTAAAATATGTAATACTTGTTTTATTTACATAATATGCTATTCTTTACAATACCCAACTGTATTAGCAATTTCCTGGATCCTATCATAAAAATATCAATATCCAAAAAATTACGATTTTTGCGATATCTCGCTCCGTTAACGTTGTTTTTTTTTCATGGGTTTTTACGAGTCCGATTATATTTTTTACTTTTATTAGCAGTTTATATGTAAAATTAAATAAAGATCATGACAGGATTTACTGTACAACCTCTTACGCACTATTTTAGGAAATATGACGGTATTTTACCAACCCGTATTCTTTGTCCGCGAGTGTACTACACATTTGTCGTTATTTTGTTATTAATCACGGCGGCCTCCTGGGCTGGTGCTTCGGAGCTTGATGCCCGCTTACTTCTGAATCCAATTGTAGGTAATACATAATTATCAGTACTACAGTTTCTACCAAAACAGTCCATAAAATCTAAAATCTTTGAAAGCCTGTATTCCAGGGAGGTAAAATCGGGCGTAAGAATGATATCTATTATTAACTAGAGTTCGATTCCCCAGCAACCAAAACAAACCGTTACTTTAATTTAATGGATATGGGGCACACATGTATGTCTTTTGTAACGTTAACATCTGTCACGACACATAATAACACTATGGAAATGAGCCAACCTGAATTGCGGGAGTCCAGTATATTGGCAAAATATCCATGGGTTGTACTCGAATAGATCTTCGTATATATAATCGTAAATACACACCTTTGAGTCAAAAGTGCATTATATAATATAATATTCAGTTTTATTTTTATTTTAACGTATTTCACTTTCACCTTATTCATATGTATTATTAGTTTTTCTATATGCCGTGCGCAAAGGCAGAATATATGAAAACGCATTAGCGACCACGAAAGTGTTTAATAATTATCCGATGCAAATTGAACGATATCAAGACATCGAGTACTATCGACGACACAGCTAACTGACCATCGGCGCACCTTAAGTGCATTGTAATAAGGTTCTATATAAACACAGGATGGTCAGTTAACACTGTTGTCGTTTGTACCTAAGGATAACTTTACATACATGGAAATAAACGGCTGTAGGTCTTAAGTCTCACCACAGCGTAGGTACATTACATGAAGTATACGCTCGCAAGGTCAGTTAATTTACTCCAGCGAATTAATAAAATACAGCTTTTATTCCCTTTACTACGTACTATTCCCAGTGACAATTTGAATAATCTGTAGGCATTGCTCAGTAGCTGAAACGACTCTTTTATTAGAAACTGCAAACTTCCATACACTTAACGAGCTGTGGTTTGACCTGGATGAAGTGGCGCGAAGTGCGTTGCTACACTCGGCGTAGGGTTTCACCGTCATGGCTTACAGGAAAAGAATAAGGTTTTCCTACTGATGACATTAGTTAGCAGACAGGTTATAATAATATATGCGGTCTCTCTTGGAATACATTGCACCTAATATGTAAAGGACTCTGCTACTTACTGCGAATACAATACAATACAAATACTCTTTATTGCACACCTCACACAAACAAAGCAGTTAAAAAGAAAAACAATACAATAACATGTAGGTAGAGGTAGACAACAGGCGGTCTTATCGCTGAAGAGCGATCTCTTCCAGACAACCTTTGGGTATCGGAGAAAGAGATAAAACTAGATTATGTAGTAGGTGGTGCAGAGATTACAATAAGCCAAAAATCAAAATAATTATATTAATGCACGTACATAAATAGCTCTATATATAAACATACATACACAATCATACATATATACAAATAACACAAATAAAAATATATAAAACAAACAGTCAGCCAATAATAATAATAATAGTAGGACAGTCAGGGTTAGGGGAAGGACAAATAATGTTCTTTAAGAAGAGATTTGAAGTTGCCGATAGATTTAGCTTGTCTTATATGAAGAGGGAGAGAGCTCCACAGTCGAATAGCCTTAAAGGTGAACGAACTACTGTAAAATTTGGAAGATGACAAAGGCACAGTTAATAGCAAATTGTTAGAAGAATCTCATCAAATCGAATTTAAATTTAACGTAATGCGTCCTGCATAGATATGTCTATGTATATTTTCTGTTCAAGTCCTATACCTACCTCTAGTTGTATGGAGTCTCAGTCGAGATGATGTGTTTGCAGTTATAAATTATAATATTGTACCTAGTATTAGTGGAAGACACGGACATAACATCAGCCTTTATAAGGATTACATGCGCCAATTACAATATTATGTGAACCGTTTAGCTGCACCATTCGTAGATGAAATGATAATATCTCAGTTACAGTTTCTAGGATATAAAGATATAGATAACAACTACGTGACAAATACCAAATGCAGGTCAAATTGCCTGAATAACCCTTGCTTTATTTAGCCTTAATACTTGGTGATTTTTATTCGTGTAATCACTTAATCAGGGATAGCACCAGATCTAGCGATATTACAATCAAATAGCAGTAGTAAGATTACAATCAAGACATATGTTTAAAAATAAAAACATTGGAGTAATGGAGTTCTCTGACCTCTCGACTCCGGCGAGAGGTCAGGGAACTCCATTACTCCAATTTACGTAATGTCTTTGTTCTTAACGAAATCATATTCCTACAAACACCTATGATGAAATACCGTCGTTCCATTTCAAACATTATAACACGGTGTGGATTATTCCGTGTACATGTTATCAGGAGTCAAGTGATGTTTTTCCTTTAATACTATCGCCCCCCGTGGCTTGCGATAGACGCTATCTCGCTTAGCTTGTCCATAATACCCGCTTGGTTTACGTAACCGGGCTATATTTGAAGCTATTTGACACTTCGTTGATGTTTCAATTTCGATGTGGACACGAAATAACCCAGTATTAATCCGTGATGTGGACAAATGTTGTTTAAATATGGCGATAACGAATGATTAAGACTGGTAGGTTTAACTGCGGCATATTTCTCGGCTATTTAATAGTGTATGTCCGTTAATGAGCCATATGACATCTGAATTGATTTCCTGATTCAACGGAAGGAAGTATTTCCTGTGGCAACCGGCATTGGAATCAACTGCCGCGACTGATAAGACCTGGAATGAGTAGTAGCTTATTGTGTTTGCGTTTTTGTTACTATCCCATGGCCTTTGTTATTTCGCCTATCGCTATAAATATCAGTCTTACACAAGCTTAACGAACTTTTTAATCGACAGCGATGACATGGCCATGATACTAACTTCGAAATTGACTCTCACGTAATTACGAAGTGTTAGTCAAATCGTGTCTACCTAATATATATCTACTAGCTTCCGCCCGCGACTTCGTCCGCGTGGACCCGGGATAAAAACTATCCTATATTTTAATATAAATCGGTTCAGCCGTTTAAGCATGATTGAGTAACAAACATCCAAACATCTAAACTTTCGCATTTATAATATTAGTAGGATATGACCAAAACATTTAGGTTTACATAAACCATATAGGTTTGTATTTATGAGACAAAACAAAAATATACTATCCGACTCAATATACGCTAGGCAGTTCCTGTCACGTAATTTTGCGTCCAGACCCCGTATCATGGTCGGCCTTATCACGCGATAAGTGACAAGATAGTGTCCGTCTCGTTCTATTGAACTGTGTCAGCCAGTGACGGACGCTCTATCTTGTCACTTATCGTGTGATAAGGCCGTCCATGCTACGGGGGTCACGAAACAAAATCTTGTGTTATTTACAATTAAACATCATCTTACTTATTGTTGTTACAAATACATAGCAGCTAACTGAACGTCATTGGCTGGCATATGATAAAAACTTATTATTACAATTTGGGTCCTTTTGTGGTATTGTTGTGCCATATCAATGGTTCGATTTTGATAGGATCATTTGCGTCAGTGCCTTTTCTCGACAAATATTTACCCGCAACTTATCAGAGATATAAACCAGTGCGTAAGTATTCATAATATGTTCTTAGCATTGCTGAATAATCATTTTTAGGGTTCCGTACCTCAAAAGGAAAAAACGCAACCCTTATAGGATCACTTTGTTGTCCGTCCGTCCGTCTGTCACGACCCTTTTTCTCAGGAACGCGTGGAGGTATCAAGCTAAAATTTATACCAAATACTCAAGTCTATTGTCCCTTGGAGCTGTGAAAAAATCAAAGTACTAAGCCAACGCAACGTAAAAATTGCGAAAACCGTAAATTTTTAGTTACATCATATTCTAAAAATAATTTTGAAGGTTTGTACGGAACCCTCGGTGGGCGAGTCCGACTCGCACTTGGCCGGTTTTTTTATGAAATGTTTTATTTTTCGGTGACAATCATTTTTCCAACGCTTACTATTATTAGACAACCTATCTTAATCGTAAGCTTCAAATAATTGAAGCTTGCGCGATTAAGATACGTTTTACAATTCTAACATATAAATAAGTATGTTCTTATCTAAAGGTGGTGGCTCTTAATCTCTAGTGCTAAATATAATACGGCGCCACATTGACAATTATTATTAAAGACTTGCTTATGATAATATTAATCTTAGATAGTAGGGGGTTTTCGCATTATAATGAATATCGGCTTAGGACAATGAGCATGACATAAGGTTAATTTTTCTACCGACGGGTAATTACTAATTACTATGTAAGTAATTACTTCATAGACACCCGGACAATGCCTATGGAATAACGTC
The DNA here is from genome assembly GCA_947049275.1 of Epinotia bilunana. Classification (NCBI taxonomy): domain Eukaryota; kingdom Metazoa; phylum Arthropoda; class Insecta; order Lepidoptera; family Tortricidae; genus Epinotia; species Epinotia bilunana. The sequence continues at coordinate 18,645,155 of OX346257.1, forward strand.
TTACTTGCAAAGAAAAATGGGCCCTATATAATCTAATCCAGAAATTGTAAATGGTGATGGCATTCGGCGTTAATCCGTCTCTATTATCAAATAAAAAGCTCAAGAAACTCCTTAAATTAAGTACTTTATTTATCATGCTATTTGTTTCATTTATGTTATTGTTTTTTTAATGTACTTATTGTCTGCACGCATTCCATGGATCATTTACTCACTAATGCTTTTTCTATTTCAGAATCAGATCTCACCGGCCTATTGCATGTTGGTAAGTAGACATTTTTATTTAACATTTCACGTTCATTTGTGTTCATAGGTACTTTCACTAATAGTATGATATATAAGTATAATGCGTATCATGCGCGTGATCGCATCAGAAATGAGGCTATATACGCAGCAGAACCAAGGTACCCGATATAGCCCTCCGAATCGCTAAACTTAAGTGGCAGTGGGCGGGGCACATAGCACGTAGAACCGATGGCCGTTGGGGCGGAAAGGTTCTCGAGTGGCGACCACGTACCGGAAGGCGCGGCGTGGGTAGGCCGTACGAGGTGGACTGATGACCTGGTAAAGTTTGCGGGAGTCCGCTGGATGCGGGTGGCTAAGGCCCGGTCACTTTGGCACTCTTTGGGGGAGACTTATGTCCAGCATGGACGTCTTTCGGCTGATATGATGTGTGATGATATTATAAGCAAATAAATTCGAAATATGGCAGACAATTATATTATTAGATTCGATTCCAACTTTTCAGTACTGTATCGTTCCCTATCCATGGGATCCGAATACTGACACACAGTAGTATTTATTTAATTATTGTATATTTGCGATATATGTTACATATGAAAGTGTGTATTATATTTTATATTGTATATTTATATATGTATTGGCATCTTTTTATTTTTCTAGAATGAATACCTATTAGGTTTTGTTTTCATTTTGTCTGTGTGCTTTTGTACACGGTATAAGTTTGCCTATCTCGTTCTACCTACCTTCCTCTCAATTGCTCAAAGGTTAGCTGGAAGAGATCCCTTATAAGGATAAGTTCACCTTTGTACTTTAATATATTGTGTGACATGTATATTCTTTGAGTGCTTACATACATATATACATAGGTACATACATGAAAATAGAGTTTAACGTGACTTTAGCTCGCAAAATTGGCGTCGGTTAAGATACGATAACCAATAGGTGTAAATGTCACCTTGAATATGACAATTCCACATTCAGATCTAAACATAGCCTATTCTTCTTCGTAAATTGGACCAATTATTAATAGCAATAGGCCACATAATATCGTTGTGTAATAGCAGTCGTTTTGAGTATGTGCGGGAAATAGCGATTCATGACTAGACGAAGGTCTTATTTTATGTAGGGAACTCAGAATAGATTTAGCTCACTCAAATTAGAAAGATATCGAAACAGAAGTTTTTTGTAGAATATATTGAAAGTAGACGTTGGTATATAAAAAACAGACACCGTCCTACTATCATTACCTATACATTAGTGGGAAGTCTAAAGTTTATATTTGTAAGTCATATTTATGTGATATCATAAGGTATCATATATTTCAAATCGAAATATATTTAAACTGTAATTACGCTCGCCTATTGGGGCTGTAACGTAATTTGTGTTCTTTTTGCGGAATTGATTGACCCAGTAGTTTAATGTTAGTTAATCCACAGACGAGTCGACTCACACACAAGAATACCTATTAGTGTGTGCGAATTGTACTAAAAATATACTAACTATTGGCGGCACCACTCGACCGCCTCAGCGTGCTGCTATAGCAACGGAAAATATTTAATTCTGTACGTACATGTACCTTCATATATGCTATTTGCGTCTATCGTTTCCTGAGCGCCATCGCAGTTTTTTAAAACAAAGGGGCTTGTTGGAAGGCGACCGTAGGGCGCCAATGTTAAAACGCATAAACAAAACCAAAACGTCAAATATCTGTGACTAATGCCCGTTTGAAAACAACTAACAATAGAAATAAACCGAAAATACAATCAAGCATTATTCTCAAAGCAATGTTTTTTGTTTCCCATTTGGCACCATTCTTACAATATACATGTACTCGTATTAAGGCTGTGCATTGGTAATTATCGCGTGCTTTGAAACGCCGTTCTGACTAGATTAAGAAACTAAGGTCTGATTTTCAGATATATGATTCTTGACTATATGATTGTTTATCTGATTTGATGGATACATGATTGCTAAAAATTTCCTCGATAGAAAAACATCCAAAGTTGGGTCTTTATTTTCCTTTTTTTACTCAGCCTACTCAAACGATACATTATTTTACGACACAATCAAGTTAATACTATAGTATTTTATCGCATCTAAAATCTCACTTTATGAAATTTAAATAAAACGTCTCTAAGTTAGGTATTTATCGAAATTTGTCCAAAAAAGCCATTCCCGAAGAGTGTTACATCTCTTTCCCTCGTGCGCGGAAGGCATCAGCGTGTCTCTGTCTAGGGGGCGTGTTCGACTCAAATCAAGGCATCGCCTTAAGAGCGTCCTTTGGTTACTGTTTTTTCCTATGGGAACATAAGATAGGCCGGTCTGATTCTTAAATAGTTCTTAGTTTTATAATTATTACAAAACATATAGAGTCTTAAAATATGTGATTTTTGGATGTGTTTGGATAGCTATCAATCATCATCATCATCATCATATCAGCCGAAAGACGTCCACTGCTGGACATAGGCCTCACCCAAAGAGTGCCAAAATGAGCGGTCCTGCGCCACCCGCATCCAGCAGAGTCTCGCGACCTTCACCAGGTCGTCAGCCCACCTTTTCGAGCAGTACGTGGTCGCCACTCGAGAACCGCTCGCTGCTACTGTTTAGCGATTCGAAGGGCTATATCAGTTTCCTTGGTTCCACTGCGGATAGCCCCATTTCTGATGCGGTCACGCAGATAAATTTCCCTCTACATTATATGATATACCATTTTAGCATTCTGATACAAACATTAAATATCGATTAATAACACTGTAAGCAGGAAAAGGTCCTTATTCTGGGGTTAATTTTTATTTTTAGTTTGTGTTTTTTTTTCAATCCTGGGTATCCGGTTATTGTACCGTCCGCAACGTTCGGGCACGTTTTACAATATTCAATTCGGCATTTCCGGACCCCACACACACATTAAATATGAGTATTTATTTTTAACCAAAAACGCGTTTACCAACAAAGTACCTATCTGAGTATGGCTGATTGATTGCCATACTCAGATAGGCACTTTATTAAAATAAATTATAAAAACAATTTTTCATAACCTCATACAGTTTCACCTGCGAAAAGCATTTTTTTGCAAAATTCGTATTCAATTAGCTTCGTATTGGAACCTCCAAATCCTCCAATGATCGAAGTATGTCATATAATGTCATCCCGCCAGCATTAAGTAGTTTATAGGAAACATCGTGAGTACGTACAAATGTGACCCTATTGCGGTGAATGCGTTTCAATTGAGACTCATGATTAGTAATTGGTGTCACTGGCTGGGGCCAACCATATAAGATCTGCGAATCGGTTGACAGTGAGATGGTGCTCTAATGTTAACGGTTAAAGAAAAACAATTTTTAATAGGAGTTCTTCATTAGGAGCTATTTAGGTTAATTTAGAAGTATCGAAAGTAAAAGATTTTCGAGGTCTGACAAAATATTATTAGGCAAAGGAACACTTAAAGTTTGAATAGGTTTCGAAGTAAACAGTCAATGATTACCAAGCAGAAACGTCCGCTAGTGAAATTCTAAACAACCAAAGTGGAAAATTGAAAAATATATTCGCCATGAGCGGGATTGAACCCGTGACCTCTGGAATTCTTCCATCCCGCTCGTGGTGAAAAATGAAGTAAAGTCAAGAAAAACATCAATATCAATTTATCAGGCGGAATCAGGATATTCATTCACTCTTCTTGGGTCTAATAGTTATTTAAACATAACTACAATCTCGATATCATATAATTATAGCCTCGTTACTCACGGACGTATTATCAAGTATATTTTCTACGTATCATAATATATATATAATGATACGTAGAAAATATATAAGTAAATATATATATATATATATACTGTAAACAGACTTAACAAAACACAAACTTAATGGAATACTATCGTATTAACTATTGGAAGATGACGTTATTTATGATTAACATGGTACCCCATCGATTGTAGCAAACAGTTATTAATGTGTATAAACATCGTTGCAATAAAGCAAACATTAAATACACTTAAATAAGAAATGTACGTAAACTGGTGAATTTATTAAGATTAACAAAGTAATATCATAAATAAGCAACTAATCGTGCAATGAACACCCAAGCACGCAGCAGTTAGCAAAAAGGAGTTGATAAAGTTACCTACAGCATACAGTTTCCTTTGGCTGCTCTTTAAAGGATATCACATCCTATCATTTAAGTCAATAATTAAATAAAAAAGTCTCCAATAATATATCAACCAATACCAATATTAAGATTTAGGATTAACACTTCTTTTATCCCAATTGGCATTCCACCAAAACTACCTTCGCCAATAACACTTAAGGCGCAAGAACGTCTTTATGTTGTCTTTAAAGAATTGGATACGTTTAATTTTCTGAGTTCAAGAGAGTTGAGATCGAGTCAGTGTTATTTGAGGTGGCAATGATCCAAGACGAATGCCCTTATGAAGATACTCAACTAAAGTGCGATTGTCTTGAACAAAGGGAGATCTTAGAATAGGTACATCGAGTTAATTAATGAAATAGGCATTCTTTTTAAGTCCTAATTCAGAAGGAGAATGTTCTTAAAATAGATCTGAACTAACCCGCAACTTTAACTTCATCTCGCAAGGATGTAGAAAGCCAAAACGTAGTCAAATGTCATATTGTCATGACCGTAGCCTATTACACATCCATGAGATAGAAAATATAAAATTAACATAGCAAGTGCAAGCAAGTGGTAGTATTTGCGCAATTCCTTCCTACATTTACAGCGTTGTCTTTGAATTATGACTTCCTATTTATATCAATAGTATTGATGAGACAACCATGTGGTCATGCATGTTTTTGCATAGCATCCGTCGTAGATACCTCTATGCCATTCTAAACAAATCGCTTTTCTTCATAAGCATTTATGTGCATAATTTAGTTAGACATGGGTTGGCGTCTGTGCAATGGAAGTAATTTCTCAGTTCAAATAATAAACGAGCTCTGTAATGATTGGGTCACGTGGTCGCGTGGCAGCTCACATGCTTAGCTCCAAGTGCAATATAGGATTGTATTAATGAATAGAATGCTTGAGTCAATTAGCCTGTTGGTCAGTTTGTTTGACTGTTTAATTGTACAGTCGCTGTAGTGCCTGTTATGGTTACTTATATCCACAGTTTATCTCTCATCTTAATCGCCTTTTACATTATAATTTCACTGGTGGGGTCGCTAGCCAGTCGCTAGCCTTTGTAAGAATTATGCATAATAGTGTTATCTCAAAATATACTTCAAAACGGATATTTACCTATAAACTAAAATGACTAGAACTCTATATATGTAAGATATGCGTTTGAGAAAAATATTCACATTGAATTTGGAAATAAAATGTACGAATAAAAGCAAATAGTCTACTAACTTTGTAAGTCTTCGTCGTCCTATTGAAGAATACCGGTTTTTTTTAATACACAGCAGTGATTTCAATAATTCTGACGTAAGAATAAAACCAATATAGGAAACTGATTTAATTTTACAAATGTATTTGGTCAAGGAACAACCACATAACTAATTCAGACGACATCCGTATACGGAAATACAATAGCTGTACATGAAGACGTCGATTATTTAAACATTGCACGAATCCCTCCTCCTCCTCCTCCTTCCTCATCGAAAACTAGCTGGTTTTACAATAATTAAAAAATCCGTTCTCGGAACAACTGCGCAGTGTTTGTTCTATTTTTGCTCTCGACTGACTGACGCTCTCCAGAGACTATTAAGCCGAACAATTAAAATCATCTGATTATTTTTGCAAGACGGAAAAATAACTCAACGGACTCTGGCCGCCATAGCAAAGCAATGGGTAGGTATTCAAAAGGCCGTTTGGTTTAAACGCTAATCATTTGAATGATCTATCTTTTTTCGTTCTTGTGAAATAAATAAACAAAAATAAAAAAATCTGTTTGGATATCATTTTGTTTGGACCAGATATATTTATATGTGGGAGTAACAGACTTGCAAAATTCAGGTGATAATGTATCGTCTTTGGCATTGTGCTAGCGATAGGTATTTCACGGAAGACATGTCATAGTTAAAACGGTATTTCAGTATTATAATAATTTAATGTGATACGGTGTTATATTGGTGGTTTCCCAGATTGACGTGGAGCGAACCGTAATACATGGCAGGTGTATTTGCTTCCCTTCTCGAGTTGCATATAGGCGGCTGAAACCACTTTTAGACAGGGCGAGCATCAGTTAATATGCGGTGCGGTTAACATAGGTGCAAATAAAATAGACAAATGCACTACGTAGCATGAACCACCTTATTGCTACGAGGTCTCCTAAGGCACATTTTATGAACTCTCATCGGAACTGTTGCCTTTTTAAAGAACTGAATAAATATCATCAAATTATTAAGTATGCAATTAAGAAGAATCGCAATAAATACTATATAAGTAGTATTTAAATATTACCTCTGTATCTACTCAATTGTATATATTACTTGCATAAAGAAATTGTTTTGATTGATTATGTTTGCTAAAACAGTCATATGTATGTATAAATGGGGTACCTACAACAAGTAATCCCACACGCTATTATATTTATTTGTTATTATATTTACTTACGTTAAAATAAACATTGCGAAACTTTGGAGTTTCCGATTCCACGATGTAATTTATTGTTATACCAAGGCTTAAAAAATATATAACGTTAAACAATGACAGCATATCACACTTTTAATTGTACACTATAACTGTTTCAAGTGTAAAATCTTACTATAAGTATAACGAAATTAAGTTAAACGCCAATATATATTTATTCTGGATATCGAAGTTAAGGGACCTTAACAAAAACTCTAGAAATACCTACTCAATGGGAAATGTGTATATTTTTCAGCAAGGGGACAGTATGTCAACAACCCTAGAGAAGTATCGCATCACTCTCGGTAGTTTTCCGCACCACCTGAATGGATAGAAAAATGGAGAACTGAAAAAACAAAAAATTAATAGAATTGCGGCGCTTTATTGAGGCGTCACAAACGTCATCGCCGCTATTCACGTAGTATTTACGAATGGCGACTTTGTTCGTTGCGTTTGGTCACTATCCAAGCGATAAATATTTGGTGACAGTGATGTATTCTTGTCATCATCAAATTTGATATGAAGAGAATCCATATTACAGCTAGTTCTTTCCGTGATCTTTTCCATGCGCTGCCTCTTGCTCCTTAAGTTTTTCTGTGTCAATTCGCCCCTTTCTAGATCATAACATAGACACATTGTTGTTGCTGGGCTGCGGGTTGTCCTTTTTTTCTTGACATTGAGTTCTGTGCCACACACCACACCACACCACATATCAGGCCGTTCTTCTGCTTTATATCTTATCTGGGTCTTCTTTTATATAGTTAATTTCATAATAGGAATGGTCTCAGAACCCAAAGACTCATTGCTAACAATAAAGTTTCGCCGGTGGAATCCACTAATTGCATTCCTTCTATGTGGCTCCATGTAAACAATTTAATTTGTCGGAGTTAATCGTGCAATGACAATTTGCTAAATTGTCAGTGAGAAAAGCAAATGGATATAAAGTTTTATGGAATATAAATTGATTACTTGATTGTATGTTTGTTCAGCTGTTTAACCTCACATTGCGCCCCATTGAATGACGAGTGTGAATGTCAAGATGTTAATATATCATAAGGGATTATTACTCCCCGTCCGCACATTGAACTTATTTACCTGACGTGTGTTACCGTACGCCAGATACTTATTTCTGGAGAGGCTACTCGATGACTTTACTATCTGATTATTTAATTTAACTACTCTCATCGAAAGAATGTTCAGAAAATGCGCAAACTGTACCTACGTACGTATTGGTATGGACTCTGTTCTATGTATTGAAGACGTATTGTAGACGTAATATGTACGTAACTATAATTTAAACCTTCTGTTTTTAAACATACTTGGCCTGGCAGTTTTTTCAAACCGTAGATTTATTATCGACATCCTTTAGTAAGTCATCTCACAGTGGTTTAAATTATCACTAGAACATACAATCGTATACATGGCGTGCGATTATGCATATATTGTATCATATGGTTGCTTCCTCGTGGCAAGATACTGGTCCAAAGTAATCAATACATTGTGAAACAACCAGAGGCCGCCAATGTTTCATCAGAACAATATTTGACATATTATACCTAAATGCACCTTTCCGTCCCCGTCATAGATTACGGTACTTACATAAGGTGCATTTTATCGTGGCTCAACCGTGTACCTTAGCGCTCAGCACGAAGATTATTATAATAATCATTCGCCAGTAGCAATATGAAGGTAAAGTTTCTGTAATATATCTGTCCTTGCTGTGACGTACTGCGGCCCAGTAACCTGAATACAGGGTTTAGTTTTAGCCCCCACACGAATCGTGGAAAATATCATTTATCAAGATACGAACACAGTTTCTTGTATTCTGACGATCAGTTTATTTAACCTAGTGGGTAGTGACACTAGTGACGCTGCCTGCGAAGCTGATAGTCCTGGGTTCTATACCCGGTAGCGGTAAAGAGTGTGATGAGGTATTTTCTATTATCTTCGTCTAGTACCCATTACACAATCCTTATTGAGCTAACCATGGAACTAGATCAATTTGTCTACATAAAAGTCCCCTAATATTTATTTAGTTTAAAGCATTCAAGTAAAGTATCCCAGATGTTAGCGAATTTTAATTTGAATTTGAGCTAAACTGTCCTCAATATACAAAAGATCATGAAGTTGTTGGCACAATCAATTCCAATCCTTTTGTCGTGTGATTTTGTACTTTTTTCGGAATTTCATGTCATAAAATCAACTTCTTCGCAGCTCTTATCTTTACAAGTAGGTACATCACATCATTCAAATCATCTATCTATCTGCCTGCTACCATACTATAAAACCTATTCGTTTCACTATAAGGCCTGTTTTACCATGAAATTTAGAAATCGATGGCTATGCTATGCCATTGTAATCAGTTCAAGGCGCAGTAAACCGGGTGATGGTATTGAGAACTGAAGGTAACGTATGCAGCATACGTTACCTTCAGTTCTCAATACCATCACCCGGTTTACTTATCATTGATTGGCCTTACTTCTTATTTGTACTTGTAGTTAAATTCTTTTAAATAATCCATTGAATGGCAACTTGTTTAGTTCGTATATAGGCGGCGCGAGGTCTGTACCATTCCTTGACTGGAGGATTTCCTTTTCACGGGAGCAAGTAGTTTCTACAGCGCAAGAAGTGTAGGTCAATAGACATAATGATTGCAATTACGATGTCCTTATATGTCGGTGAACGGCAACATCCTTCCCTGCACCTGAGATCTAAAATCAACTCACTAATTTAATTGGCTCATCGACCCTAAGTCTTGACCTCCGACACGAGTTTTCGCTTCTGGTCCCAATTTTGTGCCATTTCCCGCCACTCTAAAATATAAATAAAGATTAATGCTTATATGTAATAGTGTGTCCTTAAAAATCCCCAGGAAACTCGACTCTCCATACAAACTGGAATAACATTTGACTTTGTATACCTACCTATAAACAATGGGATCTGCCATTTCTAGGTCGGAAACTAATGTTTGTCCCAAAAAGAACGCAAGATTCTTTTTTGGACACCCTATATATAGTTTCTGTAATAGACAAAAAATAGAGAGAACAGAAGTTAAATATGAAAAACTTCTGCAGTAAGTTTCATAGTCTTCCAGCACACAGTTTTAAAATGAGAGCCAAACTACCTACCTTACTACAGTCGGAAGCAGTCTCATTTAATCCTTGAAACGATAAGCTTGATGATAAAACTCTATGAAAGGTTACCTGGCTGTAGGACACGAGGCTTAGCCACGGCCCATTGTTTATTCACGACACATTTGCTCATCACTGTCAATGTCATATGACCAGGAAGAGGATGAATAGCGCTTTATTTATAGTTCAATACTATTCTATTGCGTTTGCGCAGGTTTTTGTGCAGAGGTAAGCTATGTAGCAAAAAAGTGTCCAGGTCGCCGTGCTGTCGTCCAAATAGAATAGGAACAATATTTATAATTTTTCAGTAGTTATTTAGGTACAGTTTCGAGTAGACAAGCAGTTGATCAAGTTTCGAGATTAACATTTTAAATATTAATAATTTTTGCGTCAGTTTGATAGCGAAATTGTGACGGATACTACGGATATCACTCGACTATGGATTATATAAAAAATCCATTATAGGTACTTGAGTAAGTACCTTTCGTACAGCTTCAATTTGTTTTCATCTGAATCCTTAATGGCGCTAGCGAGAGCTAAGTAATTATTCCGTCCTGACCCGTGCCTCATCCATATTACCTTCCTCCGCTGCAGCCTCGTGATGATATTGTTAATCGGCCATGCGCCTAGGCACTGACTTAATTAATAACTAGATGTGCTTCTGTAAAGACTTCTATGCACCGTGAAACACGCGAACATCGTGGGAATAAGGCGTATTGTGAAAATGTGTTTGTTTCTATTTCTAAGCGCAATCAACGCCATGCCAAATTGGAACGCATCACAATGATTGCGGCTGGTGTTGAGAAACGTGCGATTTCATTGACTTACAATACAAGTTTTGTTTCCCTGATTAACAACATGTTTTGCAAAATAGTTTTGTACTCGTATACTCACGAACATCTCCACGTAGGCATCATTCAATTCTTGGGCACAAAAGAAACCATTATTCAACCTTCACTGTACAATAACTCCAGAATCAGTTCAGTTCTTGAATGATTCTGAACCGTTTCTGAAACTTATTAATGGCTCCGTATCCTTCTTCAAGGCAATCAATCGCCCCAGTGACAATCATAAATTATTTTTATTTTAACTGGCGTGATCTTTGTCTTATTTAGAGCCTTAGCTAATTTCTACTTCAAAGAGTTTGACGTCAACAGACTTAATAGCAATGGCGGAGGTATAATATGTCGCCTATTCATATGAATAAATACGGCGGCAATAATTTTATACACCCTCCGTCGTTTATCATTTATTAGTAACATGTATGTATTCGTACAAAGATTCGCGATCTTGGCAGCGAAACCTTTCAGTCAAAGAATACAGCCGGGTGGACGTTATGGAATAAAGAGATTTAGGACATGTTTCTGGTCACTTTAACTTGTACAATTGATGTAGTATTATAATATTATAGATTTTTTAAGAGATGCAATCTTGTTATTGCGTAGCTTTCATATGGAATAGTTGGTTTCCCATTTAATGTCCACAATTGACATGGCCACGTCATGATAGGATTATACCTGTCACTGTTCAATCCAAGACGCACGACCTGTCATAAATTATGAGTTTTAGATAGTGGCCGGACCAGCAGTTAACGTCTTTCGGCTGATATGATGATGACGATTCTCGAACTTGCATTATCATTGCGTCCTCCACTTCCACATATCAAGCAGAAACTAAACGTACATTTCAACAACAAAATCTAAGAGCGTCAATATCGCTAGCTTATAAATCAACACGTAGTTTGTTTCCTTTGGCAAACTTTACTGTTTCAACTAACTGACAAATAAGTGCGTCAAACCTCCGTATTTCGCCCGAAGTCTAGGAAATGTGAAAATATTTGTTCATTGTAAACCGATTAGGTATGATGTGTAGCAAGTTATACACAACAATAACACCGTTTTATAAGGATAGGTACTTACATTCAATCGTAGATACAACTTTGATGAATAAGACTTTTTTATGCTAAGCCGCTTTATATTGAACATGATAAGACAATCCTCTCTATGGCGCCACCAAGATTCCATGTCAGATGGAACAAAGATAACCTGATAGCGATGGGTTTTTTCCTGAAAGTATTATGATGAGTTAAATTAAGTGGAAACGCATTGTTTGTTTTTGATTGTGTAATTTAGAAACAATACTGATTCTTATCGCCGTAAGGAAAAGTTTCATAAACTGATGATACTTTTATACTTATCTGAATATAAAAAAACATGACGGTTTTTACAGGTTATCTTTTAACTGTGTCGTACTTTTGTGAGCTCCTTGAGGTTCGACAGCGCTAGGTAATAGCCATATGAAGTTTATAATTATCTTCAATCTTCATATCCCCCCCCCACCCCCCTCCCCCTAATTTGTCTGACCATCAATTGGCATGCTACCAACAAAACGAGATACGTAGTGATGTAAAAAATATACCCGGTTCAATTATATATGTATCACATCACGTGGTCTTACAAACGGCAGACCAGACTGTCTCAAATTAGAAGGTTAGTGAATTTAAACTGCTTTCAAAGATAGCATGACGTTTACCCGTCTCTGGCTCCGGTCCAGACCTTCATCTTGTAACCAGTGACATTTGATGAGATATCTTACTGTCCTTTTCTGTTCAACTGAAGTTAGAGGAATAAGATTGCATTGTTGGTCGAATAAGACGTTTTTAAAGAGTTAGACAATCCAACAATGTCGCATCGAAGTTGCAACGTAAATAGAACCAGCGTTTTAGTCGTCATGTCATTGAATATGGAGTAGTATTTTGGTTGAAGGAATAAAAACTGTATTCCTTTGTACGTATGGCTTGATATAGCAGGGATTACTATTCGGACGCAATTAAAAGCGTCATCAGTGAGGCTGTGGTGGCGCGAACAATGTGGTGACGCTGTCGCGGTGAAATATTAGCTATTGGAAAATGGTAGGTCATTCCGTTTTTCTCTGCGTCATTGATGAATGATTCATACTGCCTTGATCATTAGGTCCCTAAACAGTATTTACGCAACCAAACCAATAACCTATAAAAGTACCATTATAACTACGTAGTTATCTACACTGGTAAACGTAGTTGGTTAGTATCTCTAGTATTTCCACCAGCTTAGTACTTAAATTTAGAGTAATCATAGTACGTTTCGGTACGAGTCGAACCGTCAGTTTTCTTCTAACTGCTAAAGAAATCACATTAACTGCGTTGCAATGCAAGTCGTAAACACAATTTAAAGAAATCACTGTTAGGTACTTGATTTAATATTTACGTAAAGGTGTCATAAAAAATGTACCAAGGTGTGTGGAGCCGAGCGAGCTCCAAGCGTCACTCATTATAATTTCATACGACTTGGTTCTGAGGTACCACGGATCAATATCACATGACGCACCAACATACGTCAGGGACGTCTCGAAGAGTGACCTTGTCACGTCGCCTTGAACTTGCTTCTGGTTTTGTGAATGAAGGCTTTCTGCGCTAATTCGGCTTCTATACACACTTAAATTGATTATGGATGCAACAAAAATTATGACGACGTAAACAATTTTGTTTTGAACGTCCCCTCTATTATTTCACGTGATTTTTCTAATGTAGTCTTGTTTTTATCATCTGACATTATTGCCCTTGTTGTCTAGAGTTCTAAATATCAGATAAATAAACCATAACTGATATAAGTCTGAAATATAAGGCATTTGTGATCTTTAACCATATCGTTATTTTTTAAGTGCCTGCCTTAAATCCGTATACTCAAACTGTCTTATGTACTTATTGCCATATATACAACATGTCCTAAGCCAAAAAACGTGTGGCGAAGTCAGTTCATAACAATCATCAAAAATATTACCAAGTGTGTCGAAACTATATATTTCTACCATAGTGGCAGATTTTATCTCATGGCAACCCTTAAGACAAAAGCTGTTTATTTACTACTTACAATAATTAATTTAGGAAGACAAGCTAAACTTCTTATTCCCGACAGCAACGAAATTGAAAGGACTCTGTTCCCAAGTTATATGTTTGTTAACTCTACTGTTCTACCTACCTTCCTCTCAATTGCTCAAAGGTTAGCTGGAAGTGATCCCTTATAGGGATAAGTTCGCCTTTGTACTTTGATCTATTGTGTGACATGTATATTCTCTAACCTGTTATTGTGTACAATAAAGTGCTTACATACATGCATACATACATACATACATACTGTTACACTGTCAATCCTTATTGATTTCTCATTTGGGCGTGTAGTTACTGCGTCTATTTCAGTCCAGGGTTGACCCAGAGCTGTCGCAAGTCAGACAGTATATTATTTGAACCATAATGTCATATGAGGTTAAGTGTCGACGGATAAATACATCGTTCTGGTTTATATTGAGGTTTAGTGACGTACATTTGAACCTTTCTGGTTGATAACTTATTTACGGATGGACCCACGCGTCACTATTATAGCCTGCGTATGTTTTGATGTTATAATAATCAAGCTGCCGGCAATGAGACTGATAAAAAGTTCAGTAAACATCTGGAAAAAATGTTGCTTAGTTTGGGTTTTTTTATTTAAGGATCAGGGATTAATAGTAATACGGGTAATTATATTTGAATATCTGTGAGTAATCTAGCAATAAGTATAGCAATTAATATTTGCGACGATTGAAAAAATCCATTATTAACAAAGATATAATATATGATACGGTTGGTCGGTATGATAGGTAAATAAACATGTTTCCAAACAGTGCTGACTGATAATAAAACGCAACCAAGTCACGCAAACAAGTTGATTGCTTTTTGTTTTTTACGCAATCTCGGAATTCACTAAAAATCTTTTTGTTTTGTGAACATGCCGTTTTTGCGTAGCAATTATTTATTTTGACAAGGTTTTTCTTCTTCTATTTTTCTCGTTCCGATTTTCTAGAAATTACGTATTAAACGAATGTTAAGATGGCGGTCTTACTCTAACCGGGCGGTTGGCCTTTCATCATGAATTAGTTTAATTACTTACTGTGTTTGAATTTACTGTTATGATGTATATACTGTTAAATGTGACTAATATATTTGACGACCAGTTAGCCTAATGGGTCGTGACGGTACCTATGAAGCTGAAGGTCCTGGGACTCCTGGGTTCGAATACCGGTAAGGACAAATATTTGTGTGATGACCGTGAATATTTGTTTGAGTCTTGGATGTTTTTCCATGTATTTAAGTATTTCCGTCTATTAAATATATCGTTATCTAGTACCCATAACACAAGCCTTATTGAGCTTACTATGGGACTAGGTCGATTTGTGTAAGATTGTCCCCTAAAAATTATTATTATTATTTGTACTTTTTTTATATCATATCTCGGGACCATGGGGTCCCGGACTTTTGGAAGGCATGTGTGGGGCCGAAGCCAACAGCGCAGAGGCCCTTTAAAACAAAAATAATCTATAAAGCGAGGGACAGACATGGCGGATACCATCTTCGAGCGCAAAACATGATACACCCGGTGATGGTCCCCGCCCGGTGCAAAGACTATTGCAGTGCAACACTGTGCTACGATGTAAACTTAGGTCAGGGGTTATTGGGTTGAATGGTGGGTGGTCTGGAAAATGGGTTATGGGAGGAGATCGAATTCGGACACCTGCCGTGACAATTAGTCTCAAAATTGTGAAAAGGCAGGCGGTGACTCGCCAACTCATTAAGTGGGCCCCACAAAACAGTCGCACACACAATGCGACAGTGGAGCAACACGTCTGAGCGGCTGTGAGGTTGTCGAGAGGTGAGTCTGCGGTGCGCCAGATCCCGGTAATCCGTTCAAGGGCCGCTGGCGTTATGACATTTTACACTTCCAACCTGAAACATAGGTTCCGCTCTTGCGACTCCACTCTGGGCGTCACAGAGGCGAGGGCCAGATCACTCGGGCTCTCTGGAGGTTAGGGGTCCGCGGTGTGGCCACTCACCGTCAGCTCGCCACAAGCTGCCCCCGCGGGCAAGTTATTATTATTTTTTGTCTCTTTTTCTCCTTTTTACAGGGTAGTTGCATTGAAATGCGGGCCATAATTATTATTAATGTTTTGAAAACGTCTTAGTCACACATCTCTGTCAAAGGTATCGACCATACAAAGCGTAAGATAATCTGAAATGTGTTTTTGTACTGTACAACGATTGCAGGAAGCAGTCTGCCTGTTTGATAACAGGGAAAAACTCAATACTAACTGCGCATGTGTCAATTCCCATAAATCGCCCACCTATTGATCGCTCCTTACTTTATAGACGCTAAAACAAGATTTAGCACCACAAAATTGCACCTTGACTCAGACATTGGTTCCAAAAACCAATAAACTTACGCTCGCAGACATTAAGCAGACGCTAAACTGCGTTCCAATAATACTGTTTTACCTAGATCCTTGGAAACACAAACATTGTCTATATCCGCGCTGCGTTTGTGCACCTTTATTCTACAGAAACAGACGATATTTTGTTGAGACAGGTTGCCTCACAGTATAGGGTTAGATATGATGTAGAGTCCGTAAAATTGCACATAAATCGAATAATTCTTAATTACTTGTCGTACTTTGAATATAACCATCGTGCTTAGACGATCGAAAGTCAAATTCATTTTGATAACGTATTGTTTGGTAACGTATTAACGCTTGTGACTACAATAATAGTCCTGCCTACCCCCTGCCTACGAGTACTTTCTACCAACACGTGTTTTTTTGTGTATGAGATGAGAGTATTTGTGTCTTTGTAACAATGCAACCCAAGAGCGACACAATGATACAATTAATAATAATATACTTACCATTTATTTCAGGCATCTAAGCCCCATATAAACAAATACCTTAAAGTGTTTTTGTGTATGTTAGACATACATTACGTCATAGAAAAACGAATTAATTAGGCGATGAAACAGCGTGGCTCCGTTGCGTCGTCAAGTCCGGTGTAGAATTCGGTAGGTTGCCCGGAACCGCCGAAACACGACACCCTTCGGCCAGAAGTCAGCACACACGATGGTGTCCTGCAGCGGCCGCGGCATGCGCACCACAAACGAGCTGAATTGCACGTAGTGGCGCGAACGCAGCTGGAAAACCCTCAGCTAGTAGCCAGTCTTCTGGTGAATATACTCCACCGTGTCATGAGGCAGGCGCGACACGTCAGTACGTGGCCTTACTAGGTGTGGCAACCCGCACACCAGAACCAACCGGCTCTGCTGTACCACACTAAGTCTTTCGCGGCTTGCGCTTTCTTGACTAAAAGACCGGCAAAAGAAGCCAGACATGTTAGAAGCGATTATTTTCTTAAATAAGTGAGGACCAAATTCTTGGCCAGTAGTTAGCCTAGTTAATAGATAGGTAGTATAGTTAAAAAGTTCCGTTGTGACACGAAAATTAGGCATACAATGCTATGGTTAATTTTCGTGTCACAACGGAACTTTTTAACTACTACCAATTAACCACGCTAACTACTGGCCAAGAATTTGGTCCTCACCCAAATGCATAGATCAAAGAATTTCACTTTATAAACAAAGAATTAAACTGCGAATTTTGGTGCACTTGTGAACTACGTTTAGCTTGGTTTCCCCTAATATCATCGTTCTCATCTGCAGGCCTCCTTCCATGGATGTATATATTAGTTAAATATCAAAACGGTATATAAAGTTGCCCCTGCTATGGCTTGTTAATTTCGCCATACAAAAACTCTTTCTTATGCCTGTACCCATAATTCGCGTAAACTAACCGCAATGTTCATGATTCAATATATCAATCGTCAATTATTTTATAAACGTAAATCCGTCCTGCAATATGTTCGCAGGTTGAAAACAAGTCTCAAAATACACACGGAATTAAACTTTCATCTTAACATGCCAGAGAACGGTGTCCCGAATACGATTGTGCGAAATTAAACATCTGGATTTACATATGTTTATAAACAGACGAAACCCGCTCTATGGATTACAAAAGCAATTAGCGATGTATCAAACGCTGTGATCGTGATTGAAACGTTTGATTCTATTAAAATATATTACTACTAAAAGAAAACCTGTTGCTGATGTAATTATTTTCTGCCCTTGTTCTTTAACTTCAACTAATTACTTACTGAATGTGTGTTGACATTGAACCATATTTTATCATCATCATCATCATATCAGTCGTAAGACGTCCACTGCTGGACATAGGCCTCCCCCAAAGAGTGCCAAAGTGACCGGTCCTGCGCCACCCGCATCCAGCGGACTCCCGCAACCTTTACCAGGTCACCAGTCCACCTTGTGGACTACCCACGCCGCGCCATCCGGTACGTGGTCGCCATTCGAGAACCTTTTCGCCCCAACGGCCATTGGTTCTACGTTGCTATGTGCCCCGCCCACTGCCACTTAAGTTTAGCGATTCGGAGGGCTATATCGGTTACCTTGGTTCTGCTGCGGATATCCTCATTTCTGATGCGATCACGCAGCGAAACTCCCAACATAGCCCTCTCCATAGCCCTTTCGGTGACTTTGAGCCTTCTTATGAGGCCCATAGTAAGCGACCACGTTTCAGTGCCATGTCATCACTGGCAACACACACTGGTCACTGCGGAATATTGGACGAAAAGATGTGCCGTAGCTTCCCGAACGCTGTCCAGCCGAGTCGGATTCGACAATTGACCCAGTTGGACTACCTAACTGGATAGTCTGTCCTAGGTATACATAATCGTCTACAACTTGGAGCATAGAGTGTCCGATTGTAATGGGAACTATATTTGGCACAAAAATACTAGTTACGACGGCTCGCATCGTTATTTGTCTTAATTAAATGACACGTCAACAAATATTTAACTCATCATCATCATCATCCTCCTAGCGTTATTCCCGGTTGTGCCCTAAAGGAGCGTGGGGTCCGCTTTGACACCTATTCCCAAGATTTGTCATGACACTCATTGGCCTGGCCTGGATTCGAACCCACGGTCGCCGCTTGACAGCCGCATCCCTGGACCACTAGCCGTAGCTTTACACACAGCAACAACAAATATTAGGCTAATTATACTAAATCACATCACAGTTGCATAACGCTGGGGTGACTTGCAACAGCGCGCCCAAGGCCCAAATGCCAGAATTGACGTCAGAGGGGCGGGAACAGGGCAATCTAAATATACTACACATATAATAAACTTAACACAGCTTATGTATTTGCACTTAATCTAGAAAAAACGTTCATTGCATTTGACCGATTGTAAAAATGTACAGACAATAAACAGAAATGTAAACGCTGGTTATACGACCACGTAAAACGTTGTAGGTAGTAAAAACCGTTTAAACCGTTCGTACTTGTCCGAGTTTTACATATAAATTTTGTTAGACACCTTTGGTGGAACTGTTTGATAACTCTTTTGATTTACTTATATTATTTCCACAAAAGAAACCAGACGCAGTTTCAGGAACATTAGGTATCTATAATTATACGCAATACCATTGCTCCCAGGATATTCCCTCTTGTGTACTTTTACCTGTGTATTTCTTACACTTTAGGAATCCCTGCCTGTCTCATCCGCCGATGATATGGACTTTTTGGTAGGAAAAGCCTCTTGAACTCCGATGAAAAAAGATTTTGTGTGCGATTGACAAATAATGTGGATATATCTGTTAGTGACCTTTTCTTTTATTCCTGCACTACATCTTTACAACTCTTGTTGAAAATTTCCTGCTACCCAAAGGTTGTCTGGAAGAGATCGCTTTAAAGGGATAAGACCAAAAAAAACATCCGTAGTTGACTCGGTTAACTACATCGCGTACTTACGTGTCATGGCAGACCTAGCCAAGTCATTTGACGCAAGGTCACGATTAGTTAAATAAATGTGAATTTAATAGCGTTTATCCAACTAAGTTGTCTTTCTGTTTGATAAAGCTGCGCAACACGCGACAGTGCGTAGATTAGTGTGGCGCAGTGACCTTTCTGATGGGCGGTAACCACTTAACATTGTGATGAGGCCAATGGTCCACGGTGGGTAATGCCTAGCCTACCTAATCAAATAATTAATTTAGGAATTTCTCTACGTACCTATACTCGTAATAGCTATCAGCGGCGGAGCGCCCATAAAAGCCGATATCCACCGGCTTGCCTAAAAATTATTTTTAGGCACGCCTCCAGTTCATACACAATGCACAAATATATTAAACGTCAAAATGTTAATATTAGATTAAATATAATCAATTCGAAATTATTTATTTATATACTTACTCTAAACTCTTTCATAACTTTTTTGTACCTACCCTGCAGCATTCGCGCAGTTTAGTCGTGAAGTAATTGCTTCAAAAACCAGAGGATAATGATAAGTACGGGATAAACTTGCCATCTGGTTAACCCTAGTGCATTAGGTAGTGTTTCCTGCATCAGCGGAAACCCAAATGTAAACATGACTCATTTAATTAATGGTGTTTAGAAACCCCTTCATTTACAACTCCGTGGGAGAGCAGTATTTTCCAATAAAAACGGCTTCTCTGCCACTAATAGCAGCGGCGTTCCCGATGCTTTCACAACAAAGTATGGTATAAACAAAATATTCATCTACACTTTTAACTTCTACGAGTTTTCACTTTTAGGTAGAACTAGGTTAAAATGATAACATCCACGCGGCTTAATTTCGAGCAATTATCATTATAGTCTCATAATAATGCTAAATGCTGACCCAGGTATCCGAGACAACCGTTCAAATGCAAAGGGTAATAAGAGTGTGGTTGTCGTCAATAGTTCGATTCTACTTTTGAATTTGGGTGGTGAATAGCCTTTTGCACCCACGGCGAACTTGACAGGCTTTTGTTCGGAATGGTGTAGGCAACGTGAGTCCTATTTTTGAAACCACGCTCCTCTTGACATTTAAACTTACTGCTCTTGACCTTTAATGGCTCCGTTTATTTCTATTATAGAAAATAAAAGGTTATTCTAAAAAAAAAATTTGAATGGTTTCCTAAGATCGGACGGACTTATATAAATCTGAATATTAGCACGGTAAATAGTTCAGGTTTTATTTAGAAAAGCATCGCAACACTAACATGAGAGATAGTATGGTCAGCAGCAAAAGTAGCTACGATTGCGAGGTGTTCAAAACGATCTCACGCGCTTATTTACTTAAAATAATGACTTTTTACTACTGACTGTCAGCTGCAGAGAAACATGCCAAATTTATATGCAAGGGGGGGTCCCTTGCATATAAATTTGGTATGCAGGGGGGGGCATGTTTCTCTGCAGCTGACTGTACTTATGATTGTCTAATACACCATAGAAGGGTAGGTACGGAAATAATTACGATCACGCACTTAATCGTAAGCCCCTCTTTGTTTTTATTTTTCACAACTGGACAAAGAATCCTGACAAACCTCATTCTTGCCTGTGTTCTTTTTAGAAACCCTGTCGTCTTTTTCCAGTAAATCAACTTATTATAATATTGTGAACTAAAGTGGCTCTGACCTATAGTAGGAGTCCACAATTTTTAATTCCCAACATTAGCCTATGCATCCCGATGCGTTCTAAATAAAATCAAACTGAAATAGCCCGTTGGCAGTGGTTTGTAGGGCGCTATTGACGTCAAACTTAACCCACTCTTGGGTTGCATTGGACCTTTTAGCCACGTGTGATCGCAATCGTTTTATTACCAAACGTCAATGTATACAAACAGTGCCCACTCGCCAGGCAGAGTGAGACTCGTGCTCAGTTCGGAAGAGGCTGATTTGTATAGCACTGATCTTGTAGCGCGTATTTCCGTTTTATCATGTAACTCTTTCTAGAACTTAGTAATTGTACTAGTCTTGCAGTGACGTCACAATGAATACACTGTTATAGGCTATATTCAGGAGATGCTTGTCCAAACTTGTTTATTAACATATATATACAGACGTATATGTTAATCCTTACTAATATTATAAATGCGCAAGTGTGTTTGTTTGTTTGTCCTTCTTTCACGTCGCAACGGAGCGTCGTATTAATATAATTTTTTGTATGGAGATAGTTTGGTGGCTGGAGAGTGACATAGGCTACTTTTTCCAACGGGAACACATCTAATTCCCACGGGAAAATTCAATATGTTACATTTTCTTACAACCACGCGGGCGAAGCCGCGGGCATCAGCTAGTAAATAAATATTTCATTTCATTTAAAGCAATAGGGTTAGTAGTCATTACGTTAATCATCTGGGGTAATTTACCTGGAATAACAAATAGCCAACCAAATAACAACCACATGCGGCTAGAAAAAATCATAAAATGTATCTTGCTTCAAACCGTAACCTTATGATGCGGTGCTATACCAAACTTTAGGAGAAGACAATGAAGCATGAGCATTTTAGTAAATTGATCATACTATATCATTATCCTACTATAATATTATAAATGCGAAAGTTTAGATGTTTGGATGTTTGGATGTTTGTTACTCAATCACGCTTAAACGGCTGAACCAATTTGAATGAAATTTTGCACGGAGATAGTTTATAGCCTGGATTCAAATATAGGATAGTTTTTATCCCGGGTCCACGCGGACGAAGTCGCGGGCGGAAGCTAGTTTAGTATAAGTCATTAAGATGTGCGGGCTAGCGTGCGGCCAATACAAAAACTTGAATTTCGAGCCACCGTTAGTCCCCTATTTCCTCCGCCCAATCATAATCTATGCATGTCATTTTTGTATCATAGATTAAATAAGAGCCCGCATTACCCCGTTACGATATTAACGAATAATTGTACGTGATTGCCTAGAAACGTGCAGGTGTTCAGTCTCAACCTAAAGCTTTACAAGTCGACAGAGCTTTTGCATTTGTAATAAAACCATTCGATATTTTTATAATAGTGCTCGAGTTTGTCTCGCGAATATTTACTGTAATGTTTTGAACGGATGAATGACTACGTTTCATATCGCACTCTAGGCTCCCTAATAGGTACTGCAGTCACCATTATTACCTTCTAGCATTAATATCTATAATAATATCCGAAACTTTCTGCCTCGCACAGCCAAACTCTGGAATGAATTGTCGCCTGCGGTATTTCCGGACCGTTACAACCTTCAAGCCTTCAAGAAAAGAGCGTACCCCATCTTAAAGGCCGGCAACGCACCTACAACTCTTCTGGTGTTGTAAGTGTCCATGGGCGTCGATTATCGCTTACCATCAGGTGATTCAGTCGTTTGCCTCCTATATTATAAAAAAAAAAAAAACTGCCATGAAATGGTTGTAAAAAGTTGAACCTATAATGCGTGGCTGTTTGGTCGGTAGTGCCATACGACTTGGGAACTTTTCAATCACCCTGCAAAACTAGATTGTGTTTAAATGCATATTGTTGGCTAAAACAATGGAATCTAATGAAAATATCGTGAGGCGGACTTTGTTGTCGCAGATATTGTTGCTGGTGACTAACACATTCATTAGTTCGAGATCATATATACATTTGCAGCAAGTTCGAGTAATGTATGACTTCGCACAAATTAAGAATCAAAGTTAAAGCAAGGTACACCCAGGTCGATTGGTTTACTAGTTCTGAACTTCAACTAACATAACTAAATGTTTTAACGTCTACACAATATTCGCCCGATAGGAAATCGAATCGCAAAACCGCAAATTAGACAAGCGTCTCCTGAATATAGCCTATAACAGTGTATTCATTGTGACGTCACTGCAAGACTAGTACAATTACTAAGTTCTAGAAAGAGTTACATGATAAAACGGAAATACGCGCTACAAGATCAGTGCTATACAAATCAGCCTCTTCCGAACTGAGCACGAGTCTCACTCTGCCTGGCGAGTGGGCACTGTTTGTATACATTGACGTTTGGTAATAAAACGATTGCGATCACACGTGGCTAAAAGGTCCAATGCAACCCAAGAGTGGGTTAAGTTTGACGTCAATAGCGCCCTACAAACCACTGCCAATGGGCTATTTCAGTTTGATTTTATTTAGAACGCATCGGGATGCATAGGCTAATGTTGGGAGTTGAGAAATTGTGGACTCCTACTATATATAGGTCAGAGCCACTTTAGTTCAAAATATTATAATAAATTGATTTACTGGAAAAAGACGACAGGGTTTCTAAAAAAGAACACAGGCAAGAATGAGGTTTGTTAGGATTCTTTGTCCAGTTGTGAAAAATAAAAACAGAGAGGGCTTACGATTAAGTACGTGATCGTAATTATTTCCGTATACCTACCCTTCTATGGTGTATTAGACAATCATAAGTTTGTTTGAGTGTCTACTCAGAAACATCTATGGTCTCACACTAGGCTAGGCCTGTCCCGTGGAAACCATTAATTTTAACTCTTGTCATGGAATCCCAATGATTAAAGGTGTTGCACTGCATGTCCCAACTGTGGCTTTAAATATAAAATCAAAGAAACCGTTGCTGTGTCGATGAACCCCGGGCGACGGGGAACTCAGCAGGTGAACAAACCCGATATGCGTATGTTGTGCAAATACAGGGAATTGTGTCGGGGCAGTTACCTGATGAGGAATGCTAAATAGTGATTAACTGTTAAAAAGGTGAAGCTCGAAAGTTATGAGAACTGCAGTGCACTCAATTCACACGCTTTATTTGTTTGTTATTACTCGCGACAAGGAGGTTTTAAACTCAACTTTTAACTTGGAGTCAGAAATGTTACTTGAATGCTCTCATTTGTTTATCTGATTTGTAAATCCAATCGCTGGGATTTCTGTACCTAAAATGAACTTTATAAAACATAATTTTTAACAATTTGGTAGTCATCTCTCGTTAGAATCTTCCAAAAACATGTAGAAAAATAAAAATGGCGCATGATTTATAAAGATCTAAGTAACACAGATTTCACCGAAATGTTTGTACCTAAACTGTAATATTTCATCATTATAAAACATCGAGCAATCCAGAACATCAAAGCTATATTTAGCATTACGCATCTATAAATCAGAAATACTTCAATGTATCACTTTGATGTAAATAAACCCCGGCCAGACATGCAGTCTGAAGAGTCTAAGACGTATCATCGAATATTATTAATGGGAACATGTCTGAATGATTCAAAGACTCACTTTTGATTCCATTATTAAAAATATGCTTAGAATCATCCAGAGGTTTTCCAATGATGATGAGATGGCCAGATCAGACGGATTTTCCTATTTTCAGACTACACTTTTAAAACAGTGTGTAATTAATTTGTTAGTTGCGTTTATTGTCCGGAACAAATTTTCGCTTTATTAAATTTAACCTTAATAGTTTTGGCTGTTGGTTTTCTTTTGGCCACGATGGTTACATAAAACGATAGGTACTTTAAAATGCACATGTACTGTTGGACACAATTTTGTGTGTTATGTTTAAGAGAACCAATTGGTCATTATCCTCCTGTGCAAATGCCTATATTTTAGAGAATTTGCAATAATGGTTAGTGACAGTCAATAGTCAATTATTCAATATTATATTTCCGTAATCAGTCACGAACCTATTTAAAACGGATGAGAACTAGGTGTACATTAAGAGACATTTAATTATTATTTGATGAGTGAGAAGCACTCTATACATAGCGATTACATTCGCCATGTGAGTTTTTATTGTTTCATTGTTCTAAGTTAAAGTATAGGTAATTTTATAATTAATAAGGCCCACTTACAAAGGCCGAGATGTCAAGCACAACAACTATGAATACGGCGACATTTTGGTCGAAAATGTATTAAAACGGTACCAGTTTTCATTGATATTGCTATTACTGCATTACGAACTTATTCTGATTCAACCTTTTTCTAATACGACAAAGGTCATTGTATCCACAGAACCGTTATTCTTATTCTTCGCAATTGTATTAGAATCATAGTAATTTCAAGCGTGTTTTAAATGGATAAAATATGAAGTAGTCTATAACACTCCCAACATTTTAGTGCCTCATATTTTACAGTTAGCTGAGATTTTACGAGCTCCGACAGTTGCTCCGTGTAGCGTGTGGGAATCGGATCAACTGTCGAACATACTAATGTGACATACATATAAAAATATAGAAAAACATTAAATTATATTTAAATGAGACCAAGAAAAAGTCTACTTTTAACTTATATGTTTTATTTCACATTTTCGTTATGATTGGAAAAGCTAGGTTACCACAATAACGAGGAAGCTGGTTCTATTTTTGTATTGTCGTAAAAATCTTTCATTGCGTTCTAGAAACTTCGACCACGCCATTTTGTCTGAATCTAGCGTTGATTTGACAGATTTATAATGTTCGCACGTGATTGCTTTACTAACTTCCGACACCAGTTTATAGTTTCCTACTCAACTTAACTGTAAACATCCGCGTTTGATGGAAAATGTATAAGTACATGTAATATATTTAAATGGTTCCTCACAGATTTCACTACAATATATAGGTATAAGTCTATTAACATTTCTTGCATGTCTAATACAAGGCTGCATTAAGCAATATGACTACATTAGCATAACAATGTACATCAAAACTCAAACAAAAACGTAAGGTTAAGTTCAAGTTCAAGGTTCGCGTCGAATCGTATCAAGAAATGAGGACATTCTGTCTTCGCCGACGACGGACATGGCAAAAGGGTTGGTATGGCGACACTCAGTCGCATTATAAAGTATCTTATTACTATTGGAGCAAGGTTAATAAATGCGTAATCGGTCACAGCTTTAAGGCCCCTTTTCCCTTGGACTACATATTGGCGTTATCCCCGTCTCATATACTATTCATGAGAGCAGCTGGGTAATAAAATTCATCAGCTAGTTTATCTTATCGTCCAATGTAAGTGTTAATCCTTGTCAGTCTCGATAATCTAGAACTCTAGAGGTTTGTGGCAATTGTAGCAATGGTAATGGTGGTCGCTATGCGGGAATAATTTAATGGTAAATTCTGAAATATACCTGTTTCTCGCAATCATTGCATTGACGTCACACATGTCGGATAGCAACCATTAATTAAATCGTAATATACTAAATTAGAGGTATTATGTAACTATATTATGAAAATTTTGGTTAATGAGTTCACTGTAATACGTACCTACACGAGTTAATTAAGTATAGTGGCGTTTTTTAGGACCAATCGCTTACTCATAATAAGTAACACGCCCAATTTCTTTCCATATTACTTCCAATATAATATTATTTCCATTTCCATTACTTCCATGAATTGGAGTCAGTTTTATATTTGGCGAACACTAGTTTTGACATTATAGGCTTGACACACATGCTAGTACTATTCGATTCTGGAAGAGATGCCGCCAATGTTTAAGGATAGCAATTGCCACATTCTTGATACCTAATAGGCCATACCACTCAAGAAACAAAAATTCTTGTAAGTAAAATATAAAATACTAGCTTCCGCCCGCGACTACGTCTGCGTCGACCCACTACTATATTTTAATCCAGGCTATCAGATCAGACCTGCTGCAAAGCCTCGTGCAATTCTTATTCAAAATATTACTCTGCCTAGTAACTGGAAGGAGCTTACTTACTTTGACTCAGAACTCACAACCACCAAATGTCGCGCTCGCGCGTGTGTCAAATCAATATTACTTTAGATTGTTCTCAAGAACTTCTATACAATCTGAACAAACAATTTCGAAGACAATGCCGCTCATCAGAGGACGAATGACGTCTGTTGGGATAAGAGATACAGAAACAACCAAAGGAAATTTACTCATCACGCGCACCTATCATGCCGTAGCCCCCTGCGGACTGTTTTATCAGTTCACCTCGGAACTTCGTTCGTTGCCCTTGACTGACAGTCTTGACATCTTAATCCTACTATTATTATTGCAAAAGTGAGTTTGGATTGTTGTTCCTCAACCACTACGTCTGAACGAATTGATATGAAAGACATAGTTCATAACCAGGACAAAGGATACAGTGTGCCCCGAACTGGGGATGGAATTTCATACGGGAGTTATTTATTTATTTAAACACACGGAGTTCACACGGTTGAAATCGCAGGTCGACGCTATGACTCGACAACGAACATCAATGTTTTCCTATAAAACTTTTTTCTGGAATTTATTACAGTAATAGAGGTTATTTAAAAACAATCCCCCTATAATAAATTAACCCCAACTAGAAGAGATGCATGATGTCATAAATATCATAACACAAGACAACGCCAGTCATAATTACGGTCATTTGAGAACGATCTTGAATGAGAGACGTCTTTATTGTGATACACATAAACACACAGATACGTATGTGTTTATGCACACGGCACGCCCCGCCCCTATCGCTTGACGACCCATTCGTGTTGCTATGGCGACACCGCGAGAATACTTTGACATTTGATTATGTAAAATACTTACCTACAGAGACATCATCAATGACGGAATGGCGATAAATCTAAAGTAACGGTTACATATTAAAGGCATTTAGTACTTAGCTTGCAGTAGCATGGTTCAATTGCCATTGTTATCATTAGTTATAGTTATCTTTATATTTACTTTCATCGGTTGGAAGACCAGTAGCAGTCGCTTCCGGAAAAACTCCTGCCTTTACTTGAGATTAGGTCGCAAGTGGACCGGGATACTGTATAGGTTAGTCTTCAGAGGACTTGTATAAGATATATAGTATTTCTTTGAATTTCTATACACTAATCTAGAGAAAACAATTAGGTATAGAATCGCTCACATAACATGGCAACCATCCAGTATCGAAATAGTCATTGATAAATTTGTGTTAGCAGCGTGATCAGGTCGATCCAAAAGTACTTAATTAAAATTCTATGTAGGATGTATCATTTAACTACCTGTCCTGTGTCTGGTGGTGTGTTTGGTGTATGTTAATTCTCTTTCGTTTTCGGTGTATTAAATAACCGTACCGGAAGGCGCAGCGTGGGTAGGCCCCCCACAAGGTGGACTGATGACTTGGTAAAGGTCGCGGGAGTCCGCTGGATGCGGGTGGCGCAGGACCGGTCATTATGGCACTCTTTGGGGGAGGCCTATGTCCAGCAGTGGACGTCTTTCGGCTGATATGATGATGATGATGTATTAAATAAAATAAAGTAGCCTATGTCGTTTCTAGTGTTTTTAGCTTTCTAGATGTCGGTGGTCGCTTAACTGAGACGGCGAGGGAGGGTCGCCTCGCCTCCCGCTCTCCGCCCGGTACCCTTTGACGTCACCCTATTCCCCCTGCCCGTCTCAGGCGCCGTCTCAGTTAAAAGGTCAGCGTACACATATGCCGATTTGTTTTACAATACGGGTGTAGACTCAAAAATTATTATTACTCCGAAAGAAAGAAGGCAAAAAAATATGCCTAGTGACGAAAATCCCATTCTGATATCTCAAATAATTAAGAAGCTATAACCGTTTTAATATTGCTTGTTAGAGAGAGAAAACTCTCGCAGAATAGTGACGTCACAATCTGCGAGCGTCATAGTAAATGACAATCGTGTCTAGATCTAGATTTTGATTTGTCGTTGGAGGCATGTTAAGTGATACTTATGTGAAAAGTTAGAAATTTTTAGGTAGGGCTTTCGGGTATATTGAAATATTTATTTGCGGAAAAGGGACAGAACATATACCCCCTCTAAAAACTTTGGTCACTTATTTATAACTTTGTGATTATTTAACCTCTCGCGTTGCTTTTTCTCCATTTGACTGCGGTATTAATCATTTTTCGAGAAAATACAACATTTTTGATTATTTTATTTATTGTCTACACTCCTATTGGTTTAGTAATTTAGGCATGAAAATGTAACAGACAGATAGAGTTACTTTCGCATTAACTATGGATTTTAATTTATTCACGCTCATAGTGCAGCTGCAGCGGATGTAATGGTAATTAGATTTATTAATATTAATTGCACGTTATCCGTTGATAATATAATTTCGTTTATTGCAATATTACGTTAGAAGCAGTTAAATCATCAATCTTTCTCCTCTGGTTGTTTGATTTGAAAAAATCGATAAACTTGATTCTGAAAGTACTTAATAATTCCGTCATTAAAATTGTACCTGAAGTCTTCCGCGATAATGACATTACGTAAGCATCCTTTAATAGTGGATCTATTTGAGGAGCTTCTATTTTTAGACAAGTGATAAGACGGTACTTGGCTGCTTGTAGGTCAGGCCTTATCACTGACCTGTCACTTCATTTACGTGTTCCGTCTCAAGGAATTACGTACAGTAAAGTGACATCATTAATTATCCTTCTGCAATGCCTGCTATCCTTTGGCTAAGTATCTTTGTCAAACCCTTATTTTTATGTCACGCATTTAAATACGCGTGTTCCGATTAATTCAAAAAATCATGAGAATGCTCTTCTTCCTATACTCATGTATAGGAAGAAGAGCTTTCTCATGATTTTTTACTATATAAAGAACAACTATCATTAGTTGAATACCTATAGGTACCTATTATGTTGTGACCTTTGTCGGTATGTAGGTAAGATAAACACCATCAATTACAATAACAACAGGGTTGCCTACTTTCATTGTGATCATAGTATCTACATATTTCAATTCGCGAATTTCTTGCAAGGAAAATAGTTTATACGAATCGAAACGATTTATTTCCGACTTAACCTCGTCGTATTGAAATATGATGTCTGTTTGATCTTTAGTTGATCATTTACTTTCTCATCTAGGTTTTGAGGTCTTTTTGCAACTCCATTTTTTATGTTGCAGTTTATTTTTGGTGGCAGTTTTTTTTATTTAACGGCTTTATGTGAATTTATTGATGGTCTACTTTACATTAAACCAGACTTTCACGTACCTCAATATCGTATCTATTATCTTCTCTTATCTTAAATCACCGGACAAGAGAATGACCGCAAAACTTTTACAGTACACAAATTAGTAACTTAGACGTTTGTGACACTCTCCATTTGTATTCAAGATTTTTAGAACAATGGCTTTTGTTCCTTGGACTAAAAACACTTCAGACTTTCCAAGAACACGTGAACTAGGACGTACCCGTGATACGATACCTAATAATCCATAATAAGAATAACCCTGAGAAATGAGGTGACCTACAAATCAGTTTTTAAACCAAGGATTATATATACACCTCTTGTGTATATCATTAGCACACACACTTGGTCTTCAACAAAACACAGGCAACGGATAATCTGATCCCATCTCAATCCACATAAAGGAGAAAATTGATTGAAATATATTTCCCGAATGCATTACATAGTTTGTCGGTCCAATTCGGAGATGGACGTTTGACGTAAGTTAGGCGAAAGCGGACTAGATTGACCTATTTTCTTTGAGGGTTTCCCCTGAAATGACGTCAATGTTACATAAATAATGTTACAGTTAGATTTAACGATGGTAATGATTGTGCAATCAAAATATTAGGTAATTGCTGTAACCATTGTGAGCTTTGTTATGAACTTATGACGTCTTGAATAGCATATAAACCTTTGGTGTTCTATTAGAGTTCACATGAATGGTATGGAGTGATTTTATGTCATTGGAATGAACAAAGGTACTGATAGATAGATTGATAAAGAGTAGTGCCCTTTTGCATAAACGTCCTTCAAAGCCATTTTAACTACATAACCGTTAAAATTCGTTTTTCTTTCTTTTACTTTGAAAGTGTGTTTGTAAGGGACAAACCATGTGTTTACTAAACAGTAAACACATGGTTTGTCTCTTACAAACACACTCTAACTAAACAGCTACGAGAGATGTCAAGTTTTATGGATAAGAGAGTAAAAGTGAAGGAAATAGAAAAATAAATAAATCAGCCTATATAGGTCCCACTGCTGGGCACAGGCCTCCGCTCACGGATGGCAGGAAATAGAAGATCTACATAATAACACAACAAAATGGAGTTCTTTTTTTATTTTCCACTGAGATACTTACCTAAAACAGAAAAATAAAACCATGGCACATTACCAAACTACAAAACAGAACGTTTCTACGAGTATGACACATAAAGACACAAAGGCCTGCACTAGATTTACGATTCCCGTGATACACTTAAAATTAGTTCCAGACTTTACTGTATAGCTAATGACACATCAGGCGGTACGTATAATACTGTCTGGGTTGTTATTTCATTTGGCAAATATGCATTTGGCGCTATTTCAACTATATTTTCATAAATTGGAGCCACGTTGGTAAACAGAATACTTTGCTGGGGACTGTTTTACTGTAAACACAATGCGACACCATTTGCACCTACATGCGCGACTTGACCATTCTGGAACCATCTAAATCCATAAACGATCTGGAACAAAGACTCACAGGACGGCCCGCGAGCTGTGTCGCGGCGAGATAGACTAATAGTCACTTTCTAAATAGAACGCTTAGAAAGAGACGGATAGTATGTCGCCGCGACTAGCTCGCGGGCCGTCCTGTAGTAGCCGTGCAGGAAAGAGACCGCTGTATCCGGATACAGCGGTCTCTTTCCTGCACGGCTACTACGGCTACTACCCGGGTACAACTACATTGTCCTTAACATGAAATATAAATTATCTGGTTAACACAGCAAATATTTAGGTAACCTACTACATAAAAAATGTAGATCTACTGAAGAGTTTAAAAACTGAGTTGCGAACAGAGGTAATGAGGCAGGCAAGGCATTCGGAAACCGGTCTCTTCTAAATTGGCAAGAACTAATCGCCGCTGCAAGTTTGCTTAACTGCCCTCTTCCTTTATGCTCTGGATTATCTGGATACCAGTCTCTTTATTTTATTTCTAAGAACATTGACTCGTCGGTCCCTGGCCATTTCTTTGCCCGTAGAATATTATTAAAGCCTTTAGAATATTGTTTTAACGCGGTCCGCCGGTAAACGAGTTTCATTCATTTTATTGGCGGCGTGATCGTTTTAAGGTTATTTAAAGACACGTGTTGGCAAATATACCATTTGAAATTAAATTGATTTCATAGACAAGAGCAAGACATTGGCTTTAGAGCGAGTTATTACATTTTCGACCATTTGATTAACTTAGGTAACCTTGGGTAATTTTAGTAGGTAACCCTGTCGCAAAAATTGCTCATCATCACACTTAATGCTGCCGGAAAATACCTTTAAAGTACGATTACGTTAATCTTTATGAGCATGTGATCAGTGCTCGTTTTTTGTCCATTGACGTCGAGTTTTTTGCAGTAACGCTGGGGTAATATCCTAGTAATGTCAGTACCCGTACCCGAACTGACACGTGACAGGCTGCGTCGCTGATTCTGATATCTGAACGAATGTGGGACTGCAACGTGATCGTGTAAAATACTCTTTAGCGTCCAAGAATAACTAAATTCTGTGTAAGTGTAAGTACTTAGGTAGGTAGGTGATATACTGTTTGCTGTCATGTGCTTTCCTGCTGGCGTGCGTAGATATTGATTGGAGAGAAAAACCGTCTGAATAATAGGAATAAAATTAATTGTACAGCAAAAGAACGAGTTAGGAGATAAAGTTTATAGGTACTTAACTTTGTATTTTGGAATGATCTCCCTCTTACCGTCAGGCAAGCTCAGAGCAAATTCTCCTTTAAACGCAAGTTGCGTAAGCATCTCTTTTTAACAAGAAGGAGAGGAGGGTTATGTTTTTCCGCGTATGTATGTATGTTTGTGACCTTATTCTTTAGCACGCCCTGCAGCCTAAACCGTTTGACGGATTTCGACATATGAAGTGTCGTTGGATTCCTCTTAATCGTAGGAGTGACATAGGCTATAAAATTTGAAAAAAGCAGTTGGGTTTTTGAAAAATCTCTTAATTTCACTTGTTAACTATTACAGATTGATAATCCTTCGTGTTCGGGTACATATAATTGTATGTATTTAAGTATGAATAAGTGAGTTTATATTGTATGCATTATAAATGTAGATATGTATATTAATGTAATTAATTGATTTGCGTTTCCATTCGAGACTCAGTATTTAGGATCTTGCACTACTAAAAGTTTCTGTTTAACCCAATGGTTGACTGGTAGAGACTGCATTAAGGCGTTAAGTCCACCAATTGTACTTTTATTTTTATATTTGTGCAATAAAGTTTCAATAAATAAATTTTACTTAGTAGTATAAATACAAAAATATGACGTAAAAGTACAGATGACCTGGTAAAGGTTGCTGGAGTCCGCTGGATGCGGGTGGCGCAGGACCGGTCACTTTGGCACTCTTTGGGGGAGGCCTATGTCCAGCAGTGGACGTCTTTCGGATGATGATGATGATGATAAGTACAGCTCTCCCTAAATCGCGTAAAATGGTGCTGAACTGCCTTAATAAGTATTTTACGCTAACTACCTTCGACACTACTATGTGTTAGTAAAGGTAGGCTCCTTTCGCATTTTATTGTGCATTGTAGTGTGAGGTAAAACTGGAAGGATTATATGAAATAAATACAATTGAATTTTATTAATAGCGTGTTCTTACTTAGTTCTCAAACAGTTCCACAACTAGAATCAGTTTGTCTTCGGGTTCAAGAATCTAAGGTCCTTGGCTGGTGACCTTGAGTCGGTTAAAATATCCAACGGTTTTCGCCGGATACGCCTTTAGCCTTATCAACGAGTGGAACGTCGCAATAATGGAATTCACTTCATTAAGATACGAAGTATTTGAATGCAATTACATTCTCGTCACTGAAAAGTTTCTTCAAAATCTTTTTTTTTAATCGTGAGAAACATCCTCATTCATCCGACGTCAGCAATTAGACTTTTAGTAATAGTCCACGCAATAGCTTTTTAGTAATAAAGTAGACATCAAATACGTACACGATTTGATTTATTTACACTTGGAAAGCCGCACGTAAAACCTAATACCTACTATACATTATGTAAAAATGTATTTAAATACGTCATTGAAAATAGTAGCCCCATTGAAAATGCAAAGGTTATGGAGCGAGGTCTCGCTTATATAAAAAGTACTTGTTACCAACGGTTAATTAAACTCTGGACTCTAACTGTCAGTGACAGAGACGATTAATGACTATACACGTGTTACTAGCAATCTAATGGCCGCGTCATGAATCTAGGACACTCGGAGAAAGAACTCCTTATTGCGTGTCTAGAAGGTATTTATATTAGGGCTCGCGGTATTGTTCGGGTTTCGTGTATTCGTGTCGGGTACCCGTGCCCGTGTAACACGCCCGCGGGTTTAAGTGACCGGTCCGAACGGATCCGTGTAATTAGCGCACGGGTACCCGTGTACACGTGTACATGTGTACACGGATACCCGTGTCCTATTTACACGCGGGTAGTACTACCCGTCCTTGAGGTGTGAAGCTAGGAACTGTCCCGTTGTTCTAAGAATGTACATACACGTACTAAATGAGTGTTCGTAGCTTTGCAATTATAACATCTTTTTTTTGTGAATAAAAATAGCAGATTAATAAATTTAACAAATTATCACAAAGTACGTAAAGTTCGCCTTCTCAAATTCAGATTTAAAAGTACGAATCCATACTGTTATAAATGTGAAAGTGGGTCTGTCCGCCTGTGTCTTTCTGCTACCCCTTCACGCTTAAACCGCTGAACCGATTTAGATAAAATGTGGTATAGAGATTTGAGTCTGGGGGAGTGACATAGGATATAAACGAGTTCCACGCGGACGGAGTCGCGGGCAGAAGCTAGTAAGTTTTATCCCATAAAAAACATTCCATGTAAAAAAGAGGCCAAGTCTCGAAACTCTTCTACCTTAAAAAGTTGTGAGATAAATATAATATAAATAATTTAGATAAATAAATACTTAAATACATAGAAAACATCCATGACTCAGGAACAAATATTCGTGATTATCACACAAATAAATGCCCTTACCGGGATTAGAACCCGAGACCTCTTGCTTCTTAGGCAGCGTCACTACCAACTAGGCTAAAGCGGTCGTTGACTTTGATATTTCGTAGTACCAAGTCTAAGGCATTCTTATTATTCTTTATTTGCTAGCTAAATAAAATTCTGCTACTTGGCAATCACACAATTTTACTGCATTTATGGATTTTTGCACACCTACAATTATGCAGTATTGTGTGATTGCCAAGTCACACGGTGGAAGAGATTCGAGACTTGGCCTCTTTTTTACATGAAATGTTTTTTTATGCGATCTCACTTCTTTTTGTAGGTTATTGTGTTATTAATACATGCAAATTATGATTGCAGTCTCATTCTTGCTTTTTCATTTTTTCTCCCACACTGCAAATGTAACTTTGTAATCCTATATATTTATATGGGCTTACAAAGTTATTTATGCGTATCTAGAATTCTGGACCGTATCTAGAAATTTGCAAAATATTTTAGTTTTACCTTGATTTAAACACTATGTTCTAAATTAGCGCTTTTGTTGATCGGTCAGTGTGTATGTGAGTGACAAAATTAAGAAACTTTGACTAGTTATAATTCTTAAACCACTGATTCAAATTGAATGAAATTTGAAATATACCGTGTTTATACAATGCCGGCTTGGTTACTGAAATGAATTTTCAGGCTTCTAGTTTTATTTACAACGAAGTTATTGGGGGGGTCGGAAATGGCCTGAACTGCTTCGAAAAAGGATGGTACGGCCGTGCCGCTGTTTTGCTCGACTTGGCGGGGGCACCGCCGTGGCCCCAGATTTTTATTTGAGCTTAAAATGTGAAAAATAATGTAGTAGTATTAATCTAGTTTTGGTTTTGAACCAGAATAGTTACGAAGCTGGTGGTTTATAATTGGCCGGTCCCAATTTTAGACCACCAGCTCTAATAGTAGATATTAGAAATAATGATGAGATTAGCACGACCATTTATTTATAACCTCACAAAGGGGAGGAATCAGTTAAAGCATGTATCTATTAAGAATTGGTCACATTTATTTCAGATTGGGTGGGCCTTTACGAACACTCAATATCACAAATTAAATATAAACTACAGTATCTGACAGAAAAAAACTAAGAAAAGCGCAACAAAATGATGTCATTTTTTTAAATCACAACTGTTGAACAGAACATAGGTAAAAATATATATTGCAGATCATTGTAATGAGGCGAGCATAGTAAATAGCTAAACTAAATGTAGTAAATGATAGTGATATCCCATAAAAAAACATTTCATCGAAAAAAGAGACCAAATCTCAAAACTCTTCTACCTTAAAAAGTTGTTAGATATTTCGTAGAGCCAAGTCTCGGGCATTCTTATTAATCTTTATTTGCTTGCTAAATAAAATTCTGCAACTTGGAAATCACACAACTTTACTGCCTTTATTAAATTTTGCAGACCTAAAACTATGTAGTATTGTGTGACCCCTTCCACCTCCCTAATATATCCGTTCAGCGGTAAAACACCACAACTCAGGTCGGCGAAGATAACAGATAAAGAATTATTACCTGCTTTAGAACGATGAAGTTCGTGCCTATTTAACCTGCTAAACCCTTTTCGCCGGCAGGCGACGAACAAAACAAACAAAGGAAACTTAGAGGAGTCTTAAGACGTAAGTAATTAGTTTCAGTTTTTTTGTTGATATTTCGACTTTATCGCATACGCATAAAACTTAATATTGCTTTGGAATTCAACGACTTTTGGGTTTATCCAAAAAAAGTTGCAAGACACTGATAATGCCTATCCAAATTATAATCTCGTTGCTGCGAATTATTTTAACGAAGTAAACTACATCAACGATGTTTAGTACGTCCGAAATTGTAAGATAAAATTCTGTCAAAAGCGCAAGCAGAAAACGACTTTATCATGAGAGCACAAAATCGTATTTTGCTTGCATTCATTTGATAGAATTTACTCTAATTTCGGATATATAATAACGGTAAATTTTGAAGCTGTAGCAAATTGTCACAATATGGTTTTGTTCGAGTACCTTTCTTTGAAAATTATTACTGTATCCTTTATATAGGTATCGTAGGTAGAGTAATGTTGCAAGTATCGTTTTGATTCAGTGCCTTTATTCGGTGCTCATATTCAACCTCGTGAGTAAAAGTACGGTTTAAAACGGTATACCTTGCAATACCTTTATTAAGTACCGTTAATTAAAACCCTTAATTTCGATACCACATTCAGTCCCTTATTTAGAACCATAATGGCATGTACGGTCGAGGAAAATGAAGGTTTGGCAAATGTCAACTCTATTTGAATGACGTTAAGAATCAAAAGTGCTAAACATTAAATTTCCTCGAGTGTACAATACAATAAGCGCTCGGTTAAAATTAATTAGTTCTTATGTACAGTCAGCCAAGAAAGTGGTCTCTGGTTTAGCTATCTCTTTAAGCGGCTATAATAAAAGTTAAACAGTTTGCGTGCTCTTTGTCGGGCAATCATTACATAAAATACTAGGTTTATACAATATTATGACGCAATAGAGTAAATATAGGCTTCCTGCGATGTGTCCTTTTGTCACATACCTAATATAAAACAACATCATACACACCAAACCCATAGAGTTGTTAATGCAAATAGAGTAAAATGAAATAACTATATTCTATTTGCCTCAACTCAAACGGCAACGGACGGTCCGAACCCGCGTGTAATTAGAACCCGCGGGTACGTGTGTACGGGTACACGGGTACCCGGGTACCCGCCCGCGGACCGGGCGGGTTCGGGCGTGAACGTGTAGAACGGACGCTTAGCACCGCGGGCTTAAGAACACGGGTATTCGGGCGGGCGGGTTAACACGTGTAGCGGGAGCCCTAATTTATATATCTAGTATAACTGTAGATTTACAGAACTTGTATTATTATCCAAAACTACTAATGGCTAAGAACTGTTAAACAAACTTATACAATTAACAATGCGCAGCCATTGTCTCAAACTATATTGACAATTTACATAAAGAATCTTTGTTTGCGATTTCACTGTGCAAATAAAATGTTGCCACAGTTAAATGATTTGAATGCTTGAATTTCAGAACCAACAATGGTGGGTAGGTAAATGATACATTCCCACGCACGCCCCACTTTTTTATTGTGACATTTATATGCCATGTGTGAAATAACCAGGGTTGCCAGATCGTCCCAAAAAGGACGGTTTTCCGTCCCTTATAATGCCATACCGTCCTGTTGTCGTCCTTTCCAAGGTGCCGTGCCTTTTGGCCCAAAACTAGCAACACTGGAAATAACCTACTTAAGTAGACCTCATCTTCTACATAAGGGTAGGTAAAAATGTTTCAAAAAGAAATAAAGCATTAATAATCTCTAGATTTATTTGCTACTTCACTGATATAATAGCACCAAAATGCCTTTTAGTCCCATCTCGTAGCCGGATTTGGTAGCTGGCTTACAAATGGGAAAAATAATCCCGATTCGAAGCTAGCTACATAATGGGAATTCAAAAGGCCCATTTCGTAGCCATATTCGGAAGCTGGCTTCCAAATGGGAAATCACATTTCTCATCTGGTAGCCAGCTACCAAATGGGAACAGTTTTCCCACCTCGAAGCCACATTCGGGAGCTGGCTTCTAAATGGGAAATCACATTTCTCATCTGGTAGCCAGCTACCAAATGGGAACAGTTTTCCCACCTCGAAGCCACATTTGAGAGCTGGCTCCGAAATGGAAAATAGGGCTTCTGCCTGATAGGCCCTCTATTAAGCCTCTATTAAATGCTACCCAACTATTAATGCGTCCACACGATTGTATATGGCTGACAGAAACACATACATACACTAACATCTATTGTTCCTATCGGGGTAGCCCGAGCCGGGAACGACTGCTTACAAGACAGCACTCGCGGCCACGTTTGGTTATGAATATGAACATGGGATGAAAAAAGGAGACGCACCGAAAATTGACAGCTTACCAAGCCGATTCCTAATAAAAGTTCGTCATATAAATATAAACTAAATTCACAGGACGATAAGGGGAGGTCAAAAATGGCACGACAAATATACAAACGTATCTGTGACAAACAATGGAAAAGGGTAAATACTTTTAGCTACTCTGAAATAATAAA
Source organism: Epinotia bilunana (assembly GCA_947049275.1). Lineage (NCBI taxonomy): Eukaryota > Metazoa > Arthropoda > Insecta > Lepidoptera > Tortricidae > Epinotia > Epinotia bilunana. The sequence goes on from OX346257.1 coordinate 18,684,822, forward strand.
TAAAAGACCAATTGTTGAACTGAAATCAGCGTTTAATGAAATAACAAGGTATCTATTTAAAAAAAATGGATTCCGCTTAAAAATATTTTCATTCAGGCTTATTTTACTGAACACTTTCTTTCTGTGGCTATGTTGAAAAAGGTGCAATCAAGTCGATGCAGTGACCGACGCTTATGTTATTTTTTTTTAATTCTTCAATACAATGTCCAATTTCAATATCATTGTCATCATATTTCTTATTCTTTTTGGTTTTGTGAAAATTTCTGTTCAAGGGTGCATTTGAAATACTATAGAACGTTGATTCTTTTTGCAACACTTCCAATAACTCGGGTAAAGTCGGATTTTTACGCGATATAAAACGGTTGATCCTGGCGTGCCACCCCTCCAGCTTATTATTAGTGCGGATTGGTTCATCTCCGCACCACCAAAGTTTAATCATGTCACGTCTTAGCCATTGTTTAGAAAAATAGGAATCAAATTTTTCAATATCTTCACTATTCGGCGACTTATTATTCGTGACGTAGCGATATCCAGCTGGTACAGATTCCAATGGAAGCAAAACAAGAGCAACATAGCGTGCTATGTGCCTTCGTCCTGCTCTGCTTTTAATTTTGAGTACATGTGCCTTCTTCCATAGGCTCTTCATATAATGATAGAAACAACCTTTGACAGTGATTTCCGGGAAAATATTTTGGAACGCTTTTATAGCCGATGATTCGAAATCTAATGTAATTTTTTCAGGATTCCAAGTATTTATTTGAAATTTTATTAGCGATAACAGAATCTCATAAGTTTTTACATCTTTGTTATGCAGAAGAGCGTAAAATAAGGAGACGATGCAATTTGTCGCACTGTCTAGGGCATGTATAGTGTACATTTGCAGAAAAGGCTGAGGACACGATTTAAACGTGCCGTCTGCAAAAAAGTGCCTATATTTACCCATATCAGCAATATTGCCTTCATCAGCGAATACCAATATACGCGTATTGTGATCCTGGTAATCGGCGAGCAAAAACTTAAGATATTGCTCTGGTACTGTCACGTCTCCTGGTAATTTAGACCGAACTTTCTGAACTTTCAAATATTTGTTTCGTCGGCGATAAGTTGCCGACTTAAGACTTGAAAATTTTGGAATTTCTTCGTACAAATGAATATTTGCTTTCCTTAATTGGCACACCATATCATTGTATTGTTTCTGAATTAGTTGTACGTTTTTTGCAGCTTCATTTTGAAATTTTGCTATGCTCTTTATCAATACTTGTTTCGCAGGATTGGGAATACAATTATTGCAATGCTTTTTCTCCTTTAGAATGATTTTATTATCGGATAATAATAAGATATTACCATCACAATCAGATTTTGCACAAATCCACAACGTACCTTTATTATTGGTATAAGTTTTCCTTTTATAAAACTTCAAACCATTTAATATCAATGCTGTCCCTCCTCGGCTAGTTGGGATAAATTCTATGTCAGTTATTTTTTCTGAAGATGATGTTCCGGGCAAGGGATCACAATAGATCGAGTAAAAATGCATAATTACATTAATTATTTAACTATGAAATGACTCCGCGATGCAATTATTGTTTTTAGATTAGATACACGCGATAGGCAAGTACTTGACAACGTCAATGAATATGTCATATTTATTATCATAAAAACAAGTGGCCATCAAACTGCAATTAGAATAACGGTTTTATTGATTGTTTTATAAAGCTTAAAAAAAGGAAACATAAGGAACGGTTGAAATAGGATTAAATGATTTCCGTTTCATATCCAGCTTGGTAGTGCTAATCAAGGATTGAATATTCATTTATACGAAAAATATCAAAATTTTTAAGCCTTAAGTCAACAACTTATCGCCAACAAATCAAATTCTTAAAAGTTCAGAAATTTTTACGATTTGGTTTTTTTTTTCCCCATTTGGAAGCTAGCAATCAATATGGGGATACGAGATGGACCTTTTGAATTCCCATTACGTAGCTAGCTTCGAATCGGGATTACTTTTCCCATTTGGAAGCCAGCTCCCGAATGTGGCTACGAAATGGGACTTTAGATTTCCCATTACGTAGCTAGCTTCGAATCGGGATTATTTTTCCCACTTGGAAGCCAGCTCTCGAATGTGGCTACGAGATGGGAAAGCTATTCCCATTTGGTAGCTGGCTACAAGATGAGAAATGTGATTTCCCATTAAGACGTACTACTCTTTAGGCTACGAGATGGGACTAAAGGCAAAATGCGGGCATTTCCTGTATTTTATTGCTTTTTAACCGCCGACGCAAAGAGAGGAGTGTTTGAGTGTACACTTGCAAGTGTATCTGTGTATCTGTCTGTGGTATCGTAGCTCCCAAACGGATGGACCGATTTGAATGCGGTTTTTTTGTGTCATAGATAATTTTATCCCGAGTGTTCTTAGCCATGTTTCATGAAAATCTGTTCAGCTCCAGCCGTTTTTGAGATATTGGACTGAAATGAAAATGTCGGGGGTTCTTCAACTTTTCTAAGTTGTAGTTATTATGGTTTGTGTTGAAATGAATGAGAAATTGCATTACATAAATGCGCAAAACACATTTTCCAAAAAACGAAGCCCACTGATACATTATTTTTCTGAAGAAATGATGCGGGGTTGCCAATTATATTTATCTGTTTGTTGTATACTCAGTTAATTAACTGAATTCTGATGCAACATTTATCTTTCCACATAACTATGTCTTAATTGAATGTGTAACTTTCATGTAGTATCGTAATAAGTTTATATAACACACAGTTCTTCGGCCACTGAAATCACAAAACGTGTTTGGCGAACACGACCGCCGATAAGAACAAAGCGTCACGGACCTGGAACCAATCCCCCGCCGCGCCGTTACTAACCGCACAACTTATTATTCCAATATCATAATGGAAGCCGTACGTCAGTAACTGCCAATAGACACAAGTGTGCGATAGTTGAAGTCGTCTTTTGTTTCGAACATTTCAAAAGGTAAATGCTATTTAAATTATTATTATTATTTTTGCATTAAGGCGGGATTCCACCGGTGTGCGGCACTGTGCGGCACGAGCATATTCAGTACAAAAATGCTTGTGCCACACAGTGCCGCACACCGGTGAAATCCCGCCTTAAGACTTTATTCAGCTGGGTTTTAGATCTTTTTGGTTGCCTTGCTGCAATTATTACTGCTTCTCATAATTTTTACTATGAGCACTTATTTGATGCGATTGATTAATTGTGTTGTGAAGGATAAATCTATTAAGTACCGTGGCGGAGCGCCTAATTACCTAATTACCACCGGCTTTGGGCTTGTCCATATATTACGTCATCGTTTTTTGTCGATTTTTGACCCCCCCTATTATCGTCCTGTTAATTCCTTGAATGCCTTGAAAACCCTCCCCGCATAATAGAATGACTACCGTCATCTCATGGTCGGACACCCCGCAGAATTATTTGCCAAGCCTTATTTTTGGAACAGCATATAATAAAACGGCTATATAGACTAATGGTATTTTCAATTTGGAATACTCTACATTTGTTGGTTATCTATACATCTAATTAGCCAATGCTACTATAAGTAGGTATCCTATTTTAAGACTAAGTAAATGAGATAGCCAATATAACTCAATTAAAAATACCTATACTGTCTATTTTAAAGATAATTATAAATCCATTATAGTGCAGCAAAAAATGCAGTAGTATGTAATTTACGAAATGGATTTAGTCATCGTTCACTTTACCTAAAAAGTAAGGATTAAAGTCGTTCCTAATGGTACCTAGCGTTGTGCCTAAGCACTTGCTTTGGTTAAATTCATTCAAAGCTACTAAAGCTATAGTTACATTGATGTAATCCCTATCGGCAGTTACATTGTAAACCGGAATCTTTGTAACTGTTACAAAGATTCCGGTTCAGATCCTGTTTTATATTAATATCCTTTAGATTTGTACTGAGTGAATAAAATACAACTTTAGGCAGTGTAGCTTGTTGTGACTATCACGTCGGGTGTGACTATCACGTCGGGTGTGACTATCACGTCGGTTGTAACTATCACGTCGGGGTCACCACTTTAGGCAATACTGCTGGTTAGGCTATACTGGTAGCTAGGGGGAATATTGCCTAAGAAAATATGTTGTAGATCGAAGATCGTTTATTGTATAAGTTCAACGGAGTTTTATAAATGCAATCGTAACGGCACCCACAGGAAAAAAGGGGGTGGCGCTATTCTACCCGACATCGGGGAATATTTAATACAATAATATGATAAATAATATTAAATGATTAAACTTGTAAATATTCCAAACAACTATGTCACTATTTCATAGTACGGCCAATTGACGGATAAGAGATCAGTATTTTTCCCTTTAGGGCCATCATAAGAATAGTAGAATGTGACATGTGGCGAGATCTTCTTGAGTGATAAAATATAACGCAATAGTGGGACGATTGACAGTGATGAGATGACACGGATGACTATATCTGTAGGGCAGTTTTAGGTGATAATGTGGACACGCTGGACAAAAGCACCAAAATTTTTTCAGGTACTTGTTACGTCCATAGCTTTTGCGTCCAAAGTTTTTGATAGGAACCAACTCCTCCGTCGGCCATCTTCAATTTTATGGCGGCAATTTTGAATTATATGTATATCATTAATATCTCGAGTTCTAAATAACGTAGAATCACAAACTTGGTGTCTAATATACATATTTGGGATCAAGGAATTCAACTCGATTTTTTAGAGTTGAGTTCCCAAAGGATATCAATCGGAACCCTGTTCCTAAGCTTCCGCTGTCCATCCGGCTGACTGCGTATCAGCAATAGCTAGACTGTTCAAATTTCACAGAAGTGGTTTTTCTAATGCTACTTACATACATTCATAAAAATTTAAATTAATGAAAAAATAAACAGTGCTCTCATACATGAAACGCAAATTTATGGCGTTTTTTTTCCCGCCCATAACAATCGGTATATCTCTAGAACCGTAATATGTAGACACTTGAAATGTTCGCAGGTTATGTATATGTTATGTATTACCATATAGTAATACAGCCAGTTATATAGCCTCTATAATAAAAATATAATAACGTTAATAATTGTTTTTTAACATAACTTAAACCAACTCTAAGAACAAAGATGGATTACATGTATATGCAGTGTTATATAAGTAAGCGGTTCAGTATATACTTAGCATAAACAATACTGTATATTTAGACACCAAGTTTGTGACTCTAAGTGACTTAGAACTCGAGATATTAATAATTAACTATAATTCAAAATGACCGCATTAAAATTAAATATGGCTGACGGAGGAGTTGGTTCTTATCAAAAACTTAAGGCTATGGTGCTTTTGTCCAGCGTGTCCACGATTTACGACAATTTGTTCGAGCACTCTGCCCCACTAATATGGCATTTTGGTGGAATTGGCTGTTTCAATTTGTTTAGGTGTTAAACCTCGTCGTGGAAACGTACTGTATTCAGAGATTATCTATGAGTATGATATGATGGAATAGAAAAATAGAGCTCTTCCTTTGTCCGTTGTTATTAATATTATGTTTGGAATGATTGTTTTCCCAAGTATTTTTTCTCATTGGTATAATGGTTAAATTGATTAAAAATTAGAGATGCGCCGAATATTCGGTAATTATTCGGTATTCGGCATATTCAGCATGTTTTTCAATGTTCGGTATTCGGCCGAATTATTCGGTAAAACTGCCGAATATTTACCGAATAAACATATGACATTTATCTGATAATAAATAAATCATTCATTCTATTTTTATTTAACTAAGGAACGAGGTTTTGGTTTTGTCCTTGTATTTTTATGTACGCCAACTATTGTTAAGGTACGTCTCAGTACTCTAATTATTCATGATTTTAATATTACTTGTATTCTTAACTTTCAAATTTTGACATTCTTATTTTTTATATTCTATTTGTTGTTTGATATCATTTTTTCTATTATTGTTGCAAAATGTAGCCTAACGATCATTATACAATAAGTAGTATTTACAAAGTGTTATTGTTATATGAGAATTGTGTAATGAGATAAATAAAACTAAACTAAACTAAACTAAACATTGACAATGTCAAGGTCGGTCAAATTCGCGCTCAGCGAGCCGCGAGGACCTGCATAAACCTGGTTAGTTTTACCGAATAATTCGGCCGAATATTCGGTCCGGTAAGATCTGAACCGAATGTTCGGCCGAATATTCGTATTCGGCAAAGTCCGTATTCGGCCCATCTCTATTAAAAATACTTTCTTGTTTTTCCTTAAACCTGACTGACAAAGGGGCTGATCATACCTTTATATATATTACAATTATCATAAATGAGGTAAAATGTATATGTCTAAGACAAATTCCACGGTTGAAAGTTACTAATTTCTACGGAGCATTCATACGAGAATGACACCGCAAAAAGACAGTGTGCATGAATGAAACGCGTGCGGCACTAAACCACAATTAACCATATACCTAGCAAATATTTAAGCTTATGTTAATGTTTTAATTACATTACTATTTGACGCAAATAATGGTTTTATACCGCTTCTAACATCAGTCTCTTTATATAGGATTAGGATTCTTAAACGGTTGAACTTTACTTTTTATTAGACGAGTATGACTGACATTTTGAATGTAAGTACTAGTCTAGACCTTCACTTGTCATGTAGATTTTTGCCTTCACGATATTCCAGCGTGCACGATTGTCGGCGTTAGGCGAGATCGAGGTCAGTGGCATTCAATCAATAAGTCGAGTGACATTAATTCAGTTAACATCTTTTTGCGCAGCGCCGAAGAAGAGTCCAGAAACGAGTAGGTACTTACCTACTCGTACAAGTGTTCAAGTGGAAACGTCAATTTTCATGATTTTTTTCAGACATTCAATAATTTAATCCCCAAACTAGTTATGATGATGTATCTTAAACATGTAGCTAGGTAGTCGAATGAGCAGCGATAGTCGATTGATTCAGGAGGGGAAGTCAGAAGGTGTTTGGGTTTAAATTCTTGCTCGCAATAAAGTTTCTTACAAGTTACGTACGGAATATCATTTGGTAGCTAAGCTTTTACATGAAAGAAAATATAGTGAAACCTGTTTTACATCTACAAAGTGTGTGTGCGTGTGAATTCCCTAAGCCGCCTTGACCCAGCGAATAAGCCCATTCCCCCTATCCATTGATGCATGGAAGAAGCTTGTGCTGTGCCCAACAGTGGAACGTGATGATGTGAACTGATGGATGAAGAAGTAGTGTTCGCTTCATTTGAGGTTGTATATATGTAAACAAGTTATGAAGGAATAACAAGATGCGCAACCCATTCATATGACCTCAACAACTGGGTAGGTACCTGATTTTCTAGAACGATTGTCCCGATGACAAGAGGAATTTTCCAGCGTATGTCATTGTAGCTGAAGTGGTGAATAAATACGGGAGCGTATGAAATATGACATAATGCTCTCTAGTTCCACCATCCGCCGTCTCGTATGTTATCGAATCACGCGCAGAGCCGTGATCATTTCTGACTTATGTAGATAAGGTCAATCCTTACGAGTTATGTTTCCAATTTGCAAGTTGCTCCACGCTTAATGTAAACGTTATCTTCACCTGTATAAAATAAAGATGGGATTGCAGTAAACTGCAATGTAATCATATTTCAAGTGAAATGTTTTATAACGATACGCAGACTCCGAAATGACTTTTAGTAGAACTCGTATTGAACCTGAATGTGAGGTTAGAATGAATGATGATATTGACCTAAATATTGATGAATTGTGAGTAGGTATATGATATTTTATAGTTAAGTACTTTATAAAAGTTAATTCAAATGTATTTTCCTTCCTTGGATGACTACACAAAGTTCCGAATCAATGCAAAATATTCAACTTGAAAGATAAATGCGACGTAGAAAGTGCATTGTCTATCATATCCATATCATCCTACGAAGATTTTGAAACATTCCATTATTTACCACCGCATTATTTTATTTTCCGATGACACGATGTATGACCATTTATCAGACCCAAGCCATAGTAAACCTCGCTAGGGCGAACAGTCAAACGAACCAGAAATACTCAGTAACATGAAAACCACTTTCGCTGTAACCAGATTAGTTTCAGCTGATTTGTACACGCGCACTCAGACTCACACACGGACAAGTCAATAAGTGTGAGTGTGAGTGAGCCCACCAAGGAAGGCTTATCAAAGAGTAGGCAGTCCTTAACATGAGCTCGCTATGAGCGAGTTTACATGATAATTACGTAAGTAAGTCTACACCATGAGTTGCGAGTAACATAGGAGAGGAATTATAATTAGATTGTTCATCGCTTTGTGGAACCCGTCTTGGTTCATTATGTGCTTAGGTACTGTTAATATGATACGGGATGTCTTAAAATAGCTTTAACTCTTAAAGCAACAAATAAACCCACCTTAATTTACCACTGTTGATCATAACATCTAAGTTTAGATGAAAAAATAAGCGATTGATAATTTTCTTCTTGTGCTTCTAGGGAGGCTAAACGGCACGATAGATGCATTTTATTTTATGGATATAGAGATAGCATAGACCAGTTTTCTTGCCTTACGTTTATAAGACCACCTGTATCTTAGTCAATGTGTGATTAATAGTGCGTATAAGGTGGCCAGAGGAGAGTTCTAGCTAATCAATAATTATGTGCAGTAGGGGCTAATTTCCTCTCTGGAAAGAAAGGTAACGTGGCAGTCAATTCCGTATAATCTTGTGCAGTTTTTGATTTGCAGCTCTGGGGTCCTGCAGTAAGTATACAACGGGGTTACTGCTAAAATTACGACCATGAACGACGAGGCTAAACGAAAAAGACATATAGCGATAGCGACCAAATGCAACAGCAGCAAAGTAAAAAGAAAGATATAGGTAAGCGAACCTTAAAACACGCATTTTTTGACAGCATAACATCATTGTTATTGGACCGAAACATTTTTACCGACCCTTGAATGGTCGCAAAGTTGAAAGAACTGTCAGCTCATTTTTGCGGGATGCGGCTATAGGTCGAGTGGAGATGTAAAAATTGTTATCATTAACATCGCCTGTGAGAGAGCGCCATTCTTAGCTTGTCATAAAACTGCGCATTCTTTTGAATTCGGTTGCCCACGACAGCTTCAAGATGAAACCAATATGTTTTTAACGTATTATAGAGTTTGTAACAATGAAAAACAAGTATTATAACTTCTTAAAGTCCAAGTGTAAAAAAAGTTAAGGTCCGCGTCTGATAAACTATCGGTCATTACAAGTATGTAAAATACTTCAAAGATATTTTATTAGGTACCTAGTTCATTCGTAGAAGTCGCAGTAAAATTCAATTAATCTAGCAGACATGATTCTTGTTGCATAAACTCGGTAAGCACGTGCTACTTACCGTTTGTGCTATGAACCTACTTATGACACGTGTTATAGAACTTCCATGCTCATCTTGAATGAGTTTCTTATACTTACTCGTACTCTTGAGTCATAATATTATATTGTTTTTTAAACTACCATGCAGTACTTATACACCAGGGTAATTTCATATGAAAAAAAAACCGGCCAAGTGCGAGTCGGACTCGCGCACCGAGGGTTCCGTACAAACCTGTAGGTATATAAGTAATAACTTTAAAATTATTAAAAATATTTTTATTATATGATGTAACTAAAAATTTACGGGGTTCGCAATTTTTCCTTTATCTGCTATAAGACGTTGCTTCGTACCAAATTTCAAGATTCTGAGTTCACGGGAAGTACCTACCCTGTAGGTTTTGATTCCGTTGCGAGTTTTGAAAATTTGCGGTGCGGCATAAACGGCTGTATCTTTTGATTGCGTTGGCTTAGAAGTTTGATTTTTTCACAGCTCCAAGGGATAGTAGACCTGAGTATTTGGTATAAATTTTAGCTTGATAACTCCCTGAGTTCCTGAGAAAAAGGGTCTTGACAGGCGGACGGATGGACAACAAAGTGATCCTATAAGGGTTCCGTTTTTTCCTTTTGCGGTACGGAACCCTAAAAATAATTATAGAAGCCTAACCTAACCTAACCTAACTTGTTATCTCCCTTTCAAAATCAGAATGACAGAGACTCGTGGGAACTATGATGTCCCTTCTAACTTTCTAAGATCCCTAATGTACGATTCCTACCGAACGGGCCGGACCCGGTCGCGTGGCGCCGCATCGCAACGGATGCGGAAGCGTGTGCTGCACGGCTAGCACGCGACGGCGCGCGAGCTCTCTCGATTTTTCTCGCACTATCCGTCTCTCTCTTATTAGAACACTTAGAAGAAGAGGTATAGTGCGATAAAAATCGAAAGTATGTCGCGGCCGTCGTGTGCTAGACGTGCAGAGCTGTTATTCGCTATGCGCTAATGCGTCTCACCCCGCCAGTCACCCGTCATGAGACTATCCTCTACCCACGCTTAGTTACTACGTATCGCGGTGTCAAGATACGTATATTTGTGGGTGAGCGTTGAGGTGAGCTTAAAACAAGTTACAGAATATCAACGACAGCAGAGCACGGGCACCTCTGCGACCGGCCTTAAATACGTAACGTCTAGTAACGTCTGTATTAGAGCTTCAAATTCCTTTGGCAATTTGCACAATGCGCTTAGGTGCGCTCCGGCCCGGCCCGGTCGGTGAGTATCGTACATTATAGAAGCCCACTGTCAATGATTCGACCAATTGACCAAAATTACCATTTTCCCTCTACGTAATCATTCTGTGACACCCATGTTTCAACCACGTGCCTTATCACAATCAAGACGCGTGCGATTTTGCCATTACAGCGTAATCTTCGGCGCACGAGTGATTATGCGATAATGTATCTACAGGTTCAGTTACATGCCTTTATATACATAAACGTTCGGTCGGAGTCCACGTTGGGTTTGTGTGCAAGTGCAGAATTAAAAGGACACAAGCCACATATGTTTCAAACACACTTGCTCCTTTTTATATTAATTAGCTGTGTGAATGATAATGTAGTTACTCGCTCTCAATAGCGCATCACCACGAGCAACACAACACCACATACCTTGTATAATATGGCATTGCATTTTATGTTTTAATGATAAGCCACTAATTTAGGGACATATACAGCATGATAGATTCGTGGTTTGGTAATTAATTACAAGTCAAAGACCGAGTCGAGGTTACTTACCTACCAAAAGTGAGACATATGCTTGGTGGTAGTGTCTAATTAAATAGCGATGCTTATGATGATTCAACACGTTATATTTAACTGATCAAGATACGTAGTTACACGTACTTAACAAACTTACCTCATATTCTCAGAACTATTAAGTACCTATTGTCATCACTAAAGTGCTACTCGAGTGCAATACGCATCACGATCTAAATATATCTTATTACCTACCCCTATTGAGATAGCGTTTTGATTAAGATCTACACGGATTACCCGGAAACAATTATGTCATTGTAATTTTATAGAATTTGATACAAAATGTAATGGATATAAAATAAAAATTTTAATCCATACGCATGCGACTATGCCTATTTCTATGGCATGTTTTATAGTATAGACGGTTTGATGCACAGCATAGTAACCTCAACTAGAGTGAAGATGCATGGTTGAGGTTGATGCACTCATATCTGGAGCTACCCAACTAACTGCTGGGTCTGGTATCACCAGCATACAGAAGACCGCGACACGAATTACGCAACATGCTTTGTAAATAATTTGTTGTTTTCCTAGTGGTAAGTAAGCGCCAGATCTACAGAGCACCCGAGGATGAGCTGTGTTGAGAGTGAAGGAACTGTATATTTGTCTCTAGCTATCGACAAAGCCTATGGTGGATGTCACACTGCGCCGCATCTCCGGAAGGAGATGCGGAGCTCGTTGTATGCAAGTACCTCAGTTTGTATATAAATTCCGTGTGGTACGACACACTGCACCGCACCTCCGTCCGGCGAAATTTGTATGCAGCTCCGCACCTCCGTCCGGAGATGCGGAGCTGCGGACATAGCCAGCAGTGGACGTGTTTCGGCTAATACGATGATGATGATGGTCGAAAAATCAATAAAACTTCGGCTAATAACTGCAACGAGCTTGTGACTCTGGAGGCGCAAGCGTCCAAGAGCTACAGTGTCATCAAATAGGGGAAAAGCCTATTTGCCACCGAATAATAAGTCTTTTAATGTTGGAACCAATCCAATTTCAATGGACCTAAGATCAGCAATCGTAATGAGGGCGTTTCCAGAAACCCGGTTGTGTTCAGTGACTCAGTTCCGCTAGAATGGCTATAATGAGATACTGCATGACACATTGCGCCGAATTCACCATTAACTGCGCAAAAACCTTTTCAGTAAAGAGGGTTACTGTTATCGTGACGTCATTCCGTTCGTGTTTTATTAGTTTAATATCTCAAAGTAATCGCTGTAATAGGTATACCATCACTGACTGTCGAATATTGCGGTTTCCCTCTTTCGTAAACGAAGATATATGGGAACGAATTAGACAAAAATATGTATCGATTCAGGCGCCAGTGTTCCTATGTTCAACAGCAGTTTTCAAGTGGTGATACGGATAATGATGTAGGAGGGTGCTATGTCCTCGAAGTCCCCGATGCCTGCGTAAGTGCGTAGTTACCCAAATCAGAGTGCGTTTACCTTTTTTGTTCGCAAACTAGTTTTCACCGGATCAGTGGATCGTCAATATGTTTGACCGAAGGTATACTTGAGTTATTTGTGTTGGCCGAAATGTATCAAAGTAGTCCATTCAAAAAGCGACTCTACCGTCCAAGGTAGGAGATTCCAATTCCAATGGCAGTTTTATAAAAGTCAGTCACATTAAATAATCTCAACCATATGTTTCGATACGCAGTACGCGTTTAAAGAAGCGTAAACTTTGTCTGCTATTAAAAAAAAGGCAAATGCGTATTTTTGTGTCAGTCTCAGAATCCCCAAGTGAACGGCAATCAACTTTACGGGGCGTTAAGTCGACTCGCTGGTTCCTTTATCATACTCTTTGATGCTAAATAAATCGAAACGTATGACATAAGATACTCTTTCTTATCGAACTTGGGGTAGATCTCGATTGTTTTTCCTCATGGACTTATTAAGAAACTCGGTGTATTGACCTAAACATACCTCTACCAAGAACATGCAACGCCAAATTTATTCAAACAATTATCCTTAATACCTATTACGTTTCTACCAATAAAGTTCCTCGTTTACAATTATACGGAAAACCCAGATATTATTTGAAAATAATATGGATGATATGAATACGAGGATACTTCCTTAAATACATAATAACCTAAACTTATCACTTACATTTTGACCACGTAACATGTTTCAATCAAGCTAAGGGAAATCCACCTATCTGGGGACTTTTTCGGAGTTGACATTTTCAAGAAATTGATCATCTGTCTGTAATCGTTAGTTATTTATGTAAATGTGTGTTAATGTTAACTCATGCAGACGTAGGTGTTTCATAATACTCGTGACTAACGCGTTGCAACAGTAAGCGTCCCCATTACTGATGAACTTGACATCAATATGCTGGAAAATTAAAGACCACACCATACTCATACCATACGTCGCTGCGTAAAACACATGCGCCAAATTATAAAATGGTCGATCAAATATGTGTTCTTCTTGTTCCTTCTCGTCTCCTCATGGCTGTGGGCGCTCTTCACCATCACTCTCCAAGCTACTCGGTCCAGCACGTCTATCATGGGACGGCCGCGACACACTCTCGATTTTTCTCGCACTATACCTCTTGTTCTAAGTGTTCTAATAAGAGAGACGGATAGTGCGAGAAAAATCGAGAGCGCTCGCGCGCCGTCGCGTGATAGCCGATAGCCGTGCTCTGGGCTTGATGCATGCTGGCCTGAAGTGATGAAACACAGATCAAATATGTGTTTCCAGACAGGCCTAATCGTCAGCGGCGCTACCACGAAAATCGAATCTCGTAGTTCGTATATGTCTATCTCTGTCGTTCGAGTACCATAAAACATGAGTGCGTTAGTGACGGAGCTCGGAGGTATACGAACTTCGTAATTCAATTTTCGTGGTGCTCAGTTACGTGATACGTCCGTATGGTTTGGTAACTTTCAAGTTTTTGAATTAATGACAGCTGCAGACGCCATGTGTACCTACCTAATGTTAACCGATCCCTATAATGTCGTTAACTCATCCCAAGGCCATTTAGTAAAAAACTAGCTTCTGCCCGTGACTCCGTCCGCGTGGAGCTTGTTTATATCGTAGCTCGATACAAACTTTCATCCCCCATTTCACCCCCTCAGGGGATGATTTCCGGGATAAAAACTATCCTATGTCCCCGGGATTCAAACTATCTCCATACCAAATTTCATCTCAATCGGTTCAGAGCGGTTTAAGCGTGAAGAGGTAACAGACGTCACACTTTCGCATTTATAATATTAGTATGGATGTAAATAGTTATAATGGACTTAATGCATTTTTGAATTGATGCTATTGGTTTTATCGATGAGTCACTGACAAGACCCGGGCGCGATAGTATTATAGTAGCCCCTCATTAGTAATATTAGTATATCTTATCTCTAAATTATGGCTTCCAATGGGAACAGTGCGCCTCATTCCACATAGTTCAAATTTAACGACTTGTGGGAAAACGCTCATAGTTGAATGATTTTAAGCTTTCTTCACACTATTATTATTATTACCTACTTATATGTAAGTATTGTGTACGCAACAGCAGTACAAAACAGCAGCCATGTACTCTCTTTTTCTGGTCTGGGATTCATATCTATAACTAGCTACCGTCCGCGACTTCCTCTGCATGGACCCGGGATAAAAACTTTTCTATATTTTAATCCAGGCTATACACTATCTTCGTGCAAAATTTCATCCAAATCGGTTATGCCGTTTAAGCGTGATTGAGTAACAAACTTCCGTTTCTATACATCAAAACTTTTGCATTTATAATATTAGTAGGACATGTACCACAATGGTACTTGTTATGTGTGCCATGGTGTGTGGCGGTAATATCCATAAGTACTAATATTATTATGTTCTGTTACCTTTACCTCTTGACGCTTAAACCGCTGAACCGATTTGGATGAAATTTGGTATAGAGATAGTTTGAGTCCTGGGGAAGTTACATAGGATAGTTTTTATCCGGGAAATCACTCCTGAAGGGGATGAAGTGGGGGTGAAAGTTTGTATGGAGCTACGATATAAACGAGTTCCACGCGGACAGAGTCGCAGGCTGAAGAATTCAGATGAAATTTGGTATCGCGATAAATATATTTATTTCAAACTAGCTTCTACCCGTGACTCCGTTCGCGTGGTGTTTTCCGTGATAAAAACTATCCTATGTCCCTCCCCGAGACTCACACTATCTCTATACCAAATTTCATCTGAATCGGTTCAGCAGTTTAAGCGTGAAGAGGTACCTGAAAGACAGACGGACACATTTTCGCATTCATAATATTATATTATAGTACTTGATCATTCAGGTACCTATTTGCAATTTTGAACTCCAATTCCAAATCAGATACCTAAAGAAAGCGTTTTAATAAACGTTATATCACTTACATCTTCAAATCTCTCAAGTAACTATACTTGTGAGTATGTGTAACAAACGGACCATTTGGTAACAAAGATTGAGATATCCTAACCGTTGGTTTTTTTTTAAGACGCCATATGATTAACTAGCTTTTGTTGACGCAGTAACCGCAGGCAGCCATTGCCGCGTGGAAGGGGGCTTTTCGACGGGTATTCATACCTGGCCTGGCCGCGCCGAGCGATTTGCCCCGCTTTGTCCGCAAAGGGAAACGAGCACGAACGAAGGGATTTAAATAAGTATTCAAGGCTAATAGTTTGATAGGCTAGCGACTGGAACTTGTCAAGCCTCTTCTTACTTTGATTTCTTGTTTGTTTTCTTTGGTGGCAACATGTGACGTATATATGTAGTCGTATGATAAGTCGAATTCACTTTTATCTGAGTAAAACCACAGAACAAATTAAAGTACTTACCTACTAGGAACAGCTCGGTTACAATATCTGTAGACCTCGCTGGAATGTGAAGCCCCTCCCCCTTCTCCTTTTACCTACCCGCGCTCGCCTCGTCGCGTTGCGCACCGTACCAGACGTGACGTCATCGACGCCAGGTCCACAGATATTGTAACCGGGTTATACAGAAAGTTATCTGTTAACCAAGCCCCCTGTTTAAGTATGCCGAACGAGCCTAAACGTGGCCATCCATTTCTATCACATTCAACGCGCTGCGATATAACGCGTGCGTGCCGTAGCAGCGCTAGCAAAACAAGCCGGCCGGGCCCGTATGTACTTGGCTGTTATTCGCTACGCGCTAAAGCGGCTAACCCCGCCGATCACCCGTCACGAAACTAGACCTCTACCTACGCGTGGTTAGTACGCATTGAGGTGTCAAGATATATTTGTGAGTGAGCGCTGAGTTGAGCTTAAATCAAGTTACAGAATAGGGGCTCGTAGCGGCGCGACGAAATCACAGTGAGCCGCCCGTGGTAAAACTGATATGAACACGCTCTTTAGGCACTGGTCCCAACGCCGGCTAGTAAGCTAGAAAAATTGAGCGTGCAACAGTTCATTGCGTGCTGACCAGGCACAGTGTGATCAATCGACCTTTACCGACCGGCGGTGGGACCAGTGCCTTAGTGAGCAATTTACTCTAATAGTAATAATACGAGTACATCCACTTTCATTTCGGTAAGTGTCAAAGTTCTGGCTGCTATATTAGTTAAGTAATATAACAGTCTACGGCTTGATACTTATTACTTAAGATACCTATACCTATTTGGCTAACTAAAGTTACGATTTTATTACCGACATGCTCTTATTGATTATGCTAGTCAATAAATAATTAGTGTAATCAACTGCCCGTTGATTACTAGTCATTCACAAAGGCTGTCCTCAACAGAGTAGGTACATGGTAATCTGAATGATAATGATGTTGATTATGTATTTATATGATTTTTAAATTTTACTCGCTCTAATTTCATATCGACATCTGGGAATATGACAATAAAACACATAACGAAAATGTAATATCTTCTTTTATTTATTCCTTTTATTTTGGACATTTAATCAAATAACTATGAGCATAGTGAAATCGACACGAGAAATTATACTATTATGACTGTGGCACATAAAGTGGAGATGTCCTTAGACAAATGCCATGAAAGGGCACTACATGCCAATAACACTTATTTGAAAATATATATATTCTAAGAGTATCACAGCAAGGAATCTGCACTTCTAAAATAAAAAGTTTAAAATTATTCACCTCAAATCAAAAAGTATGTAATGCTAATATAGGAAATTAAAGAACCATTAACTTATCTTCAAATTCACGCGTTTACGTACATTTAGGGATATTACTATACGTACATAAAAAAGGACATAAATATCTGTAGATCTGTACATGCCGTTATGTTATAACATTTACAATAGTCCTGCGGGTCAATCGCGTAACGCATTGTACGTTCGTTAGGAATGTAAATTTTTATATGGAAATACTACCTAACGCGCGTTCAAAACCTTACGTGTTTTGTTTACCACCTCTGTGAACAGATATTTGTCCTTATTTATTTATACATAGTTCACGCGGTCTTACTTTCTGGTGTTAAGCATTTAAATGAATGATTACAATCAGTGGACTGATTCAAGGTGGACTGATGACCTGGTAAAGGTCGCGGGAGTCCGCTGGATGAGGGTGGCGCAGGACCGGTCATTATGGCACTCTTTGGGGGAGGCCTATGTCCAGCAGTGGACGTCTTTCGGCTGATATGATAATGATGATGATGAATCAGTATTCAGTCTTTGGGCTTTTTCTACATTAGTAAAATATTTTAAACGTTTAATCTCAATTTTCGTGCATAAGAAGCTGTTTCTCGTTATCAATCATAGATTGGATATCCAATTGTAATAGTAAAGCTCTATTAGGAGGCAATGCTCGCAGTTGTTGTGCTATACCGTTAGCAAATACTTGGTACTCATCCATTACTACAGTCATAAAGTGCGCCGATGGCTGTAATCCTTCTCTGAAAGGGCCGGGTATCTCTGTGGATGCTAATGGGTTTATGACTATTCCCTTAGATGTACCTTGAGGTACTTGAACAGTAACAGAATCTTGGTGGACTGATGTGTCTTCATCGTCGACATTCTCTTCTTTTACCACAACTGTGAAATCTTCATCATCTTGTCCCAGAGGGTCCTGATAGAAAACGATACATCAGTTACATTACAATAATAAAGTGTCATCTATTAAAGACTCGTGTAAAAGCGCATGCTTAAAAGCTACAAGCTAGGAAGCGGATAAACTGGTTATAGCAAAATACTTTTTGAAGCTCAACGTAATGTTCGTTTGTTGTAGAAAATAGCAACTTGACCAAGCTAAAGCAATATGCGTAGCTTAAAATTGCAAGTAGCATTATAAATAACGACTGGTTTTGTAAGTCATGTTTATACTTAGGTACTACTAAACTTACTTCTTCTGTTGGCAGGTTCAATTCTTCCTCTACTTTGATTTTTCTGTAACAGATAACATGGGAGTAATATAAGATAGAAAAACTACAACCATAGTAAACGTCATATGTAAACAAAATGTATAAATACATCTGTGAATAATTTTATCAGATTACCTTGTTATCTCAGACTGTCGAAGAAATGTCGTGTAATTAATGTATGTAACTGTACTCGACGTGCTGTCTTCATTTGCGGCAGTTGCGACGGCGTCCTTACGTGGCCTTCCTCTGCGGCTTTTTGATTGGTCTTCTTTTTTTTTTGGTTCCTTTCGTGGTCTTCCCCGTTTTCGTTTATAACCTAAAAACCTAAAAAGTAATGGAAAGTTTAGTGAAAATTGTACATCCCTGTGAAATAATTTTGACGACCGCTTTAGCCTAGTTGGTAGTGACCCTGCCTACGAAGCAAGAGGTCCTGGGTTCGAATCCCAGTAAGGGCATTTATTTGTGTGATGA
This sequence comes from Epinotia bilunana, assembly GCA_947049275.1. Classification (NCBI taxonomy): domain Eukaryota; kingdom Metazoa; phylum Arthropoda; class Insecta; order Lepidoptera; family Tortricidae; genus Epinotia; species Epinotia bilunana. Next base: position 18,703,763 of record OX346257.1, read on the forward strand.
GCACGAATATTTGTTCCTGAGTCATGGATGTTTTCTATGTATTTAAGTATTTATTTATCTATATAAGTATGTTTATCGTCGTCTAGTACCTATAGTTCAAGCTTTGGTTTGTTTGGGACTAGGTCGTTTTTTGTAAGATTGTCTCCTAATATAAAAAAATATATATATGTAAAATATATATAAAGTAGTAATAAAAATTTATTCCAGATACTTAAAATCCATGCAAATTAAATAGAAGTTTTAATATAGATTACGTGTCATTCGATGTTGTGCTGGTAGACGGCCGAATGGTCTCTTCACATTCGGGTAAAAGGTTGTGTCTGTCAACAAGAAAATAATTATATAATTGCGTTTATAAAAAGCATCTTATATACGTACAATTTTTTTTCAACTGAACACTTACTCTCTTACGACAATCTGGCATAACGCAGCCAAGCTTCGTGGATTACGACTGAAATAAAGATTTAGTTTAGGATAGATACATGAATTTAATTAAAATCATCAAACGCATGGTGCATTAACATGTAAAAGTTAACTGATATAGAGAACGCCTTAAGGCTTTCAGTTCGATAATAGTTTTTTTTATTGTATTTGTGTCATAAAGTTTCAAAAATACACACACAAACCTTTTCTTTTTTCGCTTCTCTTCTAGTATGTCTTCCGGCAGTAGCCTCTCTGATCTTTTTCTTAACGGCCTGTAATAAGAACGTAAGTGTAGGTACTTTAGCGCCCAATATATTCACAAAGTATGAACAAAGTACTCATAACACATTCATATACTTACTTTCCGCCAACAATGGAAAACGACTCTGGTGGTGCAAACTTTTTCGGCTCAGGTAGGAGTTTATATCTGACAACAAATAAAATAAACAGTGTAAACATAGGTAAGTCCCAGATAGACACTTGAGAAAAAATTAGAAAGAAACAACGTTACTTTATAACCAAACTTGGAAAGAACTTTGGCGATTTAAAAAAACCGGCCAAGTGCGAGTCAGACTCGCGCACGAAGGGTTTCGTACCATTATCTATAAAAACGGCAATAAAACCACGTTTGTTGTATGGGAGCCCCCTTAAATATTTGTTGTTATAGCGGCAACAGAAATACATCATCTGTGAAAATTTCAACTGTCTACTTATCACGGCTCGTGAGATACAGCCTGGTGACAGACGAATAGACAGACAGATAGACAGACCGGCGGACAGCGGAAAATATGTAAACAAGATTGAAATAGAAGAAATCAATAAGTATTCCAAATATCTTACTTTTTAAGAACTCTTCCGCAAAGTACTGCTAAACTAGGAACTTTATGAATTCCCTTAATCCTGAAACAAGGAAACAGCATATTATTATAATTGCAGTTAATTTATTTAAAGAACAGTGAACTCGTTTGCGTCGATCACATTTTGAGGGCGGTTTCGGTTGAGTCTTGGCACTGAAAGTCGCATTTTCAATAGTTGATAGGTCCCGCATGCGGGGTGCGGGAAATTTCTATAAAGCACGCGACGTGCGTCTCGGCGCAAACGAGGAGCACTGCAGCGGCAAGTGGGCCGGGCCGTATGCACAGAAAACTCATGAATTGAACTACAAGTATAATATAATTCAGCAAACTTTTTAGTATGTGATTGGGAATACGTGATGCGATAGTGTTATTAATCATAGACACCATCGTTAAAATGAATACAAACATTTCTTTTTAGTTTTTTATTAAAATACTGTTTCAGTACTATATATAAATCAATCCTGAAATTTCAATTACCTAAATAACAATTGTGCATAAGTTTCAAAATACAGAGTCAACCCAAAAATCTTGTCTGTGGCGCCCAACACGAGGCCAGGCGGAATGGCCGCACAATGTATCATTCTTGTGCGACAATGTATTACGGGTAATAGAAGTCTCTCAATTTTATGAAGCGCCGAGCTTCGTCTTCGACGCGGGCACATAGTAGCTGCCAAGTGTACCCGTTATTTGGTTTTAGTTTAATCTATAAACAGGATTAGCTCATTCATATTGTGGTTTTGTGTTAATTTATTTTATTTTAAATAATCTTTTTTTTTCCAGGTAAGTGTCGCAACTACGACTACCCCAGATTATTCGTCTTACTGACAAGGTAACACTTTAAACTGTCGCTATTGAAGACATTAAAATTATTACATTACACGGGTCTAACACGATATTTTTGCCGGTTCGACATAAGTCATTTGAGACCCGTGTCGTAAACTCGGTATTTTGACTAGCGTAGTGAGTTTGTGTGTGTAAAAGCTACTAACACGCTCAAAAACTTACATTACCCCACACTCACAGCGAAATCGCCTCAGCCGTGCGTCCCGTCCCTTTCTAGCTACACGTTCTAAACTACTTAAGGCCTTCCTCTAACAGAATGACCTCGCACGTCCCAACTTCCTCGACTGGGGGTTCCTCGTTCTTCACTTTAGAAATTGCGCATTTTAATAATACGCAACAAATACTATAGATGCAGATGTCGGTAGTATCTTATGACTCCTCTACATGATGGCACATTATATGGCCCAGCGGTATGGCCATGCGATGGTTGAACGCCTCTAAACGATGGCGACATTCAGTTGTGATCGAATCGTTTTGCGAGATGCACATATATACTACTTATTATTATCCTTGTGGTTTTTATGTTTGTGGTTCCATATTACGCTTTCTCCCCGATATAATTCCAAAAACATTATTGTTTCGTGTTGAGGCCACGTCATTTTCGATTTAAAAAATACACAGCATGAACGTCCACACTCAACCGCGGTCGACCGCGCACTGCGGAATAGGCCACGTGTAGATGCGTACCGCCATCGCTGGCCCACTTCCTTTGATGTGCGGCCGAAAAACCGACACCGCGGCCATCCCATCGCCATCCCGCCGCGCCATAAGCTATCCGACACCACTACCCTCTCTACACGCTGGCCCATCCTAGTGGGCCAGCAGAATGGGCCATCATATAGAGGAGCCACTAAACACACGTAGTAGTTTACATGTTATTTACTAGATGGCGGTGCACGTGCACTTACAAAGCAATTTTATTTTCCTTAAGCCTTTGTTGTTGATAGCTTTTCACTGTTGATACTTTCGGCATCTTGTATTTACACTAGGAAACAAATTATTGTGTCCTTTCGCTCACTGAAAATGTAGGAGCTATTCTTATAGTGAATAATTGCGCGCGCGTCGTGTCGAGTGGCAGGGCCCCCTATTCTCTAACTTGTTTTAAGCTCACGTCAACGCTCATCCACAAATATATTTCGACACCTCAATGCGAAGTAACTAAGCGTAGGTAGAGGTCTAGTTTCGTGACGCGTGACCGGCGAGGTGAGCCGCTTTAGCGCGTAGCGAATAACAGCCAATGTTTCCCGTCCAATGGCCAAGCGGCGACTACCCCTCGTCACCCGCGAGCCGAGCTACACTACACACGAAGTTGAATAGAATGATGTCTCGAAAACTATTAAAGTTCGTACTTCGTACGTATGTCTGCGTACGTATGTCTGCGGATTTTTCAATGATGTACTCGTGTACATCATTGAAAAATCCGCAGACATAATTGAAGTGTACAACATTATTCACTATTTGTTAAGGCGAGGTTCTTCAAGCGCGCAATGCTAATTGAGTTCTACCCCGCACCCTTCCCCTGCCAATACCGGTCGACAGCAACTGTCCCCGAGCGCACCGCCGCTTGCCGAGATCACGTGACGGTGTGACGATCACAGTGTAATGTTTATTACAGTAGCGCAACTAGTGCAAGTCGCGACAGACAGAACGCGAATAAGTAATTAAGTTAATCGAGATTTCTGATTCAAGTCTGATATACAAAAGATATACGTGTATGTATAGGTATAGGGTCAATCAATTCTTGTTTTTGTGTGTCACCACTGATTAATCTATTTTTTCCCTTAAGACATAAGAAGTACTTTGACTTTAATATGGTCATCATTGAATTAGACTATTCAACGACAACTTAACCAAATATTGAATAAAACAAGTTATAATTAATACGAAATTTATTGGTTTTCCAGGAGACACATTTTCACTTCCATAGAAAAATGACCCTGTACATATATTCAATGTTTACTTACTACATATACATTTATTAGGGGTATATACCATCTTTAAGTCTATCCTCAGCAGTAGCTAATTCTTTTTCTTCTTCTGCAGCGGCATTCATGGATTCGACGGCACTTTCTTCACATTTTTCATAAACGAACTTTTGAAGTTGTGAATAATATTTTTTGAAAAGACTGGGATATCCATTGCTGAAAAGATCTCCAATTGTGAAAATCCTATACCAGCAGCTATTATTCCTGTACAGGCACTGACGTTTGCATTAGTATTATTAGTATTTTTTTCTTCTTCGGTTTCAATAATCACAACTTTTCTACACATATTACACTCGAACTTAAACTTTGAAATTAGGCCTTTTCTTTTTTCTCCAACTAATTTAAAATATCCAGCTCTGCAATCGAACAAATCGCTGTGATGTGCTTTTTCTTGTAGTTTCGATAAAAAATAATTAATATCAACAACCCTTCGTCCACAAATAGGTTGAAATTCGTTTTCGTTTTCTGGTTCGATTACAAGTTCATCATCTCTGAAATAAAGAAAATAAATGTTTATAGAGAATAGAGGCAGAAACTATACATGTCGACTAACTAAAAATAATTTATGTCCACTAAACTCATTTATAATCACTGGTTCAGAAGTGATCTGTGATCCTCATCCACTTCCACTATACCTTCAGCAGGGGTCGTCATCGTTACAGTCCTAAAAGAGTAATGACTAATGATAATAGATCAACTAATGTAAAATGGGATCCAACCGTTGCTGATATTTGCATACATCTATTCAACTCACTCATTAACTGTGAAGGTAATTGGATCTAAACTATTCAGTGTTATCAAAGATCCGCCCGGTGGTTCCAGAAAGCTACAAAAAGAAAGAAATGAGAAAAAAATCACCAGAAAACGAAAAAGAAATAGGTAGTTGTTGCTGAGAGAATAATCAGTAAGTGGAAATAGTTTAATGTCAAAATCTGCTTTAAAAAGTCGCTAGTATAGTATACTGTGCGCACTTCCATAAACCAATAAAAACCAGAATTATAAAAAAATGATATACAGAATGTCCCATGGCCATGCCACATGTAAGGGAAGTACTTTAAATATTGAAGATAAGATATTTTACTGACAGAAGACTTCAATTCATATTTTTTAATAATTAGAACTGCGTTTACAGATTTTGAAAAATTTACTGCTTTCTGTAAAATGTCCTATCTTCAATATTTAAAGTACTTCCCCTCTACGTGGCATAGCCGTGGGACACCCTGTATATGTACGATTAAATACATTATCTTACTCGTCTTGACAATCAGCAGAAGATGGGCCTAACAAGTTCACCATAGTATTCACTTTCAATTCAACACTGCAGAAATTGAATTCTTATATTTTTGGTCTTCTATACAAATATTATGAAGAGGTAATGTTTGTAAGTTTGGCAATATTTAGAATCTACTCTCAAAGTAAACGCAGGCAACACCGCGGGAATAGTGTAATTATAAAAAACATGAACAAATGTCATGTTGACCTATAATTATACTGATCGTAATTATTATTTTTCAGTGGAAACGAATGATTGTCGGTGAAGTGTTTTTGTAAATATTTCGTAATATTTTCAACGTGACAAAATGCTAATCACATAATTATCACAGTATAAAATATGTTTAGTAGTTCTCGTACTGGTTTTCTCTATACCGTGTAACTGTGGAACTGTGCGCGTGTGTGGTTGATTTATTGAATTGAATAGGTATTCGTTTTTTTTAGGTACTAACCTTTTCTGCTTATTCAGTTTCCGGAGCCCCAGTGACGATAACTTCTTTTTATTTTTCTTGTTACCCATTTTTAAATCACTCGTAGCGGTTCAGAGCGCTGCCAAAATGCGCGTGCGTCCGACCTCCAATGCGTTCCGCTCGCGACTACCGCGGTGCGGCAGGAACGGAGCGGGAGTGAATTGTGCCATAATTTCGTTGATTTTGGGTGAAAAAATACATGTCTTAATAAATTAACAATATTATGACCGACATCGCTCACACCATCATAGACGTTTATTTTGATGTAATTTTCTATTCATCAAGTTACGTAAGATCGGAATAATGTCAGTTTTAAGATGAAGAATAGAGGTATGTTTGGCATTTTTTTCTATCGATCAAAGTTTATCCAATTATGTAACGGATAACCGACGGAACTAGATATAAAGGTCTTAAATATAATATAAGTTTTTTTAAATTTGTAATGTGTAGTACCTATTTCAAAATAAAACCATTTATAAAATCACATATCCCAGGAGAACCCCGCCTTAAAGTTGCATGTGTAAGCGTTGCATGGTTGTTGTTGTTCGTTGCAAGAGGTAGAATTTTCTAAATCAGTGAAACATGACATGTTTTTTGGTGTCTTTTGAAGAGTATATTCCCAGTTTTATGACCGTAAGTTTAAATAAGTACGAGTACATCCCCTAAAAAATTAGCCTCTAGTAAATATAGTAAAAAAACCTTTATGCCAAATTTCAGCTTTCTCTGTCCAAAGGTTTGGGCTAGGCGTGTACCTAAGGCTAATAATTTTATAAAACGATTACTAACTTGAAACTATTTCATACAATCATTACATACCCTAGCCAAGTGCAGTATAAACATAAATAATATTTGGTAACATGGTGACTTACCTTTTAACAGTTTTAACTTGTCTGGCCGTAGTAGTATTGGATTTTTTCATCCCAAATAATTTCCGTTTACTACCCATTTCTAAAAAAACATATCAGGTCACATCACTAGTGCTTTGAAAAACAATAAAATAAATAATCTGACTTAGCATGTAAAACTACTTACCAAGCCTCAATCTGTGGCGGGCGCACTACAGCTATATTTCAGGCGCGTGTCGAGTACGCTCGGTCACCGACCTCTAGGCAGCGACGAGAGCGATACGTCCGTTCTTTGGGAAGGCCCGGCGCGTAATGAATCGAACGTTTTCGCGCGCGGCTATACAGTGTTTTTTTAAAAATGGGCTAAGTTAACTGGGTCATCCATAACATAAGCGTAAAAAAAAGATGTAATATTAAACGAGTCGTGAAGGTTCATATTAAAATGTTATATTTCCAAAATATCAACAATATTACACAGACATTTTGTAGTATTAATCTTTAATAGGAAAAACCAATATATTAGAACTAACGCGATTGCTATGTACTAACAGACTATAATATCTTATTGTAAAAGGCAAACATCAAAACATTTTTGTAAGTTTAAAATGGAATTATTTGAAAAATAACATCCATATTTACATTCATAAAAAATGTTATGTGCGCTATTTAATTTCACCAGACATATTTTTCTTAAAGTATAAAAAATTGCTATATTATTATATACAATGGGACCAACTTTGTGTTATGCCATTGCCATTATGCCAAAAAAATCTAACTTTTAGACATTTTAGACTGACGAAAATGTGTTGATGAACAGGTGTTTTTTTTTGCATAGGTAGGTAACACAAAGTTGGTTCCATAGTAAAAGTTGCTCAGAATCACGGATAGATTCAAACTTTGCTATTTTGTAACACGAATTTGGAGTCACCCTGTATATTCATCTATGCGTTCGTACTCGTTACAACGCTTACCGACAAATCGCCTCGGACGAACTACTGTAGAACTAGTGTAGTTTAAATCGCATAATTGGTGAAGCCTGCTCCACACAATGGGCCATCAAGGCCGCCACTACAGGACGCCACTATGCGTTAGGGGGAGAAAGATACTTCTATCGCATTCCAACGCATAGTGGCGTCCTGTAGTGGCGGCCTTGATGGCCTATTGTGTGGAGCAGGCTTGACACCAACACCGTCACTAAGTAGGTACAAAAGTTTGCCAATCCAGCGTAGACGCGCAGAGAAGTAGGTCCTTACCTAGCGTCAAGAGAATGTCTTTCAACGGCCGCTGTGGTATCATTGCTACTTGCAGGCATTCCAATGTCTCCCATATGTTGTTCACTAGAAATTCAATATTTAGATTAGTGGCCACCACGCTTACAAAGACAAAACAGCTGAGAGCTTTTCAATGAAAATAGTAGGTACCTACATTATTACTACTTTAGGATTATTAGCTTATTGTCGACGTAAAATCAATAGATTTTGATTTCAATACCTACTTACAAAACCTAATGAAAAATCGTAAAGGAGTAGGTATGTACAAGTATTATACAATGAGGGTTCAGTAGATAGATCGCTCTATTTTGAGGCTTTAGGGCACAACCGGGATTAACGCTAGGAGGATGATGACGAGACCTAGCTAGATCTGCTTTTCGCTTCCATAAACCCTTACAATTTAAATTGGAAGAAATATAGGTACTTATAAGTATAGGTACTTACTACCTGTTGCTGGTCGTAGTAATGTCATCGTTCGAAATCTGCGATACGGGTGTAAGACTTCGATCAAGATGCGCAGAAACTTGACGCTGCAAAAGCCTCCTAAAATGATAGACAATAAATATTTATAATGCCGTAGTAGGTATACCAGAAGGTAAAGTCGAGTTCTCCAATATCTATAAGTACATACCTTTCAAAAATGGTTCACTTGTCTTGCAGAATATTTAGGCGGCACAAATATATGTGTTCTTCCTATTTCTTTTGGTCCCGACCAAAAGAAATATATAAGAATATCGTTCCCAACACACCCGTGTGTTGGGAACGATACCTAACACCTAGATACCTAACACTCCTCCTCGCTTCGCTCATCGTCGTACCTAACGGTGACTCTGGGACTGTATTGTCTTTTTGATAGCGATTAGGCAATTATGCTATTGTATAGGTAATAGTATGCTATAGGATTATTACGGTTGATACATAAAATGATGCTAAACCAATTACCAATCGACCGAAAGTGTTTCTGCGAAACATGTTATGCCAAGTGTATTTCTGACCAATGTTATTCTAACAGATGAGGGTAACAAAGACAAAACAGCTGAGAGCTTTTCAATGAAAAAAGTAGGTACCTACATTATTATTACTATGGGAATTTATTGTCGGCGTAAAATCAATACATTTTGATTTCAATACTTACTTACAAAACCTAATGAAAAATCATAAAGGATTAGGTATGTACAAGTATCATATATATCGAGGGTCCATTAGATAGATCGCTCTATTTTGAGGCTTCAGGGTACCACCGGGAATAACGCTAGGAGGACACAAAAAAATAAGTATAGGTATTTTCGAAAGGTTGTCTGTTTAGATATTGGAGAACTTGACTGTACCTAATATAAATAAACTCATTGAATAGGTATCGTCAGCGTAACAAACGGCCTATGGAACTCTCGGCGCATTTTTTTTATAAATACCTACTATGCTCGGGTCGCTGGCGGAACAAAAATCAGCCGGTCTGGTACAAGTCAACAAATCGCGCATCTATCTTTTATAGGTATTTATAGCGAAATATTTCCGTCCATCAGAATGTGCGATATACAATTAAAATTAACTAAAACAATTTATTTGTCATAAATTATAGTAAAACAGTAAATATCTTGATTTTTGACGTTATAATGACTGATAAAAAAACACAAAAAGTTTGCAAGTCGAGAGGATCGAACTCGGGCCTACTATAACCCTAGTCAAGGGTAGAAGCCACGACGCTATGCAAACATTAATAAAACATTCAACTGTGAAATCATTTACATTACCCAGTTCATATATTTTACGTTATTATTGGAGACTAATAAACAGGTAAACTAAAAAATGGTAATGTACTTACGCTTTGTTCATTTCCTTTATTTTGAGTTGAATTTGCTGCTTACATTTTTTTATTCTTCCCATTGTAAAACGAAATATTATACGCACGACACGCCACAATTACGTACTTAAAAGTTTAATAATTACTAACACGATTATACTACACAAATATAACAAATAAAGCGTCCATTTCGCACGTAATAACTAAAAACAAATCAGCGTCCATATCGCACTTAGAACTAAATAACAAATTGGCGTCTGCACCTCACTATCACTAGTTTTATAAAAGCGTCTATGTCGCAATAAATATTTATCACACCAATCAAACACAAACAATACAAGCAGAAATTTTAGGAATAAGCAGCGCAGCGTGAAATTAGGCGTGCGTCCGACTCGTACCGCTCTCGAATCCACACTGAATCCCCGCTCCCGTCGCCCGCGCAGGCACCCGCTCAATACGTACGACGCGAAAGTTAGTTTTTAGGTTCTTTTTTTTTAAATAATAACTTTAAAATTGATATCTCTCGACAAAAGATAGAGACGACAACGAGGAACAGTAACATGTAGATTTCATATGAATAAGTACTCTAATTAAGTTCGAATATCAAAAAGTAGTGCTGCGCTGGGCTGTGCTTAAAAAAATCATTAAAAAAAAGATAATATTTCTATTCTTATTTACGCTCTTGAAAACCAAAACAACGGATCAAAGATCAGTTTCGCATTAATTCCTTAATTGTATCCTTAGTATTAACGGAGAAATATCGACATAAACATCGACAAAAATGAACGATTCTTGTATGGAGCCCCTTAAAAGATGGCTCTGACGCGTATGTTTGGAAAACACTCCGACGAAAACCTGGTTGTTTTAAATAACCGTTTATAGAAATATAATTATAACAATGCTATGGTCTAGAATAAGAGTTTATCTATACAAAACAGTTGCTAGTGAGTTAGCTAAAATAATAACTTTTTGTTCGTATATTATACGCTCTTAAGGGAGTTTATACGGATTCTAGCTCGAGAAAAAGGTTCCCGGATTATTATTTTTCTTGTGATTTTTAGGGCTCCGTAGTCAACAAGGAACCCTTATAGCTTCGCCATGTCCGTCTGTCCGTCTGCGGCTTAGCTCAGTGACCAGTGACCTTTACTTCTAGAAAGCTGTAATTCGGCATAGGTATATAAATCAATCACGCCAACGAAACAGTAGAGTAAAATCTTGAAAAAGCCGGTGCCGGTCAAATGGCTACTGGGGATGTGAAAAAATTCGTGGTAGTAGAATATGATGTAAATATAATGAATTTAAAAGGAAAACTATCACGGCTAAGTAGGCATATCTAGGTATCTATAGTTACTGAGTAATAGTCGACCAACCTAATGTGTAGTGTAGGTACTTGGAAAGGCCAACTTTCCTACAAATTCGGCCGACGCAACCGCACCACCGCATTGCGGATTAGGTACGCATAATTGTTACATGTCATGTTCATGAGTTCACGTTATACTAGTTAGTTGCGCGAGTAAGACGTCTACAATAAACATTTATTGTAAACATTTTTGTATATTTATTGTTATTGTATAGTTGTACCTACTGTGTTTATATCCATACTAATATTATAAATGCGAAAGTGTGTCTGTCTGTCTGTTACCTCTTCAAGCTTAAACCGCTGAACCGATTTAGATGAATTTTGGTATAGTTTGAGTCCCGGAGAAGGACATAGGATAGTTTTTATCCCGGAAATCATCCTCTTAAGGGGTGAAATGGGCGGTGAACGTTTGTATGGCGCTGCGATATAAACGAGTTCCACGCGGACGGAGTCGCGGGCAGAAGCTAGTGTATCCATAATTATGAGAAGGACTAAAATAAAGGAGTACTTACTTAAGTATGCAAACCCATTCCCGATTGTTGATTTTGGTCTCCGTTTTTACTAAAATATAAAACCTTATACCTACATTAGGTTTAAGAAATATTGTTTTATAAGTTGCGAGTTCAAGATCAAACAAATATCGAATGCAAAGTAGGTAGTGCATTGACCAATCAGTAGTTGTAAGTACAGATATTTAATTATCACACGACATTAGACCTTATGTATAGCGCAGCAGAACACCAGCGCTCGGCTCGAGTATCAGACTATAAGGTCATAAATCGAGCGATGAGTCGCCTGCGCCCGGCGGCGGAGTCAACCTTGACATCAAATTTATCAATATAGTAACTACAACTTATTAAAGTTGAAAAACCCCCGACATTTTCATTTCAAAGTCCAATATCTCAAAAACGGCTGTACAGATTTTCATGAAACATGGCTAAGAACACTCGGGATAAAATTATCTATGACCCAAAAAAAACTAAACGAAAATCGGTTCATCCGTTTGGGAGCTACGATACCACAGAGATACACAGACACGTTAAACTTATGACACCCCTCTCTGCGTCGGGGGTTAATTAAAAGTAGGTACTTACTTTACAACTTCAATCATGCTATAGTATTTTTGACGATATGAGCGCTTTTTTGCTACCCGTTTATGTTTGTCTTTGTTCCCCATTATATAATATTTACACCTTACATCTCAACTATTTTATATTTTTAACACAAGACTAAACAAATTTTTGCGATGTTTTCGATGCCGATGGGCAGACGAGAACCATAGATCCGTCAGGCACGGCGCGTCGGCGCACACTGCCCTGTGTCTATTTGTATCGGAGTAAACGTTACTGTACTGCCAGGTCTTAGAAGATAATAATAAATAAATATTGAAAAAAAAGTGTGGATTATTCGTGAAATATTACTCGTTAGCGGTTTAGGTATTATGAATATGTTGACTTCATATTTTTAATTAGATACGATACGTCAAAAAAATAAAGACAGAACCGTTTAATAATGATTTTAATATCAGTCTTTGCAATTATTTTCTATCGAGCCGATTTCGTCCAATTATGTATCGAGTCCGTCCACGGTCTTTGAAATATGATGAATATTAACATTTATTTTTTTTGATGTGCTAGAACAAAAAGTTTTTCTCAAAAAACTGCTTAAATAACATTAAAATTACGTCTTGTCCAGCCTCCTAAGTTGGCGCAGGCGTGTCGATGTAACAAAAACATACAATTCGGAACCCTACACTGCGCGTTGCCCGACACGCAAATGGCAGGTTTTTTTTAATATCAGTAGTAGAGAAAAAATACTTAGCTAAAATATTGTCTCTGGAACTTTATTGTTTATAAGTACAACGTTAAAGCATATTAAGTGACGTAAAAACAGCGAATTCGACCCGTTATTAGTGCTATTTACGCATTATATTCAATTTACATACGTACATAATAACCTTGTATCGTTTGTTTCTTTTAGGTGTGACGTATATTTTCTCTTTCTCATGCAAGAATAGACTGACCGTTTGCGACTTATACCAAAAATTAAGATAAATAGCAAGTTATTTGCTAACTAGTTACAAATATGACTTTTTAAGAACCTAGGCATCGAAATAGTTCAGAGATCATGAAATGTCCTCACTAGATGGACCCACCGGAAGACCAGCGCTGGGTCATGCTTAGTTGGGCCTAGTTCGTGACACGGCAGCAGTTTTTCTTTTGTATTTCTCTTGTATTGTGTCGCAAATACACGTTTGATTCTGATTATTAAATAGCTACATGGTCGGTAGTAGGTGATACTGGCAGTATGGTAAACTTGTGTTAACTCAATGACCTCATTGCGCAGGCGCCGACCCGCCAGCTGTGACGGAAGTGACGCACACACGCGTACTATGCTTGTAGTCTTGACATGTTTTACGATAACGATAACCATGAATGGGCCACTATCACTATAAAGGTGCGATTCCGATAGATAATAGATACTATTGACGACCGCTTTAATACGTAACGTAAATTTTCAAATTAGAAACCAGGATTATCGACCTCGTTCCATGTTAGCTCCTGAAACACGAAACTACTATCATACACTATTTTTTTTAATACAGCCGGCCTGCTTGTGATGATGGAAAGCGACCTGAAATTTCGTAAATAGCTTTCTATTTATGAGTAGGTACTATCTACAAAAAAATGAACATCCAAATCGACGGACCGTAATAGTTTTTTTTTTATTGTACCTATATACTTACTTACGTTGCAGCAACAGCCGCTGTTTGTTTAGAACTTTTTGTCCTTGTTTCTTTCGCATTAGCCTGATAGATAAACGTGATTTTCTTCCACGCTTATTTCCCATTTTAGGGATTGTCAGGAATCACCACGCACCAAGTAAGTAAAACACCAATTGTTCAAAGTTAATAAGAGTAACAAAATAACAACATAAATTAACAATAACAAACAGTAAAACAATAACAATTTCCCAAGGATCACACAAAATTCGTCAAATAAACGATACTATCTAATGAATCAATCGCGCGACCACGCGCGACGCCGAAAAACGCAACACACTGTGGATGTGATGAGTGATCATCTGCATTGTATCTGGCAACAATGCACAGCAATGCGTACTCGAACCGAAGTGAGCGCGAGCTCGCAACGACGCGTTCACCAATTAGCCAAACGGCCCGAGCTCGTGAAATAAAACAACTGTAATGCACAATTTTAAAATTCCCATTTCATTGGTACCTATATATTAAAAATCTGCATAAAAAGTAATTATTAGAATCAAATAAAAAACATAAAGACCAATTATATAAACATTTGTCTGGAATCGAACCATCATCCTTCAGCGTAGTAAGCTAACGGTCTAACCACAGCCGCAAAATTAGTTACTATCTATTTTACTGCAGTGCACTAGTACAACATTTCGCCTACGTTGTGTACGTAATTTTAGCTTACCGAAGTAAAATTAAGTTTTGCGTCTCAAATCCTCATTAAACTGTTTCGTATAAACAAGTAAAATGGAGCAAAAAAATAAGTATAATGGAGGTAATTCATCGTATAGAGCCTTTAGCAATAAGTTTGGAACATTTCGTAACGTAGAATTATTGCTGGGCGAAGTAAAACGTGCACATAAATTTTTCAAGACTGTTTTAAAGATAGTATAAGTATATACTTAATTATGATATATATAAACATACCCATAAGTCTTCAAAACTTAAGTAAGTATATGTCGGTCCGAAACATGCGCCTTCCATATCCCCTCGTGTTTTATTTTCACCAAAATCTTGCCCAAAAGCACCTCGATTTCACGTTTTTGCCTATCACGTGTGGGTTACTACAACATTTATTTAATACAAAATCATGCTTCTTATACATTCGAAGTTCCGCGGTGCAATTATTTTTATGAGGGCATGAAAGCGAATTGATTTTCGAACGAGTCAGGTTTAACAACGGTGGCGCGCGTGAGAGAGAGAACGCAACAGGTATCCCTATCTCGGTTTTGGTGTCGAGAATTCGCCCGCTGCCTGTCGTTAGTTTATTATTCCTATTATTTTATTGAACGCGGTTTTATGCGTCATATAATAATATTAACAGAAGTCCTACAGAAAAAACAACTATTAAGTATACTTAGTGTAAATCTTTTCATTGGCAGTCTAGACCGTGGCCGTCACATTTAGGTTACTTAACATGTAAATTTCTGTACAAAATTAGGTGGAAATGACTCCTACCTGTCAAGGTAAAATCGATATGGGTCAATCAAAAATAGTTGATCCACTCAATACAGTAGAGTACAAAACAGCTTATTCTGCTTTCTCTGAAACTGGACTTCGGCGCGAGCCGATATTCAGTGAAAGTACAACGACCAAAGTTACCCAACGGTTGCGAAACCTTATCACGATTAATGTCGAAGGCATGTCAGAAAAAGTATAAGTATTTGGTTATAATGGACAAAGTATTAAAGTTACTAAGAGCCTGGAAATATCACCCGTCGAGTGAGATAGTTTTATATACATTCACACGTAACAGCTGAGACAGAGGAGAAAACGAATTTCGTTCGTGTAGGGTAAACCACCCTAATATCGGCCCCGTCAACGTTTTTCTGACTTCAACTACACATAATATGTAAACCAGTTAAATTTCGTGTCATGTAATTTTTTTTCGTAGTGTGATATTTAATTGGCTTTCTTTTTGTTACATAATATTAAAAAATAACTTTGTCACATAATTATTATGATTTATTTTATCAAGCCACACCGCTTTTCCCTAACATCGGCCCACGTGTGCCTAAATCCGGCCAGATTTTTGCCTTATATCGGCATATGCAAACAGGATGGTGACACACTGGTTCCAAACAGTGGACAAAATTGGAAATTCAAATTAAAAAATGTGCGCTGTAAATACAATTGTTTATTTTTACGCTGTATATAAATCAGTCTTGAAAAATTCTTGGTAGTATTGAGATAAAAAAAATAATGTCAACAAAGTAATGTTTCTTAAAAAAATCAACAAGAAAATAGCTTTACATTATTAATACAGAACACTAATAAAAACACTAATAAATAATATAATTTTAAAATCAGCAACAAATAACCGGCTTTATATTCTAAAATGATTGAGATCAACAAAAATACGCATTAAAATTATACGCAGCATATGTTTAAATTATCGATTTTCATAGGAACAAAATATGGTTTAGAGGGGTCTAAACCCAGGGGCCTCCTTTGATTTTCAGCCTTTTTTTACCACATTGAACTACACTGGACAAATTTAGAGGAATGAAAAAAATTGTTTTCTACGCTATTTACTGTCACAGGTACCAGGTATAAAAACCAAATAAAAGAAATTTTAAAAAGATTTTGGTTGTTTTTATTCTAGAATCCACATTTTAAATAAAACAGCTTTAATCATCAAACATTATTTTGTCTTTCCTCTAAATTTGTTCCCGAGTGTATATGGTCTACAAAATAAAGTATCTAAAATCAACAAGAAAACAACTTCTAAAATTAGAATCATACTATACAACAAAAATAGTGCTTCCAATATCTAAAGGTTACACTTTATACATAGAATAGCAAAAAAATAATAATTTAATAATCAACAACAAATAACTGGTTTCGTAGTTTAAAATTATTGAAATCGACAACGCAAAAATAAAATTGGAACAAAATATGTATCTGAAACGAACAAGAAAACAACTTCAAACATTAGAATTATACTATACAATAAACAGTGTTGTTTGTAAATAAATGGGATTTATGATTGATTTTGAAGTTAAACAAAGTAAAGTAAGTACTTATATATAAATAGTGCTTCTGATATCTAAAGCCAATATACAGTTTATACAAGGAATGGCAAAAAATATAATAATTAAAAATCAACAACAAAAATAACCGGTTTCTTATTACAAATTATTGAAGATCAACAAATATACACATAAAAATCAACAAGAAAACCACTTCTAATATATATCTGTCTATAATTAGACAGATAGATAACATGTACGGAATGGCAACAATTATATAATTAAAAAATCAATCAATCAAAGGTTTCGCGTATTAAAATGGATCGATACCCTAAAACTATACTGGTTTTTTTTTAATTTCATATCAACAACAATTAATAAACACGTAAAAACTAGAACTTAAAAAATTATACTTGGTATAGGTTACGACTTTTATAGGAACTGAATGTACAGTCTGTTTTCCTCCATCTGATTTCTCGACTTTTTACCACACTATACAATCAACTGAATAATATGTAAGAAATCACCAAGAAAATGGTTTCGTACACTTAATAAATTACAATAAAAGTACACTTAAAAATCAACAAGTGTGCTTTAACCATAGAAAAAATATTTACTTATCACATATGAATTCGACAATGATGGCACGTAAAATCTTCCTTTGCAACGTCATTATAAGCTCTTCCACGCTCAGTAGTGCATCCTAGATGAAACCATTTAGGGCAAATATCACAGCCAATGTTCTTCAGTTCGTCTTCCTCTACATCGCTTACCAACTCTTCTTCACATGCTGCGCATAAAATTTTCTCTTTGACTATGTCTTCTCTCACAGGCGGGACTAATATAACCTCCGGGAGTTCTTCATCGTCAGATGATCTTTGTTCGATTTGAATACTTTTTCTTGTCTTTTTTCTTCCGTTTTGTTTTCTCCTTACTTTTTTCCAACTTTTTTCTGGCGTTTTCCATTTTTTTTTGTTCCATTTTTTGCTTTCTTTCTTCACGCTGTTTTACCTTATTTTCTTTCTCATCATCTTTTTCTTTTGTAAATTGTCTCCATTTTTCCGATGATATAGCCAATGGCATTGGTTCTCCCTTCAATTTCCTTTTGTGTGAAAAATTTAAACTTTTAGGAGCAAATAAATGGTTTTTGAATGCTGGTGACACAGTGTTTCTAGAAGTTGGAGTAGAGGGTTTAGAGCGTAGATGTTTAACAGTTGGGGAGGAACCAGTGAATATTTGTGTGGACGGTGAATTTTTACTATCTGATCTTACACTCAAAGATGGAGAAGCCGGAAGAGAGAAATCGAAATCTGAAGCAACATCAATATTATCTAATAGATTGCTACTTATTGAAATCATCGATTCACCTCTTGGGGTGCTTATTTCAAATTTGCATTTTCCAATGCAGCATTGGCAATTATGGGAACCCAGCGGCGGTATATTCGTTGGTGCTAAGTTGACATTTTCATTCATAAGGTGTTCGTTTCTGCGTTCGATCGAACGATGGTCTTTGTTAATGTTATTAGCATCTAACTCAGCTTCGATGTAAATTGCATCTTCAATGGCTGGTGTTATTATATTACTATGGCGGAGGGTCTTGACCGTAAGATTCTGTGGTTTTTCACTATATTTCTTATCAACAGGTTTGCTATGGATGTCTGCGGTAACACATATGACTTCTGCCGGAATATCCGGTGAACTTGACCGGTTGGGCGCATTTAATTTCATAAGCGGGCTGCCAGATTCCAGTGGTAGAACCAAGACTGGTTCGTCAAATGCGTCTGTATTTTTCAAATGTGGAATTGCGGGCAAGACATTAATAGTTTCTAGATTAGGAATCGGAGACCAATTTCTATTTGCTGTCACTAATGTTCCATCGTCATTAACAATGAATAGCTCAACTTTTGAACTATTCTCAGATATCACATTGTCGACGGGATCGAAAGTATTCAATTATTTTTTCTTTTTCATTATCTGGTTCGTGTCATTAATTCCAGGGTGTTTTCGTTTTCTAGTCTGGCCGGTATTTAGTCCGTCTTTTTTATCCCTTACAATTTTTTCCAGCAAGTTGGGATCTATACCGGAGTCACTCAATTCAGTTTTGCATACATTGATGACCTTTATGGTTGTTGCCAATTCTTCATCTGAAATTCCCGTATTTTCTGTAATTTCTGTAATGTCCAAGTCATTTAATCTTTCGATTGTGTTTTTTATGCACTTTGTATAATCCACGGCGTCGGCATTGAAAGGATAGAGTCCACATCTGCGGAATCCATTTACAATGGTTTTTGCTGTAACACCTTTTAAAGCGTCTTCCAGCAACGGGCAGAATGTGATTTTGGTGAGCTTTTTCGAATAGTTGTTGCTACATTCTTGCCATTCTTTCACTGTTCTCTTCCATTGTAGTTTTAATGGCCTGAACACACTTACATCAGCAGGCTGCATTATGTGTGTGGTGTTGGGTGGAAGTGCGTACAGAATGATTCCATTATTTTGACAAAATTGGCTCAAATCATTTGTCAGATGTGATTTGTGACCGTCGACAAAAAGCAACACGGGTTTACAAATTCGATTACTTTCAAGCCAATCATTGAAACCATTAGCGATATATTCGAAGAATAGTCCAGCCTTCATCCACCCGCTATCGGATACACCGATAAACCACGATGATGGTGCACTATCTGTAATATCCTTGGGCGGTCTTTTGACGTACGGAAAAATCACTAAAGGTGGTAGGGTCTCGCTACTAGCAGATACTACTAGCAGTACTGTGATTGTTTCTTTTTCATTTCCTTTTTTTAATTCATAGATGTTCTTCCACCCTTTAGGACCTACAACTTTGCCTGATTTAGGACAAATACTAAAACTTGTTTCTTCCCCGTTAAAAATCCGTTTTGGGTCTTCTAATACCTCGAGCATATCGATCTCCCTTAAATATGTTTCCAGTTCACGAAACCACTTCCTCAAATACTCTTCGGTGACCACAGCTCTAGCTGTACCAACAGCCTCTGGGGCTCTTTCACTTAAACATGGGTGTCGATTGATAAACCCATTATACCACTTGACCCCTGGTCTTCCGTTTTTAAATGTATTAGGTCTGCCGTCATCAGCAATTATTTTTTCCACAGTATTTATAAGGTCTGTACGTTTTCGCGGAAAACCACATTTCGCAAGGTTTATTAGCCAATTAACTAATGCTTGCTCCTCGACTTGATTCAGCACTGTTTCTCTACCGATAGATAATTTGTCTTCCTCTACCCGTCCATGTAATCGGTCCTGGAGAGTCGCCCGGGGAATATGATACAGTCGGGAAGCTGCTCTGACGCTCAAGCTATTATCTTTTACGAAATTGATAGCTTCGTTGATCTTCGATCTATCATATTTGAGGCGTGTACGTTTGTGCGATTTTTGCTGGGGCTGATGATCACCCATCGTCACATCTGTACAGCAAAATATTGAAAACTTATATTAAGCACAATTATCTATTTTTAATACTAGTGGGTCGCCCGCGACTACGTCCGCGTGGAACTCCTTTATATCGCGGGGGAGGAGGGGGGGGGGGGGAGGGATAAAAACTATCCTATGTCCTTCCTCGGGGTTCAAACTGTCTCCATACCAAATTTCATCTCAATCGGTTCAGCGGTTTAAGCGTGATGAGGTAACAGACAGACAGACAGACAGACACACTTTCGCATTTATAATATTAGTATGGATTTTACAGCTAAAGCATACAAATCAATATAATGTATCTAAATCAAATTAATTACATATTGTATTGTAACCCAAAAAACAGCAACGAAAGAAGAAAAATATGATTTTGACCTCAAGTATTCACTTTGACCCACTGTGCATCACAGCTGATTATTATTGCTGACAAATATCAAAGGAAGCCGCCCCTGCCGGTTTTAGGAATCGTGGGAAAAATATGAATTTCTAATACCGGCCGGGGCGGCCGATAATTAGATTTAGTACCAAAACCTGAGGCCTAAACCCGGCCCCTTAAAAATCAACATTTAGCATGAACATTTTAATGAAATTAGTATGTCAAATGATTCTTTGTTTCAATATCTATCGAAAACAACCAATAAACACCACGTCAAAAGAATATAATACAGCCAAATCGCTTACCCAAGAATGTCCTGCGCAGTCGGGATAGAGGTAAAATTTTGGCGAATTATGACATGTACGGACCGGTCCACGTTCAACGGCCGACTGAAGTCTCGTAAGTGCACCGATCGGCCGCCGTGCCGGTATTGTCTATGGCGTATGAAATAAGGTCTATTTTGGTACATTAATAGCCTAACATTATTGGACCTTTTATAATTTATGCCACGATTTGTGAGACACGGCCGGTATTAGGAGGGGGCTGGATTTAGGGTGGTTTACCCTATCTCCCTCTCTGTTTGCACTTGCTAGTTCGAGCGACGACAGAGAGGGAGATACTCAAACGAAGTTCCTTTTCACTTCGCGGTAGCCCCTCAGAGATATAGCAGCACGTCTATCATGCGACGGCCGCGACATACTCTCGATTTTTCTCGCACTATACCTCTTGTTCTAAGTGTTCTAATAAGAGAGAGACGGATAGTGCGGGAAAAAATTGAGAGAGAGCTCGCGCGCCGTCGCGTGATAGCCGTGCAGGTTCTTCAAACAGATTGGCTGCCAGTGCTGCCACGAAACGCCAAATTATACGTTCGTTCGTATAAACTAGTAGGTGTCTCTATCGTATTATTAGCATATACAAGCGACACAGAGAGGGAGATATGCGAACGTCTATTTCGTTTTAGTGGTAGCGCCGCAGCACGACAGTCTCAAATAATACTTATTTAAGTACCTACATGAAAACCAAGACTTTTCCATTTGACAATAATTTGCAGTGCAAAAAATGAACCTAACATTTACGTTATTACAGAGGATTGTGAAAATCAAATAGATTACACATATTTTGTGGTAAACAAACCAATGAAGATAACCTAACAGAGAAGTTTCAATATTTTATTCATTAAAAATTTGCAAACTTGCATCAATATTCGTTCCCAGACAATCGGGCAATTGGGCACATACCTTGCTTTTAGCATTTGTTCCCTTAGTTTGCTTTCGTATACCTAACTTTTTTCTCACCCATAATAAGTATATCTGTCTTCATAAAGTAATGTCAAATCTAGGAAAACATTGACAGAACCTTCGTCGCACTGGGCCACGGGCGACGGGCGTAGGTACTGACAAATTCTCGCAGCCATACTGTACCTTGCTACAGTATGGCTGCCACAAACCATGATGCCCCTTGAGGCATCATGGTTTATAGGTTTCCGTACCCAAAGGGTAAATCGGGACCCTATTACTAAGACTCCGCTGTCCGTCCGTCTGTCTGTCCGTCCGTCTGTCACCAGGCTGTATCTCATGAACCATGATATTTAGACATTTGAAATTTTCACAGATGATGTATTTCTGTTGCCGCTATAACAGCAAATACTAAAAAACAGAATAAAATAAATATTGCAGGGGCTCCCATACAACAAACGTGTTTTTTTTGCCTTTTTATAGACACGGAACCCTTCGTGCGCGAGTCCGACTCGCACTTGGCCGATTTTTTGGCAGATTACAATATTTCATTGTTATGAGTTATGATATGACAGATAAACCTATTGAAAATAAAAGAGGCAAAAACTGCATCTACGACAAAGCTGCCTAAAAAACAAATCTCGCAGTTCATATTACTTTTATGAGATATTATCATATTAATGACATAAAAGTTCAAGTGTGAAGTTTTTAAAAGAAACAGAATCCTTTGAGATGTTTTTCAGAGCAATACACAATTTGCGGTATTGCTATAGGTACGCATTAAATTCCACTTACTTGATTGTTTCGTACGCTAAACTTACGCTTGCGCGAAAGAGATATGGCAATTCTTAAATCGAAACGATCAGAGGCCCTACCGCGAAACGAAAACGAATTTCGTTCGTGTATCTCCCTCTCTGTGGCACTTGCTAGTTCGAGCGACAGAGAGGGAGATACTCGAACGAAGTTCGTTTTCACTTCGCGGTAGCCCCTCAGAAAGACTAACGGCCGCGGCGCGCCGTACATTGTGGCAGCAAAACAGGACAGAGCTAATCCCTAAAACGAGTGCGAAAGAGAAGAGTTTTCGATAATGGCGCTTGTAAGGGCAACGCTCTAAATTTGGTTTTGTTTTCTAAGTAAGGTAGATCGAAACTAACCTCTCACGAATAATCTGTATTACCTATGTAGTTCCTTATTCTGTCTCTTTCATCCAACCACACTCGGCATTGTGTAACAGCAGCGTTAAACAAAATATGGTTTTAGTGAACGATTTGGTGAACACAAATAAACCCTAGAACTAATTTTTATTTACTAATATAATTAGGTACCTAAATCAAATTTTGCGTTATTTGAGTCGTAGTCATAGCGACGATCCCAATTAAAAGAGTCGGATCTGTAAAACAGCTACTCTTCAGGTGAAGCAGTCAGTTTTTGAAAAAATAAATTGTATGGGAGAAATTGTTAATTAATGGAATATCGTTATCAAACTTCGAATGTTTGCTTATTAGTAGGTTTTTTTATTACTAGCCGTTGAGCATACATGTACTTTTTCAGCCATTTTCCAGAAAAATACATAAACCTATACTTATTACTTTTTTAACCGGAATAGCTTAGGCATCATTTGTCAGAAGTGCCACATACGACATTTTTGTCTGGAAATTGTATACAATAATATATCGGATGTACCACATCCGACAAAAAAGGTACTACAAAAATGTCGTAACTGGCAGAAAAGACATTGTTGCACGGGAACTCTTATGTAACAATTTAATACAGAGATAATTTACTTGATAACTTAACAGGCTGTAAATTACATAAAATACACAACAAAAAACACGCTAAAAGTACTTTTCCGTGTAAAATAGTAGAATGTGTCATATCCGACACTTTGTACTCACTGTGTGTCCCGGAAAAATGTCGGAACTGTCACAACCGACTTTTTTAAATGTCATCTGTTCTTAGATCCGACATTTTTATCTTGGTTTTTACGAAAAGTATTGAGAAAAACGAAAATCTGTGAATGTGGTTTTAAAATTATGAGCTTTTTACGACCTAAGCCGCTAAAAAGCAATAATCTCAATTTTGCAGATTCTTTTCTTTTAATTGGGATTGAGACCGATACTGGCTTGCCGTTGCGCCATATAAAGCGGGGACGCGACCGCAAAACGAAAACGAAGTTCGTTCGTGTATCTCCCTCTGTCGTACGAATATAGAAGTGCGACAGAGACTGAAATACACGAACGAAATTCGTTTTCGATTCGCGGTAGGGTCTCCGGCATTAGAATACGGTTACGATATCCCCTACTTTTTAGCAGACGCTTTTGCTGGGTTATGGCCATCCCGTACCCAAATGAAATTAGATGTTGACTTAGACGTGTCGAAATTCGAACTCACGGCACGTTAGCTTAGGACACCTATAATTCCTATCGCAGAAACCATTGCGCTGCCAATGCTTACCTTTAACGGGTGAAATTCTAAAGTATATGCATAATCTGAATTGTAATGTTTACTCATAGTAATTTAAATTGTAATTTAGCAATTATAAAGCTAAATGAATACTCTTTCACTTAACTAAATGTACATTTTTACTTACGTTAGTTGCATTGTTTTTTGGAATCTTATAAGTTGTCTTTTTCGAGATTTTTTCTTTTTATTCAATTGTTTGTTACCCATAATAACTTCTTTACAATGTAAACGTTTTTGTGCACACGGTATATCACTAGGGCACACAACACAGTTTTTAAGTACTACAATATATATTTACACTGCAAGAAAATCTTATATATTTTTGGAGAAACGTAGTACATGCCCGTCTGGCACGAGCGCTCAGCGATCACTGTCACATTTCGAATTCGAAAGAGTGACGGAGATAGACCAAGCAGGCAAGTAAGTATATCTGTTTACGATTGAATTCGCCAATGTTTATTTATTTGAAAAATATTGCCTCTAATTATTGAAATTCGGAAGCTGTCAAATTACAATTTGAGTTATGATTGATTTTTCACCTTTTTTGTTTCAAAGTGTCACTTGGAGAAAAAACAAGTAAAGTTGGAGTAAAAATTCGAATTGGAGGTTACCTTGGGAATTAATTGTATCGAGCGAAGTGTTATGAATCGTGTATCGAAAGCTGTGTTATTAAAAATAATATAATCAAGAATGATATGTATTTTTCCCACATCTATAAATAGCGTTTCGTAGAACAATAGGATAATTCTTGGGGTATTTTTGCATATCTGGCTCAGTGAACGGTCTTAAATTTACACGATGATTATTATCGAAACGAATAGAATTTTTGTTGCTTACACCCGTGACATACTAAAGCATAACACTATACAGTGTAATACTATACATATGTATTTATAATGTTCATATAGTATTATCCTCTGTTTGATTCACGATCTAATTCTAATTCCCGGGTGAGTTGAACTCAGTCAATATTAGTCATCTAGTCCAATTGGCGCCACACAGTCATCCAACAACGCCTGAATCACTTTTCATAGATTTCCATTAAGTCTACTGCCCCGCTATTGATAAATCACCTCACCTTTCACCCACAAATAGGTATTGACACCGCGATGCGTGGTAACTAAGTGTAATCAAAGGTCTACATAGTTTCGTTAGGCGTATCGGGTTATATGAGCATGAACGCGGTCCGAATAACAGAGGGGCTACCGCGAAACGAAAACGAACTTCGTTCGTGTATCTCCCTCTCTATCGCTCGAACAAGCAAGTGCGACAGAGACGAAGATACACAAACGAAGTTCGTTTTCGTTTCGCGGTAGCCCCTCATCCCAGCATCTGTATGCTTAAGGCCCCTTCACACGGCCCCGAAACCCCGTCCACGCACGTCACTATTTCCCTCCACAACTCCAGACGGTATTCTGCAACTTATTTCTGTCACCGTCTATTTCTCAGATCATTTTCACGGGGTTCATAAGTTGCATAGGCCTAGGTAGTAGTACTCAACTACAACCGATATTTATATTAACCATTGATAGAATAAAAATACGATTTCAAGCGGAAGCAGTACAATTGAAACTTCAAATTGTGTAGATTCCACCACATAACATAAGATTATTAGTTAGGTATATAGCATCCTATCATCTATTCAGTTTTGTGCTAATTTAGTGTACATATAATATGTATCTGGCACAGCAAATAGCATTAACGTTGTAAAATAAAACTAACTCGATTTGTGTCACTACTTTAGTTGCCTTCCAGATTCGCTTACAGTCACTATAATTGCTTATCGCGTCAGTGTGGAGGATGCATAACATATTGCAAAACCATTTACACCATTCAAAAGAGATCGAACTGTCGGCGCGACTGACTGACACCAATTAGTCATATATAAGTTAATGTAAACCACTTTCCTTGGCCGGTAACAATGGTAGAAAGTGATTTTTGGTGCATAAATTATCAAGTCCGGCTGGGCGATTGGAAATCGCGTAAATATGATCCAGTTGGTGCTGAGCCTTCTTTTCTAGTTACGTCACGAACACGTTTCTGTTACGGCTCAATTTTGTATGCGGTGTAACGGTGTAAACAGAGCTCTAATCAAGTAAAAAAAAGAGAGAAATTGTCACTTCTTTTGCCGCTCATCTTAGCGTTGGTAGGTACCGGATGCATTCTGAAGGCCCAGCACTCTCCGGACGGAGGTGCGGAGCTGCATACAAATTTCGCCGGACGGAGGTGCGGTGCAGTGCAGTGTGTCGTACCACACGGAATTTATATACAAACTGAGGTAGGTACTTGCATACAACGAGCTCCGCATCTCCGTCCGGAGGTGCGGCGCAGTGTGACAGTGACATCCACCTAATCATAACATTTTATTAAATTACCGTCATACAAGACCCCTGATTTTTACCGTGAACCGTTGAACCGTGTTATTATATTAGCATTAATCTGCTACAAGAAAAAATACCTAAATACTTCAATAAGTAAAGCAAAGTATACTTTGCTTTACTTATTGCTTGCTTGCTTTTATTAGGTTGAACGTCACCCGCAATCGTTTCTGCTGTATTGACACCTCAGGGTCATCTTTCATATGAAGTGGAATGTCAGGAAAAAGATTAATCACACCATAAACATCAAGTGAGGATAAAATCACGTGTCATTATGTAACCACATCGTCAGCGTTGACGCAGGTTCCAGGCACGGGTTTCAGACAACGGTTTGTGACAGATTTATCTTGACAATTTTAGATAAAATATTTAACCGGAGTGTCATACATTACTACTCTTAATTAGTCTGTGATGATACAATCATACGTTGCATCCACGTTGCATCACATCGAATCAAATATTTATACTGCAAATATATCACGTATAGGTATAAGGGCCGGCTTCGGAGTCAAGCCGCGCGGAGTTAAAATAATTTTCTAAATTATTTTTCGAATTGCTCCATTCATTTCCGTGTTGCTCCATATCGCTGACTACAATTGCCGTATATCCAGACGATTGGAAAATTCAGGGCAATTTTTATTTGTATCCCGTACGCACATATATGCATGCCCCATTCTTTTTGGAGCGCAGTCCGGGCGTAGGGGGAGGGGAAACGGCGCGATCTCAGTTGTTGCTCCACTGAATTTCTCGTGTATGAACGTATTGCCTAGTTCCCCGAGTTGCTGCATATGGGGCAATTTGAATGGGGCCAGAATGGCACCATACTGGAGCAATGATTGCTCAATTTTTAGCAATATTCGAATTGCTTGAAATGGCCGTGACGTCAAAATTGCCCCGAATTTCCGGCAATTCGGCAATTTTTATCGCCCGTGTAAGAGCTCCTTTAGGTTTTTAGCGCTACTCTCACAACGACCGAGGCTCGCGCATCGCACACGCACACATTGTACTTATGCACAGTGGGTCGTCGGACTTTGACTCGCCAAGAAAATTGTAACTTTGGATTTTGTTACCAAATATAAAAATTGTTATGTCTTAATAACAATACCTACTAACTGCTGCCCACGTTTTTGCGTGGACACGTTTTTCCGTAAGAATCAGGTGGGAACTACCAACTACTACTACACTCACCAACCTGACCAACCACACTCAACAACCTCACCAGCCTGACCAACCACACCCACTAACCTCACCAACCTGACCAACCACACTCTCCAACCTCACCAACCTGACCAACCACACTTACCAACCTGACTAACCAGACTCTCCATTCTCACCAACCTGACCAACCACACTCACATCAGCCTAATATTCGTCGGATTTGGATTATGAAGTTGACTTACTGTTTGCGTTTTTTTCTCCAATGCACGATTTTTCTACAGGCGAATTTACCTCCGTACTTCTTAGTACTCATTTTGGCTTGTACTTTATTTCCCGCTGAGTTGAGAGTCGGTATTTTTTGAAAGTCTTCCTGTAAAGATTCGATTTGCGGAGATAAATAGTTTCCGACATAATATTTTTTAAAGTTGCGCAGTTGACATCATAATTGCAACATCAAAGACGACATATTTAACATTAAATGGAGTGATGTTTTGATATTAATGTAATGACATTAGGTTTTACAGATGCGCCATCACGCGTTTCGTTATGTAATCGTGTATGTAAACGTGGGATTTGGAAATTTTTAGGGTTCCGTACCAAAAGGGTAAAAACGGGACCCTATTCTAAGGCTCCGCTGTCTGTCTGTCTGTCCGTCTGTCACCAGACTGTATCTCATGAACCGTGATAGTTAGGCAGTTGAAATTTTCACAGATGATGTATTTCTGTGCCGCTATACCTAACAAAAAAAAACCGACCAAGTGCGAGTCGGAGTGGGGCTGCCATACAACAGATTTTTTCGTTTTTACAAATAATGGTACGGAACCCTTCGTGCGCGAGTCCAACTCGCACTTGGCCGGTTTTTATTATTTAGTGTTCAAAATACTATTTAGTGCTTTGTCTCCTCATCATTTATAAATATACTTAAGCATGTTATTTAGTCCTACGTTATTTAATGTTAATCAACGAACATAAGAATAATTTGAAATAATTCTTTTGAACCACTGTGCACTGATTTTGTGTACGTACACGGTTCGATCGCGATCTGTCAATGCGGCGCAAAGCGACGTGCTCTAACTTCGGAGGCGCGTGGCCGACTCGCCGACTGAACGCGGTGCGGTGAACGCCGCCGACGCCGCGAGCGGTCGCACTACTCGCACTCGTGGTGGCGTTGGGCAACTTTGTGATTTTTTTTACACAACATAAGAATATTAAATTATTGATTAAGATTCCAAGAACTTCTTTATAGTTTTAACTTATTATTTGATAAAATTCATTTAATAATTCTTGATAAGTATTACGACTCAGTTACAATACGGGAGTGCGATTTACACGTTTTTAGTGATTTTCTGATTTTTTTTACACTTATCCATAAGCATTATCTTAAATTCGAATGTTTCAAGAAAAAGTAACATGCATTGGCTAGCTAAGGTTGTGGAACATCGTTTTCTATATAATTCTCCTACATTCCCGACCTTCGATTGCCGAAGACTGGGGCTGAAGCCATGAAATTCGAGGATGGAAGTCCCCACTTAAAATAATAAGAGCGGAGATGGAAATATTCAAACTTATGAAGACCTCGGTACGACTCTTATGAGATCTTCTATGATAAATCATATGTGGGATAAACAACCAAACAGTTCAGAATCTGAAGTCCAAAAAAAAACATCCAGTTTCGTTCGTTTCTGCGAATGGCGAAGTATCAAAATGACCCACATTTAAGTTCCAATGTAGATACAGGCCTAACGGAACACCGCTGTGGTAATCACTTCATGGAACAACCTCGGGTGGCCTGGTTTATTTAACAAATGGCCATAAGGGCATATTCATGCCTCGAATTATGTCTGGCTTTCGACACTCGATACTTTAGGGTTGCCATTGTGTCATGATGTAGCCGACATACGTTAATCCCTTTTACAAAAATATTATCACTAAATATTTAGTAGGATTATGAGCTCGTCACTAAAGAAAGAAAGAAAGAAGACATTTATTCACTACACAAAAGACACACACAGAGACAAAGGGAGTAGAAATACAATACAATTGACACAAAATGTGTGTGTTCGCGGCAGTGAATCGGTCGCTGTCTCAAAAATCTCAGCATTATGCCGAGGTGTCAGACAGACGCCTACAGCGCTGGTTTTCAGACAGCACCGTACGTGACCCACGGAACGGAACACAACATACTGCCGATACAAACGTATACACATAATAAACACTAGTATTATTTGAGCCATACATTCATAATAGCTGTGCGTAATTCAAAGCCAGACTTGAACTGGTTGTTCTGTAGCGATACTATTGATTCAAAAGGATTAAGACAGATTTTATGAATACCGTAAACTAAACAAGTTGCAGTTAGCAGCAGATCAATTTTTGCAAATCACTTTAATTACGAAGAATAAAAAAACGTCACTAAATTCAACTATAAAGTGGGTCAAACACGAATAACGAAGGTACAAAAATAAGGGATCTTGGCATGACGTATGACGAAAAACTATATTTAAGCGCCCATATTGATAAAATTGACCTTAAAGCTTACCAGATGTTAGGTTTTGTCATTAGGTCTAATTAGGTCGGTCTTTAAAAAATCTAATACATACTTGATACTTTATAAAGCGTTAGTAAGATCACAACTAGAATATGCGTCGGTAATATGGAACCCTCTATATGTCAAATATTATAACTCCATTGAAAGGGTAAAAATAAATTTCTAAGAATCCTACTAATATTATAAATGCGAAGGTTTAGATGTTTGGATGTTTGGATATTTGGGATGTTTGGATGTTTGTTACTCAATCACGCTTAAACGGCTGAACCGATTTGAATCAAATTTTGCACGAAGATAGTTTATAGCCTGGATTAAAATATAGGATAGTTTTTATCCCAGGTCCACGCGGACGAAGTCGCGGGCGGAAGCTAGTAATGCATAAGAGACTAACAGGTAAAAAGATGTCATACAATAACTTATTGTTCGCCGTGCCCGTGCCCAAGTGCGACACCAACGCCGGGGTACGAGCGCCGCTGCGTCGCGCCCCTCGTCTCGGTCGATATTTTTAATACGTCCAGCCCCCCTATTCTGTAACTTGTTTTATGCTCACCTCAACGCTGACCCACAAATATATCTTGACACCGCGATGCGTAGTAACCAAGCGAAGGTAGAGGTCTAGTTTCGTGACGGGCGACCGGCGGCGGGGTGAGCCGCTTTAACGCTTAGCGAATAACAGCCCAATGTAAAACTAATTCTTCAAACAATTTCAGAGAACTGAGTAAGGCTCAAGTATTAAATTACTAAATTAAACAATTATTTATATTACATCCTTTTGTGCAACTTAAGAAAAAAATGAATAAGAATTTAGAATAAGTAAGTAATTAATGTAAAAGCCGAGTCATCACTTTACTCATATAAAAGTATGGATTGTACTGTACATTCAAGCTGTTATCTTGGTAATGTTTTGTTGGACAAGTAATGAGATGATAATGACAGTGGTAAAGTCATTGAAACATTTAAAGTAGGTATGTAACATTCTTAATATCTAAGTAGAATAAGTAAACTAAACCATACATCTCAGTGATGACTGTTGAGGAGCTAAATGCATGTTTGTTATGTGGTTTATTAATCTAAATTATTCTGTACATTTAACTCTGTTTGTTCTCCTAATAAATAAAAATAAATAAAATTGACTCCCAGGGGATCGCGGGCCGTTCGAAGTCCGGATACTTGGTCGAATTTGAATAATTAAAAAAAAAAACGATGAATTTAGGAACCTCGCCCATGAAATCTAAAGTGTGGTTACACAGGCGTCAGTTTAAAACACTAAGAATACGTCGTAAACTCGGCAGACGTGACCACAACAACAATTCAACTTTACTACCAAACGTGTCAATTTGTCGTCACGTGTATTCACATTACGATTTCGTCCGGACATTTTGATTGGTTGACCACGATAATAAAAATAGTGTGAAGCAATTTGAACTCAATCAATCACATCGAACTCATCATGCCGAATATTAGCATAAAAATAAATTTATATAGATACTCGTGTCAAAAAAATTACCTACATTTACATTATTCACCTAGGACGGTAATACAAAGAATGTCTCAGATCGCAGGTATTTGTCGCCCAAGGCAAGGAAGATAAATATGGATTCCGAGGCTGTCTTTATCATCGGCCACGCAGAAAGCATTTTATTTCTCCCCGAGACCTGGAATGGAAGTGGGATGGCCGCAGCGGGCGGCAATTCCCACTTTATTTATTTAATCGTATGGCTTACCAATGACCATGACCAAGTGTGACGTAAAATATTTTTTGCTACAATTTTTTTGCCGATTTAATTTGTATTTGCCCAGTCATCAAATTCATGTGAGGTTTTCAATGAGCCCAATTAATTTCTACTTTTTTGTGTCGCCCTGTATCTTTTGTAATTTAGGAGTTGCTATCCTGGCCACCTACTGTTTCAATTATCAGAGCAGCTCAGCGGTGCCATGAATACTTCGATGTCACTGAACTTACATAAGTACTGATGCAAAAAACAGCACAGGAGATTATTCAATAATGTTGAGTTTTATTCTAAGATATGTCCATTGTTTCAATATAAACAATATTTCACCAATTGTTCTGACCTTCGCTGAGTGTGCTTGTAGCAGTTACCAAAATTTAAGGCGCTATATTGAAAATAAATCTAACCCTGAGGGGCGTGGCTTTTACGCAAACGCGGGGCGCCTTCCCCGTCGATATATAGGTAGGTAGGCACTTGCCTCGCAGGTGCAAGCGCGCGCGTTCCTATTTTGTGTGACTATGAGAATACAGGATGCATGGAGTTGCTTCGGTCGAATTTATATACTAAAATCAAGTAATTTTGTTTATTATAATATATAGACACTTTAAATTCCTTAGTTTATTGCGTAAAATATATATTCACATGACTTTGTACTAAAAGCGCACTGCTAATAAAATGTGTATAAGTACCTTTTCTTTTGTGTGTATTTTTACTAAATGTTTGATTTTAAGTTCCTTAGTATTTTTATGACCAGCTTTTAAGAGATCCCTAAAATGGTCAATGTAACTTCTATTGTTCTGTTCCTAAGTAAAGTACTTATGCAATTTGTAAACATGAATAATCTATTTGCATTTTATTATTGATTTATACTAAGTGCATTGTGCAATGGTATTTTCTGTCACTAGTTGCCATGGTTCTGTCTCCTGAGTCACTTTGTAAAACTGAGGTGTATTGTTGGTGTGGAGTTTTCTTGTCAAGTTCGAGATATTTTTGTATGGATTTCTAGGCACGTTAAAAGTGCGAATTGCAACATTTTTTTAAAGAAGATCTGTAATTTTGTCTCCTGGCAAACGGGACAGAATAACAAGAAGAAATAGTTGCCTAGGTCATTTCATACATAATTATGAACGATTAGCGTTGAAATAAAACGGTGTTATTTTAATATAAAAGTTATTTGCCTGCCAAAACAAAGTTAACAACAAGAAACTGAAAAGTAAAAAACTAGTTGTTTCTATATTTGGCGAGTGGGCAATAGAAGTGAGTCGACGGAGGGATGCTACCATGTCGCTACAATGCTTGATTATACTGTACAGGGTGTACCAAAAATGGGGTGTGAACCGATCAAGGGCTCAACAGGTATCGTGTTCTGATAAGAAAAAACAGAAAAAAAAATTTGACGCGATTTTTTTTTACCTTAGTATGGAGCGTTGGCCGACTGGGGCGACAAGCTCCATAGAAATGTAAAAAAATTATATCTGTTAAGCCCTTGATCGGTTCATACCCCATTTTTGTTACACCTTGTATAATAATTGAAGTTTTTATTAGTGAAGAATCCGTTTGAATTTTTTATATGCTAATAATGTATATACCTACCTAATAAGGGCTTGTCCATATATTACGTCATCGTTTTACGTCAAGATTTTTGACCCCCCCCCCCCTCCATCATCATACCGTTAATTCCTTAAATGGACCCTGTGGTCAGATCCCCCCCCATGTGTTTGTATACACTTTATATTTTTATTTGTTAATAATGTACGTAGTAGTAATACCTAGTTACCTCTTTTGAATACCCAATGATTTCGCATGCCAATCTAAATCGAGTATCGACTCCACTGCTTGGCTTTGTTCGGTCGGTGTAATTTTCGTGGTTTTGTTTGTGCTGAAAAGTAATAAAACATTATGAAGATACAGTTCTTGCATTTCACTAATGCGAGTAGATTAGGCGAAACTAGATTTAAATCACATAATAATAGGAATCACACTACTCGCCTTTGTGAAATGCAAGAACTGGTAGTTGATTTGATTTGATACCAACATTTTAAAATAAAACTTACGAAATATTTTTATTTATTAACATTCTATTACAAACTTACCTTTTCCTTGCCTCAGACATTTTACGAAGTAATTCTTTATACCGTTGTTTTCTTTTCATTTTAGACTCCAAGACTTTCTTTCTTCCCATGATTGATGTTTACAAAACAATTTATTAGAATTGGATTGTTTTACTTTATTTACCATGGTGTTCAATATTTACACGTAGATATATGCGTAGAGGTAATATTATTGGCGACTTGCGATGTAGGTAGCGGTTAGAACAAACTGACACAGGTCCTACGTCGAAGAGATTCGTCACCCCACTGGCGCTGCGAGCCCACGGCCCACGGCTGTACAGTTATACTCAATTACTACGGCCATACGGTCGGAAATGTACTGCGCTCACGAGTACTCCGTGCGTTAGAAATATTGACGTAAGCGACAAAACAGATTTAATTCATTAAAAAAATAACCGTTACGATTAGGAAAAAAAAAATTCTCTACGATCGTTAATATTGTTGATACCTATATACTAAAGCAATTTTGACGTGCATACCTTATGTATTTTAATAATAATCGGAACATTAAGGACTTTTTAGAGGTCTATTCGAAATTAAAATCAATCGGGCCAAAATCATCCAATTCAATCCAATCAAGATAAAGATATGAAATAATATATACCTTTCTTTGAGTTTTTTAGGATATTTGAGCTACATATGGCAATACACCAAAAAGAGCAGTTTTTTCAGAATGTCATCTTAATAATACCTAATTAGATACTTACTTGGCCATGCACAGTTCTCTCAAAAATCTTCTTTGCTGTAGGCGACTTTGAATTTGCTTTCTTCGATGGTTTCGTTTGTTTCCCATTTTGAAGCTTACACTTATACAAGTGGGATGAAAAATGCTGTAGGTCCAGCGCTGGCAAGAGCCTGTTTGTTACTGGTTAAATCGAAGAGCGAAGTCGGGTGGGGAGGGGATGGCATCGTCTGCGAGTTTTAGAAGAGCACAGCGCTATTTTACAATACAGACAAATTATTTCAATTGGAAGTTATTGGTGTAACTGATCGAAAAACACCTTAGTAAAATCGCTGCATTATTTTACGAATAACATTATAATTGTATTAGTTAGTAAATAAAGCAAATGGTCATAAATAAAATGGAAATAATGTGTTCGTCATGTGCCCATATTAGCAGTTTTGGTAAACAAGTGCTGACTGATTTTGATCATTTAGTGTTTTAAGTTTATTACCTCGTGAGTCGTGACTTAACTGTTTTGGCCTTCGTCAAGAACGCTTCTAGTACGTAGTTTGGGACAGATTATTAGCTTCAAATTCGTTTTTCAAAGAATTGCTAAGACAAGAATCAAATTAACTAAACTGCCTGCGAATATTTCAGTTCAGTCACTCACTTGCTTTCGGATTTTAAAAAAGGTAATCTAAATTACTTTCAATTTTTCTTTATCAAAGAAGTCCATACTTCACTTGGCAACCACAGTTGCCACCATCAGTTTAGGGGTGCGCGAAATTGGCAATTGTGGTTGCCACAAGCAAGTGAGTGGGTAAAATATAAAAAAAACGTACCCACAGAATAATTGTAACCATACCTAAAGGTCGATCACGTAATGCATTGTACGCGCGTCAGGTAAATCTAAATGTAACCTTTTTGTATACAAGACAGTGGAGTGGTCCTAACGAGCATTCGAAAAGTTACGCGGTCACCCCTCTGGAGTGCTGAGTCAAGGTACAAACGTGTCAAAACGGATACACATTCAATTGCGACGCAGTCTCAAGTAGTCATACAGATTAGACTATAAACAATGCCCTAGGCCGGAATCGTGATTGACTCTCCATGGCCACCCCTTGACCATTTCGTGTCGATATAAAAATCAGAGTTCGACACGGGCACGTTATGTTGACGTACACTTCAACAACCATTGTGTGGTAACATACCTATCTTTGCTTACTTCACGTTGGCAAGCGCACACTACCGATAAAAAGTCTTGTGAGTTATTGTAACCACACGTGAGTTACACCTTTATTTGAACGCTGATTGTTGTCGTCATCATTTGATTACATTGCGACCGTTGTTGTGGAATTCCAATGACTGACGGGAGTTGTTGTCTTTTTGTTAAAATACTGAACCCGGTCTTGGTTTGACATGCTCATTGGTTCGTGGTGCGCATGAGAACCGATCGCAATTAAGAGTCCGCAGTAAGCTCGATTCTCCATACAAACGTACTTACGCTTTCATTTTAAAACTACGTGTTGGATTGTAACGAAACTTTGCATGGTACAGTGACATGAGGTATATCTATGTCTGTAATTAGTTTATGTTATGTAGCTTCAGATACCATAGTAAAAAAATACAGCGAATTTAAGATTTTCATACAAAACTTGTTTTTGGTGTATTTTGTTTGTTTTATAACCTGGAAACATATAAACTAATTACAGACATAGATATAACTCATGTCATTGTATATGCAGTTTCGTCACAATCTAACAGGTAGTTTTAAAATGAGAGCGTACCTACGTTTGTATGGGAAGGTGAAATTCGGCCGAGCTTACTGCGGACTCTTAAGCAACGACGCCCATAGTTAGAATGGAAGCCTTACAGCAAAACGAAAACAAAGTTCGTTCGTGTATCCCCTTCTCTATCGAGTGTCGCACCTTATTCGAGCGACAGAGAGGGAGATACACAAACGAATTTCGTTTCACGGTAGGGCGTTAGTCTGTGGTCAGTTTAATTAGGAATCCCTATCATACTTAGTTGCTCCAAACACATCACAGCCACAGCCCACGAGCTTGTCGCGCTGACATACCGTCTCTTTCTAATTAGAACGCTTAGAAATAGACGGATAGTCTATGTCGCCGCGACACTGCTCGCGGGCCATTCTGAGCTGTTTTTCGCTACGCGCTAATGCGGCTCACCCCGCCGGTCACCCGTCACGAAACTATAGACCCCTACCTACGCTTAGTTACTACGTATCGCAGTGTCAAGATATATTTGCGGGAGAGCGTTGAGTTGAGCTTAAAACAAGTTACAGAATAGGGGGGCTGTGACAGCCGTGCTGTCCAGTGTTCGTTTCACATCTTTAGGACTAAATAGAATCTCGTTTTTCATTGCCTCTATCTTCAGAGCATTTCTAAAAGATGCAGAATTGAAACAATTAAGTCATACATACAATTAGTCGATCTGCATGCTCCTATATTCTGGGGATTAAGAACATAATCGAACAGGTTGTTCCAATATCGATTTGTAATCCAAGAACAAGTGCATATTCATATGTGAGTAACTGAATCAGTGCCAACTTGCATTTATTTCGCTAAGAAGGTTACACGTGGAAGACAGTGGCAATTTTGCAGAATACGCCTGTTCTGTTACCATACGGAATAATAGTGGTGGGATGATTAGGGTTGCCAACTATAGTATTTTTCATAAAAAACGACAAAAATATAGTACATTGTAAAAAAATATAGTACTTGGCTGGGCATTGTTGCTATTTAGTAAAAAATCTCGGCAATTTTAAGGTCCCTCAAAATATAGTATTTTCGCGTACTATATATTTCTTCAACAGTATATAGTACAAAGACTCAAAATATAGTACAATACTATATAATATAGTACGGTTGGCAACCCTACATGATTTGCTAACATTATTACATCATCGGATAATGCTGGCATAGTTTTATTATGAAACTGGCTGCGTCCCTTGCATTTTGTGGCCAGCAATATCATCGTCCTCCTGGCGTTATTCCCGGCTGTGCCCTAAACGAGCCCCAGGGTCCGCTTTGATACCTAATCCCAAGATTCATAGGCACTAGTTTTACGAAAGCGACTGCCATCTGACCTGACCAGACAACCAGCAATATATAGGTATTTCATCTAGATAAAGTGAGATCGCGGGCGCTGTTTAGGTTTTTCGCTAGATCTATAGACACACGACGGCGAGTGTGTCTAGCTTACCGGCCGGCCAACGCAGAAGAACGTAACTAATATTTTTGTTTAATTAGGTGTTAGGTGAGGTGAACACAATAGTTATTTATCTTGTAATAAACGGGGATACTTGTAAAATGTCTTTTGAAATCGTACTCGATTTAATGAAATCTTAATTATATATGAAGTAATTTTGTAAGTAGTTGCTTTTCAGTATTTTGGTGTGTAATGTATACACATCTACATACTCAAAACAAATATATCTACATGTAAGTATGTATGCTTGTATGTAGGTAGGTATCTTACCTATCTTGGTAAAGATATATAAATACATTTATGCATATTTTTTGGATCGTTTAAGTATATAGGTATAACTGTATACTTAAACGTATATCTGTTTATTTACTTATTTATTTGTAGTACATCCACGTAATTAATTTTCAATTTCGATGGATCTATGGATCTATTTCGAAGGGGCATAAGAGGAATATTGCGAACGAGAGTCTAGCAGAAGTAATTTCATCTATTTTCCGTTTGTTTCCTTTTTTATTACTCCTATCGATTGCTTCCACAATATAGTCGGGTTCCTTAATTTCCATCCGTCTATCTAATCTTGAATCCAATGATTCTGTATTTATTTATTTTCCATGTCATTCCTAAATGTTTTATCTTCATCTATCAACTCTATCTTCATATCCACATTTTTAGCAAATATGCATATTTTTCTTTGTGCTACATGAAGTTGTCATTGGGCTTAAAAGATCCAATCGAGTTTTTTTTTAAATCATATTTCCATCTTTAGTTTTTTTCCAAAAAATGTTTTTTTTCGCCTCGATAGCATCGTCGTCGACACTTTGATCCCGAGCCGCCTACGGGCATTTTAATTCGACAATTTTTTCATCTCCTACAAGTCCATCCGGCTTGCACCTAAGAATGGCAAATCTTTGTCAATGAATAAACCGTATATTTAGATGGGATTCTAGGTAGTTGTTCGCGTGCAATCTGTTCATGATTTGGACCATGATTAATTCACTTAAAATGGTCCAATTTTTTTTCAGTCACCAAATTTCATTAGTAGTCATATTTATTTATATAGCAATAGTAGGTTTGTTCAAACCTGAAATTTGACTGCAAAAGGGTAGTTTGTATCCAATTTTCGGAAGGATCAGGTTACTGTTCACTGCAAACTTCTAGTAGTAGTAGTAGTAGTAATAGAGTAGTTAGTGTGGAATAGTCCTCACTAATACTATAAACGTGAAAGTTTGTGAGTATGTATGTATGGACTTTTGTTTCTCTTTCACGCAAAAACTACTTAATAGATTTTAATCAAACTTTACAATAATATAGCTTATACATCAGAATAAAACATGGGTTATATAATTTATAAAGATAGTGTGTGAATTGTCCATTTCACGCAGGTGAAACCGCGGGCACAGCTAGTTTATATATAAATCCT
The DNA here is from genome assembly GCA_947049275.1 of Epinotia bilunana. Taxonomy (NCBI): domain Eukaryota; kingdom Metazoa; phylum Arthropoda; class Insecta; order Lepidoptera; family Tortricidae; genus Epinotia; species Epinotia bilunana. The sequence goes on from OX346257.1 coordinate 18,743,390, forward strand.
AAAATAACCAACTTGAAATGAAGCTATTATGTTAACAAATGCACGAAATACTATCAAAATACCAAAACCACCACGACCATTAAACACACAGACAATAAAACCACTTATGAGTTCTTCCAGCCATCTTCGAGTAGGTGGGTACTCAGAAAATATTCTTAAAAAATCCTTCTTTTTTTGGAAGCCGGTTCAATAAGAGATTTAATTGCAATAAATTAACTACTAAATAATTTAATTTAAACATACGTTTTATTTATCCCTTTCTTCTGGAATCTGGATCTGTTTTTTTTTAACATATAATATTTGTCTTTGCGTTTTCCCATTTTACTGAAACAAATCAAGTTTATTTTAATTTAATCTCAAGTAATACAAGCAATAAACATAAAACTCGAATAAAAATACTTTATCGGTGTGCGCGAGCACACGACGACGCGATCGGTAGGTCGTTTTGCAAAGTGACGTGAACTCACTCTGAACACTCGCGGGCGACTGAACCGCAGAGTGCGGGGAAGCCGGGGAACGCGTGTTTAGAAAATGTATGGCGAATTTGATGCGCCTTTTGATAAATCTGGACCTTTATTACAATACAATAATTTAAATATTTGATGCGGACAAAATATAATATAAACATTCATGTTTCGTTTGAACTGAAAATCAGGATAGACTTCCTCTGTTGAAGTATAAAAAAACACTTAACGCCTGCTTACGACTTTACAGTTTTCGTCCCACTTTATTTGGCTTTGTAGGGTAAAATATTAATAGTCTTAAGTTTTTCCACGGAAAAATTGTTAACACATTCTTAGAAGTGCTAAATTTACAGTTTATAAATTGATTATTGACCCCCGTGTGGTGTCGGGTTTTTTTTTTTTTTTTATGATATAGGAGGCAAACGAGCAGTCGAATCACCTGATGGTAAGCGATAATCGACGCCCATGGACACTTACAACACCAGAAGAGTTGTAGGTGCGTTGCCGGCCTTTAAGATGGGAGTACGCTCTTTTCTTGAAGGCTTGAAGGTTATAACGGTCCGGAAATACCGCAGGCGACAGTTCATTCCAGAGTTTGGCTGTGCGAGGCAGAAAGTTTCGGGAGAAACGCACAGTTGAGGACTGCCAACCATCTACGTGGTGAGAATGGAAAAGCTGTCGCGTAGGGCGATGGCGGAAGGAAGCGGCGGGGATTAATCCGAACAATTCATCGGAACACTCCCCATTGTACATGCGGTAGAAAATGCAAAGCGAGGCTACATCTCTACGCAGTGCTAAGGGATCAAGCCGATCGGAAACACGCTGGCAGCCGACAATTCGAATCGCTCTCCGTTGAATGCGGTCTAGAGGGAGGAGTTGATACTGAGGAGCCCCTGCCCACAGATGACAACAGTATTCCATATGTGGACGGACCTGCGCCTTATAGAGCTGTAGGCGGTGAGCCGGCGTGAAATACTGTCTCGATCTGTTGAGCACACCGAGCTTCATCGAGGCTAATTTGGCCTTACCCTCCAAGTGGCCGCGGAACTGGACTTCTTTCGAAATGTCGACGCCAAGGATTCCGATGCTGGCTGTGGCTGCTAGGGGAGTGCTCTCAAATCGTGGAGATGCCGGAAACGCTAACTTTTTTGCGGTGAATACACAAACTTGTGTCTTCGTGGGGTTAAAACGGACTAGATTAAGTCGGCCCCATTCTGAGACTTCTTTTAGGGAAGACTCAATTTCAGACACAAGTTTGTTTCGACTCTCAATGACGTTTTCCCGAGAAATATTGGCACGGCCGGTGTAAAAGGCATCACCCGTACTATCATCCGCATAACAATGAATGCCGCTGATTTGCAACATGTCATTAATATGCAGGAGGAACAGCGTGGGTGATAGCACACAGCCTTGGGGGACACCAGCATTTACAGACATGGAGTCAGAGCATTCACCGTCGACTACGACTTTTATGCTTCTGTCTGCTAAAAAGCTGCAGACCCACTCGCATAATTTCTCTGGGAGCCCATAGGATGAAAGTTTTGCTAGAAGTGCTTTGTGCCAAACTCGATCAAAGGCCTTCGCTATGTCCAAACTAACTGCCAATGCCTCACCCTTTGTCTCGATTGCCTGCGCCCACCGATGTGTCAGGTAAACTAGAAGATCACCAGCCGAGCGACCCCCACGGAAACCGTACTGTCGGTCACAGAGCAGCTGGTGGTCCTCTAGGTACCGAAGCAGCTGGCGATTGATAATGGCCTCCATTATCTTGGAGAAAAGGGAGGTTATAGCTATTGGCCTGTAGTTGGACGGATTTGAGCGGTCGCCTTTTTTAGGGATCGGGTGCACCAAAGCTGACTTCCACGAAGTCGGGACTACGCCAGAAGAATATGAGAGCCGAAAAAGTTGCGTTAGGACCGGTGTTAATTCAGGAGCACACATCTTTTGCACAGTCGCGGGGATTCCATCAGGCCCACTCGACTTATGAATGTCGAGGGAAAGAAGAGCTCTACGCACTGAGGTTTGGCAGAACCGGACATCCGGCATAGAACTCTCACACCGCGGGATGATCGGCGGCGCGTTTCCCCCGTCATCCAAAGTCGAGTTGGACGCAAAGAGTTTGCCAAGAAAATCGGCTTTGTCTTTAGCGTCGTGGGCCAGGGTTAGAATAGCACCACCCCCTTTCTTCCTGTGGTGGGTGTCGTAAGAGTCGACTAAGGGAACAGGGTTGAAGTGTGTTGTGGGCGATGGGCTTTGTCGATCTTTTATACCCACATTTATGCTAAGTGGTACTGGAACACAAGTTTCATGTGCTTTGCCTACCCCTTTTAGGGATAAAGGCGTGAATGTAGGTATGTATGTATGTAGGGTTTGCAAGATCCACCAATATTTCGGATATTTAAATCGAACGGATCCGGATATCCGGATTTTTCGAATAAAACGGATCCACAAGGTTTTTTTGGTATAAAGTAGGAATTGTAAGTCCAAACTAAGAAAAAACTAAAAAGCGGCCAAGTGCGTATCGGACCACGCACAACGAAGGGTTCCGTGCCTATTAAAAAGGTCGTTAATGAAATCTTATGGCACTTACGTACTTTTCTTTAAGGAAGGCAGTTTTTTAAAAATATCTCGAAAACCTTTGAACCGATATTGTTTAAAACAATTTTAGCTGAAAGAATTGAATAAGCCATAGGGCATAGGCCCATGATTTTTTTCATAATTTTAAAACACACGGTTCAAAAATTAGAGGAGCGGGACACACAATTTTAGTGATTTTCGGGGCGATTATCTCCGACTCTATTCACTTAACCTTATATTTATTTTGAAAGGCCTATCGATTGATGTGCCACACACACGTGGGCATGCAATGAATTTTTTTTTACTTTGTTTTATGTATGGAGTGCACCCTAAAAAAATTTTTTTTTGTAATTTCATTACAATACTTTGTAGCGGCTAACAAAATACACCTATCCTCAAAATTTTATTCAAATACACCTTATAGTTTTCGAATAAAGTGCCTGTGACATACGGACGGACAGACAGACAGCCATGACTAATCCATAAGGGTTCCGTTTTTTGCCATTTGGCTACGGGACCCTAAAAACGGCCATACCACCGTATTTAGGTATATACCTGAAAGATTTTAAATAGATACGCATTCCCGAGTTCATAAGGGGTATAAAACTTTATTTTGTTTCCACTTTTAACTTACGACTACCAACTAACAAGCAAAGTTAGTTCAGTCACTGAAAGATGTCACTTGAATAACTACAACCAGGTCGCGTTAACTCCGTACCTGGTCTGTGATGGTCTGGGATGAAGAAGTGGCGAATAAAAACAGAGATTGAGAATGATCTACATTATATCATTCCGTTTTTAGCGTGGACTCGGTACAAACTTCATTTTGTAGCGGTATTTTCGTTTTTCATGGTTATATTTTACGGATCCTTAATATCCGAAAAATCCGGATCCAGGAGGCTGTCAGATCCGGATCTGAAATTTGGCGGATATCCGGATATCCGGATTGCAAACCCTATATGTATGTAAATGGATTAAACAAATACTGTTGACGTTATCTACTAAACGGCCACTGCCTGTTTGGCACATTTCGCTCGGTGCAGTCTGGCATGTTAGCACGGCATTAACTTATGCCTGATTTTTACTTAGCCTATGGATAAGGTTTTGACACTACATAAGTATATACCTCTGTAGGTAGGTACATATGATCTAATCCTATCCACAAATCACAAATGATCAAATATAAACGAACATGTATGAACATTTTGTCGCAGAACAAGGGGTACGCTATTGACGAATTTAGATTAGATTAGAGTCGAGCAAGTTGTTGCGGTCGGGCTGGTATAAAATATATGTTAAATTTATATTGTCGGCGAATAATTTCGATAAGTGAGTACATACGTACACATTATTATAATCTCAGCTTTGGGAACCGAAACTAAATTAATTTTTAAATTTTCAAGAAATGGTCATGAAACACGATTTTGTGGGTCCTTCTGCTTTGCGCCAAAACTCGATGTTTATTTATAACGATTAGTTTCACGGACGGTTTATCCTTGTTCATCATCATCCTAAACTACAAATAAACTAGACTCTTCCTGTTAATTTTATTTTACTTTATCATATATTAACAGAACTGACGGAGCTAGGATCTTGTTCGTAGTATTATTTTAACTCCATAATATGTTTAAACTCTATAATTATTAAACAAGGACAGCACATGTAATCGGAGGACATGCGCAATACTTCTACATACCTACCGAAACGCATCTTTTAAGAGTCCGCAGTAAGCTCGGCCGAATTTCACCTTCCCATACAAACGTAGTTACGCTCTCATTTTAAAACTACGTGTTGGATTATGACGAAACTTTGCATATACAATGACATGAGGTATATCTATGTCTGTAATTAGTTTATATGGTTCTAGTTTATAAAACAAACAAAATACAGCAAAAACAATGTATGTATGAAAAACTTAAATTCGCTGTATTTTTTTACTATGGTATCTGAAGCTACATAAACTAATCACAGACATAGATATACCTCATGTCGTTGTACATGCAAAGTTTCGTTACACTCTAACACGTAGTTTTAAAATGAGAGCGTAACTACGTTTGTATGGAGAATCGAGCTTACTGCGGACTCTTATTAAGCCTTGAATTCATAATAGAATCATGCGGCGCTACCACGAAAATCGAAACTCGCAGTTCGTGTATCTGCATCTCTGTCACTCGAGTGTAGTGCGATCTGTGCGATAGAGACGGACCTACCTATTCGATGTTCATGGATATGTTACGTCTGTTGTTTTAGTCTTCTTTCTCCCACATGCCAATAGCCAAGTGTGAGAGCCGCACTGACATGGTCGGCATTTGTATGAAATTAAAATTTATTTTTAGTACCATAATAATGGACTCTGAGCCGAGATTCTCAAGCCTTTACTCTCACGCTCATAAATGCGGCAAAAAACCTTTATGGGCTCCATCTAATTTTTTATGCTATCCCAAGGATCGGATGTAAAAAAAACCTGTTTGAGTGCAACGACCCCACGTGGTGCACTATATAGACACCTGACCAGGGGTCATCAGCCGACGCCATGACAGTAGTTGCGCCATTGGACTGAACGTATTGTAATGGGATCAGGTTGATAATTGTCGTGTGCGTTCGCTCCCACACGCGCCACTTATACCTACGCCACAAATATCAAATAGATCCATATATAGTAGCGTCACATACGTAAAATAGCCCCAGTATGCAGTGATTGGTGTCAAATGGTCGGCGATAAGTCAATAAAGCAGCGTGTTACTTGGATAATGACTATAATGAGGATCGCCACTCGCAAAGGCACGGTCAATTCGTCAATCCGTAAGAAATATCATACGTTGGATGTTTAATTTTCTTCAAGGATAGGCAAGGCGCAGGTTGCCTGTCTTCAGACGTCTCCAGAGACGTCTCAAGGACGTTTGCCCACCCCAAATGTCTTTTAAGAATAGTCTTAATTGCCACCACCTTAAAATATGAAACAAAAAACAGAGAAAAAATAAAGTACTTAAAAATAAAAGAAAAAATACAAGCTAACTTCAATCTAGTAAACATTGGTGTGACAATGGGAACCGATCTCAGCATGTGCTAGGCTTAAGTGCCCAGCTCTGGTTTTCAGATCGGTCCCTCAGAAGAGGACGGTAGCATCTAAAATTCAGTTACCGTATCCAGTACAATATATTGCGGTTACTGCAACTTTTTCTCATTATTATTTTTGGTCGCATGCCATAGACACGTTAACAAATTAAACAAAAGAAACATTGATACTCGCGCCACCTATGTTTTATCTCAAGACCATTAGCTTGATATCGTTTGACAACAATCGTGCGCATGTGCACGACAGTGTCAGCAATATCAGCACAAGCCGTTGAGTTTGGTTATATATATATATATAAGTATATAAATAATAAGGTAAGTATTAATGATACAAGGCAAGGCGTAGACGTATCTAGACGTAGCGTAGACTAGTTTGACTGATTTTATTGATTTGTGTAAAATATGGAAACGAAGGACTGCCCCCTACATACGGAATCACGTAACAATGTAAAAGATACTGTACTTACCGCGGATCGGATCTTTTATCACGAGCCTGGTGGCCCAAACGTTTTCGCTTCAACTTAACTGAAACACGCGGTTTTCGTCCCTGCTTATTGCCCATATTTGAGAATTGTCCAGAATCACCGCGCGTGTAGTGACAACGCGAAACACCAAGTCTAATATCAACAACGATAACAAGGTACCTAACTAAAAATCTTCCGTTAACAGTTTCAGTAACAAAACGATAATTAATAACAAAAACTAAAAACGCTACAACAACAACTTTCGCACGGCACAAGGTCGTAAAGCGCAATGCAAAATCGCAAACAACGCCCGGCAACAGCGAGCGAGCACTCCTCTATTGGGTCGCTGTGGCTGTGCCGCGAACGAACTCGCAACATCGCTTTCGCTGCGAGCTATCTTTGAAATCCGTATTACACTATACCTTGTGTTTAGACAAATGTAAGTCACATCAGAAAATAGATTAAAGCATTCAAAATAAGTGTGCTTAATTTGGAAACTTAGAATGCTGTCCAGACGGCAGAAAACTGGAATAAGTTAAAGAGGGCACCGAGCTTAAGTCTGTGTGTGTGAGGCACACAGGCAAGAGCGAGCGGCAGCCGCGCACGTGCAGCCGTGCGCCGATCGCCTACATAATGGCCGCTCCACACGATGGGCCATCCTGACCCATCATACAGGACGCGGCTATACGGTAGAAAGAGACATAGATATGTGTTACTCCCTCTAACGCATAGTTGCGTCCTGTATGTTGGGTCAGGATGGCCCACCGTGTGGAGCGGCCATTAAACGCAAAGACTTGCGGCAAATGGTGCCATGAATGCTGTCAGCGAGGGTGCTACCAATATTTACCAAATTTAAACAACAAAAACCGGCCAAGTGCGTGTCGGCCACGCGCAGCGTCGGGTTCCGTAGTTGCCTGTCCGCCTTCGTTACCTGGACACGCGCGCGCTAACCAAATGGTTGCGCCGGCCGAATTTTTACGAAAGTTGGCATTTCTAAGTACATTTTAAGTTGGTCGACAATTACTCGGTAACTAGTTAGCCTACTTAGCCGTGATAGTTTTCCTTCATTATATGTACGCCGCGAACTCTAAAATTAAAGTTTTTATTTAAGTATTTATGTCTATTAAATATATCGTTGTCTAGTACCTACCTATAACACAAGCCTTCTTGAGCTTACTATATATTATTTATTTATTTATTATTTATACTCTTCAAAGTACAATCAACAGAATACTTTTTGAATATAAAGTTGGCTGATAATTTAAAAGCGAGATCTTCTTCGTATCGGATTGGGCTATTACAAGAAGTGTTTTTGTATCATAATGGACATCATGCAAATAATCACCTACTCTGTAGTAAGTTTTGAATGGCTAATTCTATTGAATTTCTGATAATGATGTTACTTGATCAGGGGCCGTAGACAAGGTTCCAATCGACAAGCGCTAACGCCAATAGAAAATAATAAAATGTAGGGGAATGACAGATGCCGACGAAACACTTTTCGAAACACGTTAACATCTGTCATTCCCATACATTTTATTAGTTTTCTATTGGCGTTAGCGCTTGTCGATTGTAACCTTGTCTAGCCCCCCCCAGGTACTTTTTTGCAACGGCAAGCAACACGAACACGACAGACACATAGTCACATATAATATGTTTTGAGCTTTACACAATCAATATCGGGAATGGAACCTATGTCACAAAGAAAAATTACACAAGAAAAATCCCGGCTTTCCATACAAAATCGATCGTTCACTACATTAGTATTTAGTATGGGAAGTTGTTTTTTTTTTCTGGAGATTTTATTTTGTACTTGTAACTTCTTTTCGCTTTGCTTCTGGCATAACAATGAATATAGCATAGCTTTTTTCTCTTTTTTTTAATTGCGTCTAAAATATATTGTGGCTCACGAATTTCCATTTTTCTGTCCAACCTTGGATCAATTATTTCTGGTAGTAGACAATCAAATTGAAATGTTTTTAATTTTCGTTTCATAGGTACTGTTCTTCCAGAATTTTCCATCAAATTTTATTGCTTTGCATTTTACAGCTTTGTGCGGGCTACCTAACTATCCGAAGTACCTAGTAGCGTTTGATTTTTTGTCTAAGAAGCTTTATCGATAACACACATCAGTTCGCATGGTAAAAATATAGTGCACCAGCAAAATAATTAATCAAAATTTTCCAACGAGAATTTGTAGCCGTCACCCGCGCACAGTCCCTCGGTACATAATCTGTAGTCATATGAGTTTTACTTACTGATATTCTTCATGCAAGCGTTTAACATTGTTTTTTCGCCAACCCCTCCTCTTCTTGGTTTTATTTACTTTGTTCCCCATGATGAAAAACACAAAATTCGTCGTTATCTTTTAAAAACGTGCATAAGCTCAAGCGACACGTCCTCCCTGTCCTAAAGCCGGAGCGAGACTAAACTTTTTTTTGTCTATCGAGGCTAGTATGAGTATTATTTACTTATTTTAAAGTGTACGATTCATAGCGTGAATCTTCAAATATCTTATATAGAAATTGCAGAACTTAAGCTTTAATAATAACCATACAGCAAGGGATCAAACGAACATAGGTAATAATTTCGAAATTTCCTCGGCGCAGGCTTAAGCGTAACTAGTTAGTAGTCGTAATTATGACGTACAAGTGTATTTGTGTCCTGGAAATTGACTTCTCATATCAGTACGTTTATAATAAGTATTTTCATCAATCAACTTGCACAAAACACCTCGACTTCACTGGCTATCTTCTTAAACGGTAAGCCATTCATTTTATTTGTTGAAGTACCTAATAGTTAAAATTATTTTAGCAAACCGTTAAAAGAATGTTATTTACAATGTGAACTGTACCTAGACCTCAAGGTTTATATCTGTTACGAAGCTACAAGACCACAAGAGCGAGAAAGAGACTGCTATATGTCTATTCTATCTATTATGATCCCGCTGCGCCGCCGCGAGTAGGTCTATGGTATTTTACGGCGGGGGTGAATTGGAAATTATCGCGTGCTTTGAAACGCCGTTCTGACTAGATTAAGAAACAATAAGGTCTGATTTTGAAATATATGATTCTTGACTATATGATTGTTTATCTGATTTAATCGACACGTGATTGCGTAAAATTTCCTCGATAGAAAAAAAAAACAAAGTTGGGTCTTTATTTTTCTTTTTTTACTCAGCCTACTCAAACAAGACATTATTTTACGACAGAATTAAGTTAATACTATGGTATTTTATCTCATCTAAAATCTCACTTAATGAAATATAAATAAAACTTCACTAAGTTAGGTATTTATCGTAATTTGTCCAAAAAAGCCATTCCCTAAGAGTGTTACATCTCTTTTTCTCGTGCGCGGAAGGCATAAGCGTGTCTCTGTCAAGGGGGTGTGGTCGACTCGAATCAACGTACAAGTAGGCACAGCACACATGCTGTTACGAGTACTACTGATAAAATAAAGAATATAAGTGCCTACTTACTTGTATATGTTTCTCACACTATTCAACAATTTCCCTTGTTTTCTTAATCGCCTCATATTTGCTCTTTTGTTTTTTCTCTTATGATGCCCTTTGTTCCCCATTTTTATACCACAAGTAAGTAAACCAAAAATGCCTCCTCAGAACAAGCGAGGGTTTAATTTATTTTACTACATAGAATTCTCAATCTCGTCCGCGAAGGGGGACAAACATCTGTCCTTTACAACGTTCAGTCGCCGACTGGGGGGCGCTTCTCACGAAAGAGATGCTACACGGTGGAAAGAGAAGGCATCTACTCTTTAGGATTATTCTAAGCGCCAAGTTAACAATTACCTTTAAATCTGTAGATATTATTATGCGTCTTTAATATTTATTTCTACCAATTTTAAGATACATTAAAGACCATTCTTTTAATAATGCGTTATTTACGTACAGTAAGGTAAGAACAAAGAAAACGAAGATCTTTGGATTATTAAATCAATACATTTTAAGCACGAGACGAATGGCAACCTCAAATAGATTGTTGGCTTTTTGTAATGTATCAATATTTCCCCTAAGCAGGTAAGTAACTGGGAATTTAATACAGAGAGGTTTTGCTTTTGTTACCATTGGCTAGCATGTCATAATATGTATGTACCTAAGTACGAGTATTACCTACAAAATAACCGTAGCATAGATATTATGTAATATCAATGCAAACTTCATGTAGACATTCCCAACATGACTGACTTGTCATTAACTGCCTTGCCTACAAATACAGGAGATATATTATACTATACCTACTATGTCACCGTGGACACCTCACATGTCAAGTTACAGCATTTTGCACTGAATCAACGGCGTTTATTATCTAAAGCCAGAGGGAATCCAAATATAGAAGCAGAAATATAACACGAGGTAAGCCAATATTTCCGCATTTATGTAGGTAGGTAGGTATGTGGATTATTACATCAGCCGGCATTAAAGCTATTAATATTTACAGGCTTGGTGAATTACGCATAATGAATTCAATAAATTAATACAGATAGGTGCATTGTCCAGTGAAGATATGTCATCATACTAATTAATACGATTTCTAAATTACTAAGGCGAGGTCGATTTGTGGTACGAAGGGTCGGCAACGCACCTGTGACGCTCTCCTGAAGTTGCACGCCTCTATATAGGTTACAACAGCGAACGAAAAAACCATAGAAGACTAATTAGCGCCGCAAAATGGCTCCACAGAATGGGTGCCATTGCCATTATGCGGGGTTGGGGGCGGGGTGTCAAAACGATGCCAGGCAGCCGTTTAGTTCGAACATGCGCAAACCGGGTTTTAGGCACGTGTTTGTGTAGACATTTGTAGAGCTTATCATTCTATGATTTTTTCACGGCTCTGTATTTATAATTAAAAATCTTATAAGTTTTAGTGCTACTAATATTATAAATGCCAAAGTTTTGATGTTTGGATGTTTAAGAAGAAAGCCTGGATTAAAATAAAGGATAGTTTTTATGCCGGGGCCACGCAGACGAAGTCGCGGGCGGAAGCTAGTTTTTAATAATATATCTGTATGTAACATGCAGTATGAACTATTTAGGTACCTTGCCATTTTGTTAGAAGCAAAGGTCTGCATAATACACGATAGAACCAAAACACATTCTGTAAAGGAATTCTGTAGAAATTAACCATTATTTTTCCTCTTGACCAAACCACGTGATGTTACAGGTAGGTGCAATGATGTCTTCAGAGCTGTTATTCTTTTCGCGCTCAATGTTCCTGACTCCACCCGTCACGCCTAACAAAACTAGACCTCTACCTACGCTTAATAATTACGAATCGCGGCGTTAATATATATTTGTGGGTGAGCGTTGAGGTTAGCTTAAACGAGTAATTGTATTGTGAGTTACCTCATGAAATCACTCACCACTTGCTATTCACGTGCAAGGAAAATAAACAATGTGGCGGTAAAGAGTAATAATAACGTTTATGTACTACAAAAGCCCCAGATCCCATCATTTGCGTTAGCACATTTTAGAGATACACATGTTTTATTCCCAGGCAAAAGGCACCTTGCCAGTCGTCTTATTGACTACTAACAAAGTGATATCGTCGGGGATAGTGCAATACCGCGTAACTAGCACTAGTAAATACTGCGTATCTACACGACACCCATAGTGCGAAACCGCGTTTCTAGCACTGGTAAATACCGCGTATCTAACAAAAATAGCCAAACTAAAATTTTCCCGCCAACGAATGTAAAATCCTGATTACAATTATACCAAGCTTCTCCTGTAAAGTTGGGTATTGTGTAGATACGCAGTATTTACCAGTGCTAGTTACGCGGTATTGCACTATCCCCGACGATATATAAGATACCTTTTGCCTTAAAAACGTAACGCATTGTACGTACGTTAGGTAGGTAGATCTAAATGTAAATTTTTCCTAACGCGCGGGTTCAGAACGTTGCGTGATTACCCCTCTGAACCTTGTCACGCCCAACATTCGCGGTCAACGATATCGCTTATCAGATGTTTTTCCTTAGCATTCCTTGCCAATATCTGCCTACTAAATAAAGTCACTATAATAAGTATGCCTACCTAAAGTTTATCTTCCTCTTAGTCGATCGATTCCTTGGTCGAGGATCGTGACGGTCAAGCAATGAGGGGTTTTCAAAATGTATGTTGCACCAGCTGGTAGCATTGGCGAGAGGTCTTTTTGACAGCAACTTTTAAAAACAATCCACCAGTCAAATTGATAATGATTAAACATGTTTTGACTTAAAATTCATTCTGAAAAACTCTCATTGCCCTCCATCCAGTTTGGTTCGTTTGTCGCTTGAAGTATTGTAGAGAATTCCGAAATTCCACATATGCGAAATACCACAGTGTACATATTATATAGGTACCCTGTGAGAACCTAACTTCTGAATATTCATGTTATCCATGTATTCAACAAATGGGGACAGATTTTGTGAAGTCTGAAAGTATTTATTATTGTGGTAAGTCCCTACATGTTAGCTAACTCATTAAAATGAACGGTAAACCGCGCTGAAAATTCCAAGTCCAATAAGTATAAAAATTATCAGTGCCTACTATGAATTCCACCTACTGTAATGAGCATTATAGTATTTTCCTTCCATGTTATAATAGGTATATTCAATTAAAAATAATGTAAGACCAAACAAATATTAAATTCCAAATACATATTTGTAAAACTATAAGGTAAAATATACATAAAAAACAATGGTATCTTGATGAAAGGGTTTATTTACCCTTGCTTTTTCGTGCGTTTATTATTACGTATATCTTATGATGTCGATAAAACTAATGATGAGAGGCAGATATGGGTAGGTACCTTCGTTCTTTGCTCGCACCACATTAGTAGTCAGGCTAGTTATAGAGGCAGATACTGGGTACCAACGTTCTTTTGCTCGCACCATATTAGTAGTCAGGCTAGTTATAGAGGCAGATACTGGGTACCAACGTTCTTTGCTCGCACCACATTAGTAGTCAGGCTAGTTATAGAGGCAGATACTGGGTACCTACGTTCTTTGCTCGCACCACATTAGTAGTCAGGCTAGTTATAGAGGCAGATACTGGGTACCAACGTTCTTTGCTCGCACCACATTAGTAGTCAGGCTAGTTATAGAGGCAGATAATGGGTACCTACGGTCTTTGCTCGCACCCCATTCTCCTGACAGGTTAGTTATAGAGGCAGATACTGGGTACCTACGTTCTTTGCTCGCACCCCATTCTCCTGATAGGTTAGTTATAGAGACAGATACTGGGTACCTACGTTCTTTGCTCGCACCACATTCTATCGCCTATCTGAAATCATCTCCAAGCGAGTATACATTCACGTTAGTACAGTCAAGTGCAAAAATATGTATCAATAACATCCTCTCATAAATAAGTACCAAAACCTTAAGCCGCTGACATAAGAGTTATGGGACATGTTGTATGCACCCATATTTTTACACTTGACTGTACCACGTAGTACCACGAGTACTGTACCGTTGCAGCCTGTCTTGAACCCGTATCGATCCGGTCTTCCCCGTCGTATCGATTTGTATACGGTTCGCAAATTAAGGATGCGGCGGTGCAATTGGCACAAAGTGGCACGAGTGCCGTTAGGCGCGCGCCTGTTAACGATTCTGTTGTTTGCCTTTTTTAATGTGATGAAACCTTTCTACTTAGGAATCAGAAAATTGCAGACCAACTATTAGTTAATCATGCTATGACAGTGCTGAAAAAAAAAAACATTTGGCAGACGCACGAAAGCTTAAGGCGGATATTTCAGAAGTTAAAACGCCATTATTTATAGAATGGGAGAAATTATTATGTATATGTGTTATATAGATACCCCTACACAAGATTTTCTCTGAAAACGATGATTATTGGAATAAAAAGTATCCTGTTTTAATCCAGGCTCAAAGGCAAATCGGTTGAGACGTTTAAGCGTGATTGAGTAAAAAACATCCAGAGCGAGACATCTAAACATCCAATCATCCAAACTTTGCATTTACAATATGAGTAGAATAGTAGGATTTTACTACACATAGGTACACAGTATAGGTATGTATATATTTGTTTCAAGAGTGAAAATGATGCCGCACACATGTCATTTCATTTCATTTCATTTATTTATTCATAAAAAAACAATATAAATTGTGTCTGAATTATTACACCTTATCCTATATACATTTAATACATACATACATATACATACATATAATCACGCCTCTTTCCCAGAGGGGTAGGCAGAGATCACGGATCTCCATTTGCTACGATCCTAACAAACCACTTTCGCTTCACTCACTTTCATGACATTTCTCATACATGCTCGTCGGTTTAGGGTACTTTTGACCATTTAATATTAATAATTAACACATTAATTCACACATTGTCGCTCACGTAAGAACTGCGGCTGAGCAAGAGTGACACATTGCCTTTACCACTCTGAATCCTTCTCCAAACAATCGAGTAAAGTTTAAAAGTATTTACCGCCCATCTGAGCTTCTTCCTGTGAAACCACGTTCCGATCTTGGTATCGTTAAACGGTTAAACTGAAAAAAAAAGAAATAACTATACACTAGTTACTATATATACTAGTACTCATCTCATAGTAGTGGATATAAGTATATACTTACCCTTTATCTGATTATACTTATGATAATCTTACACACCTTCGATGCAATTTGACCTAATCATAAAAATCGTAAAACTAACTTATTCTTACACAAACAATCTTACACAAATCGACCTAGTCCCAAACTAAGCAAAGCTTGTACTATGGGTACTAGACAACGATAAACATACTTATATAGACAAATAAATACTTAAATACATAGAAAAACATCCATGACTCAGGAACGTGCGAACTCTATTCGTGCTTCGTATTATGATATTGAATAGTCGTAAAAATACCAGCTCACCATATTCCTTGTCCTCTGTTCGTTTATTTTAAAGTACAATACAATTTGATATTAAATAATTACGTTCATAAGAAGTTAAAACTTTTGGGGAAAAATATAACAATCATTTGTTAATGAAATAATATATTATCCTTGTTCGATGTATGTATATTATAATAAAGCGTATTAATGAAATTGTAGTGATGAAATGGCATATCATTTGACAAACTTAGAATTTTACGACAACGTAATAAATTTCTACATAACATGGTTCAAAAGAAAATATATATAACGGTGACTAAATTTTCATCCTCTATTCAGATTCGAATAGTCTAAAAATATTATTCATAACTAAAGCTAAACTTAATGCTACGTAATTTTGTTCGCAGATGCCCCAAATGATGCGAATTACATGATATGTGGCGTCGTCATTGCCATGGCCCTGGTCGGGCTGATTATCGTGCTCCTCGCCCTCACCATCAAGTAAGTATAAAATAGACTAAAATTAGTATGTGCAACTCGTATGCGACTTTCATTACATTGCGGGACTGCGGTCTACCGATATGTACGACGAATGCAATCAAACCCCGCAATGTAATAAAACTCGCATGCGAGTTGTTGCACCGTGTAAACAGCCCTTTAGAGCGGTTCCACGTGGTGACTTTTTGCAGTGATACAAACTCGCGTTTAACAAACGCGCGACTCACACGCTACTCTAGCTGCCTGTCAAAATCACCTGTAAGGCTATCACGGAACGGCCCGCCAGATTGCCGCGACACAGCTCCACACGGGTAGTGTATCTAGACTTTCTAATTAGAACGCTTAGAAAGAGACGGATAGACTGTCGCCGCGACACAGCTCGCGGGCCGTCTTGTGATAGCCGTGCTGTAGCGATACTGTATCGTTTGTAGGGCTGCAAAAAATCGCAAGGTGTAACCGCTATTATCGCTATTGATAGAGCTAATAGTTAATCGGACCAGATCAGAATATACTTTATTCCCAAATTAGTCCATACGATTTTGACATTTAATGATTAATTATCAGTGATCGTAACTTTTGTAGCATTTTTGGTGTAGCACATAGTGTTGTTAATAACCTTAATTAACAATTTTAATTGATATTGCCGCCAACCAATTCCGTTAACAACACTACGCTGCACCAAAAATGCTACAAAAGTTACGATCACTGTTAATTATTTATTCCTCTTATCGAATCCAGCCTTGGTCTCCCGGACTCGCATAATCGAATCATGCTAGTCCTGCAGCCTCGATAGCATGATCGCGTTTATATCAGACGTAAAGCATTCATTCTACCAAAGCAAAGTACGTAAGTGCGAAAGGGATGAATGCTATATGTCTATGCCGGACGTACACGCGATTATGCTATACCAGTGCAGGTGTCATAATTAATGACAGACACTGCCTACTGTTTATTTAATAATTACTCGAAGGTAAGCGATGTATAATGCAGCAATTACGAAGCACCTTATTGATGATTCATACAAACTGTATCAGAGATGATTCATCTAATATCATGAGTGAGATGAGATGTCAGCTTTCGTTGAAGTGATTTCATATATGGAAACAATGGCTATCACAGTAGCCATAAAAACGCAGATGACGAAAAAGCTAATGATTTTAATAGAAATTTACCCGTGTCCCGTCCGTGTGTCAAAACGAATCGCCATAATTGACAAAACTTACGTCGATGGGTCGGATTTGTCGATATTGTCCGTCACTCTCGCATACTTGTTAGAATGTGAAGGATGTTTTATCCTTCGCTACAAACGACTCTTGTACTGATGCGGACTAACCCCTTAAATATGATGATCCTTTTTACAACCAATCTGCCTCTGCTAGTGGATTCTATTCGCATAAAAAACTGAATGATACGGCTATGGCTATTGACATTGGCAGGTTCAATAGACTTAAGAATCGGGTCGTGTGCCAATTGAGCCTTTGAGGTAACTCTGTGTTCCGCTTGCCCAGTCGCAGGTTCATTCAACCAGGAAAATAATGTTGCAGATTTTTTCGCGTTCACACCGAGGTCTGACACGTTATGAATAAGTCATGCTTCTTTTACTAAACCTTATTCTCTCAATACCTAAAGATGTTGTATACTAACAAGCTTAAACAGTTCAAAATTATGTATCCCGACAACGGAAAACTAACTGAAAAAAAGCATTTTCCACACAGAAGGTACTTTATGTCACCCTGAGCATAATTTAATAATTTCGATTCGATTGATCTCATTCTTCAAAATCAGTAGTATCTTAAACGCTATGGTGGAACATATTACGTAAATACAATCATATCCCCTCCTTTCGACTCTGCCGTAGTCGGGTGTCGGGTATAAAGATTATCTGTTAAATATTTAGAATTTGAATAATTTGAATTTGGAACCGGGTTGCATTTGTTTTTATTTGGTTCGGTTTGAAAACAAATTTAATTTCTTTACATGACGCTAGTTGATTCAAACACTAACATTGTTTTATACCCTAAGACTGAGGAGGCTACACTTAAGAAAGTATAAGTAGTAATTGTTTATTTTAATTGTGACAACGAAAGCTGACAATTCAAACTCACTTGTCTGATCTGATACAATGGTTAGCAATGAGGCAAAGTTCTGAGAACGTTCTTGTCTATTCAATGTTGATTATGATTATTATTTTATAAACGTTATCGCTGGTCTCATTGTGTGATCATTGTCTCAGTTATGTTTAATGTAAGTAATTATTTTAAGTGACACAAACGTTGAAATTCATTCTAGTCCATTCAGTAGTGACAGGTTCAAGGAAAAAAAAAATTATAATGATTCTAGCAAGAAAATCTAGTTTAGTCTGCTAATAGCCGACGTTATGAATGTAAATATTTTGATAAAAACGAAGCTATGTAGAGTGATTGATGGTGGAAGTAAATCATTTTAGGAACGTAAAACTTGTGCCAAATTACGTCTTCCTCAAACTACGCGGCAAGATTAGGAGTAAGTATATCGCGGAGTTTAGTAGTTATCTGCTAGTAGGTCATAATATATACAGTCGATCATGTAACCAAATTTAGTATCATAGCGGTTTTAATCATTGACTTACTATTACTACGTATAGACTGGCAACCCAGAACATTTTTCTTAACGTCTTCCAATCACGCCGTCATCTTGGAAAATCAAAGAGTATGTAAACGTAGTAGATGCGACAATTTTCTGAGTTCGGATTCAGTTATGGCTATAGCGGGGTTTAATACACTTATAAAAAAACTAATTATTTATTTAATCACCGACATTTGGTAATTGTATTTTTTTTATACTGGATATCTTTATAGTTACCGAGGATGCACTATGTTGATGTAATTTGTCTCGGCAATTTGTGTCAGATTTGATGACAAATTCCTAATTTAAGGTCCATGCGGATCCTCAGATATCGATTTTGATAGCAATCGTAGCAAGACAAACAAACTAAATTACGACCATTTTCAAATTGGAAATTGATATAATAATTATATTCTCCTAAATTGCTAATGGGTTTATATTCGGAGACCATACTCGCATTGCGTAAATTATTTGTATAAGAGAATTTACCTAGGATTTAAATAAGTAGAACTTAAGATATATTTAAATAAGGAGAACTGAACGTTGCCACTAAAATTATTCATAAAAACCATTAAATAAATAAAAAACTAATGGTTGCTGCTATTTTGGCGCAAAAATTAAGATCTTTAAAGCTTCAAATCAGTAAATCTAGTAAGTTTAATGTACTACTAATAAGGCAAAGTAGTCTTAGGAAATTGACGCTTCTAAATTTTTAATCTTTGAAATAATGGCCGCCATCGGCGCGTATTTTATAAATTACAGAAAAATTCATGCTATTTCAAAAATCTGTGAATTTGCCGTTGAAAAGTGATCCCCGTACTTTTACTATTGTTTGGTTTCTTGTTGGTGCAATAGCGCAATGCAAAAGAAGGCATTTTTTCAAAGTTTTGAGTAAAAATTGCACTAGAAACGACCGCCATCACTGCCCGCCACAGACTAAACCAACATACTCTCATGAGAGTATGTTGACGTGCGCAAACTTATGCTAGGTGATGTCTACTCTAGTAATATAACTCAATGGTTTTAATGAAGCTTAGTTAGTGATGCTGAAAATGCTATTTTACTTACATCATCATCATATCAGTCGAATGAAGTCCACTGCTGGACATAGGCTGCCACAATGACCGGTCCTGCCCACTCAAGAACCTTTCCGCCCCAACGGCCATCATTTATTTTACTAATTAGCTTATACTCCGTAGGTTTTAATGATAATAACTTTGTTATCTATTTATAATTGTGCACCACTCGTACATAATATAGTATTCATACCGTATATAATAATCGTATACTTATATTAATAATAATGGCATACTACAGTAGGCACTTTTACGTAGATCTCTAGCTACACTGTGACATAACAAAATTATAATATATGATTCAACTATTAAAATTCCAGTGACATCTATTTGTATTACTGAAGAGCTGGCCCCTATTTCACCAACTCGACAATTGTCACCTGACAACGACTATTCTCAGTACATTGCTGGATTCACAAGTAACCTAGCAACCAGCTTGACTTCTAGAACATGGAATGCATGGCGAATTGTCAGTGTCAGATGACAATTGTCAAGTTGGTGAAATAGGGGCCATGATCTAACGGAATAAATAAGTTGTTAGTAAGCGTGGCGTGGGTAGCTTATCATAAAATGTACCAATGTCTCGAAACTCGACAACTGATTAATGTATTTCGTGCTTTACCTACATACATTTTACTGATTCTATATTTAAATAAGTACCTGACTTTCTTTATTGGATTGGCAGATTTTAAATCCTACTAATATTATAAATGCGAAAGTTTGGCTGTTTGAATGTTTGTTACTCAATCACGCTTAAACGGCTCAACCGAGTTGAATGAAATTTTGCACGAAGATAGTTTATAGCCTGGATTTAAATATAGGATATATTTTATCCCGGGTTACGCAGACGAAGTCGCGGGCGGAAGCTAGTATTAGTGTATGTAATGGTAGTTGTGTTGAATACAGAGGCTCTAGTATAAGTTTTACCGAAACAAAACGTTACGATCGCGTTTGCGTTTTACCCTCAATTTGTATGGGATTTGACAGCTAAACGCAAACGCGGTCGTAACGTTTTGTTTCGGTAAAACTTATACTAGAGCCTCAGACCTATTCTTAACGCGCTATTGGGAACATTCTATAATTTAAATATTTACTACTAGCATATAGATAGGAGCATAAAATACGATCTTATTTGGTAGTTAAACAAAATATACCTATGCAAGGAAATAGAGAAATAGATTGCGCGTTAATGTCCACAGAATATAACGAGTGCTTACATAAGGATGTCTTAAATCATTGCTTATAAATTTCTTATTGTAACGTTAATTTTAGTAGTTACCACGCCATTTCGTTTCCTCTTGCATAATACGTGTGGCTAAGCAAGTTATAACCAGCGAGAAAACTGGTCTCAAACGACATCCAGCTACACGTTCCAGGTATTGTCAAGCACATCATATAAATTGAACGAAAGCTGATCACGGCATGTCACAGTGACACTTTTTGCAAAATGAGTACCTACCCTCGAAAGAGTTAAGGCATAGGAGCCAGTTATTCCCACATTGACTTGAGACATTAGTCAACCAAAAACTCGGACTCGACTCGTCACGATTTCTACAGAAACCGGATCGTAAATCAAAATTGACAACCAGAGACAAGCGATTCCATTAAATTAACTAGAAATTAAACTCTCTTTTCTGCAAAGTCGCCTTGTTTCAAGACCTTGAGGAATTGCTTTGTCAGATTCAACGATTTTATCAACATGCCGTTGGGGACGGTTAAAATGCATGATTATCACGTCTAAACGAGATTTTATTCAACAGTCAACATAACCGGTTGACTCGATGTAAATCAAGTGAGAAATCAGGAAGTGATTTCTAATCACTACATATAAAACAAAGTCGCTTCCCGCTGTCTGTCCCTATGCATGCTTAGATCTTTTAAACTACGCAACGGATTTTGATGCGGTTTTTTTTAATAGATGGAGTGATTCAAGAAGAAGGTTTATATGTATAATATAGTACCCGTGCGAAGCCGGAGCGGGTCGCTAGTGATTGCATAGTTGTCTCTAAAAGCAATACCCGAGGTGTTCGATTCATTGCAATTGGACTTAATCCCACAAAATACTAACTCTTTGGGGGACGCCTATGTCCAGCAGTGGACGTCTTTGGGCTGATATGACGATGATGATGACGATGCACGAAATACTTATACTTAGTTTTATGTTTAGGTCATCCTGTTACTACCAAAGTTGTTACTTACTGGTAACATGCCATTGTTTTGGCAATTCCCAGCTGTTACTATTAAAGTTTTGGTGTATCAGTTTAGTGGTAAAAGCCAGGACGACTTAGTTACTTGAATACAAGGAGTACTACTACCTCGTTATAGGAATGTTCATTTGTTTTCTTTGATAATGGCCTGCAATAATGTGTATCGTATTGCAAGTAAACCTATAAAGAAACGTTGCTATGCTTTAATAATGTCAAAGTATCCAAAGCTGAAGTTCCGCAAGATGATTACTTTTGTTTCGCAGCAAATTGCAAGTGTTGTGTGCAAGCACGCGTGCGTTACTGAATGCTACTGATAATTGATATGCCTCGTCTTTGGAAATTCTCACTAATATAACATTAAATCACGCGCAGCAAGTTCTTTCATTTTATTACACCGCTGCATAGAACCAGAGGGCCACCGCGAAACGAATACGAACTACGTTCGTGTATCTCCTTCTCTGTCGCACTTGCTAGTTCGAGCGACACTTGTTTAAGTACGTTTTCGTTTCGCTGAGCCCCTCATTGGTGGGACGTCCATAGAAATCGATTCCCAGTAGCTTGCCCATTTAATAATAAATGCACCTTGCTCCACGTTAAAAAAGTAAACCAGGCCAGGATTACCTATGAATACTATACTTGAATCTGACTTAACACTTACCATAGACAAAAACTCAAGATATTTAAGTCGGTTCTTGTCCTCTACAAACCTCCCTCTGTGTCCCACAGGAAAATACGGCATGCGCCCAGTACAAAAAACACCAAACCAGAAATAGCGGCTTGGTTAACTTATTATAAGCGATGCTTAGTAACTAAGCGTAGGTAGAGGTCTATTTTCGTGACGGGTGACCGGCGGGGTGAGCCGCATTAGCGCGTAGCGAATAACAGCTTAGAACGGCCCGCGAGCAATGTCGCGGCACGGCGCGCGAGCTCTCTCGATTTATCTCGCACTATCCGTCTATCTCTTATTAGAACACTTAGAACAAGAGGTATAGTGCGAGAAAAATCGAGAGTATGTCGCGGCCGTCCCATGATAGACGTGCTGGTAATCTTTCTCAATCGAAAAACTGGCTCGTGAGTTTTATTTCTCACAGAGACACTAGTTTGATAGAAGAGACATGTCTCATTAGCATGTGTCGGTCTTTCAGAATTACAGAGACATTAAAGTGGGGATATGTATTATCGACCAAGATGTCCCGTCACCGATTGCGATTAAAAACAGAATTCACCCGCGCGCCCCGCACCTACCCCGCTGTGCGGAAGGGCCACGCCCCGGTTTGTCTCGCTTACTCTCGCGTAGTATATGCCCATGCAGACAGATGGAACATGATGTAATTCTAAAACAATAGGTTATGATTTATGATGTTAGCTTGATTTAGGAGTCCATATTAGGTTACGAAGTTAATTCGCGTGTAGAGAGGGTAGTGGCGTCAGATGGCTTATGGCGCGGCGATGTCTTTCTCCGTCTAACGCATAGTTGCGGCCTGTACGATGGGTCGTGATGGCCCACTGTTTAGAGCAGGCTTTAGTTGGATTTAAATGCGCCCACAGCTTATAGCGTCAATCGGAATTTAATAGCACCCAAAGGCTCCTGTGTCAATTGGAAATTAAGAGCGTCCAAAGACTACGATGTCAACTAGAAATTAAGAACATATAGATGTACCAACCAAGCATATAGATGCTTGGTTGGTACGTTATCAATCGAAGGATATCCATAGGTACGCTGCCGCCATAGCTTCATGAGCAATTTTCTCCAATTGCTCGCATATTTCATTGTGGATGGTCGTGGATACCTTTTGTGACAATAGGGAAGGTTCATGGCAGCAAATAAACCGGATAATCGCTCCAAGCCAATACCTGTGTTTGTCAAGTCATATTTAAAAAAAGAACTATAGTAGGCGAAGACAGATAACGACCAGAAGTTAGTTTCATACATTTACTGTTTTTTCAATAGGGTCGTCAAAAATCCTGTTTACTTAGTCGACAACAAAAAAGAAAGGGTAATGGTTTAGGACTAATAAAAATCAGTTCACCCGTTTAAGAGCTACGGTGTCACAGACCAACATACAGACAAATAGCGGTCAAACTTGTAAGACCCCCTTTGTGAGTCGATGGTTGAATGACCCTTACTACTAAATAAGAAATTTTAAACGTCAACGTCACAGATTTGGATTGACAACCCTAGGGGCAGGCGAAGCGTAGCTACAAAATGGCCGGAACATCACCTCAATTACATTTTAATCGATTGAGACGTATACATATAACTTAGGTTAAAAATATAATATCATAGGAAAGAGCATTCGTTGTATATTATAATACAAGAAAAAGCTTACCTTTATCTCTTCTTTGCCACTATTTATAGCAAAGTTCCGCTAAAGTAAAAGTAAGCACGTGCTGCAACTTCAACGAAAAAACGGCACTGATCGTAAACGGCGTTAAGTTGGCCACAATTGACGCAAGAATATTGCTATTCATAAAAAAAAAACTATTTAGTAGTTTTGTGTGAAAACTGCCCCAAAAACTAGGTGGGAATTTTAACTTTTATAATAATTGGCGATGATAAGTATCTCAGGCGAAGTCACGGGGTTTTACGGTACTACCATACAAGATGTACACGTAGTATATATATGTGTATGAGCGAAAATAAAATGCGTACGGATCAAAATCCGACGAAACACTCTCTTTCAGCTAGCCCTGCCTTTGCTGCCATAATACTGAAAATAAACATATTGTATTAATTTGACTTTCAATTAGGACTCAAACGCGAAAGAAAATCATCGTCAATTTTTGCATTTACTACAAAAGTTGTTTTACCGAGGTCGATCGCCGCGCAATGATGACGTTGTAATTTGAATTTTAAAGTTTGAGCCATAAAGTCCATAAGTTTTTATAATTATTTGCGTTTCATAAATACAATAATAAGTAATTTAGACAAATACAAACCTTTTACACTTAACCATTAATTCACGTCTTAACCTTTTGAGATTTCGTTTGTTTAGCCGTTTTCTCGTGATACATTTATTAGCCATAGTGTAGACTTTCAATTTGATTTGGGAAACACTTGTTAATCAAATTATATTCGCTTCGCTGTGGTGAGCGCACCGAACACAGTCCTCTCGTCTCAATGGAGCAATCGCGACTGGCCCCACCCGCGGAATCGCGGTACACCAAGCCGCGCGAAATGTGCGACGGGAGAAAGGGTATCGCACGAAATAAAAAAGACCTATACGCCATTATACGTATCACCTCAATAAGTCTGAGAAGGGACTACATAATAAAACACCGCTCGGTAAATCATTAGGCAATATCAAAAGCTATTATACACTCAATTTGTACGTAAATTATATGCACGGGAACGTCATACCATTGAAATTAGGTACTTAACAATAAGACATTTTATGTAAAAAAAATCTCTAGTGTCAATTTTCGCTTTGTATGGTTTTTTTTCAGGCAAATAGATTGACATATGATGTAGTTTTTGTATGTTCTTTTTCCTGGCATTCGCTTTAGTTTGTCATAGGTAAATATTCAATCTAAGAACTACGATTTCGCGGAGCGCCACGTCACTCACTCCACGTCATGCCACTTTGAACTGTTAATGCCAATTAAAACTGTGTTTCTAAGAAACCCATATAATATAACGCTCATAGTCGTAGGTAAACAACATACTTGCGGTTTAAGTAACGGTCAATTACGCAACAGCTCCGTTAAAATGGAACCTCTTACAGAGTTCGCAAGTTTAGATTTAATCTAGATTGGAAGTAGGTTGGCAGAGGTTGACGTCAAGTCATTTATTTTATTAATTGGGAATGAGTTAAGCAGGAGAATATTGCATGAAGTAGACTATATCCCATTTCAGATAAGATTAGCAAAATCGTGCGTTAATATACAATTTCCAGGAAAACCATTTGAAACCCAAAAACATTAGTATTGTTATATTTCATAAGCACTTAATGATCGAAATAAGTAAAATAGTCCAATATTTCCCTTTGATACTGTAGATCAGGGGTCGGCAACCTTTTATCAACCAAGGGCCATATAGTCGCTAACGAAATTGTCGCGGGCCCCACTTCTTCATTGTAACTTTTACAGGCAGTTTAAAAATTCTGAATATAACGACATTTACAAACAAAACAGTTAGGGAGGCTCGCGGGCCGCAAGTAAGGGGCTGGTGGGCCGCGGGTTGCCGACCCCTGATCTAGATAAACGGAAAAACGTAGACCTAGTTGTCCGTTAACAGTCTAATGTTATATGGAATTAGGTATAGTGTTGTCAATATCAACGTGCTGTGACTAAAAAGGGACTTTTGTCGTAAAGGTAGTTGTGACTTTCTTTTTTTGGAATATGTAAATATTTAAATAATAGTACTAATAATATTTTTTGAATTTACCATGTAAACCGTGCCTTATTACTATTTACTCGCAGTAGAATGAAGTCATTTGTTTAATTTTAATGATGTAAAAAATAACCGATATTCGCGCTATTAGTCTCATTGACCGTATTATCTAACATTTTGCCATTTGCATATGAATAATACGATCCAACATATAATGCTAATGAAATTAATTATTAATGTTCTTTAACTATCAAAATTCATTACCGCTTATCAACTACATGACGTAATGTACGCACACTAGTGGCTTCTCGTGACACACAGACAGACACATCATTAGCTCAAGGCAATAGAGCGGTCAAATCATCTAAAGTGCTTTAGCATTCCAAGGCTTGTCCGAAACACCCGTACTGAGATCATGACGAAACGCTTGTATATTGACAAAAGCTATACTACATTGCGCGGTGTGAGTGCCTTAGTCCATACGTAAGCGCGGAAACACGCATTGCACTTTGAAATTAAAATATTGTCTACTAATAATAAAAGAGTAAAGTCCGTGGTTACAGTGACATCAGTACCTACCGAACCTGAAATTAGAAGCACTGTGTTTCTCGTCTGTTAAATAAAATCGACTGATAAAACCCGAACGCAAAACCTTCATTTACAGGAAAAACATGGTGCTAAAAAGGGTTTAGGTATCCGATACCTCGGTTACCACTGATAATAAAAAATATGCCCGTCATAACCTTTATCTTATAACGGGTTTAAACCAGAATTTAGTGTCGTGGTAATTGATAATGATAATGCCTAAATCACGGAACTGGTTATCATGATAAGTTTAGGTACATACAATTAAATAGAAGAATACCTACTTACTAAACGTAAAGTAGAAAATCACGAAATAGTTCTGACCATTGGTGTCACGTTTCGAACTCGTTGCTAGTCTTTCATCAGGGTCACGCTACGAGCAGTAGCCGTGGTGACACTCAATCTGATGCAGATATAACTATCAATGAGTTCGAAACATCACGCCAATAGTAGCAAGTCTTAAGTGTTAAGATAATCACTCAAGAATGGTCATGGTTTAAATTTAATGAATAACAGAATAGATCCGAATACGCAAAATTTACAGCACTCTGCCAGAGTACTTACAGAATATATATAACAAGAAGTCATGTACCTTTCAATAACCTTCAAGCCAAATAGAGTAAAATCCGGGTCTAAACAACATGACAAACTAACCGAAGGGTCTATTAGTTTGCTATACTGACATTGTTAATAATATGTACCAGACCGAACTTGGCAAACTAAAATGAAGTATAATATTTACAATCACGGTTGTATTGTGAATGAACACTGCGACCAAATTAATACACTAGTTATTTGGTTTAAACTTAGCACAACCCTACAAAGAACATTTGTCATTAAGGATACACAGATAGAAAAGTAAATAGTCAAATACAATACAATGTAAAATCTTTGCTTAAATGTATGTAAGTCAGTACTTACTACTTACGAGATAACTCCGGTATTTCAACGTCACGACAACAATTTCAGGGCAATCATTATAGGGCTTACATACGATCAAAACAAAAAGTCCGGCAGGCCGGGAGGACCACAGCTATCTGCAATAAATACATAAAGAATGAGAGAGAAACATTTCTCCTGGTAAACGGTGCCAGCGTCCTTTTTGGTCCGCCGGACCGTTCGATCGTCTGTAAACACTTAAAACGCTGAGACATTTGCATTAAAGTATTTAAGTTTACATGTTCATACACCTGCCTAGCTACCATGATCGAGTTTATGTCGGACATTAAGTATTCTCCCTTATTTGCGACTACTGGCACGTTCCAGAAACTTTTCTACCCGCGTATAATTTACAAATACAAATGAGGGTAGTTTCGAACAATCTCATTATACGAGTTGTGCGAGCGGGCATTGCCTGCGTGTTAGAGGCGTTTTATCGCATTATTTTATTTATTTCCATTTACAGTCGACAAATTTAGGTTTAACCTAATTGACTAGTTAGTGTGTTATTAATTAAAACGATGACTTCGGTAGAAATCGTGTGTGTATTTAGGCGTTATTTGAAGAAAGTGCTGAACACAATGTGAGTACCTAATATAAGCTTGTTCATTTATGCAAATACTAAAGTGCATTGTAGAGAGAAAGTTTGACCGACCTATATTTAAATTGTATGCTCAAACGTTAAAAGTTGTTATAAAGTTTTTAAATTTCTTGGCAGCGAAATGCAAATGAAAATTTGTTCACGCAAATGAAGGTTAGTTTAACGAGTTTTTCGTCGGTTGCCAACGATATTAACCGCAGATTGTTAAAATACAGCGTAATGATGATCTATAAACGTAAAAAACGTAGGTATCCTAAAGGTGCGTGTGAGGTCCCAGAACCAGCGTGGTTTCAGTTCCCACCCGGAAACCCGTGCTTAGTATAACTTTTGATTATTTGAGTAGGCCGAGTTGCATCAAAATAGTTCATTCAAAAAGCAACTCTAACGTCCTAGGTAGAAGATCCCAATTAAACTGTCGGCCACATTAAATAATCGCAACCATACATACTATTTTATTCATAAAAACTTTAAAATTTCATTGTAGCAGTTCATTGTCTATTATTGTGTGTTTTTTATGTCTAAGCATTAAATAACTTGTATACATGTAGGTATAATATTTTGATGCAAGGTGACTTTAGTTCGCCGGGAGGTGACCAACTTTACGGCTACCATGAGTTTGACATTATTATTTTTCGTTAACGAGAATCGAGTTTTCTATCTGTGCATCTCTATTGCACTTTGACAGTACGAGCGGGATGCACAGATAGAAAACTCGATACTCGTTAGCGTAAGCCGTCATTGTCAAACTCATGGTAAGCGTACTTGCTTTGAACCGCTTTTACGATATGGGATGGATATCTTAAATTGAGTTATAATATAATCCTTCCCCATACAGTACAGCCAATCATTTAAAGAAATTTCTAAATTAGTTACTTGGATAGGTTTTAAATTAAGTATGATTCTATGAAACATTCTACACTTTTGTCTCCTTTTATCATCAATTGATCACGTGCCGAAAACTACAATTGGGGTTAATTATAGGTGTGCCATAAACGAAACAATAACAATACAACATTGGGCAAAGAGGCCCTTGTAACCAATTAGAACTGATACGAGCAATTGTAACCGAAGCCCTAGATGGCGCTGGATCCAAGCTGGATCTAGCCAGTTGTCACTGGATTATTTTAGTTTTAATTCCCCGCAAACAGTAGCTAATTGTTATTTCCGCAATTGGATATGAGAACTCGTTTGCCAGATGTCGGTTTTATAATTGGTGCGGTTGTTTTTAATGAAGGTCAAGGACCTGAGCTGTGTATGCATATTAAACGGGAATTTGTGGCAATTTTCACTGATGAGGACTACCTTGTCACGCTCCGGTTGCATCTAAACTATCAAAAGAAACTCACTACCTAATCATATAAATAAGTGTATGTAATGTGAGCTACTTAACGAAATAGTCGCCCATTCTACAGATCGCCTTACAAATAAATAACGAAATATATTCCTTTGTGAGAAGTCAAAGTAACCGTCTGTTAAGTAACGAATATTATAATATATTCCATCCCTGTATAAGAAATTAGCTGCAACGGCTGATTCAGAAAAGGAGGACATTTTTTTTTAAATATATTTACACATATATACAATTAGTTATTTCGAGCTACATAAGAAATTGCGGCCAATGATTTTGACGTCTTACCTAATTGAGTTTGCTGTTTGTTTGGCTAGCTTCATTTAACATTTCTAGCCATTCTAAATATAAGTACTAAAAGAGTAAAATTTCACAGCTAACCGCCGTCTCGAGCTAGTTCATTTAGTAATAACGACCGCCATTTTATTTTGGTTCTGCGCCAAATGTCTGCAACCTTACTATGTAACGCGTAATAAACGCAGTGTCATAACAATGCACACTGCACACCATCCCCGCCCGGTCTACTCTTTGTCATATTATATGTTATATTAAATGGATTACTTGCTTAAAAACACGTGATAGACGGACAGACACAAAGTGGTCGCATCAATGTCCTTTTGGACCAATTTTGGTACTGAAGATTAAAATGAAAAAGCCAGTAGGTATCACTCGTTCTCCTTCAAACAAAAAACCTTAATCATAAGATATGGTGGCGTTGATCACGAAATAAAGAATGATGAATAGCATCTGTCGCTTTCAGGAACGGAAAAGTATTAAATACGATCATTATAGGGTCGGACTAAGTAAGAACATGCACTCAGAATACCAAAGATCCCCTTAAAAAACGCGCCGGTTCCAATACCGTGCTCAAATAATAATTGCACTTCTAGATGCATAATAATATATTGTCCGAGCCATAGTAACAAACCGGCAGTCTTATCTTTACAGGGCCGGCAATGTAGTTAGTTTGTAAACTTCATCGCAGACATTTAGGCTGAAAATAAAGTGGTCCACCCACTTCTTACTCTGTGTGTGTTTAAGTGGCCTATCTAAATATATAACGTAGGTACATTACCGTGGCTTTACCTTCTCCCAGACAATTCTTACGTGGTAACATTGCTCTTAGCCTCATAACACACATTTTTGTGGAGAGATGAATCTAATTATACTTTACGTCGGAGCAATATAACTTTGACATAATTCACCAGCCAATGGGACAGCCATGTCATTAAAGGTTTACATCACTGTTAGGTAAATCTTGGTGTTACAAACTTTATATCTATCATAAATTGAACAAGCTATACACGAAGTATGTTTTTGCTCACGAAAGCTAGTTATCATAGAATGACACATATGCATATTGCAAATTGTCTGTGTGTGACGCGGAGCACTCGTACAATTCTTTATACATAATAGCTGCCCGGGCGGCTTCGCCCGCATATTGCAAACAACTCAGGTAAACCCGCGGGAAAAACTACTTACAGACAACATTTGCTGCGACATCGGCACAGACTAGCTGACAACCAGTTTACAATTTGGTGGATGCTTTAAATTGCTACAGAGATTTTAGGTAGGTATACAAAAAACATTAAAATACACAAAAGAACATTTAAAAAAAATAGAAAAGGTCTCAATGGGCTTTTAAAGATATTATATTTACATCTACACAATGGACAGCTTTATCAAGATACGAAGTTAAAAACTACTTTCTAGGGGTTTCAAAGTATCTTTGTATGTTAATAATAATTTTCGAAGTTTACAATTAAAAGTGTATTGGGGACAGTCATTTCTTAAAGTTGGAGGCAATTCGTTCCAGATTTTGGCTGCCGCGAACTTAAAACTCCCTCGGAACCCGATAGATTTGTGCAGCGGTAGTAACATTTTATTTTGTATTGTGCTGCGAGTATTCCGGTGATATCTTATTAAAAATGTACTGGGTATTTCTATAGAGTATAGATTTAATCTACACTCTCACAGTACATAGGAAGCTCTTGATAATCTCCAATCACTTGGGAAGCCGTTAGTTTTTTTTAAATTAGCAAATTGCTCGGTATTTGAAATCTCAAGGCGTTTTAAAATCGTCTCGCAGTTTCGCTTCATAGCGTTTACAATGTGCTTTTAGTGCGCCACAAATTTCGCTTGTGTCTGCCTTGTGTCTGACTCGCCATCTGAATCTTTTAACTTTTTTATTACTACAATGTGTGTTCGATTGATAGCTATGGGTTATAGTTGGTATTCCGATTCCGATTTGAATTTGTTATGAGACGGCAATTGGACTGTTAAAAGGTCTCGAGCCTCCCGAAACCTTTTATAGTAGTTTATGCAATCGTTATATAATGTATGCTTTTTCAGTCGAGGCCACGAAGCTTGCGGAGTACTTTTCCTTTACTTTTTCACAATACTTTTTCTACGAGTTAACGGAAATAATAATTTATTAAACAAACTTGGTATCTATTGAAATTCGCACTGCTGAAACGAAGTGCAGCCAACCGCTTTTTTATTCTTGCGCGTAGATGTCTTCTGGAAATCAAGCCTCTTGATTGGTCAAAATTAATTTTAGTTCTGTACACAGTTATCTTATCACTAACTCAAATGAAGTTGATCTAGATATCGCTGTCAGTCAATCAGTAATTGACGGATAGTAGTGCTCGAGTAGAAATACACTTTTTAGAACGACTGCCTTCAAAAGTTCGAAAATTATATTACCTACTATGCATGAAAAGTGAAGAATTAATGATATGAGTAGAATAACATACTTACTCCAGGAAATTCTTCTGAACTTTCCTGCTCCAGTAGGTTTATAAATCGAATTGAATATTACCATGAGAAAAACACCATGATAGGTTGACAACACAATGATAACTTGCATTGCAGTTCAAGTTCCAGTTGTATTTTTTACGTGGTACAAACTTAAATGGCGGTAAAATACATGGTTTGGAGAACCCAGTGACTAAGTGTCTGCCTGACCAGGAAAACCGATAATGCTCAGAAAATCCGCTAGTAACATGATTGTAATTTTCCTTATAGTTTCGCCATTACGATTCCCACATTGATCATAAATCCCACTAGCCACGTTGTTATATATATCTTGACCTCTTTCCATTACCTGCGATAAAGTTATCGCGACAACTTGTACCGTGTGCAATCTAGGTTTATTGTCGCTGATAGGAAATGTGCCATGGGAATTAAAATACGTAGTACCGCAAAACAACATTACGTTGTTCTGCTTACACTATGAAAAGGTGACGACTAAATAAAACTGTTTTTTTACATAATTTTCTGGTTTACCTGACCAATGCTTGCAAGTAACGAAGTCATGATAAAAGTATGTGTATTATATATGCATTATTGTATGTTCGTTTTTTATGTCCAGGTTAGTTCAAACATGTTGCTATGCTACAACCTAGTAGTTCGTCCTTGTCGGATACTCATTCAGATTCAGAATATCAAGTAAATACCATGGTTGCAAGTGTTGCAACGAATAAACTATGTATTATGATTGACCCTGGTCAAGGCATATCGTAGGCTCTTTATCGTGAGAAATTAAGATGAAGCATTCACCGCAATTGAACGCTCTTTCACAGAATGCGCCAGTAAATCTCTTGACTGACATATGTGACAAGCAATCATAATAACTACGCCTTTAGGTTGTAAGAAAATATAATAGCTTTGTAAATAGTGGTTTTATAACTTTATCATGCCACAAATTACTTTATTATAGGTATACTTAATATTTTCAACATCATTTTATTTATATGTTTTAACATAATTTAAACATAATTTGTTAGTTTATTCCCGTCTGTTGCGTCCTCATTGTAACCTGAACATTGTACTGGGATCTAATCCAACGATTAAAATTTTCCAAACGCGTTACCTTTGCCAACACTGATATCAACAAATCTTAACGAAAAACATGCGCTTTGATGTCATACTACTTACCAAAGACAACAAAATTACAGGATGTTGAAAAACAGACAAAAAACGCAGAGAACAGAATTGCCGGTCATTTGCGATAGGAATAAAAAGGTCTTGAAAAACTCCGAGATTTGTTGCAAATGTGGTTAAATATAGGTGCTTGGGTTGAATTTAGAACCAGTATCGATTACATTGCGTACACTGGCCCTAGGTAGAAAGTAAGTGCTGGTGTCGACATTGCAACTTGAACTGACTCATGATCGCTTAAAATAACTTGCCGAGCCCTATAAAATACGCATACAATTTACTGCGGACATTTGAGGACACTTTATTGACAAGGATGTCATTAAGGTATATGTTTATGTGAAAAATTAAATGAATTGCTATAATAGCAAATAATTGGTATTAATTGCATGGGGACCACTGAATATAATGGACGCCGCTGGACCATGTCTGGCAAAGACACGCCTACGCTTCTCACAGAATACGCCATGGCTCAGGGGACGTTCGATTGGCATTCATAATATGAGAGCTGCATGAATAGGCTG
Organism: Epinotia bilunana; assembly: GCA_947049275.1. Classification (NCBI taxonomy): domain Eukaryota; kingdom Metazoa; phylum Arthropoda; class Insecta; order Lepidoptera; family Tortricidae; genus Epinotia; species Epinotia bilunana. Next base: position 18,777,474 of record OX346257.1, read on the forward strand.
GTTAGTCATGAGTGGATATTCTCTACGGTCGACCTTTAAGGTTATATTATTAGTTCAGTTTCAAAGCGCTGAACTTTGATAAATATAGATATCGAAGGGGCGAGCTTTTAATGGATATCTTCGTAAGATGCAAAGATAAATTGAGGAAACATAGGAGAAGTAGCAAAAGCAGTCAAGCGTACGAAGAGGTCAAAATCGTCTACACACGTCTGTATTACAAGGCCATAAGAGTTAACTAGTTTATATCATTTTAAGCTCTTCGACCGGCTAGCGAAGCATACACTAATCGTATTTGTACGCCATCGTTATGGCCACATCCATACGTAGTATCATATTACCTGTAATTTACATACTTTGGGTTTATCTAATCTGTCGATATTAAAGTAACTGTAGCTATATTTTTTGCACAATGGCGAAGCTATGTAAACCATTACGTAAATGGCTCATCGACCGATATTGTTTGTTAGCTTTGTCGGAAATCAACTGCATTGATTGGAGCTCAGTCAATATCTATTTTGGTATCCGTGGACCCCAGGTATCTTTTTCCTTTCGGACATCAGTATGAACACCTTATCCTGTCTCCAGATGCCTGTTGGAATGTTTAATGCACCTGCCCTCAGTCACTCAGTTATAGTCCCATCGCCATTTGATAATATGGGGGTGTTAATAATACACTACCGTGTTACATATACAATGATTGTTCAATTGTCTCCAGACTTGTGATTTGGTATAAGTATGAATGCGCGCGGACCGACATCCGTTGGTGTTCAGCCTGTTTTCAGTTAAGCCACAACAGCTGAATAACAAAGCCGTCTTTTGCGATACTTGACTTTAAAGGATGCCCCTTCGAAGAAACAATGGTACGAAATTAGTGATGCTCGTTTACCTGTGATGTACCAATCCATTTACTTTTGCTCGTTGTTCAAGGATAGTGATTTCTATAGTTCTGCACGTTTTAACCCAAAACAAAAGGATACGCTTGTCATCCTTAAACCGAACTTAACTATTCTACCATGTCGGTGATAAGTGAAAAGTGAACGAGAGTTAAGCGAAATACCGTAATGCCTTAGTTGATTAAAGGGGGCTTCCGCAGTGCGGGGTCGAGTCCCCATAACATAGCAATGAGTTAACGGGAGAGGTGTGTGTTCATTCGCAGTCGCCACCCACCGCAGCGCGAAGCGGTGGCCGCCGACAGTCGCTCCGGCAGTCAAATAGTCGTCGTTGGCTCGGTCGTGTGTCGAGCGCGGAGGTGGCTGTCTGCGCCGCCGCGCCAAATCGTTGGCGCGTTGCCGCGGTCGCCAGACCGCCCGTAGCCCAGCCCAAATCGCGCTCATGTGAAGTGTCTGTGTCAAACTGTTTATCGATGCTCTTCGCTTCTATCGCCGTCGAGGCGATGAAGTGCAAAGAGGAAAATTGCGAGGTCGGCGTGATACTGGAGCACAACTCCCTGATCGTCCTGTCCACGGACAAGACCATCGTCTGCCTCTGCGGAAGGGATAGGCACAACCCCTTCGAGCGCGGGTAATTCTCAACATTCTGGCTAATGGTACGGCGATTATATCAACTTATCTCGTACGTGGTAACGTAGCTGCCATTGAATTACTATTAAGTATAACCTGTACAACTCCTAGTGTAGTGCCTACAAAACCTACTTATTAGCCAATTGATAGAATAGATAGATCCAGTTCAGTTTAGGTGCCTACCTGTTTCTGTTTGGCTTTGTTCTGTAAAATTTTCGGCTGTATGACTAATTAGCTGTATATTGAATACATGGTTTAGGCTACAGATGATCCAAATAATTGTTATCATCTTATAGTTAACTCACAAAAGATAGAAACCCGCACTTAGGTAACTTTTTCTAAGTTTTGTATTAGTGAAAGCGTCTAATCCATTGTGATCTCCAAATGGTAATTTTCTCAGATAGTCTGCTTCTTTTGTTCAAGTTTCACGTCTTAGTGCTCACGAACAATCACTTGGTTGCCACCTGCCTTTTTATGATGCATTTAATCTACTAGACAAAGCAGCTTTTAAAGATTATATCTGTGTTGTGTTTTTATTTGGATTTTGTAATGTTTTGTTTCGCGCTAAATTGTCGTCACGACTTTGCAATTTTGTCAGCGTGGTGAAACTTCTGCACTAATTTGACGCCCATCAAGGCCCGACGGCCAGAGCAGCCCGCGCAATTGGCCTAAATCCAGTCTCCTTGTTTACAGAAAACCACTATATATACCTAGTCGTATAGGTTAAATACAGTACAGCCCTCTCCTATTATGTAACTTATTTTAAGCTCACCTCAACGCTCACCCACAAATATATCTTGACACCGCGATGCGTAGTAACTAAGCGTAATAGGTAGAGGTCTAGTTTCGTGACGGGTGCCCGGCGGGGTGAGCCGCATTAGCGCGTAGCGAATAACAGCCCAGGTCTAACCTTTGTTGACAGCGCAGTACTTTTGGCGCAATTCATAATCAATTATTCGGGCATCAATAAATATAATAGAGGTGTTTAAAGGATATACTAAAGTTCAGAAACCCTTATTCGTTTACATTAGGTATTTAGATTTGCTTTTGGTAATGTAGATAATGGCACAGGTAACAGGTATACTTATATAGTACAGAAGACATGTACATATATGTTTTGATATTGTAATAAATCCTCAATTCGTATTGTACATTCCTGTTTGCGAATTTAAGTCATCTACTCATCTATATGAAATACTGTCAAAATTTTACATAAGTAGGCACCTACTTTACTTTTAAATTTAACTGGTTTTTTTTCTTATTACACGTTGTATTATTTTTTCCAATCCTAATAAGACTTAAAGAAAAAAATAACGGTACACCCCGATTCAAGCGTCATTGTTATCTTAAATAATTTTAAGACAATAACAGGAACAAGTTATTTATTCTAAAGAATAGAACCCGACAACTATTTATACTTATCTCCGTGTTCGAAGTTAATTTTATAGCCTGCCATTTAGAGATTGGAGTCTGAATGAGTCAACTCAGACTGGCAAAAACGTTAACGTAGAGGGAACTCGCCGGTGACCGAACAAGGTCGTGGCCGGTCGGACATCGCCTCCCAAAACGAATTAATTCAAGGAATTTTAAGTAGGTACTGCTTAATTTTAAGTAGAATTCGATACTTGGATTATTTAAACATGGTAATTAAGTTGGATAAGACATACCTATTAAGAGTACAGGTAGTCTTGAGACCTTGGAGCTAAAATATAATTTAGCCACCACCAATTTAGTAGCCTGTCATTGGATAAACCTTGAGGCTAAAATGAGCATTTTACTACTATCGATTGAACAGTCGTAGCTATTATGTCACTTGTCTGTAACACGATACACGGAAGCGAAAGCAAAGTGATCTACGAACAATATAGTCGTTATGTATAAGGTAAATAATTGCTATAATAGCGGCGTGTTAGTTTATCTTCGAAGCATTATCTTAAGGTTACTCAAAATGGAGGTTAACCACGATAACCTTCTGCCTATATATCAGAAACGTGTTAACCTACACAGACAGGTGGTACAGGTGCGCGAGACTTTCTTCCGACGTTTATATAACTGACATGGCGACGGCTTTATAAACACCGACGCACCAATTCGTAAACAAAACTGTTAACAAATGGTGTTCAACCCGTTTTGTAAGCAGGGAACCCGATGAATCATGTCGATATTCGAGGATACCAAGGAACAGATTTCCGGACGCCAATGTGGACAATTTCTCATTAACAAGCCTATAGGAAGTGGTTATTCATAACGCCATTCAGAAAGTTTTTACCCAACTATAGTCAGAATTTACGGAAAAGTAGGAATGTCTCCAAAGGTTTAAAACAGGTAGGTAATTTTAGTTGCCGGCCGCTCTTTTAGTGTCTGGCTGTGTTCAAAAACAATAACTTTTGCCGACAACAAAGGTTTCGCCTCGGAAACTTTGTAGGTCGCCTTTCAACAAAGCATTTGAACCTGTTCCTCTAAATGAAACGTTAGTTATGTGTTAAACGAGCCCCTAGTACACTTTGACGTCAATGGAAATCGAACACTAATAAACATTTCATCAATTTGTATTGACTATTATTGGTAACCGTATAAATTAGTGATGTAAGATTCCAGAATCTTTTCATTCGTTTTACGAATCTTTATTTTATTGTTATAAGCGTATAGCTTAGGTACCTACTGTATGTGATAAATGTCCATTAGTAGGTAGTCAAACGTGTAACGATTGTGTTTGTAAGCTGGCTGGATAACCTCCCATTGACGCAATAAGGGGTCAAAAAATGGGTTGATGGTATGGTAACTCCGAATTTATCTGTGTCATGACAATTAAAAATATAAACCTTGAGTTGACATTGCTTAGAGAAATCGTATCGGGTCATGCCACTTGTTACGACAATGATTAATATAATATTATTAGTTATTACCTAATACATTTAGAAATGTATGTAGGTTTTGATTGATAGCGATTGTTCGTAAAGTTCCATTTCGAGTTATGTTCATTCGGATCGTTCAATTAAAGTTTTGCCTGTCAGTCATATTATAACAAGTAGGTATAATGAATTCAACGGCGCCTTTAAGCGCTAGGGCCGTTAAAATGGCATGGCAACCAGACGAAACCAATAATCTCATGCCAATGAAGGTATTATTATCATTGAGGTCTCAACTCAATGCCAAACACAAACAAGCGCGCATCGCTTCCATGTTATCCGATAGGTACGTGTTGCGTTTGACTCAATGTATGACAAAAAGGACTGTAATGCTAGGGTACCTAGTTGTTTTATTCAATACCAATACCTACTTACATTCTCCTAACATTGCGCCAAGCAGCCAAGGCTCAGCACTATTTAACTAATACTGAAACTTACGTTCATACGATACGTAAAACGTTTTATCTTGAAATCTTAATGTAGGTAACTGAATACCTATTAACATGAGTCACTCGTCTTGCTATTCTACTGAAAATAATTAAGTTTTGACCAGTAAAATTGCGCCATTAATGACGGCGCACCTATCGAGGAAGTACTGGATATGGTCTTTGACATGTAGCTAGATAACGGACACGTAGACGTATAATGGAATTTGATCTTCGCAATCTGTCATTGATTTATTATGAATGATATTCGTTTGCGAACAGAGGAGACTGTCTTTACACAGGACGTCGAGGTTACTTGCCTTCCTGATACCCCCTAGACGTCTCAAGGGTAACTGAGTGGTTTACTACCTGTGTTTTTTGTGCCATATGCCATTATACGAGTCAAAGCCCGAAGCTTTGCTTAGCTAAGGGCATTGCTCCTCGCTCTCCCTTGCCCTGCAGCCCTACTTTGCCTTTTGTAATCGAAAGCGCTAAATTCGTACCTCCCTGTCCCGTCCGTGCATTCAAAGGGTCGGTGGAGAGAGATGCAATAATAGCATTTGCTGCGTCTACTAGCTACATGCCCAGCAGTGCGTGAAGTGTATATATATATATTGGTATGCATATTTATATGGGTTCGAGATCCCATGCCGTGGACTTTGAACTCGGTTAATGGTGAAACGCTGCGTTGATTGAACTCTCATTTGGTTTCAACGATCGATAGCTAAGATTGCTTTGCTAAAAGCAATTTTAATGGAAGTATACTATTTCAGTTTTCATAACCGTTCACTATTAATTGTTGTAACGGCACGAAGCAATCATGCTTGAAAGTAGATAAGTGGTGGTTACACGTGCCTATAGTAATATAGGTAGCAAATGTGTTGCCTAAGACTACCTAATTGTTTCATGTCGATGTCATTTTTACGTTTATCATGTTTGTGTCACAAAAACTGGGAATGTTATGCATTATTACTTAATTGTTTCTGTAAATTGTCTTGTTTTTATGTTTTCTTTAGGTACCAAATACCAACTCGGTGTTCTTTGACGCAAAAGCATTTGCTCGTCCATTCATATCAACAACATTGTGTACAATCGTCACTCACAGCTGTAGTATCTACCTATACTGACAATTCACACCGTTTCGCGTACAAACAAACTTGCGTATAAATAATAATCTGTGAATTACATATAACTGGGGATTGTAGCTTGTAGAAGCGTAAAACCCAACCGTTGCGCCTAGATGCGTCACAGACAATACCCTCCTGTCAGAATTGTCAGTTATGCTTGCGGGCAACCGTTCGTAGTTTTTCGCGGAAAAAGGCCAGCCACATCGTCAAGCGAAGACCCCGCCCCCCGTCCCGTCCGCGCCGCGTCACGTACGCGTCTATAAAAGCCGCGCGCGCCCCTCCACTTCAACTCAGACGCATGGAGTACTCCGTAGAGGTCGTTTGGCACGAGCGAGCGCTTTGCTAGGCACCTGCCGGCCCAACTTTACGATATAATTCTAGTCATCGCGCAGCACCAGCTCGCGTACTGCGGTCTCCGCACGTTCCTACGAACAGTGATAGTGCAATATCCCCCTATTAATTCTAAATCTTGTGATAATTTAATTTAAATTTAGTTGTTAGTGACGCGTTACGGCTGTGAGTGATTGTGAAGCAATGTTGTGACTGTCCGACTGGAACTTGTTACCTGTGATCCAGCCCAGTGTTTTGGGTTGTGCTTGCGTCGAAGAACCGTTTGGATTTGGTACCATGGTTGGAAACAACGGTACTATGATGGCGATTCGCATCGTCCACAGCAAGCTGAGGAAGCGAGAGGAGCACTCGGCCTCGGTGCACCCCGCCGAGGTGCTGCAGGCGGCGCCGGCGCCCGCGCCCGAGCCGCTTGCCTTCCGCCAGCAGCCGCTGTGGCAGTTCCCCCCACCGCTGCCTCCGCCTTACGTCTATCCTCATGATCAGGTTGGTACCGGTTACTCCTTATTACCACACACTAGCATAGTCTATAAATAATAACAAACCAACTCCAACCGTTACACTTGACCTAATTGGAGCTCGGCGTTGCCCACGCCCCCAATACCAGTCCCAATACTGCCTTGGCGACGTTTAAAAACAAATGGAAAGTTGTATGCTGCAAAACGTTGCATTATGACACGATAGAAATCGTGACTGGTCTGACCCACGCTCCCCGGCTGAGAGAGAGTTGCTATAATAGCACGGCCACGGTACTACCTAGCGCTAAACAAATTTAAATGTCGGGACACGCTTGTGATGTAGAAAGCTGTACAAGGCAAGCGTGTTGTAACACTTCGACCTTCTTTCTTTGTAGTTGTCTGCCGTTCAGACGAGGCTAGCAAACGTGTAGGTACTTTGAATAATATTGCAATACCGTCAAACAATTTAACCTCAATATCACGCTCTAATAACTCCGTCTCGAGGCCTGACTTAAACCTTCCTATCGTGCATTGTACCTACTGGATGTTATTTCATGTGTGCTGAGCGTCTGTAAAGACCACACACATCCGCGGACCCATCAGGAAATAGAGAATGCTAATGTGTCTTTGTAATACCTAGCGTATTCAAGGCTCGTTCTCATGTGGCCTCCGTTTACTTTGCAATGCTTCCTAGTTGCGGACTTTAATACATTGAACATTTTTAAACCAGAACCGGCCACGCCGCGTCGGCTTTAAATGCCATCCAGACGGTATCCCAAAAAAAAGGAATTGAAATCCCAAGCCGGGCTCGAAATAATAGAAGCCAGACACAAAAAGATCCCTCGAATAACAATAATGCTCGGGACGACCTTCTTGTTTGAAACGTCTGCTCGGATAGCAACCGCGTCTTAAAATAACAGGCATTGTGTAACGGCTGGAGGTTTCAATACCGGTGCGAATGCAGCAAATGCATCGGGGACGCTAACGGAACCGCTAAATCGGGCACCGATCCTTGGGTCAACAAACTCGGCAGTCAGCACGCACCACATGAACGAAACCTGAAGGCATCTTTTGTTTGCTTCCAGGACAACTTGATGCAGCCCCTTGGTAACGAGCGCGCGAGCTTCCGTAGCCTCCGCAAGAACATTGGTGGGCGATGGAAGCGTCTGGTGAAGAAAAAACCTGAACAAGAAGTGTACACGATCCCTCCCGAGCTCAAACCTCAGCTCAAGCAGATATACGTGTACTAGCCCTAGAAGCAACTATTGTAGCAATTAATCACAGCACTGAAGCAGGGACCTTCAACGCTGATCTTCAAGCGATGCCTTCAACCATACGGTTGTCAATTCACATTGCATATCATTACTCGAATATCAACTTTGTCAGAACATCTGCACGGCTGCACAGCCTTTATCTCTGAACATATCGTTTAGACCAATTATTTCTAATGACCAATGTTAAAATTTACTTTCATGCAGCACTACATTGTGATGTAAGCCTAGAAGTTGTATTAATAAGTATTAGAACACTGTTTGTGAGTGTTGTTCCGTTGCAGAATTCCGAATGTTGTGCAAGTATGAGTGATAGTTAAAAGAATTTTAGTTAAATGATTAATTTAAAGCTATGAATGAATTAGGAAGATGCGGTCGCGCATACTAGTGACGAAAATCCAATAATTATGATAAAAGTAAACGATGCCTTGTTGAACGTATGTAATTTTGACTAATTAGGGCATTTTGTAGTTCATTTAACTTATTGTAGACACGATCGTGCGTAGGCGACATCGATCAAATAGTTTTGTGGAGCTATATACACGTGTGTGTGTACTCTACTCTGTCTGCATGCGGCGATGCGGTGATGACCAGCTATGGATTGATGCAGTATTTTATTGTCATTCATGAGTGTTGTGAGCGAGACTGAATTTATGGTACAATCAGACCGTAACGTGACTTACAATTCACAAATTCAATATTTTCTGATATTATTGACATTCTATATTTATTCAATATTTCACAAGATGACCTAGTTTGTTGAAAGTTACGTTACTTGCATGTTATGGTAGTATAATTTTGAGATTCTCGCCCGGTTCTTACTGTGATACATAAACTAGAAGGAAGAATAAAAAAGTTATGAGAACATATCGAGTTTGAATTGCCTTAATTACCCTGATCAATTACAAATAGGAAGGACCGCGGGCCGAGAATATAAGTATTTAGCTCATATTGAGCCCGATATTGTGACGAGTTAAGTTTGTAGCTAATAGAATAGGTACAACTCAGCCATTTGATTTCGTTATCTGGCGTTAGAAAACACAATGTTATACCTAACATATTTCTAACAGAGTGAAATGTTAAAATGTAATCTTTCATTGAAATATTAAAATAAAAATTCCATCATGAATATTTTGTTTCTCTTGTCCCAGAAATAGAAAACATAAACCCTCAATTTTGTATGAGTCATGAGAATGAGAAAGCAAGGAAATCCTATTACAAGTAGGTAACTCGAGCAAAGGTCAAGCTAATTATCATAATTGCTGTAATACAAACTACAACACACTGCATACAGCTAGCCAGTTATATAATAAAGCCGTCTGCAAAAATACAACTGACCCTCAGAAACAACATTCACAAAATGTGAAAGCAAAACAAATCTAATAATAACAACAAATAGTAAAGCAGTGACCCCAAGTGGGTAGTAGTAGTAGTAGTTTGTTATCGTTTACAAAACTGAATACAGCGCTATCTATAGGCGCATTACGTAACTATTACGGCATACTGCTACATCACGGACATGCCTGTCTTGTCCGTGACAGTTTTTGTAACTTTCAATAGATGTCGCTACAAACGTTGCGTACAGCGCCATCCATAAAATTATACTGGAAAGACTGACATGGTAGACCGTCTCTGCCATCTGTCTATGGCTTAACACGCGTTTTAGTTCCAGCTAGAAACGTTAGATGTCAGTGTATAATTCTGCATGCGTGCATTAATTTTATCACAAATAATTCAGCCGACTTTGTACATCTTATATAGACGAATCAGAAACATTTTCGATAAAACAATTATAATAATAATTAGCATATGTAGTTAGTTATCTTTGAGCAAAATATTTGTTTCGTTTTAATACATTATTTCGGAGGAGACTGGAGAGTAGGTACTAATAAGTCGACATTCAAAAAACAACGTGTTATAACTCATTGTATGCTTACGCACGGATCCGCACTAAGCATTTGAGCCTACAGTTTTATATCTCAAGGTTATCTTTTGATTATTTAATTTTGACATCTGCATTTGAGGGGGACTATCTTTTTGCAGTTTTATAAGTTATGTGATCCCTAAGCAATAATATAACTGACTGGCGTTAAAAGAGTAGCTAGGTAGGTATGGAAAAATTACACTAAGAATTCGGCAAAAATGCTTTCCTATGTCCAGCTGTCTAGATGTCCGGCTGGTCTCCTTTACAGCTACACGTCGCATTTCTCAACCGATTCTCGTGAAATTTTGTGAGCAGGTTCGATAATTAATTTATTTTATTATGAAATAATACAAACTCTATTTTTAATAAATACTCAGCCACTAGTAATTATAATATACATGTTACAATTGTTTTGAATTTGCGGTGTTACTACCTATCTTAATTAGACTGTATAACTTACAACGTGCATAACTAGTGGTCTTGTGAGATATAGATCCTGTCTTTAAAAAAAACCTTTTGAAGAACTGAGTGGTCAAACCAATTCTTCATAATTATTGAAACTGCTCACGATATTTCACGAGGATCGGACGGAAAATGCGGAGAAATGCGACGTGTAGTGTAGTAGCTCCGGACAGTGGGACAGCTGGTCACCTGGAAGTTGAAGAAATGCGACCTGTAGGTTAGTAGCTCCGGACAGTGGGACAGCTGGTCATCTGGAAGTTGAAGAAATGCGACCTGTAAGTGTAGTAGCTCCGGACAGTGGGACAGCTGGTCATCTGGAAGTTGAAGAAATGCGACCTGTAGTGTAGTAGCTCCGGACAGTGGGACAGCTGGTCATCTGGAAATTCGCTAGTTCAATAATCAACCTATCACCAGGGTGTGTATCGACAAACATACCAAAACAAAAATATCAGCTCCAGCGTCACCTGCCTATGTTGTAAATATATCTGCATCTCTTAACAGCTAATGGTCTCACAGCAAATCACCTCACATGACTCAAACAATGTCCCTATAATATATTAACAATGTTAACAATGGGTCTTCATAAACCCTCGCCGGGTGATCGGGCGCAGTAATGTTCATTTTATAGCACTCGCTGGGATTCACAGGAAATATCAAACTTGTATTCAATCTTTGGCGCTATACGGAGCGTAAAATGAGTTCGGTCGACAAACTTGTAACGTATACTTATATTCCGAAGGAAATGGTTTTATCACTGTGTGGAAGTTTTGCCCGGGTCGAATTAACTTGTTGCTGCTAGATTCTTTAGCGAGCTACGTAAACTGTTTGAACATGTGAACCTTGAAACGATGTAAAATAATAAGGAAAACATGGTTGAAGCATACATTCCAGTGACGTAGCGTCAACCGTATTCGTAGGCAAGGCGGAGCTAGCCTTATAATAATTATGGCAGAAGAAGAGCCTTAAACACATTCACTCTGAATCCCGTGGTTTTCCAACTTTTTGGAAACGCCTAATACGGACTAGTCGCCCGCTGGACGATTTCCTGGCAACCTCTGTTAACTAAATGGGTTTGTCCTTTTCTCACAAACACAAAGTTCAAAATGACAGATAAATACGATAAAGAAACGAATTTTAATGGCATTAGCTAAAATAGATTTGATGGACGTTTATGGACGTTTATGAATGAGGACTTTAATTTATGAATGCCCAATTGTCATAAAATAGATAAGCCGGAGGGAATTTTGTTGAATCTATGGTTGCTTCGCCAACGATACCTTCAGTGAGAGGGAACTAGATAATTAAAAACAATATGGGTGCAAGCAAGTGCTAATTAATTATTATTTAATACATTTAACGTGCGATTGTACTCGTATTTAACGCTGGTTACCCAACCAGTGCTAGAGAGACCTGTCGCTCAGATTTCTCAATTAAAATCAATTACAAGACCCCATAAAAGCACAAAAATGAGAAGGCCAAACTAATTACAAAGTCAATTATTACTTTTTCCTGCTACTCGATTAAAATTCTCCCGAGAAACAAAATGTCGGTCATGAATAAACATGTTTCGGCCAAGTCAACATAACATCCCGAAATGGCTGGTACGAAAAGAAAATTCGTTAAAACGAGGCGGACTAATTTCTTTTAACAAATTGTTCTAATCCATTTACGAAACCGTGGGCCCATTCAGGAGGTGGCGCGGGAGTGGAATAGGTTTGCTGTACGGTAACATACATTGCGTTTTTCAGCATTTACTCGGTTGCTTAACAGTTTCACTGTCAAGACGCGGAACACCGTAGCTATACGCTACGGTGTTACGCTACTTATCGAGAAAAATCTTGGCAATAATTGTGTTAAACACGCATTCATTCTTACACGAAAGGGGCTTGTAAATAATGGATAAAAAAATAAATAAAGAGCGGGTTGCACTCCGGGAGTGCCGGCAGAAGTTAAAACTTGAATATTAACGTTGTGAATTTTTGATATTTGATGATGATGAACTGACATCATCAAGTATCGATAATCGTTTGTTTGTTGAACGTGAATCGAATCATTGAATCGATTCAAATAATAACGGTAACAACCGATATGTCTAGCAACTAGAAAGACGTTAAACCGTATGGGAAAATGTTTGTGTCATTGAGTACGAATATTTGTTTCCGAGTCTCGGAAATTTTCTATGTATTAGAGTATTTATACTTTTATATTAATTGTATCGTCGTCTAGTAACCAAGCAAGCAAGCTTTATTGAGATTGCTATGCTAGTTCGATTTGTGTAAAATTGTCCCTCTAATATTTATTTATTTCATTTGAACGTTAATAAACCCGCCTTTTATTGCGTAGTTCAATATTTTTATTATTATTAGTTCGTCCTTCCTTTAGTTTTTATCACAAAAAGTGTTATTATTAATCCTTCCAGTGTGCATGAAGCATGCGCTTGCACTCACTCAGCCTTAACGCCAAATTTTCCGCTACACGCAAGGTTCTACGGGCTACGTAGCGGGCGCACTGTTCGTAGACGCTCTCCTCTACTTAGCGGGAAATCAGCAACGAGCGTAGCGCTACAAAATAGTTGACAGTCAATGTGTGCAAACCTCAAATTCAAAAAGTAAAATACATAACTTGTAACTCTGTCTGTGTACTTGGATCTTTTCAACATATTTAAGAAATAATGAACTATTCACACTTTGACTGCCAGGAACCCGCTCCGCGGGCGCCTATGCCGTACTCGCTTTCCGCTACATGCGAGGAAAACCACGGGATCAGCTACGAGCCTAGCACATACCGTTTCTTGACAGTGAATGTGTGTACTACGACTACGGCATAGGCGCCCGCGGAGTGGGTTCCTGACAGTCAAAGTGTCGAGTATATTTGTCACCGACCTGGCCCCTAATTTCACCAACTCGACAATTGTCACCTGACAACGACAATTCTCCGTACATTGCTGGATCCACAAGTAACCTAGCAACCACCTTGACTTCTAGAACAAGCAATGCATGGCGAATTATCAGTGTCAGGTGACAATTGTCAAGTTGGTGAAATAGGGGCCAGGTTAATTTGTGTAAGATTGTGTCCCTAATATATTTTTTTTTTTTACAAGTAATGTAAATCAAACAGTGACAATCAACAATTCGCGTGACGACTTCCCCCTTGAATCGGGGTGCAACGTCCGAAAGGCGACAATCAAAGAATATGAAAAAGTAGCCCCATAATAGCTTTACGCTTTCGTTCGTTAAATTGGTTGTGAAGTTTTTTTTTAAAGCTAACTTTTGTTTGTTTATTCTTGTTTTAAAATTGAATTTAATCATGGCTTAGTGCAAAAACAAAAATAAAAATCAATGTCAATAAAATGGGAACACATAAATTCTAAATAATATTTTAAAATTCCGCAAGCAGTTTTCCACGGACAGAAATTACTATAAGTAGGTAAAGGATTCTACATAAATACTATACGTGAAGGTATACCTTTACGTATACACAGGTTACATAGGTTAACTTAATATAAATGACTATGTAGAATAAAATTTTATTCAAAAACATACAGGTTAACTCTTTCACTGTGCCAGGAACCCACCTAGCGGGCGGGGCGCCTACGCCTTAGTCGCTTTCCCTAAATACGGAGAAAACCACGGGATCGGCTACGAGAGTAGCGCGTAGCGATTCTTGGCAATGAATGTGTTAACACGTATGCTACGCCACTCGTACATAGTAGTTTTTCCGCTACGTAAAGTTAGGCGATAGAAAAACGTGCGTCTACGTCTAAGCTTTAAATAATAAGTATAAGTGAATCCAGGGTGATCAATCCTTATGTTTTCTCCACATAACTGCAAAGCCTAATTCTTTATTCACTGCTCTAAAGGCCTTCAAAGCGCCGCAAAGCAGTCGAGGTGCTGAAATTGACCGCAAATCCAACGAGTACCTACTCTACGACCGATTGTGAAAGGGATGAAGTTACACCACATGGGGGCCATTAATGAATTACGTCATTTCAAAATAGGGGGGGGGGGTCTGGCCATTGGATGACGATAGTCGTATTTTTAGGCGGGGAGGGTCCATTTCAAGGAATAACAGGATGATGATGGGGGGGGGTAAAAAATCGACATAAAACGATGACGTAATTTATGAATGGCCCCATGACTGGCGTTTATGCCTTTTGTGAGTAAAACGCGTTAATTAAGGAGGCTATTCCTAATTGATGGGCAAGGTCAGCGGGACGTTACCTGCCGCCAAACGAGTGAGGCGAGTATAAGGACGTGGAGGCGGTTTGGGTGTTGAACAGTCGCTTAACAAGTAATTACTAGTGTAAGGAATCTGGTCACAAATAGGTTATGGAAAGTGGCTTTAGTTACGTAATAGCATATGCGCAAGGTGTTATTGGGTATTTTTTGAAAATACGTCTTAATCTAATTCAATAACAATTCATAATGAAGGTACCTTGTACCGCACCTTGTACATGTGCCTGAGACAACAGTCAAATGTTTTACTTTTATATAGCCACTAGCTTCCGCCCGCGACTTCGTCTGCGTGGACTCGGGGTAAAAACTATCCTATATTTTAATCCAGCCTATAAACTATCTTCGTGCAAAATTTCATTCAAATCGGTTCAGCTGTTTAAGCGTGATTGAGTAACAAACATCCAAACATCTAAACTATCGCATTTATATTATTAGTAGGATTTTTACATGTTCTGTCGAAATAACTCATGTTAAAATATAACATGATTAAATTGTTTTCTTTTTTATATTAGAAACAGCCATAACGTAAACATTGCCACGTCTATCCGTGGTCAACCATGGCTACATAATAAATCTACATTATCAAATGATACATCGTTTCAGTACAAACGAAAGTTTTTTTTTTTTTCTTTACGTCATTTTTTGTCGTGTTTACTAATAAGTGATTTCATTGTCATATAAGTATGTCACTGCCATATCTAGTCACTTGCATACATGCGTGTACATAAGTATGCAAGGCCAACAATCGCCGCTAAAACGAGCAAGGGAATTTAAAGGGTCCTTTAGTGCAAATAAAACAGGCTTAGATAGAGACTACTGCAATTTGTACGTGCCCACGACCCCGCGCGAGGAATGACATATATTCACGCCTTTATTCCCAAAAGGGCCAAAGGGGGCAGAGCACATGAAACTTATGTTCCAGCGCCACTTTTAGCATAACTGTGGGTATAAAAGATCGACAAAATGTGATATTGCAGTGATAGGTTGCTAGCCCATCACCCACAACACACTTCACCCTGCTCCCTTAGTCGACTTTTACGATACCCACGGGAAGAAAGGGGGTGGTGAAATTCTAACCCGACACCACACGGGCACGGACGAGGAATGAAGGTCCATATATTCACTTGTTGCGGACTGTTGTAGGCTTTTGAAGAGCTTTGTTTCGGCCCTGGCTGAGACGGTACTCCGCTTGCACCGCGAATAATGCAAATTGAATCATAATATAAAATAAAAAGTTGCAAGTTGCGACATCTTTCATATTAGGCCATATCTCGTTTTAAACGGGGAAGTAACTAACGCTCTAAAAATCGTTAAGGCTGAAATGTATCGGTCCTAAAACTTTAACTTTGTCGTAGAGTACCGTTTTAAGGCAGCGGTCGCCTCACAATTAATACTTTTCAGAAAGTATACACATTTCTCTTATGAGTGATTATTTGGTAAATGTTAGTCATCAAAAAAACTTAATATTGCAAAAAACGTCGGATTCTAGAGCTATGTGGAAAATAAGAGACCTAAAAAGAAGAAATAGCGCGTCGCGTCGGCGGCTCTCAAAAAATCTCAAGTAACTATACCTACTTGAAGCAATTTTTATGTCTTTTCAAATGAAAAGTTCTTCAGATGTCAGTACAGCACAAGTAGGAAATATTCCCCTCCCCTCTATAATCATCCGTGAAATAAACTTGATACCAAAATTCCAGATTTGCTCGGCATATGCGCCTCAATCTGCCAAACAAACGAAGCGAGAAAATAATATTTCACCGCACGAGTTATAATGTGTAACAAAAGCATAACATTCCGGGTGGCTAAACCGTATCAAAGGAAGTAGCTGTGGGGTGCATTCGGCGCGCATCGGCCACAGGTCTCCCCGCGTGTACAGAATACTTATAATCTTGACGGTTTCTCATCTAAACTTTGTCGCAGCATCACAAGATTAGTCCATGTACCCACCAGGTAAACTACTCAAAAGTATCTTGATAGTTTGGACTAGTCTTGACACCAACGACTTTGGGTGACTGTATTTATATTCCAATCATTATTCAAATCGCTGCAGAAGATCACAAACGCGTTGCCGTGCCGACCCTTTATTGATTTGAGGATTTGTTGTGTTGAAAGCTAGAGACAAATGCAGGTCACTCACTCTCAAAGATAGCACATTCTTGGGAGCTCTGGCGACCCTACTTTAATTGAAGTAAAAATACTTTCATGTTTTACCACGAAATCTTCTACAGGTAGATAAGGAAAACTAATTGACACCACAAACTAAAATAAACCTAGAGAGATCTTTGTTCGCTGGCATTCTCTGGCTCTAAGAGTGCTCTGTCAGTGGGGTATTTCATCTGTTTCCTAGCGAGAACCCGGTGGAATATTATATTTTGAGAATAAACTGAAGTATAAATAAACCAGCTATCTCCCTGCAAAATATATCTCTTAGCTTTGACTTGGTATAATAACCAGCCGGTATCCTGATATCAAAGTCACAAATCAAATACTTTCAATCACTTTAATCAAAACGTCCACCGGCCAATCAATCAGTCAACGTTCGTCATTTAAACAGCTGAAATGAATCTAATTTCCTCGGATAAAATTCCAATTTTGCCTTTCGGAATCTTTGAAAATCTTAAAAATACTTCTGGATACCGATTACTTGAAACGTTTTAACGGAGACTTTCATTTGTGATGTTTAACAAAGGGATCTGCTTCACGATTGACTTGAGCAGTTCAAAGGGCGAAGGGATGGCGAAATTAACGCAACGTAGGGTGTGCAATGGAGGAGCAGTAGCTTCAAAGGGCGAATAATTTCCCTATTTTCTTTTAAAAAAATCATACGCGATGCGAGGAACTGGTGATGAGGTAAAATTGTATGCCGAAGTTTAATGCTCAACATATACATTTTTTGTGCAATTTATTAATAGGTTTTGTTTTGTTTTTCTATGACAGTTATTTTTATGAGTAATTTTGTTACCTATTGGCACAGTTTGGACAAAATACCAGTATGTGTCGAATTTTTTATATCACAAAATGTTCACGTTGTCTTTGCATTTATCAATTTATGAAACTATAATTTGCAAAATAAAATATGCAGCGGTCGTTAAGAATTAAAAAGCAAGGACCACATCACAGTGAATCCCTTGGAAAATGTTCAGCATACTTTGGCCTAGTTTGTTGAGGTATTCCTGGTAAGGTCATTCTATTTGAAGTTGACGTTCCATCGGCGCTGTGAAGAATCCCGATCCCAAACAACTCGCCATCCTCCAGGTAACTTACGCCATCGCCATCTCGAAGTGGAAGTGCACTTTCGACTTCACCAATTAAGCGCCGCACTCTACATTTAACCGTTGCTAATTGAGCGCATCACAATGCAGACCCGAGACTTCGTAGCATTTCCATCTGGACGAATCGGTTTTTGTGGGTTCCCCTTAGTGCCAATAATGTTGCTCACTGAGGTTGCTTAGTATTCTGCAATTAACAGGCACATGCCATCGATCGTTGATAGTGCCACGCTCTTTATGGGAGTGAAGCCCATAATTTCCGAAAATCACATTTTCTCAGTGTCCTTTGTTCCGTTCTCGTATATTCTCGGTGTACAATTTTCCCAATGCTTTATGTTTCTGTGGCATACTTTTTGAATCTGTGTGCAGCTGAATTAAATAACTTTTATTTTCTCAAAAGAAATGTAACATTTCGCCTTAATGAGAATAAGGCATGTATTAAAATTAAATTAAGTATGTATGATGAAGAATGTAGCAAGTTAAATTTCGTAGTTCTATGAATAACTAAGACAATTTCTTCTACGCAAGAGGAATACGAAGTGATGACACTGATGACCGATGCAAAATAATGGTGGTTTTTTTACCAAACCTTTTTTATAAAAGGAGTGAAAAACGGGCTGGTGATGTTTAAGAACAGTTATGAATCAGGTCCAGATTGTCCAAGCCTTTCAATTTAACCAACTAAATATGAAACACCATTTAATGTTTAACCTATAATTAATTAACAATACGATGGGTGTCTAATTTTAAGGAAAAATCGTTATGTGAAACCCAAGTAAATGGGAAATCGGAACTAGCCTTCCGCCTTTTTCTTTCACGTCAAATTGAAAATCACAATCAAGGTTTTTAATAGAAGTAAATAAGGTAAATACGATCGCTTCCCGTCTTGGCAAAAAAATCAAGCAAAGTAAGGAAGAAATAAGGTCCTTGATTAAGGTTGCAAGTGGAACAAGCTCTCGGTTCACGCTCCAATGAATAAATAAATAGCTTTCAATGGGCTGAACCACTCGAAGTGTTCACGCGAATACTGTGAAACAATTTCTTTAATGACGTCACTGAGTTTGCGATTTTTGCGCGAAAAAAAACATCATCGGCGAGTGAGTGGTAAAGCTATCTGCATGTGCTGTTTGAACATTGCGACAACTGATATGTTCAAAAGATCTTTACAGGGAAGCATTAGGTTAAGTTGAATAACGCAAGCTTACTGGATAGGATAGCGCTTGATATATCTGAAACTTATTTGTACAAACTACTAGTAATAGCTACGAAGTAGCATACGTGTTAACACATTCACTGCCAAGAATCGCTACGCGCTACGCTTGTAGCCGATCCTGTGGATTTCCTCGTAAGTAGCGGAAAGCGAACAGGCGCCGCCCGCAAAAGGGATTTCTCGCAGTGAAAGTGTAGCTGGCTCTAAAACCACAATTTCTCATTCTCGGGAGAGAAGAAGAGAACGATCATGGGACCATGTAACTCCCATTTTAGCCATCTTATTTTTGTCATGAGATCCTCCTTTGAGAACAAAACCAAAATAAATGTACAGGTAATTATTAGAGAGAAAATAGGCAAAAGTTTCCAACACATATTCGTCATATTCAACAATTCGAAGTTTTTGAATAAGTAAGTAGACTTCAGCTCTGGATTGGCTTCAGTTGGCTCCATGCGTATGTACATCGTTTCAAAGCAAAGTAATAAAACAATCTTGAATTAAAAAGCGAAAAACAGTTTGGTTTCATTGTCCCCGTACAGAAACTTTTATGATTTACGCTGTAAATGTAAACGTAACATTTTTATTAGTATCACTTCGTTTTCTACTCCGATGCTACAACTATAAAGTCGAGGATTTAGCCCATAAATAATGACAGTTCGTGCGGAGCTACAGGCAAAAACTATTTGATCGTAAAACGGTTGAAATTAAGCTGAAAGTTTATTGCAGTAGGGTTTACATTGTCTCGAAGCAAGTGATGGGACTTTTACTTGTGATTACCTTGGCAGAACAGACGACACATTTAGACTTCTAGGGCTGAAGGATTGAACGTATTTTTTATATGTAAGGGCTCTTTTCAATGGAAAAGTGTTAAGTGCCAAAAGGCTTGAATATGGCCAATATAGTTAAGTATTTTTAAGTTTCTATTTATTTATTTGAATCATAGGAAACATTACAGCAAATGTCAAAGCGTTACAAAGATTCGATAGTAAAGCTAAAAACTTAATATCTAAATAGAACTAGGGTCCGTCTACAGGATACCTCACCTAGTGACTGCAATACAGCCACATCTCAAGAATAAAATACATTTGAGATGTGGCTCTATTGCACAGTGCAATGCGGTCACATCTCGAAAGTAAAATACATTTGAGATGTGGCCGTATTGCAGACACTAGGCGACCTGTCTTACTACATCTCAAGCACACGCTTCCATTCCGTCATCAGCCTTGCTGTCCCTGTCACAAACAGGTCACACCCAGAAGCTGCTGTGAGTAGGGAGTTGATGAGCGCAATTGCGCGCTGAACAGGAGAATGTAATCGTAAGTGTGCGTTTTATTTTTCAACATTTCATATTTTGCTATTTCCCAAAATTGATTCTATTGGTATCTAGTATCAAGAGATTTAGCTAAGTAAAGACGCTGTTATATGTTTTACACTCTGTTCCTTTGTGACAAGATGAAAAACATACCTATAAATACCTACTATTAATATTATACTACGTGATTTTGTCAATTTCCGTTAATTGCAAGGGGGCATAGGTTAGATCAAATAGTTATTTTCTCCAAGACAGTAGTATCTTAACTCTTTATCGTCATCAAGATATTTAATATTTTGATTTAATCAGATTTGCAGCTTTAACCACTGTTAATGCTACATCAAATTATTATTTAAAAAAAAAATTCAAGTTATAGTTATCCTTAGGTACTTTTTTTCTGTGAATGTACTCTGCAATATGCCAAAGTTAACGGAAATTCCCGGGAACACCGTGTATAGAAATATGGTATTCATTTGACAAATTTGAGTCTCATGGCGCGACTTGACTGATCTACGCTGTCAGCTCAATGTTGGTATCAATCGGTTGGAGGAGGTGCAGTGAGTAGTAGGTACATTTCTGACGTAGGATGGCAAAAACATTCAGAAATACTGATACGAACGTACTATCAACAACACAGCTAACTGACCATCGGTGCACCTTAAGTACATTGTAATAAGGTTCTATATAAACACAGGATGGTCAGTTAACAGTGTTATCGTTTGTACCAATGACAAATACCAACTCCTTAAACAGTGCGAATAAATTCATCTGGATAGCCATCGCCGGCAAGATTGCGGATGTGGCGTAGGAACTGGCTAGGCTTTCTATCTCCGAGGTCCTCTAAGGTAAGCTGCTTTAGTTGCTCACTGCGTGATACCGATGAGCGGGCAATAAGTTCACGCTTTAGAGTCGCATACTTATCAGCTGCCGGTGGGCTTTTAATAATGTCTTCCACTTCCGTCGCATATTACGGATCTAATACTGAAATTACATGATAATATTTTGTTGTATCCGCAGTAATGCCCGCGAGTTCGGATTGACCTTTTATTTGGCAAAACCATCATTCCGGGTTATCTCGCCAAAAAGGGGGAATCTTAACACCGACACGACAAACTGCCGGTTCGCAGTCGCGGTCATGATTTATTTGTGATATATACGCTGTATTCTACATCACGTCGGGGTCACCAGTTGAAGGATGCTTCTTGAGGTAGCGTTTAATCAAACTATACTGCTCAAAACAAAATAAGGGCCATTGTAATTATTGGACATAAACTAATTGATAAGTGGCTGATTAATGCACTCCCGTATAAGGATACGAATGTATTCTGAAGGCAGAATCTAACCTGTTTCACGCTGGAGTTCAAGTCTAAAAGCTAGAAAAAAAAAAAAAAACTTTAATATAATTGCCTCGTAACGATCATTATACTTGTGGCCCCTATTTTCTTTTGAGTAGTATATAAACCTTCACGTAACAAACACACGTTATTTATTCACACAAAATAACCACCATAAAATATACAATACTTTCCGGCAAAATCCTGACAACACAACACACTGTCATTCTCTATCGGTAGCCAGTGCGATGAGCGGCTAAAATCTATAGAGGTTTCAAACCGCTGTCGCCACAGGTATAAAGATGTGCTAAAGCGGCACATGAGAAGGTGCCGCATTGAGCCCTCGCTGTGGGAGAAGGAGGCTGCCAGAAGACCAGAGTCGCGACAGATTGTTAAATCAAAAGTATTTGATTTTGAAACCGAGCGGCGCTTAGAGCTAGATTCGAAGCGCGATGCATTGAAAGCTAGACAGATCTGCGGCAATTAATTACAATTATGTAAATGGTGTGGTCACCCGCAATGTGCGTCGACCTTCACGAAGAAGATTGGCTACATAAGTCAATTGCGAGCACACGACCGACGAAAGCATACTTGATCGCAGTCGCTGTTGCCGACATAGGCCGGGACTACATCATCAAATCACCATCATCATCACTATTGGGGCGTACGCCCTTCTTCTTTTATTCTTTGTCACATCTACGTGAACATGTTTCACGATCTTGATATGCCTACTTATAAATCTACATAATACCTACAAGAACAGGAATTCTCCCTAAAATAAAATATAAATACTACAAATGAACTAGTCTTTATGGTAAGTAACTTTGTCTTTATCTTTCTTAGTACTTACTCTTTCTTGTCTGCGGCCCTTGTATTTGAATTTGAATGTAGCTGTTAATATCATTAACATACGCTGCTAATACAACATTCATGTGCATGGCGGATGAATGTCATATTTGCTTGCATCATGCATGACATGTTCATCAATAGAACTGTCAATTTTATTATTTCAGGCCAGCCGTCACCACGTAGTAAGCAAGTAGGTACATTCTATTTGGGTCATTGATTAAATGAATCATTGTATTTTACGCAAACGTTGAGCTTGCAATGAGCTCGTTCGGGGAACAAGCCCTACAAACAATCTATAAGTAAGCCAGAAATGATAAATTAAATTGCAAGTAAAAAGTTAGTAGAACGTTAAAACCATTTTAGGCGGTTGTGTCACAGGAAAACATGCATCACTTTCGGAAGGTGCGGCCGTCTATCGTCTATCGCAATATTTGCTCGCCGGTGTGCGCTAGACATCATTTATACACCTGTGTGTACCTATTGCTCGTTCTTTCGAAAGGACGTAACTGCTATGATTTCCATACTTACTTACGCCTTTGTGTTAGGCTTTGTATGAAATATAATATCAAGGCTCTATGATAGTTCGGAATCCCGTGGAAGAAGGCACTAATTCCTCAAGCATAATGTACTCTTCAACTACATTACTGTATCGCACGGGAAATAAGTTGTTTTAGTCTTAGGCACTGGTCCCACCGCCGGCTAGTAAGCTAGAAAAGTTGGGCGAGTAGCATTACATTGCGGATCTGTAAATGTCGATTGATCACACTGTGCCTGGTCAGCACGCAATGAACCGTTACTCGCCCAACTTTTCTAGCTTACTAGCCGGCGGTGGGACCAGTGCTTTAGAATGGGAAGGAATATGTTCTGTAACTCTTTTATTGTAACCTATACGCTACGTATATTGTATCAGTTGACTACGTAAGCTACGTATTTGAAACGTTAGTACAGATTTGAGCTTCAAGCAACAGCTACGGAGCAAAAATTCAAGGGAATGTGGGGAGGAACTTACTTACTCATTGATACGTATTGTACGCCACATAAAAACTTAATAACAAACAAATCATTTGAAAAGTTACGGAATATATAATACCTACCGATAAAATGATCCATGTAACATTAAAATTAATGTCACTGGTGATCGAGGAGCTGGCGGCTTTATCGCGCAACGAATTAGCATTGCAATTCAGAGAGGAAATGCCGCCAGCATCCTAAGTTAAATGCCTCGGGGGCCTTTTTTAGATTTAACTTAGTTTTTATTTAATTTAGTTAATGTTAATCATCATCTTGTATATTTTAAAAACTAAAACCATTACAGCAATAATTTTGAAATGAAACCGATACTGTGAGTTATGTAACCCCAAACGCGGTAAATTCTCCCAGTATTATGTCAATAATTTATTGCCAGTTGCATTCAAAGCTTCTAGGAAACGAACAAATCGATACCGCGGTACTAAAACACTGAATTTGCATAAATACCTAATAGGTTCTTACAGCGCCCGGTGTTCGTAGTAAAACACAGCTTGTCAACTTTACCGGCTTTTACCTGTTTTTTGTACAGTAAAACATGTCATAACTTTTTTATAGTCTGGAAGAACCGTAAAACCGGTGTAAGCTGGATTTGAGTATCAATGCGCTGGATTCGTTTGGTATCTTTAACCTGATTATTGACAAGATGTTTGTTTTTAGGCATAATGTATTTTGCAGCATAACTTACTTAACCTAATCTACACAGCCACCACCAGTCACCTACAGGGCTGTATTCGAAGTTTATAAATATTGCCATGTTACGGTTTGAGAGAAAATCACTTATGTGACGAAACAATAGTGTTATGGCAAACGAAATAGGGGCGTAGACACTAAATAAAATAATCAATAATGTCATATTTTCTCGAAAAAGGATAAAAAATGTAGGAGAAAAAATCAACGCAAAAGGTTAAATAATCACGAAGTTATAAGTATCCAAAGTATTAAGAAGGGGTATGTTCTGTCCCTTTTTCGCAAAACGCAACTTCATAATGAAACGATGACGCTGGAAGAATGTGACGTCACAGAAGACGGCAACATGCCGCGCCATCTTGGTCGGCGCCGCCGGCTGCATCCCGTAACGTGACGTCACACACTGTTTGCGTTTTCTCTCTCTTACAAGTAATATTAAAACGGTTGTAGCTTAATAGCATAATTCTTTGAGATATCTGAATGGGATTTTGGTCACTAGGCATATTTTTTTGCCTTCTTTCTTTTGGAGTAATACTAATTTTCGAGTCTACACCCCTATAATGGATATCGAATTACACATGCATTCTTTTACATGAAGCCCAATAGTATTTATAGTTCAATAATAAACAAAGATATTAAACGCGCTCGCACGCTCGCTCCTTGAAAATACTTTAATTATGCAGAAATGCAATACCTGGTTTTATTAAAACAGACCATAATTTTGTTCGCACTATTTACCTAAAATGGCACACAAAAGGTGGTAAAGCGGCAAAGTTATTACCATAGCCCGAACGGTAGGTAGTCTTATGTTAAACCTGTGAGTATAGTGATATAAACCAGGCGTTTTTGTGTTGTTTTAATAAAATGCCCCTAAAAAGTCCTCAGGTAGACAAAGGTAGCGTTTTTCGGTTGTCAATTTCTTTTAAATATTTACATGAACGTGCACTACTCAAGATTTTATTTTTCATTAAAAATTACGTAAGACTATCATTTAGTACTTTACTTGTACTAATATGCAACTTGGTCAAGGAACAATTAGAAAGTGGTGAAGCAAGTTTAATAATAACGCGTAAGAGTATTTTTTTGGTCTTTAAATATGATTGTATGGTCTAATTGACGACTGCTTTAACCTAAGAAGTTAACCTTGCCTACGCCGCTTACGACCGTGGGTTCGAATCTCGGTAAACAAGGGTCAATGTTTGTGTGAGGACCATCAAAATTTGTTTCCGAGTCTTGAATTGTTTCTATGTATTTGAGTATTTATATGTTTTAAACATATCGTCCCCTTGTACCCATTACACAAGCCTTATTGATCACGATGGGCCTAGCTTGTGCTCTGTATGATGGTCTCCTAATAACAACGTATAGCAGCCGCATGCGACGCTTTTCCGCTTTCTTGATAAATATTTTTTATGGAATGGATATCTAATAACTAGTAGAATAGATTATCTATAATCGAAGTAATTTTGAATACGCAAATTGCCATTACGGGTAATATGCGTCACGAGTCTACGAACGATTATAGCTACATACCAGGAAAATGATGGTGCGGGTTATAACACAGCGCTCGTAACTTAACTTATCTATATCTATGTCAAAGGATTTGTCTTCATTCGAATTTAAGCCATGTCACTTTGACATAGAGTGCCCATACCATAAACTAGTACCAGCGTCAATCACTCGGACCTTTATCTTACCATCGATTCATCATTCTCCTAGCGTTGTTCCCGGTTGTGCTCCTAAACGAGCCCGGGGTCCGCTTTGACACCTAATCCCAAGATTTGGCATAGGCACTTGTTTTTACGAAAGCGACTGCCATCTGACCTTCCAACTCAGAGGGAAAACTTGACCTTATTGGGATAAGACCGGTTTCCTCACGATGTTTCCCATCATGTTGATATCTTACCATCGATTAAATAGGGTAATTCCGGGGTAGATGGCCACAAGGGGGAGATGGCCCATCGAAATATTTCATGGAACCAGCGACTTGATTTCGCGAGTTTTTGTTTATTTCGCTTCGCTACGTGCGTGGGCGCACGGGTGCAATTAACAATTAGGCGAAAAAAAAGCACAAAGTAAGTGAAATCGTCTTTGATTGTTTGGACTAGTGTCAATATTTTTTGGAGGGTTCATGTTTTACCTGGTTTTGATGTTATTTTCTTCAAATAATGCTGTTTTATGCATTGGTTGCGAAGTATATGAGTTAGAGGTGAGACGTACTAGGCAAAATGCGTACTGAGTCTTACAAGTACGCGTCCACAAAAATACTAGCGCCAAAGACTAGCGCCACGAGTACTTACCAGTACGCGATTCAATGAGTAAAACGGGCCATTGTAGTATGCGTCCGTCTTGGGAGTACAAGTAATTTAAAGTCACAGCAAGTACAGACACTTGATCGAGACCTGCCTGTCTATCTATATACCTACGATTATCAAGTTTACAATGTTAAAGAGTTACAATGTTAAAACGTGGTTTTGCATCTCTTGTAATGAACATTAATAGGTATTTATTTACTATTTGATCTAAATCAATAGCTGATTTAATCTAGGAAATTAACAACTAAAAAGTAACAAAAATAAGATTTCCTTTCCCTGTACCCGGTAAAGGCTTAGAGACTATTTAGATTTCTACAAGTCCTAACTTAACTCGAAGTTGATATAGGTATGCATATTATATCTAGGAAGCAATGCCGCAACATACCTAACACTGAACTGAATGTCTATCTAATTACTTATATATACAAAGTGTAAAACACACCAAAGGAAAAAAAAAACACTTATCAGTCCTTACGCATATTAAACATTGAACTAGCCACACGATCGCATTTATCGCAAATTCAAGACCACTTAATTGCGCATCCCGTGTTTGAGTACTAACTACTTATTGTCTTCAAAAACAAAATCTAATTCGAAGTAAACACAAACCAAAACAAACAGTTTTATCAAACAAAAACCTACCTTATGTTGTTAGATTTAGGATCTTCACTCGCGCAATAAACTAAATTAACTTCCATTCCCAACGAACTCTCGGAAATCGTCGCCTGTCGCTAAGTTTTGGCGAAGTGACCCGAGCCCTTCCGAAATAATCCGAACGCTGGGATCATGAAGGTCGCGGGCTTACGGAGTACGAGTAAAAGGACGGACTCGCTCGGCGGTCGCGGCGCGGCGCGGCGCCATTGGACGTTGAAAGTCGCCGTACTGCTAAATACTCGTACGCTAAAATGCGGCCTCGTGGGAACGCGTACGTACGAGTACATGATAAGACCTGTTCCAAAAACCTATTCCAGTAAATACGTCTCACCTCTAATATGGTGTCTCATTGTCCCAAGGTCAGATTTTGGAAAGTCGTGTCATGACTTGTTTTTATGTTAGGTGTGGTCATCTCTCCCGGAAGAAAAGTAGAGATGGACTGGCTAGTTTAAGTCGGTATGCTATATGATGCTGAATGCGTGTCAGAGAATAGTATAAAAAAGGAGAGCATATAACAAACCAGGAAAGCTAACAATGAAAAAATGTTCAAAACTGGGCTAACTCGGTGTGTAAACGAAAGAAACTACCGCGGCTGTGAGGAAAATTATTATGAGTTATCTTCTTAGAAGATTGGTTTCAGCGTGGTTTGGGCTACTTAAGAATTGCACCGAATTCGAGGACATATGCTTAAGATCAAAAATAAAACGAAAAAAAAAACTAACTGAGAGATTTAAGTTATGGCCATCTTTCCTGTAAAGCTGTGGTCATCACACCCGAACACCTTGGGAGAGATGGCCAATCATGTTTTTTTTTTCAACAGTTTTTTTCGAGGTGATTGATATAGATATTATACTTTTTTTGTTTAATAATCTTAAGTTAATTAACCAAATTTTAATAAGAAATAAAAAAAGTATTCGTAATGTGTAAGCTTTTATTTTAACTGTGTTCCAAAAAAAACTATGGCCAACTACCCCGGACTTACATATAAACAAACATATATTCTAGAATATTATTTCTGAAAATCAGTCCTTATTGTTGTTTCTAGTCAGAACTGCGTTTCAAAGAACGCGATATTTTCCGATTCACGCCCTCTTTCGAATGCGATATTGTGATGAGATTGGTATCAAATTGATTATGATATTAAATTAAGTGATTGGTAAATAATATTGTTCGCTTATTGCTACGCCCGCACCCTAACCGCCGCCTCGGCACTACCGCTGTAGATTTTGCTACGCCGTAGCAGCGTAGCTCGTACCTCGGACCGGGTATAAATATTTCAGCACAGGAAATTATGCTTCTGCCGATACTGTGCTACGAGAATGGAAACCGATCTCGAAATATCTCGGAATACCTCTTATATTTTAATGCATAGGTACACTTAATCTGGGATGATCGGAGTTTTAATATGGTTTGGGGAAATTATAAGATCTTCGTGTGGTATTTTCTCTAATTTGATCTTCGTAGCGTGTATGAATAATGTTTAAAATTATCTACATAATTGTTATTAACCAACTTCACTAGGTGGGAGGTTCTCAATTCGACTTATGTTTAATTATTAATTTTCATGAAATCTAGGCAAGTGGAACTACTAACGACCACATTATGACTTGTGGAACCTAATGGAAAATAAGACTCCACAGTTTTTGATGAAATTTTGCTGAAGTACCAAATTATGCACCAACAATGCACATTATTATTCGTACGCACGTATCCGTTTTCTATTATAAGTTCCAGAAATGAATTAAAATGGAAAAGGAGGAATTTTAAAATGTCGGTATCATAGTTAGGTACATACGTTTTTACTAGACAAAGTATTATTTTATTCTAATATTTCCTTGAGTATAATAATTTTAAGGATATAACTTGCGTAGCTTCTAAAAGTAAACATAAATTAAACGTCCCCTCGTCCAGGGGTTATTTTGCCAAACTAAGTATTGGACAAGAGTCGAGCAATGGCACGTTTACCCTGTATGTAGTGCAGCTTATAGAAAGTCTGTGTAGCAAACATGTGTCGACAGGATATTTCATTAATTAGCAAAATGTTACATTCGTGATTAAAACACGTCTAGTATTTATCAAACATAATTTATGCATAAACGCATAATGAAACATGCGTTGAATACTGGATGGCACATTATGCATTTACAACCCGTTGATACCGTAATTGCACTTTTGTAATATTCAAGAGATACGTTAGTAATGGCGGCGTGCGAAACAAGTGAATGGCGGCGAGCGGGAAAACTATGCATAGATCAACCAATGACCCAAAAAACACCCCCCTCCTTTCTACGTACCTATTATTCGCAATGAGGTGCGTCCTTATGGTAACATATCTGCTCTGCCTGTCATTAATAAGAAGAACCAAATCCAATTATACTTAAAAAGACAAGATCCGTGCCAATAACAACTAACTTACAACATAGTTACATTCTGAACACATTACCCCGACAGCAGCCTACTGCTTGCTGAGACTTGGACCCAAGTAACCCTACTGAGAGAAAATAAAGCCCCTTGTTGGTGAATCTGTATCAATAAAAATAATATGTATCAAAAATACTCAATTATGAATAACACTCCGACACTGATAGTGAAATACTATACTAATAGGCAGGCTCCATGACATCAATAAGAGAAAATATTTATAGTCATATGCTTATAGCCGGCGCGGTAAATTAATTCCATATAAATACCCGTGCCTCGTCTGATCATTAGCCGGCAAACGGTACCGCTCATAGAGACATTGTGAACAACTAACTAAACGGCAAAGGTGCAATCAAAACCAAAGTACTGTTCGTGGCTATTTTATGAATTCTGTAAATTTCGCGGTAATTAGAAGGTGTGATTGGCTATTTAAAATACATGAACATGTTATTGACTAATTAAGCAATATGCCCCGAAAAACATATGTATGAAAAGTGATGTTTATCGTTCTGGCCAAAAAGACCTGAAGGAATTCCGGACCGTCGACTTATAAAGACGGCATTGGACAGGGAAGTCAAACGGTCTTTTATGTCTGAGACCAAGATGCACTTTGGGACGTTCCGCCAAAGCATTAAGTGATGTGTACTTACCCTTAATTCGCTAAATTCACGGCGCTTGTGGCAGAGGGCAAGCCCGGTGCAAGCGATCCCGTTCGTCTGAACGACCCGCGTCCCCCGGGAGAACTCTTTGAGCAACTCCAGGGGTGCGATGCGAAATAATTCTAAACCCTCCAGGAATTTTTAAATATTATTTTGAATCTAAAGTATGAATTGATAGAATTCACGGGGCAAATAAACGGTGGTAACATATTTGCTTCTTTCATGGTACGTACATTTGTCATATGGTCCCTACAAAGATTT
The DNA here is from genome assembly GCA_947049275.1 of Epinotia bilunana. Classification (NCBI taxonomy): domain Eukaryota; kingdom Metazoa; phylum Arthropoda; class Insecta; order Lepidoptera; family Tortricidae; genus Epinotia; species Epinotia bilunana. Next base: position 18,808,153 of record OX346257.1, read on the forward strand.
AGAGGTGCTAATTTATCTTCCCTGTTTCATATAGAAAAGATTGATGCCGGCCATAACAACTTTAAGGGTTTTTTGTGCCTACATGATCACAAAATCCTTTAAAAAATCATGAAAAACGGCTTTATGACTTTGGTAGGCTGTGTACCTTAAGTCACCAATACGTCCACGAGACCGAAGAACCGCTGTGGTACTTCAATATCACAAAATGTATGTTGGGAAATTGCTATATCATCCCAACTTAAGTGCTAGTGTTATTTGTGGGTTATTTGGTGACGATAGCTGTCTTTAGCGACATTTCACAGGATTTTCTGTATTATAATAATGCTCAATGACTGTAATACAATGATCGATTTAGCATCATCATCATGGCCTGAAACACACACAATTAAATGTTCAAACTCAAACATCAAAATACACAATCAAAAATACAGACAAAACTTTCGATTAAAAAAACTTCATTCAGAGGGGAAACCCCGTAACGATTTGGAGGCGCGTTAGGTCTACCTAGCTCTTTTTCCGCCGATCTCCACCGCGCTCGCACCTCGCCACTAGGCTATTTAAAATCGTACTTACCTATGTAATTTCTAATTAAACCTATGTATAATACAGTCTAAAGTTTCACTTATTGATTCCCGAAGGCTCCCACAAATGGTACGGCTTTGGATCTATCCAACTGTCATGTTTTTCATATAAAAATTGTCATTTAGATCTACTTAACGTACGTACAATGCAATACGTGCTCGACCTGCAGTTCATCCGTTTAAGCGCTACGATGCTACTGACAGACAGACTTTAAACATACCTCGTTTCCCGGGGCTTGAAAACAGCCTAATCACTTTATAATAGAGTATTAAGTAGTTAAAACAACTCCACAACTCCCTAAACGTGAAATTTCCACCAAAAATATTTATATATAATTAGCAACGCGTAACATTAAAGCAAAGACCAAAAGTCAAAGTCGCAAAAGTGTCAAAAACTCGAGGGGCATATGAAAGCCGACGCGCCATGAAAGGCTCGGCCCGGGGTGCAAGTGACACTCCCAATCAAAGCATACCTGAATATTAAAAGGTCATTTCACTAATGAATCGTATCAGATTCTGCCGCCGCAAGTCTATTGAGGCCTCCTTCGGACGTCTTTAAAACTTTCTTACGGAGCGTCTTTTGTCCGAAGTTCAAGTTTTTCACTTGCATTTATGAAAATAGTCGGTTTTTGAAAAGGACTAAGTAATGAGTGTGGGATGTCTGGGAAAGGTGTTTTAGTGAGGTGGCTTTGTAGATTCTGAATGCCTACTATGTGTTTCACTCTGAAATGCACATGTCGGAAACAAATGAACTGAAAATACAAATACTTTTTTATTCAACTATATATGAAACTTGGCAGATAATGCAAAAATTAGTTTTGGCCGGAACATAAGTTTCATTACAATGAAATAAACTTGACAATATTTGAAAACTGCATTCAAATTGTTTATCAGAAAAAGTTTTATTATATTGGTTAATTATTAAGTAGCTATTCAAACATTAACATTTATTTCAGAACGTTCGTTGAAAAGTATACCGTTATTGACTTCCCACTACGGTTTATACACAACACCTAAAATTGTTTACATCGTAGGTCGAATAAAGGTAAAACGGATGGTAAATGGACTAACGACACTTAGCGCGAATTCATTGGATTCATAGGTATTTTCACGCAGAACAATTTGAGGTTCTATTAATTTTGTTGGATTTTACCTCGCCCATATTTATGTCAATAGGAAGGAAATAATAAACGCCATATTTAATTTTCCTAACCGGTACAGGCCAATTAATTACTAAAGCCTCTACGAATGATTTCCCCTACAAAGTGGAAAAATGTCGCTACGCGCTACGGGTTAGCACACGTAGTTGTTTGGCCTTGAAATAGTTAATATTTGATTTAAAATCCAATTGAAATCCTTACGACACAAAAAATATTAAATTAATGTTATAATAAAAGAAGAAACAATTATTTAAATCTTCTTTCCAATAAATAAACAGAATAAATACACTGCGAGCTAGGAGCTTTTATTGTCAGTCACTTACCCCAGGAAGATAACTTGTGAGAAGATTAAGAATGTTGTATCACGTAGCCCCGTGGACGTCAGCTGCGGTTCCGTTGGTGAGTTCACCAACAGCAGCCACACATACGTAAAAAAAATTGCCCATTTACCCTCATTCATTTTATCATCAAATGATAGTTAATCCAATATAATGACGAAAAGAAATCGTCAGCTGGCTGTACAGTGGTGGAAAACCCGCCAGCTGGTCACACGAAAATGTTAAAATATGTTCCTACTATAAACGCGTGGTTTAAGCGACGGCGCGATACTTTGCCATGCATTTTATAGCAGGCGTTAATCTGCTTATAAGTACTCAATTTATCTAGTTCTGTCTAACACATCGCGTAGGGGTTATAATAAATTACGGGGGTCTGGCCATTGGATGACGGTAGTTATTTTATTAGGCGGGGAGGATCCATTTCAAGGAATAACAGGATAATGATAGGGGAAGGGGGGTCAAAAATCGACAAAATACGATGACGTAATTTATGAACAGCCCCGTAGATCGTACAATAGCAGGTCCTAGACGTATTATATTCACTATATTTATTTTGAAACCATATCTAATCTAATGACCCCTGACGAAACAGCCACAACCCAAACAATTTCTATTAAGTGGCATATTCTTGTGTAAGTAAACCAAAATACTCCAATAGTTAAATAGTCATAAAGAGGTCAAAGGCAGCCGAGTCTAACAAACTGGAATGAAGCACATTTGCATAGATAGCTTTGTACACAAAATGAATAACGAGCAGGGAGTATCATGCCGCCTGTATTCATAATTCACTTTCAAAGTGCCAGGCCGCGGTGACACAGTCCCGCTTTCCCATACGTTTAAGTAGTTTAATTAGTACAATTAGGTGTTTAAGAAGATACAAACACGAAAGAGGATCTTTAAAAAATCTTCTGCTTTATTTATATTTCATTAAAGCGTTTGCATTGAGAAATTGGACAACGACGACGCTATCCTATGGGTCCAGCAGACGAACATTAGATTATATTAAGAACGATTGAATTAGCCATACGAATAAATAAAAAGAGAAATGGTGTACGAGGATGTTTACTTATTACTTTGTTATAAGCGGGTAATAGGGGTTATTATTTTATGTCAGCGACCACATTCGCTAGTTTTCTGCCTACACTCACGGCTAATACTAAGTTACTAGTTAGTAGTACTAGCTAATGCTAGCAATTTGTTTCCTAATGGAAACAAATCGCTATTTAAAGCCAAATACTTGAAAACCGTTCAACAATCCTGTATCCACAGCCAATTTAATCTAATTGGTGGGTCATTTCATAAGTTGTAGCCATATTCTGTAGTAAGCAATCATAGACGATGACGGTGTATGAGCACAAAGTCTGTTTTCAATATGCACCAAAGGGGTCGTTCAATTGTGTAGCTAATGTACATTTCACTCTTTATATATATTTTTACATAGATTTTTTAACATAATTCATTCGCTATCAGTGGCGTGGTTATCTTATACCTACCTTACAATTTTAAATATAAATACTGATAATGTCCCAAGATTTTAACATCGAGCACTTTCCATCGTCCTTCCATATAAGTTAACGGAATTTCATCTTTAACATTAGATTCTGCAGACTCCCCGTTGCGTCTATTTCGAGATCGAAACCCATTAATATCGTATCCCACATCAAACTATAAGGGAGCATGCGACTTGACACGAGGAAATGTGTGTGCGTTGTAATTACTTGGGCTGAGCTACAGAGAAAGCAAATTTTGGTAATATGTGGAGTAAAGTAAGATTTATCGTATTTAGTGGAAAATAAACGGACTTGCAATAGCTTTAGGCATGCATCTTATATAATCCATACGGCGAATGTGGAGTAAGACATGAATATTTATGTCAGAGCATTAAACGCTGAAAATTTCTGTACGCATAAAACAACTTTCGAACCAACCTTATATAGTTTAAATTATTTGAACTGAGCTTATCTTAGCAATGGCCATTGTACTGTGCTCATAAATAACTATTGTTTGCCTTTTTTCCTTTGTAAAAAATGTTACCTCCACGTAAAATGTTCATTGAATAATAAACTCTATCTTCTTATGCAATAGATTCCAAATTAGCTACGAGATAAAATACCACACACAGCGCCTTGTACCTGGCTCGCTGGGAGCGGGTTATTTTATCTTTTAGTTCATTTTTTATCTATTGAATAAGACAATAGAGTTCATTATGTGGCGCTAACCTTTTTCTTGCAAAAAATGGCACGCATACGACCACACAGTCGTATTGTTAGACTTGAATGCTATTGTTCTGAAGATAAGAAGATCAGTCCAGTTCAGAAAATCTCAACTATACACTACAAATAGCTCGAGGCATTAAAAAATGCTGTGTGCACTGCTGTATGTGCAGGCTTTTTGTAAGTATGTGTGATCCATCAATAGACCTTCCCTAAACTTTCCACCAGTTTAGACGAAGGTAAAACGCTGTGTGTAACTTGGAATTAAAATTGCTTTCAATCCTTTAGCCCAGTGCCTAGACTATTATCTTAAGGGCCATATGAAAATCCTCACTAGTATCGCCATTTCTCAAGCACTCATCAGGGCAACGTAATTAGGGTTTTCATGTCCCAGCAAAGGTAATCGGCTGGTCACCCCACTAGGGTCGAGCTATAAACCTGGTTAACACCTGAACTTTGTCGCGTACGGTGCGAAAATAGCTGCAAGTTAATGCATCAACTTCGTAATATTAGATCCTTTATGAGGTGGAATCTCGTTCATAATTATGAGGAAACTTTACTAATTGCCCGTTGGATGTAAAATTCTAACGCTGTTAGGTAATATTGAACGCTTATCTGGGGAAATAAATTCTCTATTTCGTACGTGCCACATTCACATATCATGTAAATATCTTATTACATCAGAGGAATAATTACGTAACGTTTCGAACGAGCGTTCGGAGAATGCAACCGTCGTAAAAATTTACATTTATATCTAACGTGCGTACAATGCGTTATGTGATCGACCTGATGGTAAAAAAGACCGGCTTGCACTCCGGGAGTGCCGGTAGAAGTGAAAACTTGAATAATTTTAAGTATCCCCCATTCCTTAGTCGTGTAAAGATATAAAACGTTCTGCGAGGCTCAGTTGTAGAATCACGTAACAATAAAAAGATTCCTTTCATTGAAGACTGAAAGGGTCTATATTCCCTGAAGCGATGTAATGTTCACGTTTGATTGCCAATTATACTCAACGCTGTAAACAACGAAAAGCCAATGGCTCGTAAAAGTCTCATGACTGGGCCTGATAAAAACAATGCAAATGATTAATTTCGATTATGAACAACAAAAGAGTTTCGTTCTTTTTACGCTCCTATGAGTCACCAAGTCGGCTGAGAGCTTTGCCTTTATACCCTTTATTTACAAATACTCTTACTAAAATCCCTCCTGAAATGTTCATTCTGACGTTGGGTATTTATACATTTGCCATGTTCTTAGATTGCTGGGACCGCTCTTTGGAATTCAATTTTTCACTAGGTATCTAATTGTATCCTTAACTATCACCAGGCTCGGTATGCATTCAAATACAGGACCTTGCAAATTCCAGACAATACTACTAACAAGCCCTACAAATTCCCGTGCAATCGGATCACGTAAGCGTATACCACCACACCAATATATTACCGACGTAAACGCGCGTCCAAACGCACCGACTCGAAAATATTGGACAGTGGCCAATATTAATGAAAACAACTTTACAGCAGCTAGAAGACGTTTGCAATTTCCGAAAAGAATCCTGGTCCGTTTTACGAGAGACAATGGATGTTTACAGGACGTGGCGGGCTGGTGGAGCGCACAACTCATTTTACGCTTGGCGTCATCAGCTCGATCAAGCGCCTATTCAGTAGCCGGCTGGAGTCAAAGATGCGTTGGGTGCAGACGTTTATTTGTTCTCGGCTAAGATGAATGGGGCATCAAAAGCCTGTTTTATTGGCTGTTACATGAATCGGACAACTGCCAACTAATCTTAGGATTGGTAGTAAAATGGCGCGACGTTGAGACGCTAGGCTTTTAGACTAGTGAATCAGAGACCGTGAGACTTTTAAGTTTTATTTGTTTGCTAAGAAATTTTACGTATCTACACATAAGTACCTACAGTTAATTTTATACAGGGGAACGTGATAATAAAAGCGTAATTAATGAACGTGCTGACGGAGTAAAAAAACTTAATGTAGTTGGTCTTAAGGTGTCTGTTACAAGATTGATTCTACAAATTGTTATCAGAAATAAACACAATATCTTAAAATTTGGTCAACATGTCACATAGCATGAATCATAATGAATACTGTGACCATGATTTAAGTATACAATTTTGCTAATTTTACTTTTTTACTAAGATTAAAAAACAAAACTTTTTTGGTCTATGTCGGTAATGGAATTAATACTTTGCTATCGCTACAAACCAAAAAGTTAGAAGAAAATCTGATTACGTCTCCGATGTCACACTGTATTGTTTATTTTTGTGTCCTGGATCTTTTGGAGCCATGCCACCTGAGCGTGTAACCAAAGACAAAACAAAGAGGTAAAATATGCAAGGCACATACAAACGAGTTATCATAAAAAAACATATCTTCAGAGCTAAATAGCAATTAACTTTCTCAAGCACAATATCCTGAAAGGCACGACAAACAAAACGATAGTTATCCGCATCAACGATACAAAATGCTTTGCAATAACATTAAAACAAATAACACAAATCAACGAGAACGGGCAGTGGACAACTATATCGACGATTTCCTTATCGCTGGCTATATTTCCTGCATGAGGGCTTAGTGGTGACTGTCGGAATCGGAATATATTAGAGAACTCTATTTGGGTTAAAACATGGCTGAAGAGATTGATATAGTTTTTAAGGGCTTAACTAATATCGAATAGCTATTATACCCTTTGTATCTGGAATCTGCGTTATTTAATCTACGATACTACTCTACTGCTATTAGATAGGTTGTTCAATAAAATGTGATAAAATCGATGATTTACGATTGATAAATACAATTCCATCGATCACTCAAAATGCATAAACCAAAATCATAAATGATTAGCATATAATTCGTATTCAGTTCTTCCCAATATACGTTATGTAAGTACCACAATCTACGTTTTGCAGCCTTGTATAACAAATAACCATTATTGTGTCCCTTATAAGGAAAGTAATAAAATCAGTTGTTTGGAAAGTAGGTAAGCACTAAGCACGTAAACAAGAGAGCCGTGGTCAATGGGCCGAATTTCATGCATATGTATCTGGGATATATACACAAATCATCGAAGTGGATGTTCAATAAATTAGCGTAGATGGAAAAAAGTTATAGTCTCTTGTTTTCAGAGTTGCTTTAAGGAGTATATCAATAAATATTCGGAAAGTAACGGTATTATCGTAAGTAATTTTTAACCAGGGACCTATACAACAACAAATGTATAGTATACCACTAAAGCATTATTTTTATATTCATCCTCGTTTTTTAATCCGAATTAAACATGGCCTACAACCAGTTCCCATTGATGGAATTTTATGAGAGGACAAATTCTCCAGTAAATTGGCTTTTTACACCGCCACAAACTCGTTGTTTACGTTTAAATGGTCAAGAATCAAAAGCCTGTTTTCATTGTAAGCGATAGCCTGAACAACGTTTCTTTATTGTTCGTTTTACTGAGAATATCAACACACAACGATTTATTTCACCACATTATATCTCATGTTCACGTTGTTTGGCATGTGAATCATATTGCTGTATATCCAAGGTTGCTTTTAGAACGGTGTTGAATGGAGATACTAGATTGCCAAGCCGCCGATATAAGTTGATTTGTCAAGAGTACAGTTGGCACAATGATGCGCCAACAATGAGGCTGTGCACAATGACACAATAGAAGCGAATAAGGTCTTCATGTCCCTAATTAATCTGCTGATCCTACGCTGAAAGAAAATGAAAGAAACGTCGTATAAATTTTAAAGCCGGAAAATTCTGCTTATTACTAAGACTTATTAACGGTAACTTGAACTATTGGATTTTATCTATATCACGAATCTAGTTAAGTCACCTAGGATTCCGCATCTAGTGCTTCACAAACAGCTAGCATGGCATACATTTGTTTTCTGAATAAAATTCCCGCTCGTATACGAATCATCCCCTCTTTGGCTTCAATCCGTGTATAAACGTAAGACGAGTTATCAAGCTGAAATATTTTCCAAAGCGCATCCATTTATGACGTCTAAAGAGCGTAAAAAGAAAAACAAACGTACGAGATGCGATACAAGCAGGCATTTGTCATAAAACAGAAGAACGAGGCGAAGAAAATCCAGGCAATGTCGCCGAGCAGTGAGGCGTAGCTAATTCTCTCTTGGATAAATGAAAATGTATTTTTAAGTTGTCGCCGTCTCGTCTTCACGTTGGATACACTCAATTAAGAGCAGATTTGATGACGTCACTAATTAAGAGGACCCTGTGGCTGTTCATCTGCGAGTTTCGTTTGTTTTGATGTGAAATTGTAACAAATGGGCTCGTGCTAGTCTGAGTCATTGTTTCCTTTGTAGTGACTTTGTAGAACTAAGTTTAAACGATAATTTAAAAAAATATGATCCTTTTATTCTACTCGTATTATGTCGAGCTTTTCACCATATTAAAGACGAACTTAGTATTGGAGTTTATTTGTTACGATCATAGCCTCATCATCATAATTTATAGGTATTATATTGATGATCAAAAATAACAACCCAACTATAACACATTTACCTATCGATATCTATTCTTTAATTTAAGACCGATCGGAAACTCATGAAACTTTTAAAGCAATTTCGGGATTTGCGCAGTAGGTACTCGATCTTCGGTCTTATCGAGCACAGATCTTGATTGACGGTTTTTATTGTAATTTCCTTGTGACGAAGAACTCATTCGTATACTTCTCGCGTTCTAGAGCTTATGTTCAAGGAATAAGATTCAAAGTATCCATACTTTGTGACGTGATGTATTCGCACTCAGTACAAGACTTGGACGGAGTAATTAATTAATTTACATCTAACTCACATACGTACCGAATTCAATGTTGCAATTCAAACGTACCACTACTTTCAATTTCACTTAAATGCACTAGTAGAGTCGGTCTAAAATTAATGAATGTACTAAATTTGGTACATTTTTAGAAATATCGATATCACTCCTTGTTAACTGAGTTGCTGAAAATGGGTTGGTAAAATACCAAGTGCAAATAAAATGAAGAAATTTAGCGTTGCTGGTGCGTGCTGCATATTGCAACCTGCAACCAACCATAAGCAGTATTTAGTCACTTCAAACCCAAGATACTCAAGCCGTGATGTATAAGTACAGAATCATGTACTTAAGGAAGTTTTGCAACGTATAAGAGACTGTAAAACACAAAGCGAAAAGAAAATCAAGATCATAAGAATCGCAAGCGCCAAATGAAAAATAATGCATTAAACCAAATCAACCTCACAAACGCAATAGCCAAGTCCCCTGACCACATAATCAACTCAAGTTATTTAGAGATAGCATTTTTCCCTATAAATCCCCCGTGCGGTCAAATCTAGCACATTAATCAGTTGCCTGGCGTATCGGCAATCCTGAGCCAATACCAAGTAGCCCAGTGATTTATTAGCCCACTGCCTTTCCGGTAACGTCTACCACCTGTCTACTGACTTGGCTTGGAAACTTCAATGCACATGAATTCTTATGCGGATACTGACTTTGGTAAGTTCCGACGTCGATTAGCCTGTCAGAAACTGCTTACGGAGTCTTAGGCCAATCCGTCTAAGTTTTAGGGTTAGTTTATCGGCATAGAGTTGCGCTTTACGTATTTGGATATCAGACACTACTTCAAGAACTTGTAGTCTCGAGTTCAGGGCAAATATATTCAGTTGAATATATTAGAAAATTCGCCAGTAATCAAAAGAGGGCAACTAAAATTATTGCTTTTATTATCATTAGATCGGTATTTTACTATTCATTTTTAATTAAAACGTATACGAAGTCGTTTCTGTATTTCCCTGAAATTTACTGATTTCGTCAAAACCACCCTTGGTTTCAGAATACCTATACGTTTCATATTTATTTGTTTATTCGCAAGCCGATGAAATTATACGGCCTATGTTCTTTGTGCCGTTAAACAAAGGATCATTATGGTTTTCATGTTATCTAATATTTTATTAATCTGCGTTTGTTGGTGGTGACCGTCATTATTCCCATGATGATGTCTTCATTCAAAGAATCACTTATTTAAGTAAAAAATCCGTTGTATCGCTGTTAGCTAAGCGAAGTATACGTAGGTACATAGAATTTATTTCTTTTCACAAGGAATTCGATCGGCATAATGTTCTTCCAACAAAAGTTCAATGTAGTCGATTTTTGCTTCTAAGGTATCTACTACACTAGTGACTCTGTGAGCTGTAGAAATCGGGAGTCAATTTCTTTTTAATTTAAAAACTGATTCGACAAATAAAACTGAATAGTTTTCGAACGTGCGCACAAAATTTCACGAGAATTGGTTGAAAAATGCGGCTTCTAGAATAGCTGGACATACGGACATTGACAGAAGGGTATTTGACAACAGTGAAAATAAACTGTTGTTTTATTAGCAAAAAAAATGGTTTACTTATGTAAAGATTAAGATTTAAGATTAAGATTAAGATTTTAAGATTTTTAAATTCATAATTCTAACAATAAAGACGTCGACGTTGTTCGATTGCAAGCAAGTAATCCCTACAAATGCCATACTATCGGAGCGTTTTTGACGTTTCGTAAAAAGAAGATCATTTGACATTGGAGCCTGTTTATACATTGATTGCTGTGAGTTCATACAACAGCTACTCGCACTTGCAGCAAATGTATGAACCCGCCCTAATCACTAATCAAAGTGTAAAACAACCCATTAGTCAAATACCGTATTTTGGCCGAAGTTGAAGCAGAGAATTTCGTTCGCTTCGTTCTCTCGTTCAATAATAACGACCCATCGGTCCGGTCCGGTTAAGTGCTGTTATTCGCTACGCACTAATGCGCCTCTCCCCGCGGTCACCCGTCACGAAACTAGAGCTCTACCTACGCTTAGTTACTACGTATCGCGGTGTCAAGATATATTTGTTGTTGAGCGTTAAGGTGAACTTAAAACAAGTTGCAAACTAGGATTCAATTCCTAAACTGGTCTGTTTGCCGTTTGTTTTTCCCAATCCTTTGCGAACTTTCTAGAAACATTTTAAACCCATAAAGCGCGTCATAACAAACATCTCCAAGCAGACTTGTATTTACAATTGTTTCCTTCAACGTTTCAAGAGATTAAACTTAAGTTGGGTAATATTTTTCAGTCGCTTGAGTTGGGAACTTCTCCTTTGTCGCCGGGGAGCATGCGACTTTATCTGAGGAACACAGGGGTTTTGTATGTTGATGTCGTCATATGAAATTATTTGGCAAGTATCTATTTTTAGGTTATTATTTATCGTAGAACAATATGTTTTTAAATAAAAAACTGCCAGTGAAAGTTGGGCATACTCCGAATGATAAAAACTGATTGGAGGATTTGTAAGGTATACTGAATGAACGAGCGAAGCAAACGTAGTTCTTCGTTTCGGCTTGGGCCAAAATTCTTTAGTATGTCCGGATGTCCGGGTGTTTAGAATCAGAACTTCATTTGCTCAAAACATGGTACAAAATTCGGTAATACAGACGTGGAAATATAACTTGGTCATGTGTATCGCATGCACAAGTTGTTACAATACTAAGTTCTCCTCTACATGTGGCATTTGTCAATCGATTCTCGTGAAAGTTTGTGAGCTGATTCAATAATTGTATATATTATGTAGATTTTTGTCGAGTATGTACAGTTCTTAAAAAAAAAAATATTGCGAGGCCTACAGTTCACAGAGCCACTAACTAACATGCTATATATGTATAATGCGCACACTAAGGGTGGGTTGCACCAAACTTTCCGTAATCGTTAGCGGTGTTCGTTAAGGCTTCTACACCCGCTAAAGTCTCTACCTAGCCTCTACCTCTCCCCGCGCAACCCATTGCAATAATACGTGAGCGCGGAACTGTCGTGCTCGTGCGTCATGGAATATGCGTTACATAGAGTAAGAAGGTAAGATTACAGACGCGACATCGCGTATCGTTACCAATGCAAGGGTGGACGGGTCGGGTCGCATGATTATCGTTGTCATAACGTGATATTTGTCATAATTGATTAAGTTTAAAAACGATGTCCCCACTGTACTATTACTTTTGAAAATATGTATTTTTCTACACATAGCAAAACATCCGACTGCACATACTTAAATATAAGAACGTGTTGCTCGAGCCTCCAACCCAAAAAACGTTTTAGTTTCGTTCTGTCCGGTCCGTACGGCACAGGCGTTGTACACGGTAAGGTAACTACATGAATTAGATTTTGAACGTAGGCGTAGGCGTCTTTCTTAACCGCTAAATATTTCTGTAGTAGAATTTTTGCCATTTTAGTTCGGAACCCTAAAAAAAGGAATGGATAGTTATTGTTTTTATATTTTTCGTGTCTAGGATTTTATTATACCTAAACAGCAAGCATTTTTTTTTATAGTATATACTGTGTCCCTATCACAATAGTGGGCAAAGGTAGTAATACAAATTGATTTTAAGCATAACTCGTTTATTAATAGTAGGTTATACCTATCTTCTAATTCACCGAATTCCAACTATCTCACTTTCAATATTTGTCTTGGTTTTTTGACCACCTCGTCGTTATTCCAATTTTCTGAGCTTTTTCTCTTCATTGTCTTCACACTGTTAACATTTTCTTCGTCTTTCTGTTCCTCTTCTTCGGTGTTGTTTATTGGGACGTCATTAAAGCCAGTCGGGATATTTTTCGTTTCATCTTTTTTTTTTGCAGTTTCTTTCTGATGTTTTGTTATTTTATTGATGATTGTTTTTTGTCAGGGTTTTTGTGCCTGTCATTTTCATCGTCTTCTTTTAGATCCTTTCGTTCTTCGATATCATTCTCTTAACTTTTCTTACATAATAATTGCGTAGGTATTGCATTCAGTTATTCAGAAAGGACCTGTACCTGTCATATTCAATAACTAGCTTCCGCCCGCAACTTCGTCTGCGTGGTCCCGGGATAAAAACTATTCTATATTTTAATCCAGGCTATAAACTATCTTGCTTCAAAATTTCATCCAAATCGGTTGAGCCGTTTCAGCGTGATTGAGTAACAAACATCCAAACATCTAAACATCCAAACTTTCGCATTTATAATATTAGTAGGATGATTTTGACAGGCTAAGGGGGTGAAAAACCGGCCAAGTTCATGTCGGAACACGCATAAGGGAGGGTTCCGTAGTCAACCCGAAGTCAAAATGGCTACCACATCGACGGCAAAGCTACTAATACAAAAGAGCGAATCTCCATAGGAAACTCGTATGCCTTGTGTATGGGGCTGTTCATAAATTACGTCATCGTTTTTTGAACCCCCTGTCATCCTGTTATTCCTTGAAATGAACCCTCCCCGCCTAATAAAATAACTGTCGTCATTCACTGGCCAGGTCCCCCCTATTTTGAAATGACGTAATTTATGAATAGCCCCTAAGTGCATTGTTCAAACTAATTTTCGTTGAAAGTATTTATTACGTTCTACTTCCTTGATTTTTCTCATATTTTATGATGCCATGGTCAAAAGTTAGATGGGGAGGGAGGGGGGGGGGGGGGATATTTTGATAACTTTCGGAGCTTGCAGCTCCTTAAATATTCACTTTATACTAAAAAGTTACATGAAAACTTAATCATTTTTAAAGACCTATCTAATGACGTATCACACAAGTCATTCCTGTACATACGCTTAAAAAAAATGATCTCCCATCCTCATTTCCCAAATTTGATACTTAAAAAAATTAAAAATACAAATCATAAACATAAGGAGTAGAATACTTACCTATGTAATTTTTTTCCTCTTATCTTGTACAATTCCTTGAGGTTACGTTTTTTCCGCCTTTGCTTACTTCCCATCTTGAACTTGACGAAATAAGTAAAACACACTGACTAAATGTTTATTAGGTACCTACTTTATGAACCACGAAACAGATTGACCACTCTATGCAGCAAAATTATCTCTTACTAAAAAGCTAAACTATACGTAAATGTTTATTAGGTACCAACTTTACGAATCACGAATCAGATTGTCCACTCTATGCAACAAAATTATTCCACAAATATTTAAAAACGGAGTTTTATTTGGTCGCAGCGCAAATTGACACAGGTCCGTCATGCAACGCGACTCGTCCCGCACTGACCGTATGGACGAAAAGGGGGAGCGGTAGGAATTTGGGCAGAATATTTCAGAAAACGAGGTAAATTTTGAAGAAATTTAAGTAAGTAGGAAAACAAAGTTATTGTTAATTATTTTATGACGAAATTTTTAAAATTTCATCATTTTCTGATAAAAGATGGAGCAGTAAAATGGTTACAAGTGCAAAAATAGGGGTGACTAGATTTTTTTTCTCTAGGTACTGTTTTTGTTAAAATGGATTTCTACGAAAACTATGTTACTTTTCATATCTTGCAGATTATAATATATTTTTTCCGACCGAAAAACTGCTACGTTATAATGAATAAAATGGTTACAACTCATTTTCATGAAAATTTCAAAGGTCGAGCCTTAAGGTGGTTCGCTTTCCATACAAAACGTTATTTGACATTCGCAGGCTAACGGCGTAATCTTTTAAGAAACTTATGTAATGAAATAAATTAGAATAATTTGAGATATTAGTTTGTGACGTCATAGTATGGGAAAACCATTTTTCTCAAAATATTGTAATTTATACAAGTTTATTCAAGGAAAGGGGGAATTTCGCGCAAATGGAAAGCCAATTTACGAAAGTTAGTTACATCATTTTCTTAAAAAATCACGCCGTTAGCCTGTGAATGTCCAATAACGTTTTGTATGGAAAGCCAACCACCTTAAAATCTGAATGTATGGAAAGCTGCTTTTGCTATACTGCTTTCTATGGACGGACAGCTGCCGGCACCATATTTTAACGGTGATCTATCTGTAATGGTAAGTTGGTGCAACCCGCCCTAAATGCGAAAGCTAATACGGCTCGTCAATTCGATTGACGGTTGCAAGACGACTGCGTACGGCTTTTGATTGAATTGAAAGAAAAATACTATTACTTACAAGCGTAAAATTCCTGATAAGTATTGTGAGATAAGCAAGTTCTTCATAACGCATGGTCTCGGATATTTTGCCTTTCAGTTTAAACGTTACATTTCTCGGAATAAAAAGTAGCTATGTAAGTTTAAAGAAACATTGTTAAGTAAATGTGACATAGTGATGTAAAACAAGGGGTTGAAGTTGTACAATTAGAAGATACTTATCCTACTAATATTATAAATGCGAAAGTTTGGATGTTTGTTTCTCAATCACGCTTCAACAGCTTAACCGATTTGGATGAAATTTAGCATGAAGATAGTTTATAGCCTGGATTAAAATATAGGGTAGTTTTTATCTCGAGTCCACGCGGACGAAGTCGCGGGCGGATGCTAGTGTCTAAAAAAATACAGCACATTTTCACAGCCAGGTACATTTTAGAACATGTTCTTTTATGACAACTCAGAAATGTACGGCTTAATTGTCAGTGTCCTTGCATCTCTGCTTTTCATAAATAAAAATTTGCATTTTTAGGTAAGTAAGTAATTATTATTTGTCTTAGTCTAATTTTGAATCCTGTATATACACTGTACAATAACAATTAACATTATTACATTCCCTTATTAAGCACAAATCCAACCAGCACTATATAGCAGATGTTAATTAAGTCGGGAGCAAATACAGCCTGAGAAGCAAACAGATTTAATTAATATAGTACAACTCTGTCTTGGAATTAACAGGATCTTGTCAATCGCAAACAGCGAAATGTGCTCAGGGCTACTTATTGAACTTCTACTGCGTAACGTGCGGAACTGCGGCCAATGAGTGTGTGGCGCTGGCGTCAAAGGAAATTTAACCTTAACGCTAGTGAAGTTGACGTAAGAAAGAAATAAACTAACGGTGGCTTGTTCTCTAATAAATAGAGTTATCGGGCTAGACTTTGGGAAGTGCAGACTGTTTGTACGACAGTAATAATCATGCTATATTTACTAGTACACTATAACAAGAGGTTGCGATATTACTCAGTAAACTAGCGTGGTGGATTTCGTTCTTGTAACTTCTGCGGCTTTGGTTAACGGCTAAACTGCTACATATGGATATACTTATTTTATACGACCCCCTTTACCCATATACTTGATGGAAGTTGCAACTGTAACCGCAGCTCCATAATGCTACTATAACTTCACCTCACAAGAATTCCATAGTCCGGCTATCAGTTTCCTGATACCTTTAATAAACACTAGAAAATACCTTCTTATGATAACATGAAAATTTAAGAAATGTTTAACTGATTTTGTTTAAACCTAGACTCGCGAGTTCTTCAGCTCACAGAACCACTAGTATTGTAGTAGGTATCTTAGGAGCAAAAATCAACTGCTTTGAACTTTTTTTTGGAAGAACATTATGACGATCGAGTTCCTTGTAAAAATAAATAAACAACTATGCACCTACGTATACTTCGCTTAGCGAACATAGCGATACAACGGATGAAATATTACTTATATAAAAGTAAAATATATATACACTTGAATGAAGAAATCATCAAGGGAAATTACGGTCACCACCAACAAATATGTTTTCAAAAAACAGATTAATAGAATATTGAAAACATGAAAACCATACTGACCCTTTGTTTAACGGCACAAAGAACATTTGCTGGCTGTATAATTTCATAGGCTGGCGAACGAACAAATAATTATGAAACGTATAGGTATTCTGAACGTGTCCGGATAAATGGGGTGCACTCACACCGGTGTTGTCCATATCTCGTGCAGGTATTAATTTTTAAGGTGCCTAGTCTTACCCACGAACCTTAACCACGAACTAGAGATTCAGTTTTTTTTATTAAAGAACATGATTGATATCATGTGTGTCACAAGTATTGACCGTTCTCCAAATATTCTCGAAAACAACCACATCTCTAATATGCCGTTCTCGGGGAGCACCACTAATCCAATTATTCTGCCAACAGATTTTGTACGTTTAAAGGTTTTGTCCGCGACTACCAGTACTTTCCATTACACAGACCACGCACACAGATCAAATATTTGGAGCCTTAGAGATCAAGATAGTTATGATGTTAAATAAAATTGCCCGCTATTTACACCCATTGAAAGACTTATTCCGCTATCTCCATAATCCAAAACTTTATTATTAAAACTGCAAGTAAGCCTCCAGACGATGATCGATCATCAACGGTGAGTGCGACAATGGGCAGTAGTCTCAACGACGGTAATACTCTATTGGTTTGGTAAGTTTTAGTTGTAGGTAACCAATACCAAAGTCGTTCACTTTCCGTCAGACTCTCACAGTAACTGCTCCATCGTCTGTTTCTCCTTGTCACTTACGAGCACATTAGGCCGGTCTTACTACGAGTTTCTTGTGCCTTCAGCTCTCGGGATGTTCGAAGCATTCCCCTTACTTGATATTGATGAAAGAGTTATGCAACGCAGGGAATAATCACATATGGCGTGATTCCGGTGAAGTTCTGCCCAAAATCAGATTTAATACCAGCCTGTGCTTGCAGCACGGTGTGCCGGTGGCCGTATATAATAAGTTTATCACGGGCCGCCACTAACGAACGGTGGCAGTCTGGGACGCAAATTGACTATAAATAACAAATGGCTCTGTAACGCTACCCTTTTGTCTGCTCTCGCTTTGGGGAATCGTAATTATCCGCTTATAAGGATGTAAGACTGACGCGTTCTACAAAACGAATAAGTGGAGTAGCTAAGACTGCTTCTATTGAGTTCTATGATTAACGCAACTAATCAGGTGTTGATAGATTAAACTTTTATAGTTACTGATAATAAACGTTTTAAGTAACTACATAATTGTATCGTCTCATCTTATATTCAGCCTACTTGCGGCCTACTGCTGGACGCAGCCCACCTCTCGTGCTTGAGAGGGAATGGACAGTAGTTCCCATGCGGACCCATTGCGGGTTGGGGCCTTCACATACAACATTCAATTGAATTTCTTCGCAGTTGTATGCAGGTTTCCTTGCGTTGTTTCCCTTCGCCGAAAAGCTTATGGTAAACTAATGTTTTATGTTATGTCGGTTAATACCGACATAGCATATGTTATTTTAATTTTGAATTGGGCACTCGCATTCGAATAAATCTGATGGTATTTTGGAGGCAGCTAACCCGTGTCGGAGTGTGTTCTCACGTTCCACGCAAAAATACGCGATGTCAGTCACTCCCAGGTGACACTCTACTTACAAAATACGCTTCCATCTTACTAGCCAGTCTTCTTCTCTGCAGTCGCAATACATAAATTACGGTGATCTATTGAGGACAAATAGGTAGGTACTCGAGTCCACCTGAAATGCCTAAAATTCTCCGAATTGTATTTAAGTATTTATTTAATAATTAAAACCAAGTCCTAAGTGTTTATACGAGTATGTGCTTGTGTGTATGATTATGATTAATGATTATGAACTATCGAGTTTTTTGCATAAGCAATCCATTACTGAATAGCCGAGAACACTGGTAAACAAATTGAGTGCGTATTGAAACGATTGTTTCAGAATACAGGCCTGAACTTTAAAAGGGAAACATTGTAGGTAGGTACTATGTTTTATTAGAGGGGTGGTCAGGCCATTTTCTGCATTATAAACTTATGCATAAAAGGGTCCACTTTTCAAAGAGGGAGACCAAATGCGGAAAGTGCATCAAATTATGGCGTTAGGTATGTGGTACTTTAGGAAAATAGTAAACGCGTCATAGTTCTTACGCCATGGCAATAAGAGTTAATTTTACTTGATTCATCCAATCTTCATTTCGTGGATATGTAGGTAGTTAGACACTAGTAAGTTGTAGGCAAATTTTACGTCTCATTTTGTTTAATGACGTAGGAATACAAGTTAGAATATTATTACAACGGTATGAATCAGGGGATGACTTCATTTAGTAAACTAAATAGCTTGACTCACGTAGGGTTGTGTTATGAGTGAGGCAAATGGAATGCATTTTTACCTACATTATGAACCATAAATGCGACAGATTGTGTTTAAGTAACACACAGCAATTCCATTTAAGTAGGTACATATATCGTATCCGACTTTTTTGCGACAAAAAACTCACAATAATCAAGAGATCAAGTGATCTGAAAAATTTACTAAGGTACGGTCACGGACTTTAATTGTTGAGCCATTTTATACTGGACACTTCAAAAGTTTAACTTTAACTTCAAAGTTTAACTATTAAAAAAACAAAATTAGTGGACACCTAAATGGCTGAACATTTCTGTGCTCAACAATTAAAGTCATTGACTGTACGCATAAGTAAGGTAAACGGCCTAGTCGACGTGGCACTATTATACTACACTAGTGTACAACAACAAATAAGATTACAAAATAAGATGTTCCTCTTAATAGTTCTAAGTAAGTGCCCTGCAATTGTATTGGCAGTTAGACGAACAGCTAAAGTTCCAGGTCGAATAATGTTACTACTAGTTTCAATTAGTACCTTAAATGGTATTAAACACTAGGAGTATGATATGGGACATATATGACATGGGTACTTTAAATCAAAGCAATATGGGTTAAATTCGAACTAAGAGGATTTTCTTTTCGAGTTTAAGCCACGTCGAGGACAAGAATGTTTACCTTACAAGTTTGGAGGGCATCGACGAACATATGCAGTAACTCTTAACTTTCAACGGTGTACCATACATAGGTGTTACCACCAATTTCTTGAGTTCTGTCTGCATATTGTTAACAGCGCTTTATACCATTAAAAGCTCTAATGCACCTTGACACTTCCACACATTACATTTTAAATCACCAAACCTATTTAACTACTAGCTTCCGCCCGCGACTTCGTCCGCGTGGACCCGAGATAAAAACTATCCTATATTTTAATCCAGACTATAAACTATCTTCGTGCAAAATTTCATTCAAATCGGTCCAGCCGTTTAAGCGTGATTGAGTAACAAACATCCAAACATCTAAACTTTCGCATTTATAATATTATATAGTAGGATTAACAATTTCGCACAACACCGACGTATCACAGTGCGGAAAAGCACCAAATACCTACACGGTGTGATCAAAGGCAGTAACTGTGACGCGGTTTAATTACCCTTTGATGTCACGCGATTGTACAAATTGAAATAAATACAAATTAGTCGAGCCAATTAAATAACGAAATCCCACGGCATACACACCATTATCAACGCCCATCCACACAAACAAACTCAAAGTGAAAAGATTATATAGTGTAGACGCGAATGACACCGATATGTCATAGTCGCGTTTATGTCTGTCAAGTGCCGTCACAGTGTATAATAGGGTATAAATGCATCTTTTTTTTATGACGAAAATCAAAAGTATAATCCAGAGGAATATCAACTGCAGCATTAAAACTTTCTTATGTTTTTATCTGATGTTGAACCAAAAACGTTCTATATTAAACGGGCATAGACTATGACGTCACGATCCATATTCTCGGTACTATGTCAGTCATTAGCAAATATCTCCTTTAAATTTGCGTTTAAGTCTATACTTGTCTTAAAAGATATCATTTCTAATTCAATATTCTGTTTAACTGTTATGTAGTTTTATCAAAAGAAATATTATTTTGTTTGTGGTTTTAACGTGAGATCAAACGTATACAACGTTTTTTTTATATTTGTCTTTTATGATATTTCTACGTATATCCGCATCGATTGAGTGCGATGTATTCAAAATTGAAGACTCATGCATATTCCCTATTGTATAATTTCGGTGCCATGCGAGAGGGGCTACCATATTGATTGGTCTGGCAGATATAGTAGATATAATAAAACGACTTCGCATATAATGATGTATCGTTTTTTTTTACAGCGTAAAAATCTTCTTCTACGAAAAAGGTCTTTTATAGTTTATAGTAATCGGCTCGTTTCGTGCGAAGTTTTGCCAATGCGAAGAAATATCACAAGTGCCTTGTATGTCGCTATATCCAGATTACTGCTAATTGCAATTATCAGCTGGTCGATTGCGCAATTAATTGTACGTACGTTTGGTAGATCTAAATGTCACTTTTTGAAAGGGAGAATGACACTCGGGTAATCACCCCTCCGGTCTGGGCGAAATACTAATGGCCCGTATTTGAAAGAGTAACCGAAGCGAACGAAATTGTTTTTATTTTATTTTAAAATTGTTTTTATTCTATTTCTGACTTTTTGCTGTATAAATTTAATAATTCGATATAACACAAACTTGATTTTTTTATTCTATTTGCTGTAATAATTCAATATGACATGATTTCTGACCTTATAATAGAGATATTTAAATTTATTTTGCATGTTAGTTTTAGAAACATTGTTATATACTACATTTCTTCGCACATTCTTACTCGTCGCCGAGCAAGTCAAAAACTACATTAAAAAAACAACTAAAAAAACTACTGAGTTGTTTTCACTCTGCGCGCTCAGACATAATTGGTCTAGCGATGATTTGTGTCGCGCCACGCCAATTAAGATCTATTTGAGCGTGTACGCAGTTTGCCAGCTGTTAACGCGTTAGATCAGTAAAGCTGCTATTAAGGACTTTCTCAACGCCTTCGGTTAATTGATGAACGACAGGGGGATAGAGTTTCAGAACTTGGCAGTATTAAAGTAATGTCATTTTGAACCAAAAGCTTGCAATTGTATGGGTACTTATAAATACAAGTTAAAGTACAAAAATGATAGCGTCAAAAACTTTAAAAGTTTAAGTTCTAAGCGTGAACATATTACGTAAAACGGACGGCTCCAAATGAATTGCGAAAATATCGTCCGTCCATTTTGATGTAATTCATGTTGATTGTCAAGTCAGAATCAGAACCATCATTTTAACCGTTACTAAAATACAGTACACACTAAAATAATGTGCATTGCCAAGGGTACTTTACTTATCCATTAACTAAACGTCACTTACATCATTAAACATGATAGCACTTGTGGTATAAAGTCTTTATCAGCTCTTGTCTGTCAAGTAATTCTTCGCTTCTTAGCCAATGTATCGAGCTCCTTACAAGTATATGAAATTACGTTGAACTGTTTTTGGTAATTTTTGTTTTGTTAAGACATCTAGTTGGCTCTACATCCGCGATCCGCGCCACACTCATTCCAGATCCTCCCCGGAACACACGGATCGATTACCGAATGATTATTTAATTAAAGTGAGAGACAAGAAAATTATATGAATTAGGGGCTTGGTTCATTGTTGCTATTGTGGGTTGATTGTACTTTATTCAGCTGATTGCCCTGAAACTTTGAAAATACGTAGGTAGGTTCATGTTTGGAACATTATATCATTAGTGCATTAAAATGTATTTTTTTTAATTTTGTAATTTTTTTATTAAACAAACGGTCATTTACAAAATACATTTTAAACAATGAAAGGTATAGTTTCCTTACTTAACATAGCAGTATTACATAGTAAATGAACATATAAAAGTGAAACATATGTATGGCAATGATCTTGGTAGCTGTAGTTACCAGCTGTCAGCTGTCACTCATTATCAAAACTATTAAGGTATATTATAAGTAATTTAAGTAAGTTATGTTACAGTATTTCAATGCATCAGCATTGGCCGGCCCATTACAAACGTTCTAAATATTTTTCTGAAGACCAGAGATAATACAAAAAAATACAATGCAATGATAAAAACATAACAAAATATAATCCAAGACTCGAGCCTAAACGCCAAAACGGTTCATCAAGCTTCATGAAGGCGAACACAAAATATTTAGCTCTTTCTGACACTCACTTTTTCAGTCCCTAAATAAAAATAATTTTCGGAGATTACGTACCCTAAACAGCGGCACGAAAACAAGGAACAATTTGCGAGACGAATAAAGTCGTCACAGGCGGGATTAAAGGCGCGATTTCGCGATGTCGGTACTCGAGATTAAACTTACACAACAGAAATATTTCTGAAACGTCGACTCGGCAAAGTTTCGTCTTTGTCATGTAAGAAAGTAAGTAGAACGGGATCGTTTGTCTTGGCAAGACTAATCTTCGCCTTTTGCATCGGGCTATAAATATTTGCTAACATAAAAGCAGCTCGGCTAATGGGAATTAGGGCCTAATGACGACGGATAGCGGTAATTTTAAAGGAATTAATTACAAAGTTTTTAATGCAGTTACGGCAGTTGAAAGTTTCATTAAAGTAATGAGTTGTTTTTAATAGCGTGTTTGTTTGATTAATTTATTTGGTAAGTTAGTTTTTTTGAATTTTTCGACAATTATACATAAAAATAAATTAAGTCCGTAAGACTTAATTTCGGTTTTTTTGGTAATTAATAAGTTAGTTTTAATTGTAAATCTAGTTTTAATTGTTATTTCTATTCTATTTCAATTTTTATATGCCTGATGACTAAATATATAATGCTAACTACTTACTCGTAATACTAGAACAGAAATCCATTCTCACCGGATCGGTCCTGTTAAACGTGTCACGTGTAAGCTTGTATCGTCTTGCGTATTGTATATACAATACGCAAGACGCTCGTGATCGCACGCGGATGCCCTGACCGTGATGTTTGAAGGGGTGCCCGTAACATATGCTTCGTATGATGAGCGTCAAACCAGCCCTTCTATCAAAGCATAAGGCTTGTGAAGTTAGAACTGCGGCGCAACATCACGCGTGTCGTATAAAGACAGACGAACAAACAAAATAAATCTGCGGGTATAAAATGACAGTCAACGCTATCTAGATTATTATCCAAGCATACAAAACATTTATATACCAACACGTTTCTAATGATATGAAAAGAAAACTAATGCCACACGAGTACGGATCTCGTATAGAACATTTCACGCTCCGGCGCGCTCTCTTTGAGAGCCATAGTGTTAAAGAAATATACGGTTTGAGCAACAGGCACTTTGTGAAACAGATTCTACTACGAAGGCCTAACGGTACGAATATTTTTATTTCATGCCCCTTTTGGTACATTTTTTCGCTCGGTTGCCCTTTACTTATGTGCCAGCTTCGGAATAGTTACTCATTAATAAAAGTGCTTTCGTTGAGACTTTGTCTTGGGTTTTACTGTTTTAGTTTCTCAGCTTTGGGCTCATTATACGACCGACTGTTTTGGGTAAGTTAAGAAGATGTTGAATATAAAATAAATATTAATTTGAACACCAAACAAAGAATCGTGTAAATAAAACCAGCAATTAAATGCTTGTTTTGAATGGATTTGTTTTCCTTTACTAACGTAATTTTTGAAAAACTGTTCAACACGCGATCTTGGACGCCGATATATTACCACCTAAAACCTAGCCACTTAAATTTACTAAAACTTCAACACTTACTCAATGTGCCGGCGATTTCGCGTCAAGACGGGCAGTTCAGTCAATCAGTCAAAGATAAAGTCTAAGTAATGTCGCCCGCTGGGTCCTCGTGTAGGCCTGCAGAGGCCCGCCGCACGCCACGTGGAACTTCACTCCCTCACGGGATCCAAATTCGACACAAACATACCACTCGCGCTTAGCGCTTACAAATACCAATATATCTGACCCACCAACTGGGTTTCCCAACAGGTTTAACAATTATTTAAACAAATCTCTAACAGCCGTTGCCGCCGCCTCTGCGGCTAGCAACCTTAGGTTAAATTTTTTCAAGTTGGCCATCAACGCGTGGCACCGCTTCCAATCGACAAGTGTCACATTGACCGGTGTCACTCATTTTACCTTTTTTACAATCCACCGGTGTTGCCGGTGTACTTAGGGCCTTTCACACGGGCCCGAAGAGGTATACTCCAGGAAAAATACGGTTTTGAAAAACATTAATTTATAATAGCGTTTTTTTTGTTGATTTCAATTTAAGGGACTCCCATACATCAATGACCTTCGATCTGAATCCCTTAGTTTTCTAATGTTTTTTGTGGCTTATTATATTAACAACAACGGCTTTAAGCAATATAGTATCCCATATTTATTTCAAAGTTCATCGTTTTCGAGATATTTGGCATCAAAGTTGAACAATTTTAGGCCAAAAAACTGGTTTTCTGGCCACAACTTTTGTGTTAATTGGTTTAAATTGAAAACCCTAGACCAGTTTTTAGAGACGTCGCAGACGAACCCGAATATGTAGATTGTATATGTTAGATCTTTCACGTCACGTCAATAGAGATTGAAGTGAAATGAGTGTTTTTATAGACAATGTTTAAAAAAATCCTTCAAAATTAAGTATTCATTTGTTTCAAAATCCGGTAGATGAAAATGGAGATAAAAGATTGAAGAACCGATAGCCGTTTGATTTATAATTCTATCTGTAGTGCAAAAGTAAGAGAGGTATCTCCTTCAAAACTTGTCAAAAATCGATGAAAACCTCGGGTAGCCCCTTAAAATGTTATTCTAAGATTCCGACAAACCGTCCACCCGGAAGTAATTATGTAGATTTAAATGAAGCATGCATTGTATTTTTTTGTATGATTTATCGTGAATATTATAGAGAAAATGTAAATGAACCAAAATAAAGACAAAAAATATTTACTAAATTTTTTTCTGACTTTTCAGAAGCAAGCTAATTTATCATTTTTTCGATGTCTGAAATTTTGTCGGATTCTGTCGCTGGGGTTACCCAGCTAAGCTAAATAGTTATATTTAACTGATAATTTATCCGATACACAGAAAAATAAGCTATTATATATTATTTTCGAAATTTCATTTTTTCCATACAAGTTGTCAGTTCATTGACTGGACTAGTATGCATATTAATAGAACAAAGTTTTTTTTTAAACAAAGCAACGAACTGTTATGACTTTATTTAATTTCTTATTCCACTTCAATGGTCTATGATTTAGATCGTCAAGACATAGTTATTAATTACCACTAAGAGTACCTATACGATCTATATCTGCCCGTAATATCCATATCGGGTTGACCATAAGCATTTTCCACATGAACGCTATTGTTTCCTAATGAGGCGCATTAATTGTGTTCTCTAATTACCTTAGTGGGTTAATCCTCGAGCTTGCACTTGAGCACTACCCACTAGCAATCCTCTTCGGGTGAATGGCTCTTGGCCACTATGGTTATGGCTCGCATGATGATTAGCTAGATTGCCTCTATTGTTAATGGGCATTGAGGAAGGCTTCATAGAATAATCTTTTGAATATTTCAAATGATCTCGCATATTATTCTTAAATGTTGACCATGTTAATGTTATGTTAAAAATTTACCGGTATTCGTTATTCAAGTGTTTAAAAATAAAAAAAGTACTTTTTAATGTGTTTTTTTACCAATAGGTTAAGTGGTGGTCTTCCTTCATTCATATAAAATTGATGGGTGTGCTAAGTACATATTAGTCTAGTTTGGTACTGAAAACAAAAACCAATATGACACTCGGGTTTTGCAATTGAGACGGGACCGGAAGGACGCGTAACGCGAAAGTGACGTGTCTTAGGGTTCCGTACCTAAAACTTAAAAAAGGAACCCTTAAGATGATTTTTCCAATTTCAAGTTTGCTTACAAAGCGACGATGTTCGGTAGTTTGGTCATTCGTCAATAATGCAATCAGCGTCAGAAGCTGCTCTTAATAAGCAACCTCTGACCGCATCCCCGACGAAAGACTCAGTCTACTTAGTTAATATATAATGCGGGGTATCATATGAAAGCGCTTGAGTACCTTCAAAACTCGTTTTTTTTCTACATTGGTTAATTTTTTTTTGGTGGGAAATGTAATAAAAATACCATCGCCCCCCTTATTCACCAAAGTTTACCAAACGAAATTGTTTAAATTATTACATGATAAATGATTACAGAGTAAAACAGCAGGCCCCTACTGGACAAGAGTGGCGAGAGATAGGAAACATTGGAAGGAGGCGTTTGCCAATAGGCACACTGAACTAAGAGATTTTATATACTTAAACAAGTTTTTTTTTCAACTTTTTATTCAAACTAATGTTCGGAATAGACGGCTTTATAATTTAAATAGAGCAATATAAATAATACCTGTATTTTTCGTATAGTTTTTACTTACCAAAAATAATTTATTAACTAAATTTGCAATTTTAATACGATTGTAATTTTATGTCTTCAAATTCCTATGAGATTATTGTTAAAGTCCCTTCCTTCAAATACTTATTATTGAAATCAGTACACGTGATAAAAAAACATCTCTGAAAAACAAAAATACTAGGTTGCAAGTTATTAGTACCAAAATGCAGATGGCGCTGTATAACGGAAAATTCTACTATGAGCTGTTAAGATTGTTCAATAATTAATAGGGTCGGTGACGTGACGGGTATGGCGTGTGGACGTTATAAATGAAATAAATGAATTTTATTCTGCACGTAGGCCGTAATGGCACTTGTAAAGTCAAAATTCTACCAGCGTTTCTGAAAAAGAACTGTTAAGAAGAAACGGTGAAACAAACTCAACAGTTAGTAATTTTGTTGCTAAAAAAAGCTTACTACAATGATAGTTCTTAACCTACTTAAAATAAGTCAAACTGAATATGAATATAAAGAAAAAAAAACATCATAATTCGTTGATCTACAAGAACACATGTCCGAATGAGCTAATTATAAATCATTAAGCTATTTTTGGGCTATGCCTTTAATGCGTTTGTACGGAATCCTCGGTGCGCGAGTCAGACTCGCACTTGACCAGTTATTTTTATATCCAACTACTACTACTTGCTACCTTCTGGGTAAAATATGTAAAACGCCATTGTACAAATGAAATTATAATAATAATAAATTCATTTACACCTGTCATCCAGCCAGGATCATATTTAATACAAATTGAGGAACAAAGAACAAGGTGATGGAATAAATAGGTATAACCTATTCTGATGATTTCTGGCATAACAAATGTTTTCATGTCTTTCTGTGTGATTGAAAATGCCGCTGTACTAAATTTTATCTCATATTCATACTAAAGTGTATGTTATACGATTTTTATTTTCATTAGGTATGCTATTTATGCATGCGGTTATAACATTCAGGGATACTTTCGCATGTATGTTATTAGTATGCGACGTATGCATTATAAAGCCGCTCATTTAAACGGACATACAAGTATTAGAAACGTTTTGTTAAATTGACAAAGTAAACGACGATTAGCAATTACACATTCAACAAAAATACATTTCACAACAAACAACAATCTGGCTATAGTGTAGAATAAGTACCTCGGATATAGTCAGACCACATTTTGCTCAATATTTTTTGTCCCCCAAAGTATGCGTTCAGGCTAAAGCTTTGTGAAAGGGATATTTTGGGCATATTTGTAATCCTTAAAAGTATATCGCGTTAATTTAACCTCGGATTCGGCGCGGTTGGTATGCTTTGAACTCGGTTCAGCCCGTCGGGGCCCTTTCGTTGAAATGTATTCATTCCGCAAATATTGTCTCGCTGAACTCAATACAATGAATGTGCGAGTCAGTAATTAAATTAGTTTAACCTGAAACCTGAATACCTACGGATCGAAATTAAGTGGGCAGATTATGATTTAGACCGCTTTAAAAAACAAAAAAATACGTTTTCAGGGTATAGCGGAGCTCTGGTCCTTTTATCGTCATGAGCTCATATTCTTCCCACTGCTGGGAACAGGCCTCCTTTCATGAATGAGAGGGAACAGGCAGAAGTCCCCAGGATAGCCCAGAGCGGATTGGGGACTATTTAACTATGGTCCTTAAACAATGAAAACTCCAGACGTAAGGAACCCAAGTGGATTAAATAAAATGTGACGTCTCCGACATAAAATAGGTATATCAACACTTTCCGCAGTTTTTTTTAAACAATGATTTAAGATCGCGGCCAAATTTTTTTGTTATAATATCAAACCGGAATTCGTAAATTCAATAATAAAGACATTTACTTATGGACTCAGATTATATAGTCATTAATTACCGAATAATTCGTATTTCAGAAAAAGACCTTTATACAATATAGGGCAATGGATTCATAACATTTTATTAGTAGAGCGATTCGGTTTGCTTGGGCGTGGGTCGAGTTGCAATTAATTATGTTTGGAGTACCGCCAGTTCCCTACCTCATTATGATAAATACATATACAATTGCCATATTTGGTAATACAGGCAGTTTGGTACTCCAAAAACCCCATCCCAGAACGCGTGTTTGATATATTGAAATCATGTGTGAATAGTAAGGTGCGGAATATCATTTGATATTTACCGTTAGCTTTTCGGTGAAGGGAGACGTCGTCAGGAAACCGGTCTTATCCCAATAAGGTGTAGTTTTCCCTCTGGGTTGGAAGGTCAGATGGCGGTCGCTTTCGTAAAACTAGTGCCTATGCCGAATCTTGGGATTAGGTGTCAAAGCGGACCGCGGGCTCCTTTATGGCACAACCGGGAATAACGCTATGATGATGGTTTTATTGCAAAGGAGTATAATAAAGTAAAAAAAATACTAAAGCCTTAAATGTATTGTCATCCGAACTTAAAGTGTGTACCAAATTGCAGGTCAACAAGAAGGGTGTAAAATTTCAGTTGCTTAGATTTGACCCATGAAAGTCGAACTAAAAAAAATCGTTTAAAAAGTAAAACTTTGGTCCCTCATCTGAGGCCAACTACTCTTTTCTGAATAGCAGGCATAAAATGTAAATTGATGTGTAATTTACATGTATCAATGTGTAACCCAAGGCTTCAATTTATCAAATACGAAAGAAAAGCAATATACGTGACTATTGTATCGAACTTATTACGGAATAGCTCCGAGCCGTTCGAGTAATGAAATCAAAAGGCATTTCTTATAAAGAACAAATCATAACGATAAAACTAGAATTGTCCCAGTTGAAGTTCATAAATAAATAGTTCCACGTCGAGGATTAGGACATTTACCTTGATAAGGCGCGATGCGCTGATTGACTGATGGTATATCATAAAATAGGACGGGGTATGAAACTGAAAAAAATATACGTATGAAATGCTAAATTAAGTTTCAAGTTTCTCTCGTGTTATAAAGACATATAGAAGAAGAAGCATTTTCAGAAGGAGCGATTGTTTCAAGAAATGACGTTCTCAGTTTCAAGACTTTGATTCAATGTGTTTTCCGCACTCGCTTACATGCTCACCGAGTAAACATATTTGATTGAACGCGCGTTACATATCAAAATGTGAAAGAGCTGCACCAATTGAGCGTCATATTTACGTAAGGCAAACGTCCCAATATGTGACCTCAATGCCTAATAATCTGTGTATTAAGATCTTGTGAATGAAGAGAAAGTATCAAGCTCTGGGGCGATAGGAAAAGCTAAATAACGTAACTAAGTTTACTTTACTTTTTTAATCTAACCGTTTCCCGTACTATTTGCTAATGCGATATTGCCCTTCTACTTTAGCGAGCAATAAACATTCCTTGGCCGCTAAGACTTGTTAAAAAGCGTTATTTCTCGAAGGAAATGCGGAGAAATACCAAGAATTACGAGCAACCGCCAGGAAAAGCGCATAAATAAAGTGGAAGTAATAAAGCTAAAAGCGTGTGAAGTCACAAAACGTCTATTTGCATGAACCTACAGTTAGTGTAACCCTATATTGTTGCAAATGAATTGCTCTGATTGAATAGAAGTTAGATTGGATTTGTGGCGATTTTGTTTGCTATTTACGTAGCGGCGTCGGTTGGAGTGTTAAGTTCTGAATATTTAGCAGTACTTGGTTTAATAATGTACTTTAGTGGAGCTACCTTTTAGTAGGCTTGTGTAGAACATGTACTAAGATCTCAAATGTACTAGATCCCGTCACTGTACTAGAACGAACTGCTCCGTAACGTTTCTGCTCTTAGTTCATTTAGTTAGTACACTACGCGCTCGCTCGCTCGCGGACCGCAAGAGCGCAAGCACGAAAAGATACGATATACGATGATCCGTCCGATCGACCGACCGAAACCGAACGTCTCCGAGCTCTGAGTGACCGAGTGAGTAGTACACAGTACAGTACGAGAGGGAATGAATCGGAACCGCTCATGTCCGTGTCCGAACTACGGCGCGGCGGCACGGGAAGAAACGAGACGACTATATTTTGACCTGCCGTCTGTTGAGATATGTACTGTACTAGTGAACTAAAAGTCCGAACTAGTACCTTTGTACGATTGTACTAGTTCGGAGCGATCCGTTTAGTGAACGAGCACGCACAAGCCTACCTTTTAGTTAGTTCTCTTTGTTCTTTTTTTTGTAAGTTAAATAAACGTAATTGCAAAGCTTAGATCGGGTTTATTCTAGTTACGCAGGCTTGCCTCTACGTGCACCAAGCACGAATAACGCGTGAATAATTCAAATTCAATGCATTTATAGGACTATACACCCTCTGCACAAATGGCTCGGTAGTAGTCCGTAAGCCCACTTTCAATACACCTACGTCTCATGACATCACGATAACATGCAGGGCAGCAGGTCGAGAAAGTTGTGCTGAGAAATAATAAGAGTTGAAAAATCCTAGACTTCCGGTCAAAATTTGTATAAGTATTTACGTCATGTGACAACAGTTCAAGAAATGTGGTCATTTAGCCCTTTAATCGTAGCGAGAGTAAACCTAAGTCTGTCAGTCCTTATATGGCCGGAAGTACTTGGCAGACGCTGCCAAAGGTGAACAACTTTGGCTGACCTAGGTGTACTCTCTCTACGATTAAAGGGATAAATGTATTAGGAGTGGGCTTACAGGCTATAGGTATATTTTTAACATCGGTATAGGTTGGCCGACACCTAAATTTAGGTGTAAGTTTTCAACGTTCGTATTTTTTTCTAATTTTGAAAATATACTAGTCCGAAAACATTTTAATTAGCTGACGTAAGGTAAATGTATCAGTGCTCGACACTGTGTGTCACTTTCTACCTTAATTCGTAACAATATAAAGGTTGCAAACGGGGCGGGTGTCCAATTATTGGAATTAGTTTGTCAAATGTTGGGATGTTTCACCATCATCATCATCATCATATCAGCCGAAAGACGTCTACTGCTGGACATAGGCCTCCCCCAAAGAGTGCCAAAGTGACCGGTCCTGCGCCACCCGCATCCAGCAGACTCCAGCAACCTTTACCAGGTCATTAGTCCACCTTGTGGGGGGCCTACCCACGCCGCGCCTTCCGGTACGTGCTCGCCACTCGAGAACACTTCCGCCCCAACGGCCATCGGTTCTACGCGCTATGTGCCCCGCCCACTGCCACTTAAGTTTAGCGATTCGGAAGGCTATATCAGTTATCTTGGTTCTGCTGCGGATAGCCTCATTTCTGATGTGATCGCGCAGAGAAACTCCCAACATAGCCCTCTCCATAGCCCTTTGGGTTACTTTGAGCCTTCTTATGAGGCCCATAGTAAGCGACCACGTTTCAGTGCCATATGTCATAACTGGCAACACACACTGGTCAAAGACTCTCGTCTTGAGACAAATGTTGGTATGTTTACCTTATTTTAATTGGAAAAAATAGTAACGACGAAATAGTCAAGTCGTTGATAAAAAAAACTACGTAGCTGAATTGTTCGCGTTCCTGGTATAGAAGTCTTGTTATTTTTTTATAAAGCAATATTAAATATAAAAACAACTGGCGATGATAATGGGAATTCATAGAAGCTTAGGTCAGGAACAAATAGGGTCATCTGTTAATTGTACTGACATATCGCAGCCTCGGTGGAAGAATGACATATCGAACTATAAAGGTTGTTGGAAGATACCACCTTGTCTCACTCGGTATACGATATCATACTTTACTGATACAGCATGATGCATTGTCATATTAGTTTTAAATCATCAATATAAAATGATGAAATCGAAAATTATCTGCGAAAAACGCCAATATAGAAATGCTATACCTATTATATACCTTATTTAAATACAGGCCATTTTTTTCATTAAAAATAAAATAAAATAACAAAAACAAAAATAGAGAGTGACGTATAGCGCACATATTTTCCCAATGATAAACAATATAAAAATGAAAACAACTGTAAAACAATGTTGAATGCAAACAAGAAGCACTCATAGCTGCACTAATTTGCCAAACACCTGTTCACACCGTCTGCAGATTGTATAATAACCGTCCGGGTCAGTAAGCCACCTGAACCAGACCAGGCAGATAATTCGCCTATGAATAATTCGTCATCATGACAATTTATGATAAAACTGACCCAATAAAATAACCCTACAAGTAGTTATGACAAAGACAATTTTTGCAACACTTGTCTTGAATATGAGTCACTGAAAACTTTCACTTAAAAGAGCGCGTTTCATTCATTTGACCACAATTGTTCTTAAGACAAGTGCGACGTCGTTCGCTGTAGAATATTCAAAGTGAAATTAGGACACGCTGTATAGACCGCTTTGATAACGTCTACTGATTTAAAACGAACATCTTTACCGTGTTATTTCAGTGTTCGCTCGAAATTGTCACAATCAATATTTAGTAGAAATAAATACTCAAAAAATGAATCTCTTTAGAATATTAGTATGTGTAGTATTATCATTATTCGAAGTAGAATCCATGGCTATACAAGGCTCAGTTTTGACGAGGTACGATCCGTGTGGGTTAGGCGTGCTTCAGTTTGACAAAGTCACAACGACGGTGTGGAAAGGTTCAGTGTATTTCGAGCTGTACCCACATCTGATTGAGGTGGAAATTGACATTGAATTTGAGCGGCAAGTTGAGTTGTATGGGGTAAGTCTATCCATTAACATAACATTTCTAGTAGCAAGCATATCAGTAGGTCGATCACGTAACGCATTTTACGTACGTCAGAGGGGCTAGTACGCTAAGTTTTATGTCGGACATTATAAAGCATTCGTCCCATTCTGGCAAATATGCGAGTGCAAGAGGTACGAATGCTTTAAGTCGGACATAAAACTTAGCGTGCTAGGGGGGCACGTAGATCTAAATGTCACTTTTTGTATGGGAAAATGACACTTGAGTTGTCCTAACGCGCGTTCGCCTTGTGCTTAGATTTCTTGAATCTGAATCTCAATCATATAATTTTGTTCACAAACTATTGTTTTTTTATTAAGTAATGTAAAGCATTTTATATTTCTTATGGGCAACTAGTAACGAATGAAAAGGATAAATATTTATGAAACATAATCAGACTTTACAAATAATCGTCATCTAAGGTAACAGTGCTCGATACAGGCCCAGTACTTTTCAGCTTCAAACTTAATTCATAGCGGTAGGTAAACAACAGGTCAATGATTGGAATTAAGGTGTCGAACATTGGGATGTTAATCAGAAAAAACAGCCAATTAAGAGCTAACTGTGAGTTAATTGAGATTAATTCTAAATTAACTCACAGTTAACTCTTAATTGGCTGTTTTTAGGGTTCCGTAGCCAAATGGCAAAAAACGGAACCCTTATGGATTCGTCATGTCTGTCTGTCTGTCTGTCCGTCCATATGTCATAGCCACTATTTCCGAAACTATAAGAACTATATTGTTGAAACTTGGTAAGTAGATGTATTCTGTGAACCGCATTAAGATTTTCACACAAAGATAGAAAAAAAAAACAATACATATTGGGGGTTCCCCATACTTAGAACTGAAACTCAATTTTTTTTTCATCAAACCCATACGTGTTGGGTATCTATGGATAGGTATTCAAAAATGATATTGAGGTTTCTAATATCATTTTTTGTGCGAGAGACACTTCCAAAGTGGTAAAATGTCCCCCCCCCCCCGTAACTTCTAAAATAAGAGAATGATAAAACGAATAAAAATATAATGATGTGCATTACCATGCAAACTTCACCGAAAATTGGTTTGAAAGATCTAGTAAGTAGTTTTTTTTAAGACGCGGAACCCTTCACGGTCTTCATCCGACTCGCACTTGGCCGTTTTTTTATTGCGATTTCGTGGTTGCTCCCATGGGAAAAGTTGTTCAGTATTATCATCTCATTCGCTTTTTATAATTTCGGATCTTAACCCCGAAATCACCCAGTAGGTATATTAAATATCTGTGTCTCTTAAGAAGCACAGGAGGCAAGAGTTTTACCTTTTTTATTATCATTGGTCAAACTGAAAGTAAAGTGTTGCACATTGATTACACAGCACACATTCGATAGATCTAAAAACTTGAACTTGATGCTACAATTAAGTAGAATTATTCACAAACTGTTAAGCTAATAAAAGATCGAATACGGTTAAGACTACTAAAATATAACCAAATTCGTATTCACATTAGCAGCATTTTTATAGAGCTCCCAGAATTCCAGCATGTCTGTGAGAGATGATTGGCACCACTTCATCCTGCGGCCCAAGGGAGCGCTCCCGAAACAATATTTCTTTTACCTGAGATTGGCTGATAATGGCACCCAAGTACCAACAGTAACGAAGTTCTCGCTGAACAATGCCACGCTTTGTAACGACGCTATAAAGGTAAGCTGCACAGTAATAGGCTCTACGTCTGAAACGACAGAGTACAAAATGGTACGTCGTGGAAACGGCGACTAATGGGAGAGAAAATTTGATCGTCAGTTGTTTCCAATTTGATTCCTTCCTTTTTGAGCAGTAACAAAAAGTGCCACGATTTTGAAATTATACGTCACCACTAACATTTCCTTACCTATTTCAAGCCTGGTAATGAAGTGTTATTGTAATATGACCCCTGTTTTTTTTGGAAAAACAACAGCTTCCGTAATGATTACGAAAGGTTCACTTGAAATTTTAATTAAAATTAAAGTCACAATTCCCCATTAAAAATTAGACTTGTTTGGTAGTGAATATGACGTTTGTTTTTCTGACTTCGTTTAAAAGTACAAGTTCCAATCTATGCAATCGATGATTTTTTACTCAAAATAGAGCCGCACTTGCACGCACTTCTTATCCCCGCAAATGAAATAGTTTCAATTGCAACCGCATAACTTACGTTAATATACTTTGTCAATTTAATAAGATTTAGAACACCGAATTTCAGCCCAGTTTGTGTTGTCAAGTCACTGTTGGTGTCTTTATCTCATCAATACTTAATTCTCTAGGCAGCGCAGACCATTGAATCTCTTAACCGCACAACTAATCAAGAGAGCTACAAACACGTATGTGGCCGGAGATCACTGGAACACGCCGAACTGACCTCAGTAAGGACCGAAGCCTTGGCGGGTGACTGGCCGTGGCACGTGGCATTACTGAAGAAGCACCCGGACAGTGAGGCCACGAGATACGAGTGTGGCGGCAGTATTATTTCCAGTACCGCTGTTCTAACAGGTATCGTCTCATAAAGAAACAAAAACAGACTAGATAAAACTTCTAAATTCGATATTTACTTTATACAATCTGCCCAGCTAGCACGATAGGTTTTATCGTCACGTTTTACTGCAAAAATGTACTGAAATGTCACTTAAAACGTGACGATAAAACCTATTGTGCTAGAGCCTCCGCAGGTAATGTAATGCAACTATCGTAATCGTAATCTTTCCCAAAATTAATGGTCCGATTTGAAATTACAAAGAGAGCAAGACCATCCATTCTATCATTTCTATCTAAACTATGCCTGTAAATAATATTGGGTAGTTATTTCTAATAGTAATACCATTCAATAAAACTAAATCCTTGGAATATTTTAAAGACTACATATAGCGTGAGACTATTCACTGTGCCCAGCTTTAAACCATTATATGTATACCTATTTAAATAAGAGAATTATTAAGATATATAATTATGTTTCTAATTATATAATCATCCTAGCTATCCTAGACTTCATTCGTTAACCAATTAAATAGTCTCTTTATATGCTGTAAAATTATGAATAACATGCTAACCTAGCTAAGGTAGCCTAGTGGTTCAGGCATGCGGATGTCACGCGGCGGTCGTGGGTTCGTATCCCGGCTCGTATACCAATCAGTTTTTCGGAACTTGTGTACGGAATATTTACGGTTAGCTTTTCGGTGAAGGAAAACATCGTGAGGAAACCGGTGTAATCCCAATAAGGTCTAATTTTCCCTCTTGGTTGGAAGGTCAGATGGCTTTCGTAAAACTAGTGTCGAAGCGGTCCCCAGGTTCTTTGAGGGGACAATCGGGAATAACGCTAGAAGGATGATGAATGTCTTATTTGTTCTGGTTCAGCCGGACACTGTGTGAGTAAAGCCGGTGTTCTGATCGAGGCGCGGATGGTGGTGCTCCTCGCGGGCGTGAATAACCACACGGACTACAACCAGATAGGCAGACAGGCTTTAGAAGTGAGTATGTGCATTATCTATACTTAATTTACAAAGACGATAAGTCTGTGAGGTAGCACTGTAAGTATGAATTTAGGGGGTAATCTATGAAACCAGTCATTTGAATTTAAAAAATATTTCATTAATATATGGAATTAGTCTTCGGTCGGTGTGGACAGATGCTATATTTTATCCTGTGGCTCAGTAGTCTTTGTAGGTAGTTTACAAATTAAGGATTGATTTCGCGGAATAAAATTGATCTAGTTACTAACTAACGAGATCAATTTTATTCCGCGAAATCAATCCCAGCATAGCATAAGGTCTAAACCTTACCAACTATTTATGCTTAATGCTTATGCTTATCAACTATTTATTTTCTAAAGTATATACAAGATGATAACTAACATTAACTAAATTAAATTGAAAGTAAGTTAAATCTAAAAAATGGCCCTCGAGGCATTGTACCGAGGATGCTGGCGGCATTTCCTTGCTGAATTGCAATGCTGCACTGATGCGTTGCGCGAGCACCAGTTACGTAAACCAGACGTTTCGCGATTTCCGCAAATGACTTCTGCGCACTGGGACCACACGGGCCACGGACCGAGGGTCTCAAAGCCAAATGGTACAAAGTTGTACTCTCTGCCGAGGCTTCTATATTTAATGCGTTTCAGATTTTCGGCATTTTCCGCCGCTGCGCCCGCTTTAGAAGTAGTCCGTTGGAGGTGGGACGGTGCCAGTGTGTCACACAGGTAGCGTCCTACACAAGCATCCGTCCCAAACTCCATGGAACCAGAGACACTCCATCAGGTCTTTTGCCAATCTTTGACAATGCCAGGCAGCAATTCAGACACAGCCTGATTCCTTCCCTTACCTTAATTTTCCAAATATGCCTGAAAAAAAGCTATTGTGGTTGGTTCCTGTATACAAACCTGGTAGTAAAGACCAGGTGTCAAATTATAGACCTATCTTCATGTATACTACCCTCAACGTCAAAAATTTTAGAAAAAAACATCAATAATAGGCGGCTTATCCAATATTTAGAGAGCCACGGTATTTCGTCTAAAAGTCAGTTTGGATTTAGCTACACGAATTGACCGATTACTTAGTGCAAGAACTAGACAAGGGTGATAAGACATTGGGAATCTTCCTTGACCTTGCTAAAGCTTGCGATACCGTCTCCGTTCCCATCCTGCTTCACAAGCTTGAATCATTAGGAATTAGAGGTACGCAGCTCAAGTTATTTGCAGACTATTTAGATGGCTGCACGCAACGCACAAAAATAGACATGAGTTCTGTCCTTAATAATGCCTCTTTTGGGGTACCACAGGAAGTATTTTAGGTCATACGCTATTTTTAACTGATATAAATTACCTTTCCAATCTTAAAATCGACTGTGGAAAAAATAATTTCACACGCTGATGACACTCTCCTACTTTTATACACGATACACGATAAGTATGTAAATAAAAACTGTATTGATACTTGTAAGTACAAGTAATACATGTATCCAATACAGTTTTGAGTTACTTACTCAAAGCCCACAGGTATTATAAATATGAAATGTTGCAAAGTAAAACCCAATAAGTCAAAAAGGTCGTACCAACTTTCAATGAATGTCAAAACAAATAGAAATCTCATTATTGTAAGTAAAATGTAATAATATCACATCCACTGTTATCTCAAGATTGAGCCAGCATCTAATCTGGAATGAGATTTCTGATTATTTTGTGTGCTAAGGAATGATACCTACCCACAGGTTAATAATTGTAACGTCTGTTCACGTGCGGTGAACATACGTACGCATCATCAGCATCAAGATTTGCGTCCACGAAGGTAATGTCTAGTTCAAAGTAAGAAAAAGTTTACCTAATGTATGAAAGTGCCTTCTTTTCGGCAGTTAAAAAAGTTCAGTTGGTAAAGCAGTATAGCATAACTGGAATCTCAAAAAAACTTCTTAAAAATATACAGCTGAAAGTTTGCACAACGAATGAAAATAAATAAGTAGATTTTATAGTTTAAATTATTTGAACTGAGCTCATGAATGGCCATTGTACTGAGCTCATGAATAGCCTTTGTTTATGTGGCGCTAACCATTTTCTTGCAAAAAATGGCACGCGTCCGACCACACGTATTGTTAGACTTGAATGCTATTGTTCTGAAGATAAGGATCAGTCCAGTTCAGAAAATCTCAACTATACACTCAAGTATCATTTTAAACCTATTCAACAAGGAATAAGGTTAAAAATTCAATATCCACGCAATGTAGTTCTAAATTGTTGGCGGTTACGAGAACAAAAGCAGATAATAGGATTGTATTAGATACAATGCCATTGTGAATGCAGGTAAGTGGGTGAGCTTGGTTTAGAAAATTTCAACTATACACAAAAATTATTAGTATCTTTGGAAATCAGTTCGTCTCTTTCACATCCCAATCAAGTTTTAATTTGTTTTCGGACTTTTCTGAAACATTTCTAGTTCGGTGCATGAAACACGAATGTGTCTTGCATCGGATGCCAAGCTGAAAAATAGATTACCTACTTGTTATCGTGTTTATTTAGCGGACTCCATTTTTCCCTTACATTCACTATCAACAACAGTGCCCACCTAGTGGGTTCCTGGCACTGACAGTGTTAAATAATACAGAATTTCATTTCCCTTTTCTAGGCTCAACGCATAGTGCTTCACCCAGGTTACACGGACAGCTTAGCCACCTCAGACCTGGCCATCATCAAAGTGAATAGGTTGCGGTACACGGCGTACGTGCAGCCCGTGTGTCTGTGGGGGCCGGTGTACGATAAAGAAGACTTGTTCGGGAAACAGGCAACGGTGAGTACTTATTTAAAATGCCTGTGAACTAACGTGAGCAAAATTTTTTTCACGGAATATCTCACGTGTTGGTACAGGATGTCCCAAAATTTCCGCTGTTTAATTTTGTTATCCTACTAATATTATAAATGCGAAAGTTTGGATGTTTGGATGTTTGTTACTCAATCACGCCTAAACGGCTTAACCGATTTGGATGAAATTTTGCACGAAGATAGTTTATAGCCTGGATTAAAATATAGGATAACTTTTATCCCGGGTCCACGCAGACGAAGTCGCGGGCGGAAGCTAGTTGAATCATAAAGAACACAGTAAGTATAGGGTTATGTATGAAGTAACACATTGGACAAATGTATTAGCCTTCGCGGCTTTTTGGGACGTACGCACTCTTTTGTCAAAATTTTCCATGAGCTGGTTTGTATACAAGTTTCTGAATTCCGTTGAAACCGTAAATATTGCCCTCCTTCAATACTTGGTGATGTTTAACCACACAGAAGTTTTGTTTGACAATACTTGAAGTAACAGAGGCTCTAGTATAAGTTTTACCGAAACAAAACTTTACGATCGCGTTTGCGTTTTACCCTCGATGTGTATAGGATTTGACAGCTAAACGCAAACGCGGTCGTAACGTTTTGTTTCGGTAAAACTTATACTAGAGCCTCTGAAGACAACAAGTACAGACGGCCAAACGCTCATTGCAGGAGGACATTGTTGAATGTCCAACTAATTGGGAAACTTTTATGAAAATGGTCATGTAAAATTTGGACAAAAGTACGTACTATATCAAGCTGTGTGTATTATTAGAATAATGCTAGCATAGTCTCGCAACTCCTTAACTTAAAAAAACCTTTTGTTATTTAAGGTTAATAGTTAAATAAGTAATTGTTATGAATGTAATTTAATTTTTACTGAAATAAACAGTTTTTTTTCTTTTAAACTGCATCTAGATATTACAGGTCTTTCATATTGCAACACTTCCAGATCGTAGGTTTTGGATACACAGAGGAGAACCGACCATCGGACGTCCTCCGCTCCGCATACACCATGATTCA
The DNA here is from genome assembly GCA_947049275.1 of Epinotia bilunana. Classification (NCBI taxonomy): domain Eukaryota; kingdom Metazoa; phylum Arthropoda; class Insecta; order Lepidoptera; family Tortricidae; genus Epinotia; species Epinotia bilunana. The sequence continues at coordinate 18,849,316 of OX346257.1, forward strand.
GAACGACTCCACGTGTGTATCGTACTCGCCAGCTGTCTACAGGAACCTCATAAATGAGTTCAGCTTCTGCGTCGGTTATGGACCGACTTCCGGTAAATGTTTCGGATAGCTGGGTGGTTCTCAGGGAAATAAAACGTTCTGAACACTGTTAATGGTGTGATCAATTTCAGTTTCTAATATTGATCGTATCCCAGCAAGATATAGGATAGCCCAAACCAAAGCGTAATATGCTCACGATGTAACTTTACGAACGCATTTTCGAAGGTGAAAATGACAGTTGATATAGCATAAGTTGCTCCTTTTTTTCCCGATTGTTATTGCAATTAAGTATCAGTCACAGACAATAAATTAAAGAGACGGCTAAGGGCAGCCAGCAGCTGAAACGCCGAAACGTTTTTGTTGAGAATGGCCCAGTTGTTGTTCACGATTAAGAGGCGGCTTGCTTAGATTTTCACACACGTGCGAACGTTGCAAACACTACGTTGAAAATTACGAAAGTGTTAATCATACGTTTGTTACTTCTAGGGCTTGATTAAACTTTGGATTGAAGTTGTTACTTATTTCATGTGCTCATTATTGAATGCTCACAGTATGCGAATGGACATTCGGAAGTATTCGAATCCGGAACCAAATTTTCTTAGATCCCTAATCGCAGTTTAGCGTTAGAATTCTAGCAGCTCGACTTTTGACACGTTTGTTTTTGATTGTTTTTGTAAAGGTGGAATGGACGTCACTCATTAAACTGCTGTTCCACCAGCAAGGGCGGCAAACAATAGCCGTTAAACAAATAAATTATTTTGCCTATAATACAACGTTTCCCGCATCTACTCCCTAATGGAATTTCTAGTAGTTAGTCGATAGTAGTAAGATAGTTGAATTTGTTTTATTTCTGTTCCAAGGCTTAATTAGTTTTCTCACACAGGAATAAACCCCCGCAACGGCGACAGCGGCGGTGGCCTCGTCCTCGGAGTGCTCCAGAGCGACCACAAAATCAGCTACTTGCTCCGCGGCGTGCTTTCCAAGTGCGCCGTCTCTGTCGGCCACACAGAGTGCGACCCGGCCCACTACGTCGTCTACACTGATGTGGCGCCGCATTATACGTGGCTGTACCACCATTCCGGGCTCAAGTATAGGAGCAATATTTTATAAGAATAGTCCTATTTGACGTGGTTCAGCTACGAACTCTAAAAGTGCGCTGTCTGCGTCGGCCACACGAAGTGCGACCCGGTTCACTATGTCGTTTACACCGACGTGGCACCGCACTATACGTGGCTGTACCACCATTCCGGGCTCAAGTATAGGAGCAATATTTTATAAGAATAGTCCTATTTGACGTGGTTCAGCTACGAACTCTAAAAGTGCGCTGTCTCCGTCGGCCACACGAAGTGCGACCCGGCTCACTATGTCGTTTACACCGACGTGGCGCCGCACTATACGTGGCTGTACCACCATTCCGGGCTCAAGTATAGGAGCAATATTTTATAAGAATAGTCCTATTTGACGTGGTTCAGCTACGAACTCTAAAAGTGCGCTGTCTCCGTCGGCCACACGAAGTGCGACCCAGCTCACTATGTCGTTTACACCGACGTGGCGCCGCACTATACGTGGCTGTACCACCATTCCGGGCTCAAGTATAGGAACATTATTTTATAAGAATAGTTATCTTTGGTGCAAGAAGAATAGTGCTCTTTGATGCAGTTCAGGGTGAGTAGCTACGTAGCTACTCACCCTGAACTACGTCAAAGAGCACTATTAGAGCACGTGCTCTCAGTGCGCCAGATGGAGTGCTTTTTATGCTTGTACAGTCAAGTGTATCAATATGGAAATAGTTTTGCCCTTCATGTACATAGGGATAATATGTTTTACCCATCCGTCCGTAAAATAGATCCAAATACGAGTCAATTGCACAACTTTCTTCAAATACTTTGAAAAACACATTTATTTCAGAAGCTTATTGCTTGATAGATCGCCGTATTTTAATACGAATAATACAATACTATTTATGTTTAGCTTTAAACTTTTTAACTACTTAGTAACTTTCTATAATCCAATTTTCACAAAGAGCCATTAGGTAAGTATAAAAAAAGTTTCTTATATTGTGATTTAATGTACGCAACGGTTTAATCTTTAAGACTTAGGCAGTAAAATTAAGTATTTTTGAAATACTTAAATGTTTATGATATCGTAAAATGACTAACCCTTAAAACATGTTTTTTCCTGTTATTTTGTGCGAAATGAGTATCCATTAACATGATTTTTTTCATTAGGCATGTGAAGTACCAATTTTAGTGTATACATTAGTATAAATATTTATGTATATATAAATGTAAGTGTGCTTTTACCTTCAGAGTTTGTAGTTTTTGGATGTTTACAAAAAAAACTGTTCTATCGTACAATGTGGAAACTCTTGTCTTTTTTTTTTGAAACTTACTTATACATAAATTATAAATTCTGTAGTCTTTTTGCTACAAATAATTTGTGAACTCACTTTTAAAATACTTTTTTATATCTGTCACAAAAAAATCTGAAATCGATACTTTAGTTTTATTAAACTCGAACACTGTTTATATTAAACATTATACATAGATACGTCTGTAACATTTAGCAAATAAAATAGAGATAAACATTTTAAATGTTTTATTTCCTTCTATTATATGTATTCAATCAGTTTATATATGATCCTCATAGGGTTATTCCCGGTTGTGCCCTAAACGAGCCCAGGATCCGCTATGACACCTTTAACACAGTTTATATGACTTATAGAAAATATATCATGCTCCACCGACTTATAACAAAGTGAAGGTCTATCTAGGTATCTTTCAGTGAGTTTACTACCCTGTGTTATACCCATTACAGTTCTCAAACAGATTTTTGGACGTGTATTCAATTAATTTTTTCTCCAAATTGGTAACATAGATTGAACAGAGACCGGCGAGTGAAATATTCTAGCGAAGAGTTGTCTTATCTTTTATTACGTAACTTGTATTATATTTTAAGAAGGCCGCTAATATCTGATTTCAAAGGGTATCAAAAACGGATACTATGTAATCAAACAATTTTGTTACGTCGCGTATCAATATCATTCATTATCCGAACAAAGACGATCGCGTAATACAGCTTATATAAACACAGCATCAATTTCGATTACATCGATCAAACTTTTAAATAAACCGACCTCAGCCTAACTTAATTAAAAAACTTGAAACAACGAAATCTGAACTTGGACATAATAAAGGCTTTCATAATGCCGCGCTCCTTTTTTGTTCGCTGACAGTTTTTAATAAGATTTTAATAAATTATGCAGCAGCCCAAGTGACGGTGAAGCAGAATATAATGTTGCGCCGATATTCGATTTGTGCTGTACCGCTCTCGTTCCTACATTATTTATGAGTTACTACTTTTAATCTTAAGGAATGCTGGTATTTTCTTCATTGAGGAAAATAATTGAAGTATTTGTACTACGAAGTCATAGTTTGCATTAAACATAATATGAGAACAGATATTACAAATATTTTGTGCCGTCTTTTGTTAAATTAATAAGTTGATACATGTTGTGAAAAGTTAAGGTACTTTATTTGGCAATTGAAAAAAGGTTAATCAAGTAATAATAAAAAAATTGTTGTCAATTAAGTCCCGTCCTTATTTTTAATTTTGAAGGTAAAATTGGTCTGAGCCTACTCATTTTAATTAGGTTGACTATTTTGGATGAAAAGTCATTTCAGTTACATTGGGCTCAAAATAGAACAGCAGGAAAAGTATGATATGATTTGCTTCAATTAAGTGATTCACAATCATATCCGTTTCGACAAACTTAAATATGTTCCTATGTTTTGGTTACACTACTTATGAACCACAAATAAGAAGGTTATATTTGCAAAAAAATATTCTCCTTGTATCTACGAGATATAACTTGCAAGTATTGTCGATTTAACTTCAGCAAATCTCAAGGTGCACGCGGAACATGTTTCATCATAGATTTGCTGGAGCATCTGCATTTTTCAATGCACGGACACAGAGTACCTATCCATTATAGCTGGCGCCCGCAATAAGGAGGAGGCGAGTAATTGAATTTCTGAAGCGCAACACGTCGTCTCTGAAATGAGGGTACTCTACGTTAATAATAAATTTCTCTTATGAGACATTGCTTAGCTGGTGGGACTAATCGAGATTAAGGACGGTTTTATAAGAAAAAAGTTAAATCTTTAGCTTTTTGGTCTCATTTTCAGAACAATAGGCGACTTTAATCAGGATTCTGAAAATTACCTATGTATCAACGATCACGTTTTTACAAGCTTTTGAATGCGGAAAAATATTAAATCTCCTTTAATAGGTAGATTGCTACATTATTTAAACCTAAGAGGCAAAATAACCAATTCATAAATTCGAGTCCCAAATGTGGCTGGATATCAAAAATCTGTATTTCATTTTTAGGAATCGCTCTCGAGCAAGATTTATTTTTAACTCCAGTTTTGCAGTGTATTGACACTTCAGTAGACATTTTTCCGTGAAATAGTAACGAGTAAGTTTGCATTCTGTCCCTTAACAAACGCTGCAAGTACGAATAGAATTCCTTGATGTATTTTTATTTACGAGTTACTTTAATTAAACTAATAAGATGGAATTTCAAGGCTTATATTGAGCTCTACCTTGCTCTGTTGTTTTTGTGTATAGATAATTATGATTACGTAGCACGATTAATGACATTGCTTTTTTCAAGTGTGTTTCCGATCATATTTGTACTTAGTATGGAAATGTCGGATTTTTAAGTTACATTATTTATTCACAAACACATAGGGCAGACACATATGTGCAAATTAGATGAATCTGAATGATATTTCTCCGTAAAGAAAACTATCTTACAACCAAACATAAACTTCCGAGCAAGGTGCAGGTACCGACTCCGTACAAGGGTCCTGCTTTTTTCATAATAATATTATGCCCTAAGGCATGCAGGGGGAACGAACCATAACATTATGTCGAGCAATATTTTTTTATATGAAACAAAGTTCCCTTCGTTGTTTGTTATTAGTATTTGTTTGGGGAAATAAATTAAAGGTGCAAAGAAATGTATATTTTTAGGAAATTGGGTAGTCAGAGTAATCGATTCATTGGCAAATCGTAACTACACAAACATAATTGTAAACGAAACTTTACTACCTATTAAAAAAAAAACTACTTTGCATAATGTTTTACAACTCATAAATATTTGGCAATAATATTCCTACATACCTACTACAACCTGAAGAAGGAATGCCATCAAGCGGTAAAGCCTGCGGTTCTCAACATGACGGCGTGACCGCTTTGACCAATTTTTAACGATAAAAAAATATTGAAATCTATAAACTACTGTATGCCATTTTGAATCCTATTCCAGTGTATGGTATCGGTTGCACAGAAAAACAGCTTAATCAAAACAACTTAATTCGCGATGAGCTCATGCAATATGGACGTCCCCCTGCCTTTTCCGCGTTCCCACATTGCCAAGAATCGCGACCACATGTAGCCCATCAACAAATATGAGCGTACATATATTAACGATATCGTCTGGAAAACAGCTACTTTTCAGAAGAAGCCGTCAAAGTTTTCGAAAAAAAATACGAACGAAATGGTTAATTAATAGAAAATCGTTGTCAAACACACTATATTATTATTGCTTGCTTATCTTTGTTGTGTTTGTCATGAATAAATTATATTATATTATATTATATTCTATGGCTTTCATTGAATAATAATATTATAGTGGAATGTGCACATTGCACTCACTGTGAAAACGTCGGAACTGTCATAACCGACGTTTTTAAGCGTCATCTGTTCTAAGATCCGACATTCTAATATCGGTTTTTACGGAACATATTGAGAAAAACGAAAATTGTGAATGTGGTTTTAAAATTTGGGTTTTTTATGACCCACGCCGTTGAAAATCAAAACACGATAATGCAGACCCGACTCTTTTAATCGGGACCTGACGATATGGACTGCATAGTGCATACTGCCCCCAAACGACTTCTTAACGGGGTGAGACCATCTTCGGCTAGAACACGCTTGTCCTAACTTGAGCACGCTTGCTTCTCAGTAAACTGATTTCCTTCTAATATGTATCATCATCATCATATACGTCCACTGCTGGACATAGGCCTCCCCCAAAGAGTGCAAAAGTGACCGGTCCTGCGCCACCCGCATCCAGCGGACTCCAGCAACCTTTACCAGGTCATCAGTCCACCTTGCGGGGGGCCTACCAACGCCGCGCCTTCCGGTTCGTGGTCGCCACTCGAGAACCTTTCCGCCCCAACGGCCATCGGTTCTACGTGCTATGTGCCCCGCCCACTGCCACTTAATTTTAGCGATTCGGAGGGCTATATCGGTTATAGTACGTAGTAGTAACGTAGCCCTCTCCATAGCCCTTTGGGTGACTTTGAGCCTTCTTATGAGGCCCATAGTAAGCCACCACGTTTCAGTGCCATATGTCATCACTGGCAACACACACTGGTCAACGACTCTTGTCTTGAGACACTGCGGAATATTGGACGAAAAGATGTGCCGTAGCTTCCCGAACGCTGCCCAGCCGAGTCGGATTCGACGATTGACCTCTTTCTCGAAGTTGGACCTACCTAACTGGATATTTTGTCCTAGGTATACATAATCGTCTACAACTTCGAGTGTAAAGTGTCCGATTGATGATAATATGTATACTGACGTCTAATCCCTAAGTTTTACTAATGTCACTTTTGTATGTCTGAGCTACAAATTGTTCACCTTTTAAGTAAAGACGTTTTCCTTACGTCGCCAGCTCGAGACATTACCCACATCATTTGCCTTCATATCCCGTGTGGCGGAGTTCAGCGAAGCGGGAAACAATTTCCCTTTGCTTCCAACTGGTAGACCCAATTTAAAAATCTGCCTACTGATATGTATTGAATGTGGGTAGACTAAGATCTACGTACCTACCGACGAAGGTGAAATAAATCAGTCTTGAATATACCAGCGTGCTGTGTTATTTGTCTCCCGATTAATATACCTAGTACAAGATATTTGGCGAACGAGGATGTCGAAAACATTGCCTTTAAACGTTAAGGAGTTTAATCTTCGATCGGGAAAGTGGAATACATATATAAGTCAGCTGACTGCGTGGTTTGATATAAGTGGCGTAAAACCGGACACCCGTGCGAGGTACCTCATCGCAGTGGTCGGAACCGAGACGTTAGACTTAATTATAGATTTGTGCTATCCATCGGAGCCGGATGAAGTGAGTTACGATGATATAGTGTCAAAAGTGCGAGAACATTTATCACCTAAGCGGTCGGAGTTGGCGGAGCGTATGTGTTTTCGGGCGTGCAAGCAAACGACGGACCAGTCAATTAGCGAATACGTGGCGCAGCTCAAACAACTCGCGCAAAGGTGTAACTTTACGGGCACTACATATCTAGAAGAGAACTTGCGCGACCAGCTGGCATACGGGATGAGAAGTGACGCGATTCGTTTTAGACTGCTAACGGAGACCAAACTAACGTTTAGCCGCGCGGTAGAAATAGCGACGTCGCTCGAGGCGGCGGATCGAGACTCAAAAGCGAGTGGACCCGGCGGCGCCGGAGCCACGACATCGACGGCGATGTCGGTGAAGGACGAGGGCGTGCACGCGGTGCGCGCCGGCCGCGGCGGCGGCGGCGGCGGCGGCGCGCGCGCGCCCGCGCGTCGCAGGGAACCCACGGCGGCGCCGCGCGCGCGCTGCCCACGGTGCTTGGGACCTCATCCTCCTCAGCGCTGTTCTTTCATCAACACGGAGTGCTACGTGTGCGGCAAGAAAGGACATATAGCGAAAGCGTGTAGGAGACGAAAGACTCACAGCGTCAACGCGTGTACGGAGTCTATTGGGCACGGAAGCGAGGACGAGCCCGAGGTAGACGACGACGAGTACGACGTGCCGCTGTACGTGGTGGGCGGCGACGCCGACGACGGGCCGTGGTGGCGCACGGTCAAGGTCAACGGAGTAAATGTAAGAATGCAATTGGACAGTGGATCGGCGGTAAGCATCGTGTCTTACGAATTATGTAATGAGCTATTTAAAAATGTTAAATTAGTACCTACGGCCATGAAATTAAAGATGTATTCGGGACAAAAACTTGTACCAAAGGGCACACTACCATGTGAAGTAATTTATTGTAAAAAAACCGTTACCAATTTGAATTTAGTCGTAGTAGATTCAAAGGGCAGCCCTCCCATTATGGGACGTCGGTGGATGACGGCGTTAGGTATCGAGAGTAACGCTAAACCGGTATATAGTACGCAATACGAGCGCGAGGGCGTGGGGAAGCAGCTCGCGCGAGCGTTCCCACAGGTGTTCGCGCCGGGAACGGGCAAGTTCACAGGTAAACCCATCCAGCTGACCGTGGCGCGCGACGCGCGGCCCGTGCTGTGCAAGCCGCGGCCCGTGCCGCACGCGCTGCGCGCCACCGTCGAGGCCGAGCTGCGGCGCCTGCAGGCCGACGGAGTCATCTCCCCGGTCGAGACCTGCGAGTGGGGAACGCCCGTCGTACCCGTCATCAAGCAGTCCGGCGAGGTAAGACTATGCGGAGATTTCAAAATAACGCTAAACCCGGTGCTGGAGGACGATAAATACCCGATACCCCGTATAGACGAAATCTTCTCGAATTTACAGGGAGGTCAGCTTTTTAGCAAAATAGACTTGAGTCACGCTTACCAGCAATTACCACTTACGGAAGAGTCGAAGCAGTTATGCGTGATAACCACGCATAAGGGTAGTTTTTGCTACAATAGATTGCCTTTTGGTATTAAGTGTGCTATGAGTAAATTTCAACGAGTGCTCGATAATCTATTTAAGAATATGAATTTTATTGCGGTGTATTGCGATGACATTTTGGTAACGGGAATCGACCATGCCGACCACTATAACCGATTACTGTCGGTATTTAAAATATTGTCAGAAGCAGGGTTAAGAGTAGCCGAAAAAAAGTGCACTTTTTTTCAAAAGTCGGTCTCGTACTTGGGGTATGTCATCGATGCGAAAGGCCTTAGTACACAGCCGAGCAAAATTAATGCAGTGCAGACTGCTCCAATACCGGACACCGTTTCTCGCCTAAAGGCATTCTTAGGGTTAGTCAATTATTATGCTAAGTTCATACCCAATATAAGTACAATATTGCATCCATTATATGAATTGCTTAAAAAGCAAAATAAATTTGTGTGGACCAGGGAATGCAATGAGGCGTTCAATAAGGTCAAAGCATTGCTAGCAGCAAAGCCGGTGCTGGCTCATTATGACCCGGAAACGCCTCTTCGGGTGTATTGTGACGCGTCTCCGTACGGGGTGGGCGCGGCGCTGATGCAGCCGGGCGCGGGGAGCGAGCGGCCGGTGGCGCACGCGTCGCGAGCGCTGTCCACACCCGAGCGGAACTATGCGCAAATATGCCGAGAAGGGTTGGCTATCATTTTCGCCGTTAAAAAATTCCATCACTATTTATTTGGTAGGCCGTTTACCTTAGTGACAGATTGTAAACCGTTGTCCCATATTTTTAGTCAGAATAAAAGCATTCCGCAAATGGTGGCGGGACGTCTGCAACGGTGGGCCGTTATTCTAAGCGGGTACGACTATAAGATAGATTGTGTCAAATCCGGCCAGAACTGTTTTGCTGACCATCTATCGCGCCTTCCGTTAGACGTTATTAAGGACGAGCGAAAGGGCAAGGAGTCGTGCGAATTTTTGAACTTTATCGAGGACGGAATATCGGTCAATCATAAAGATATAGCTAAAGCGACCCAGCAGGACCCCATAATAAACAAAGTGTTTAACCATTTAGGTAGGGGCTGGGAGTATTGCGGAGACGAAGATATCAAGCCATATTGGCGGGTACGCGATGCGTTAAGTCGCGAGCAGGGGTGTATCATGTTCGGATACCGTGTAGTAGTGCCGGAAGCGCTGCGCGGGCGCGTGCTCCGCGAGCTGCACGCGGCCCACAGCGGCGCCGTGCGGACGAAGGCACTGGCTCGAGCCTACGTCTGGTGGCCAGGACTGGGAGCAGATGTGGAGCGCATGACGGCGGCGTGTGCCGTGTGCGCGGCGGAGCGCCCGACGCCAGCGCGGGCGCCGACGCACCCGTGGGAGTGGCCGCAGGACAGGTGGTACCGGGTACACGTAGACTTCCTTACGCCGTCAGCCGGTACGTATTACTTTGTCCTGATCGATGCCTACTCTAAGTGGATCGAAGCAAGCAAAATAAAGGGGACACGAGCCGCAGATACCACAGCTAAGTTGCGCGAAATATTTGCTCGCTTCGGAAATCCTCATGAGTTGGTGTCGGACAACGGGCCTCCGTTCACGAGTGGCTAGTTTGAAGCATATTTAAAAAAAGAAGGCATTCGTCACATCCGCATTTCTCCGTACAAGCCGAGCAGCAACGGCGCGGCCGAAAAGACAGTTGGATTAATTAAAAAGTGTCTAAAAAAGGCAGAGCGAGATAATGTGGACGTAGACGAGGCCTTGCAAATTTATTTGCTGAATCATCGATGCACGCCACACTCCACAACGGGTAAATCACCGGCAGAGTTAATGTTGAAACGCAAAATACGTAATCGCCTCGACCTTCTGCGGCCAGACCCGCGAGAGTATGTGCGAGAAGTTCAAAGAAAACAAATGAGTAAGGAGGCGACGACTCGGGAATTTCAGGTGGGTGATAAAATAATGTATCGCGTCTATCAACAAAACAAGCAGTTTTGGGCCACGGGGTCAATTATGGAGCGTGTAGGGCCACTAACATACCGTATACGTGGAGCCGATGGGAGTGAACACAAAAGGCACATAGACCAATTATTGTCAAATCGTAGTAGCGAGGATGATAACGATAAGAAAATTATAACACAGTATTGTGATGCCGAAGGATCGAACCAGGCGACATCGTTAGGCCGGGCGGCTCGCGCCACCGCTGAGTCACCACGCGCGCGCGACTCGAGTTATACAAGCCCACCTATAGAATCTATACCGATAACTATAGCTAAACGCGTTCGTCGTCCACCGATAAGGTACGGTTTTGAATAAATAAGATTTGTAGAAAGAAAATATACTTAGTTTATATTGTTACAAATGTTACAATCATGCCATTTACTTGGTGTTACGCGTACAGGAGTAACTTTTAAAATTTCAACGTAGTATTCTGTCACCATTAGGTACATAAATACTATGTAAGTACTAGTTACTTAAAATTACCATTGTATGTGAAGTAGATTTCCAGTACGCAGTGTTTAGTTTAAGTATCTACTCCTAAATATGTTTCGTAAAACGTTCGTTCATGCATTATAGGTTAATAGTTGCGCGCCGCTAACCATAACTATACTTACTATGTGTAAAAAAATATATTAGGTAAAAGGGTTGATTTTAGAGATTGTAGAATAACAACTTATTCCAAGATTAAGTATCGTGATTATCATGACTAATCTCGGAATGAGGTCTATTAAGGGATATTCGAATTGATATTGTAAACAATGTTAGATTTAAGTAAGGTATACTTAGGTTAAGGTATACTATACGTAAGCTAATTTAAGGGGGGAAGGATGATATGTATTGAATGTGGGTAGACTAAGATCTACGTACCTACCGACGAAGGTGAAATAAATCAGTCTTGAATATACCAGCGTGCTGTGTTATTTGTCTCCCGATTAATATACCTAGTACAAGATACCTACAACCTGAAATTAGCTTTAGATAGCTGTGGCGAACGTGGTATGAAACCTCTTTAGATGCTGGCCGCTGATCGCAGGGGCTTTTAACGGAGATGACAGTTTTCCTTGTCAAGGTATTAAGGCCTGTCTGAATGTATTGTATATTTTATTGTTGTTAATTAGTGATTTTCCTTTCGTCGGGGATGCGGCCAGCGGTGGACATCTGCTTCTTAAGCGGAGCTTCGTTGACTGCATTACCTACTGGTGACTGAACAAACTACCGAACAACGTCGCGTTAGAAGCAAACTTGACATGGGCGAAATCATCTTAACTTAGATGGAAGTCAATTTTTAAAAAGATGATAATAAGAAGAATTGGTGTTTGCAATTAACGTGTATGTAATGTGAAAGTTTATGCTCCGATTTATTTGCTTTCTCAAGAAGCTCCCTTCCAATTCATTACACGTGAAAAAGGTGAGTACAAAAAGTTATACTACGCTTTATTTAGAAGTTTACTCTTCAGTATGCATAGTTTGAAAGATACACTGAACGATTACTTATTATATTCAGCACTAATTCGGCATTTTACCACCTTGGGGATGATTTCCGGGATAAAATATCTTTACCAAAATTCGTCTAAATTGGTTCAGCGGTTTGAGTGTGAAAAGGTAACAAACAAAATTTCGCATTTATAATATTAGTATGGATAGTATGGATAACATCAGAGTTTTATAATTTATTCGATGGTTCATCGTGTAGGGATTGTCTAGGGACGAGCCGTTGCGCGGACATTGGAAAAAATCTTGGAACTTGGAACAATATTGCTGGTAACAAACGAAATGCTGCCGGCAACTTTGCGACTGAAAGCCATTTGTCACCGCATACTTTGTTTGAAATTGTACATATTTGAAATACCGAGCGCGGAAAAATAATGCAACGTGTGTTATACGAACGCAGTGGCTTTTCGTTACGATATTTATCGATTAAAATTAAGAAAATATCACGTTTACATTCAATGTGCAGTACATCAGCAAACTCATATGAACGTATAAGAAGCAGGTACAGGTAAGGTTTTGTGGTCGGTTAACCTTTAGGATAGTGATCCTAGGGGGCATTATTAAATTTGCGATTACAAGACTCCACCATGCCGTACTTTGTGATGGTTGTCGCGGAGGGCGAGCCATACATATCCTTCTGTAGCGAAGGTTTCCAGGCTAACTCAGGGGTAGAAGGTATGTACTAGGTGAGGTAAAAACACTGATTGACTTGGTTATAAATATGGGTCCTTTATGCCCTTTATTGAGAAATGGATTCTTAACTAACACTGGAACTAAATCGGTTTACAGTGCACCAGTAAGATATGAGTCCCGCAGGACGCTCCGGTAACGCGGGTTACGACGGGAAGGCGACTCGTGGGTCGGACCCGGGTGGCTGAGGATCCTCGACCGCACGCACTCGGCAATATGCCCAGGCCGCGCCTGCTGAGAGCTCCCTAAGTACCTAGGTGCTCACGCGGTAAGCCCAAGCCGCGCTTTTGGTGTAGTCAACCCTTGCGACCATCTCAGGATAGCGGCAAAGACTGACTGGCAGCGGCGTTTTTTTTTTTCGACGGACCCATTATAGCGGTCAAATTGCGTGGTTGGAGGGTAGCCTGGGGAAAATCCAGGGAAGCCTCCGGCACGACCACGCGGGGAAGTTTAAAGGAAGGCCATCATGCCACTACATTTACAACTCTGTAGTTGCCAGTCTGGGCTTATCACACGCAGATAGCTCGGGAAAATCAGGAAGGCCGTCCCCGACCCACATCCGACGAGTTTGCGTTCCTCTATGACCTCTAACAAGTGCTAAAGTAAGCGTGATCGATCGAACAATAACGCCTCACTTATAATGAAGTAACCACATATTATACTACTAACCAGGCTACTACAAATTTCACATAGCTGACGTACAGCAGCAGCAAATTTCCTACATTGCCGATGTAAAGTTAACTCCTTGAGCAATTTTCAAACACAATATTTTGAATAAATTTATTTTACATGACACGATCCTCTGTGCTCCAATCGAATCACAATATCTTCTCATTGACTTGACACGTATGAAGAGAATTTGTAGCCTGTTTCCACGAACATCCGCACTTTGAAAGGAACAGGACTTGACAGGAATATAAATCTTTGTTCAGTCTAGGAACTCGTAACAGACTTGTGTCACTGTCCTTAAATCGTGGTCTGGCACAATCACAACCTATACCCACGTTACTGTAGTCGATGAAGTATAGACCTTTTCTGGAAATACATATCAAGTTTACTTCAATGAGTTCTTCTTAATTAAATTAAGGTTCCATATTGTTTAGAAAAAATATCAATGTATTAAATTAGTCTTGACTTATCCACGATTAGAAATTGTTAACAATGTTAGGTGTGATAAAAGGAACAGGGTTTTTCCTCGGGGTAAGAGATCGGTATCTATCCCATAAGTCCAATATTCCTTTAATTCCAAATCCAATATTCCTAAAAAGTCTAATATTATTTCCCGGTGCTCCTCGTAGCCAATCAAACCTTATTACCGAAACAATAATATAACATAAAAAGACACATTTTACAACATACACCATTATTATGATCTTCCTCCTAATTCGGAAATTAGTTGGACATAAAAACAAGACATCGGGGTCGGATATAGAAGTTTGCTAGTTAAACAAACTTTACCTCGGCGTAGGCAAACTAATCGTTTACCAATACCGTTTACAGCGCCGTAGCTCAACTAATGCGTTTTGCATTTGTAAATCGCTTTAACTTACCTTTTACTTGTAGTTGGAGTGAAGTCGACAACGTATCTAAGGCAAATAGCTACAGTGAAACATTGTAACTGCTTCACATTTACAACAGGCTAGCACTGTAACTGCCACACACGAGTACACAGCCAAACCAAAGCGCTCGCTGTAAAGTACGATTCACACTTAATGCGCGGAATCGAAAACAATTAAAAACAAAGTCGTGTGTGGCAATTGATTCACTTGCTAAAAGTTTTTTCTTGTAATATCCTTCTTTTTTACTTAATAATCGCGAATAAAAAATAAATGACGTAGGATTAAAAGTTCAAGCGTTTCGTGTGATTGAAAATTTTGGGGTCTCTAATGACGACTTTTATTCTCCGTATGATCTCACCTTGTTGATTGACTGATCACCTTGTGGAGCATAGATGAATTGCGTAACTGAGACTTAGCTTAGCTGAATCTCGTCAACCGATCAAAATTAAAGAACGATCGTTAAAGCACACTTCATTCGAGAGATGCAGATAATTAAAATTCAATCCCTAGGTGTGGTGTGAACAGTAGCTGCTGGATCTTTCAAGGATCTTGTTTTTTTTTTACCTTGATTAAAGGTCAAAAATTAGTCCTTTTGTTGGGACAGCTGTGTAAAAAAGCCTTTTACTAAAAACGGTCCCGTTTGATATAATTCTAGTGATATTGAAAAATACCCCGTAGCATCAGCATTTGCAAAATTACATAATTCGCCCAAATCAAAATTCTAAATATCTAAAGTGATCGCGTTCCGTTTGCTGCGCTACTATGCGTTTCGAGGCGGCGGGTCTAGTGTGAATCGTATTTAAAACACACTGTAACTCTACAAGGGCAAATCCGACTCATTGATCTCATTCCGCTGCAATCCCGAGCAAGATCGCATCGCGGGAGACGAATTATTTCCACTGTCACTCTAATGTATATTCCAGTTCACACAATTCACAACTCTATGTCTTCCTAGTTTAGGGATATATTTGTTTATTCGAGATGGATATTAGAGGGTAAAATTAGGTGTTACAGAGCGGATTGATTGGCGAATAATGTCCCATGACTGGCAGTTTGTGAAATGCCATTTCACACTTATGGGGCCTTCAAATTGTTATCAGGTGTTTTAGTGTTTGGTTTTATTTTCAGTCTTTGTTTGGGAATTGTACTGATAATTTATTTGCCTAGCTGAAATTTAAAGCGTTTACAGACAAATATTTACTAGCAGTGGCTCTATTTGAAAACAAATGACATATATTAATCAACCTGCTCACAACATTTCACTGGGATCGGATGGGAAATGCGGCCTGTAGAGGAGAAAGCGGGACAGCCGAACACCAGGAGATACGAAACAATTTTGACCCAAGCTGAAAGGGAGAACTTTGGTCGCTTTGCTCGCTCGGTCAATTAGGTCAGTACAGTACAACTAGACGGATACGTTTCAGAGTTTCATTTATTTAAGACATGTTTTGTGGCGCTTAATGAAGCAGGTTTTTTGTGTTCTACCTATAAAACAGACATCAAGTGTGACGCTTCTACCGTGTAAGTCCAATTTTGTGTACCTACAATGTTTATTATCTTTATAGAATATCTGAAGTCTTCACATTATCGATTTTGCGTCACACTCACACCTTACGTTACGGCCCAGTACTCTTCGGCGGAAGCCATGACATTTTAAAATGTTAACACGCTTCACTAGCTTCACCTGGCGGAAATTAACCCTAATATCACTCAAACTAGATAACAATGGCGCAGCAAAATTCAACTAAGCATGGAAACGATCAATAAAAACAGTCAATGCGAACCGGACTTGATGTTACCAGGATGTTACAATTAATTTATATTCCTAGGAATACCTACCGAAGGTTCATCGGCTGCCGGCAATGCTGCTAATAAAAAATAAAATACTGGCTCCGTGTGTGAGACAAATCGCGTTTTTTTTAAATAATTTTCCAAGAATTTAATCGACAAATATATTTTTCGAACTTGCTCACAAAATTTCACGAGAATCGGCTGTGAAATACGACCGGTATAGGGGAAGAGCCGGTCATCTGGACATACGAAAGAACTTAACTAAATAATGTAGGTAATATTATAACGCTATTGACGTCAAGATCTTATTATTATAGTCCTCAAAATCCTCAAGTCCACTGGAGTAGCAATGTCCATAGGCTTCAGTGTCTCCTTACTATCAGGGGGCCTGCCTGCATACAGCCTGCCCCGTATGCATGTTTGCAAATGTCGTGGTATAAAAAAACCCGGACAAGTGCAAGTCGGACTCGCGCATCGTCCGTACTTAGTTACAAATGTAAGTATTGTTTTCAAAGTTTTCCCTGTAGGTACTTGTAGTATAAGAGGAATTACTTTCCAAATTTCATAGTTCTAAGTCAACGGAAAGTACCCTATAATTTGTGATTCCCTTGAGTGTCCAAATATACGTTTATTGCGGCATAAACGGGCGGTAATTTTTTTTTCACGTTAACCTAGAAGTTTCGTTCGATTTTGACAGGCCTTACTGTATACTATGGTTTTAATTTCAACTCGATACCTCCACGAGTTCCCAAGATAAAGGATCTCTGACAGACAGACCGACGGACAACAGTGATCCTATAAGGGTTCCGTTTTTTCCTTTTGAGGTACAGAATCCTTAAAACAAATCTATAAGGCCGGAGTCACACTGGCGCGGCCTGCGGTGGCAGTCAATAGTAAATTCGACACCGAATGACAAGTTTACTACTGACCGCCGCGCCGCGGGCAGGCCGCGCCAGTGTGTGATGCGAGCTTTATGAGGAGCAAAGAGAATGAGTTGCTGAGCCAGGTTCAGGCGTTACTCGTAGCATTGGCTCGTGGCATACACCAACAGGCGCAAGAGAGCGCTATCTATGTGTGTTCATGGATATCTTAGGTCCTTGATATAAGCGGGCGAGGCCTCACCTCGGGTCATAGAGTAAGTATATTGAATTTCGTGTTATTGCCTTGGACGCGGACGGCGGTCATTGCGAATGATGGTGTGTTGTTAGTCCTTATAACTAGAATTTGAGCTTCATTCATGTGTGTCACCTAATTGGTCATACTTTTTAAGTTATTCTGTGCGATTAGAAATGGATTAGACTTTGGATTTCCACCGAATAAGTTAAAGTATGTTTTAATATGTACTATCTGCCTTGCGCCGTGCCCCCAACGAGGCCAGCGCAACTTGCTGCTAAATCGCATCCCGCGCAACTCAGCAACTGCTGCTATCCCACTCGCACTCAGCAAATTAGAAAGAAGAGGGTAATATTATACGTCTCGCGTCTCGTCGAGACGACAGATGTGCTAGCCCCGCTGCATGCCATTTATGCTTATAAGTAATGTATTTTACACAAATATCTTCGCAATAAAGTGTATAATATAAGATTACAAACGATCTTCCATGTATGCCTGAATGTACAGCCGATTTGAAAATCAAATAAGTATCAGTGTTAACAGTAGTAAAAATCAGTTACCCAGAAGTTCATTAGCCTTTGCTCTTTGTAGCTCCTCTTTGAGAGAGGCTCCTTTTTCTTGATCCCCATTACAATCACTTCTAATGTGATGGTTTTGCATAATGCAAGTGGCGCGTTAACGTAGTACACGTGTGCATCCGATGAAGCTCGGCGGCCGACTGCAGATTGCGGGCGGCGGAGGGGTGGGGCGAGGGCACTGTCGGGACAAATGTTCAAGCCAAAAATTACCAAATCGTTAATGGAAAAATGTTTTTACAGCGTCAAGGACTATTTGAATTACAAGAAAATAAATTATTTTGATTTTGAGTACACGCTACTGTGCCAATTGAGTGCTATTTTGTAGTTATGTATATAATTTGCCTGATTCAACTTTATTAAAGAAAATGGGCCCACTTGTTTATCACAAATATAATGAGGAATAAAACGTTTCGATATTTAATAGTAAACATTCAACAGCAATAAAATGGTACAGGTTTTTAGCCGACGGCATATCCAAAACGCAAAATCAGGGATAACTTTGCGATTGTGTTGCATCGAGACCAATTAGGTAATCAAATCGTTTATTTGTTCCTATACAATTATGGCACATATCTTAATGTAGTAGGTACAGTCACCAGCATAAATATATGACTGTGAGCAACGCCGCAAAAATATCTGATTGATCTATCCATCTGACGGTTATTGATAAGTACAATATTTTATCAAAACTGATCCAGAAATGAGCACCATAGTAAAATGAGAAAACTTAAAAAAATAATTATTTAACACATTCGTTACTGTAATTTTTTTTAATAACCTGAGTCCAAAACAAACGTGAATGATGCCGCGGTGATGTTTTCTATAGCTGGTTCGTGAAAGCTTTTGTATTTTTTATAAGTTACAAGGTCTAATTAATTATTACTAAGAATTAGCATGATAACTTCCCATGATAATACTGTCTAGTGTCTGATTATTGTTTATACTGTTTCACTATTAATTAATATAAGTAATAGGTAAGTAAAAAAAAATGATTTCGTTTTCTTTTAATATTATGGTATAGGATAGAATATATTCTGACCTCAGTAAAAAAAGGAAAGCTATGAGTGGCAAAATTCTGGTGTACGATAACTCAGAATAGTTAATTAAAACGTGAAATTCATATATCTTGATGCCTTGAAAAAAACAAACTCGCGTAATCACAGCTTACCTAACAAAGTTCAAGGTGGGTTTTTATTACAATATTTTTTATTAAAAGTAAAAAAACCGCATAAATCAATTTTACGAATTTTGGGTCAAGTTATATCAAAGACGAGTGATGAGGCGAGTCGAATCATTTGGTATTGTAAATCGTACTGATGGGGAGGAATTCGAAAAGACCATAGACTACTCGCTGCATTTATAGATTGACCGGTATAACTTGCCAATGCACAATGCCACCGAATACCAATATACATGTCATACATGTGACAACTCTAGGGGTCAAATTACATTACGGACAAGCTGTAAACCAATTCAATGGAGCCTTATGAATAGGGCTTAGAAACGCAACGTTAGGTCGAGCTGACAATATTGAATGTTTAACAAATCTGTCAAACGCACGTTATAAAACGCGAGACGGCGATATCCAATGACAGGTACTTACTCTTTTCAAGAAACGTCAAATAGCTTTGTTCGAATTACAACTGTATGTCAACGAAAATGTAGTTAATTCTTACAGAATGTTGAGATATATTTTTTACTGTCAATCTTATCAGATGTGTTCCGATAGTTATGCTTTTACAGTCGATAAATAATTATGCTGGTCATTTGTCACATAATTTTGATTTTGTGGATTATCAGATATTTTTTCTCCGTCTGATCCGACACTTATGCTCTGACAGGCAAATGATTATTATGCCGGCTGTAAGTCAGCACATATGTTTACCAGCTATGTATTGTCATATAATTATAATCAATTCAATTGATGATCAGATATTTTTGCAGCGTTGCCCAGTGTAGTCATATATTGAAACTGGTACAACATAAAAACGTAGTTTTATATAGTTTTCGTTGAATTGAACAATTCCAGGACCGATTCACCTCCTTGTGTTACTTTTCCGGGCCTACGTTAAGATTGTTGCCACATGATCACATATCGATGTGGATAAAACATCCGTAACGTTCAGAGGAGTATGCGAGTGGTCTGTCTGTCTTATCCACAACGATAAGTGATAAAATAACAACCATTTTTTGACAATGCAAGTTGCACTGCACACAGATCGAGCTATTTTACTGTTTCTGATTAAGGCTGCACATTCGAAATTTTCGTGAAAATGAGTTGTTTGGTAACCGTTTTATACATTATAACGTAATATTTTTCCTGTAGGAAAAAATATATCATAATCTGCAAGATATGCGACGGGACATAGTTTTCGTAGAAATCCATTTTAACAATAAAAATTAGAGAAAAAAAATCTAGTCACCCCTATTTTTTCACTTGTAGCCATTTTACTGCTCCATTTTTTATCAGAATAATATGAAATTTTATAACTTTCTTCATACAATAATGAACAAGGGCATCATTTTCTTACTTTCTTAATTTTCTTAAAAATTTACCTCGTTTTCTGAAATATTCCGCCACAGTTCCTACGCCTCCCCGTTTTCGTCCATACGGTCAGTGCGGGACGAGACACCTTGCATGACGGACCTATGTCAATTTGCGCTGCGCCGAAATTTTTAAATATTTGTGGAAATTGTGGACTATATACTTGTTGCATAGAGTAGACAATCCGTTTTGTGATTCGTATAGTAGGTAACTAATAAACATTTGCGTATAGTTTAGTTTTTAGTGACAGATAATTTTGTTGGATAGAGTGGACAATCTATTTCGTGGTTTGTAAAGTAGTAAGTAGGTACTATCGACAAGACAGCTGACTGACCATCCGTGCACTTTATGTGCATTGTAATAAGGTTCTTGTATAAATACAGGATGGTCAGTTAACTGTGTTGGCGTTTGTACCTAATTAACATTTACGTAGGTATAGTTTAGATTTTGTTTTTTAGTTCAAGATGGGAAATAAGCGCAGGAGGAAAATACGTAATATCAAGAAATTTTACAAGAGAAGAGGAATTATACAATAATAAATAATAATACAATAATGATATAAAAGTAACACCGGTGGTCAGGGCGACAGAGAGAGGAACCTTCTAAGAGGAACTTCGTTCGTGTATCTCCCTCTCTGTCGCGCTTGCTAGTTCGAGCGACAATGAGAGTTATTCGAACGAATTTCGTTTTCACTAGCACGGCTAGCACGAGACGGCCGCGACATACTCTCGATTTTTCTCACACTATACCTCTCTATAAGAGAGAGACCGATAGTGCGAGAAAAATCGAGAGTATGTCGCGGCCTTCTCGTGCTAGCCGTGCTGACGAAACTACACTAATCGTAAGTAAATAGTATTATAATAGTAGGGACATCATTTTTGATCTTAATCAATTATGTAATTTATGTATGACGAATATCACGTTTCAATTAAGCATGACGAATGTCACCCACCCACGTCCACCCTTGCATTGGTAACGATGCTCGACGACGCGTCTGTAACCTTACCTAACTTAATCTATGTAACGCTTAATAACCGACGGCGGGTTGTGCGACTTGCGCGGGGAGAGGGTCGAGGCTCCGCCCATACGCTCAAGGACTTTAGCGGGTGTACAAGCCTTAACTTTGCAATAGACAAATTGACATTCTTGGTATCTCTAATAAAGACTGAAGAAGAATAAAAAGGACAGTACAAAAACTTTATTCCAGTAAGCTAATTCCTCAATTTGCTATGAAAAAAAGTATCCTCAGTGTGCTCAAAAAATATAAAAATTGTTACCTCCCGTAAACAGTAATGTTTTCCGTTAGCCGCTATATTTCCGCAGTGTTACCCTGAGTTAAGTTTTCCACCAGCCATAAAAAACAACATTATAGTACTGTCTTAATATCTGTAAAAAATCTAACCGTACCAGCGTTAAAAAAGGCTTTTTAATTATGTAATTAACTCAAGAACGCCATAATCGCATGTAATAGCGTCGTTATGAAATTGCTACGGGAGTCGTTACGCCACCTTACACACCACCTACATCCCACCTGCTCTAAACTTGCAAAACCACCCTTAAGACATTGCAATACGCTTCATAATCCCCTTGTTTTCAATATGTGTATTCTATGATTATACGGGGTTTCTTTGCTGCTTATAAGTCTTACGCGTCAAGCAGTTCTCCGTTTTCTATGTAAAAGCATTCCACACCTGGATCGTTCCGTGACACTTCGCAATAAAGGTTTTAGTCTACCAATCGTAAATCACAGCTACGGTGAACTGTAAGGGGTTTAGAATAGGGATTATTTTCTATTACACCGTCAGCAGAAAGCGATATGTGTAGAAACAAATAAGGTTAGTGGAGCGAGAGGCTGAATACGGATGCGAAATATAAAAATTCGGCGTCACGCAAATGCGTGTTAGTGAAAACAGTGCAAGCTATTATTTCACTGTGAAAAGCCTCTCAGTGAGCTGTTAAAATAAAAAATCTACTAAACACGGAACCGCAGCTAACCTTGATGTACTAGTATGAACAGTCAGCAGCAAAAGTAGTGACATTGACGAGGTGCTCAAAACTATCTATGCAAGTTTCTATTCCTTTATAATATAGACGAATGTAGATCACTTCGTACGCGTAGCTATAGCTACATCTGTTGCTGATTGTACACACTAATAAGTACATAAGTATGAGCGACGAACTTTTCAAGATGGAATAAGTCCATCTCTGTGTATGATGCGTTATTAGGTCCAAAGCCTATGTACGAACGAATTTTATTAAAATAGCGGGAAATACCTGCTACGGTCTACGAGGTTGAGTAACGTTACTTACATTGACTGCCAAGAATTGCTACGCGGTACGCTCGTAGCCGAACTCGTGTTTTTCTTGCTAAGTAGCGGAAGGGCGCCTACGCCGTAGGGGTAGGCGGGCTGCTGGCAGTCAAAGTTGTTGTCGTTTTTCTTGTTGAAGTTCCGAACTAAGTTATTTTTTATTAAATACTTATGCATAACATACGTCACAATTGAATACAAATAATGTAAATTCTTGGTAACTAATCAAGAAAACAAACCAGTCAACCGTACACCAATCTAGCCCCAAACTAAGCATGGATTCTACGATGAAAGTAAGTATATATTTTTAAACATTTTCATAAATAAATACATAAAAAATATCCACGACCCACCAAAAAACAATATTCGCGCTCAATACTATCTTTTGCCCGCGACTTCGTCCGGGCGGAACTCGTTTATATCGTAGCTCCATACAAGCTTTCGCCCCCTATTTTATCCGCTTAGGGGTTATTTTTTGAGATAAAAACTATTCTACGTCCTTCCTTGGGATTCAAACTATCTCCATACCAAATTTCATCACATTTTGTTTAGCGGTTTAACACATTCGCTGCCAAGTATCGCTACGCGCTACGCTCGTAGCCGATCCCGTGGTTTTTCTCGTATGTAGCGGAGAGCGACTACGGCGTAGGCGCCGGCTAGGCGGGTTCGTGGCCGTGAGTGTTAAACGTGTAAAGGTAACAGACACACAGAGTTAGGCACTTTCGCATTTATAATAATTATTATAGTATAAAATGTAGTAGTATATAAAGTACCTACATAGTATACCCTAGATTAGAATCCGGACCCGCCGAGTTCGCCGGTCAGGCGACGATTAATTACTTAACTTTTCGAACGACCGTTATGGCACATCAACTGTCACATTCAGCATCCAAAAAGTACACTTGATATGTCCGAACGTTCAAAAAGTTACACAATTACCTGCAGGCTGAACAGTCGTCGGTAAAGAAGTATGATAATTATTTTAAGACCAACACAAAGCAACATTGTAGTAAAAGTTAAATTGCTAAAAATAAAAAGGTGATGTTTTCGAATCGTTTCCACAAACCACAGCCAACTTGCTATTGTTTCTTGGCAGCAGTCACTGTTGATTATATACCTATGAATTTTGTATGCAATCAAATTGCGTAAGTTGATTTGTTATTTCCAGCGTACTGTCGAATTATTTAATACCGACTAACAGATTTACTTCGACTACGGGGTAAACCGGATTTATGAACAATTAGGCTTAGCGTGCATGTTTTACATTATGGCTGGAAGGTATTCTGCTCATAATAATTAAATATCGTCTTATTCATATTTCGCATTTGAAATAAATGAATATCTTTAATTGTATACATCATCATATCAGCCGAAAGACGTCCACTGCTAGACATAGGCCTCCCCCAAAGAGTGCCAAAGTGACCGGTGCCATCGGTTCTACGTGCTATGTGCCCCGCCCACTGCCACTTAAGAGCGGCGACCGCGTACCGGAAGGCGCGGCGTGGGTAGGCCTCCCGCAAGAGGGACTGATGACCTGGTAAAGGTCGCGGGAGTCCGCTGGATGCGGGTGGCGCAGGACCGGTCACTTTGGCACTCCCTGGGGGAGGCCTATGTCCAGCAGTGGACGTCTTTCGGCTGATATGATGATGATGATTTTCCTATTCGAGAATGCACACCCTGTGACAGGCTACCTGCACGACTTGTCAATCATCACGACGAAGTCTATGTAAACACACATTTGAAATAACGAAAAGGCAAAAAGATTAAACGCTCAATAAGCCCCGGCATGTCAGAGGAATAACAATTCCATATTTTAAATATATGTAAAAGAACTCACGTCATTTTTCGTATGAGACACGAGACTTTATCAAACAGTGCTAGGGCTCGAACATGATTATAAGAGTACGTGTCCCGAATAGCAGGCCGCGATCGAAAGGGATGGCACATCAAAGAGATTTGAACGACGCTGATTTTGTAAAAAGTGGTATTGTTATCACTGAAGTATAATACTATCTTTTATGCAACAGGACTAGAAAGTAGTGTTATAAAGATTGTCTGCCAACGTCAAAAAATATATGCACTTATTCTATGGAAAGGAGTCTTTATAAGTTTATATGTACAAATGGTAATAATTTATTAATCCGATTTAAAAAATCTTTCGCCATATGTATGTATATGGAGTGGACTTTCGGGATGGACATAGGCTACATTTTATAATTACACTAATTTAGGGTGTTTTATGCTCAATATAAATTTCACTGATATCAATTTTGAGTACAATAGGACCTTTAGAACGAACACTTCAACAAGGCACCCAATGATATGAGTGATTATTCATTGGAATGGTTTTTAAATCCGCATTATCGAATCAGCTACTTATAGATGGTTAAATACATATAAGAACACACTTATAAAAAAACGCTATATCCTAAGGAACACGATACAATGCAAAACGGCATTGTGAATCATGTCAATGTTTCAAAAATGACTGAAACGCTGCATTTCAACGTTGATAATTATTTAAATAATTTTAACAGAATTACTTATAGGTTGGTCCCGTGGACCAGACGATTACAATGAAACAAGGTCCAGGGTAAAAATAATATGTATTTGACGCCAGTTACGCCTACTTAGTATGCTGTGAATGTAGTCAAAGAACTAGTTCAAAATCGATTTGCACAAAATAGGATAAAACAGTTCAAGTTAAATAAAAACAACATTTTATATTCCCTCGCAAACTCAATCCATTGCCTAACTTTGACGGCGTCCACCAATCGGGCACATTTGCTTAGCCTCAAAGGTTCAAATCCCGCTAACTGTGTGTAATTTTTATGCACTCCCATGTAATGACGGGAGGCACGGATAGCCGTCCTCTGATGACCTAACCGACCCCTAGGTCGGGGCTTTAGTGACGTAACTGTGCATATATCGATAATTTTATTTGCTATCGAGTTTATATTTTTTATTTCGAGTCGAGGCTCTACTAACTTGGTCTATATGTAGTGTAGTTATCGAATCATTATATTTTTATTATTTCAGTTATTCTTTCAGTTCATTCTTGGTATGGTTTAGTAGGAGTTCTATCTAGGGGGGTTAAATAGGGGTGCAATTTTTGTAAGAGGAAAGCATTATTTTTTGAACTAACGACATGAAACTTTGTAGAAAGATACCTTATTAAAAAACAAAAGAAGTAATTTTTAAGTTTTAGACAATTCCACCCCTAAGGGGGTTAAATAGGGGTGCAATATTTGTATGGGGAAACATTTTTTGAACTATAGACTTGAAACTTTGTAGAAAGATTACCTATTAGAATACAAAAAAAGAACTGTCAGCGTTTTGACCCCTAAGGGGGTTAAATAGGGGTGCGACGTTTGTATGAGGGAAACTTTTCCTTTTGAGCTAGATACTTGAAACTTTGTAGACAGATTACTTATTTGAACACAAAACTGGAAAAATCCACCCCTAAGGGCGTTAAAAAGGGTGAAAAGTTTGTACGGGGGAAACTTTATTTTTTAGCCAGGGACCTAAAATTGTGTAGAAAGATTACTTATTAGAATACAAAAAAGTACGATCATCGTTTTGGAAAATTCTATCCCTAGGGAGGTTGAAAAGAGGTGCAAGGTTTGGATGAGAAACACTCATTTTGATCTGGAGATTTAGAACGTTGTATAAAGATTTCTTATCAGAATAAAAAAAAGTTCTTTCAGCGTTTTGGAAAAATTTCACCCCTAAACTTTTATCTCGGAAATCATCCCTTAAGATGGTAGAACTTTATTTGGGACCCAAACTTCTACAATACTACTACAATAATTTACTAGCTATATTTTTTCTAAGACGGTAACAACTTCTACGCGGACGAAGTCGCGGACAACAGCTAGTTTAATATAATTATAAAGCTGTATAAACTATTTTGTAATTTTGTACAAATTATAATAAAATCATAATAATAAATAATTAAAATATAAAATTGAGCATGTGAATAAAACGCCGCCATCACTAGACGGCAATGCGGACAATCCCGGACACGGACAAATGTGCCCGGCGACTCGTCGTGACACGTTCATTGAGCTTTCATTTGGGCAATTTTCGGCCAAATCCCGCCCGATCCGATCCGAGCGACGCTCTCTAACTACCCTCGTTTGCCAGAATAAATCCGAACCCTCGACTTAGTTGCTGCTAAGATCGACGGAATGGTGAAGGTTCTGAAAGGGCAATTCTGAAAAGAATCGTATAAAAAAAACATAATTTCGTTAAAATTTATTCAGCCGGCCATTAAATGTAATTCTGTTGACATCAGTTACTTTTTGTAGCTTTGTGTGCATAAGATTTTTTTAATTAATTACTCAGTTGCGTCCTCAGATTTGTCTTGATTTATTGTTAAGTTTAGCAAATAATTAAATGATATATAAGGTTCTAATAATCTTGGACTTAAAAGTTTATATGTTTGTTTTTTTTAGGGTAAAAAAAATTGCATCCCCACTTCAGGAGTAGGGGAAGTCCCTATACCTAAAGTGGGGATGCAATTTTTTTTTTCGTTAAACCCATAGTGTGTGGTATCGGTCAGATCGCATCGGATAGCTTGTTCAAAAATGTTATGGGTATGTACAAACCATTTTTAACTCAGTGATAACTGCTTAGTTACCGAGTAATAATGTACTAATTACAAGCTTTTATTTACTTTCACCTGTCCCGTGGTCTGTCTGTCTGTCTGTAACAAATCTTGCAAGTTAAATTTGATCCACTTCCCGGTGTCCGATTGAGCTAAAATTTTGCACGAATATGCAAATCGCGTGACAATGCAATATTATGATGACGTGGAGCTGATCTGATGACGGAGCTGGAAGGTGGCCATAGGAACTCTGTAATAAAACCAATTTTTGACAGAAACTTTTTTAATATGCCATTGGAAAGGCCAATTTTTGTACGAATTCAGCCAACGCAACCGCACCATTTAGTTGGCGCGCGCGTGTCGATATAATGGCGGGGTCCCACGGCCCGCGCTCCCACAGGTCAGATCGCGCCAGCCCAGACCGACAGGCCATGGGAACCGTCGAGTCTGGCCTGGCGCGATCTGACCTGTGAGAAATCAGGCCGTGGGACCCTGGCCGCGACAGGCACCGTCACACCGCGCCTTTGTACATGTACACTTTGTACAAATCAGGCCATGGGACCCCGGCATAACAAAGACTGACATGCAGTTAGGGAACCCTACACAGCGCGTGGCCCGAGACGCACTTGGCCGATTTTTGGAGATATTTAAGGAAATAACTTCGGTACGGTATCAATAGTCAATTAATTACTTTTTTGATTATCTCATGGAATAGAACTTCTTGACTGGCCACTTCACTTAGATAAATGAATGAAATAAATGTAAATTTCATGCTATTTGTTTCTACATTAAATAGATATAGAGAGAATAGAATAGAAATAAGTCCTAACTGAAAGGTATGGAAGGTGTGTTCTCCTATGAGGCTGGCATTGTCACCACGAGTGTTCAAAAGCCTCTTTAAAATATAAGATTAAAAAAAATGCTATTTGTTCGATGTTCAACAATTTTCACAGCTTAATAAACAGGTGATTATGTCTATTTAACCTGTACCCCTTCAATATTTTTTTAAGCAAATTTCAACGAACATTACGTAAAATGGTTTTTCGGAATCAAAAATTCACCTTTTCATTTCTAGTCACAATACAAATTCAATTGACGCCTTAAACGGTTCGCCACCATATTTGTGACCCCTTTTATATTTAATAACGAACAAATTGGAAAAGTTGAAAAGTTCAATATTTCAAAACCGGCTGATCCGATTTTGTTGAAACGTAGCTAAGAACTATCTCGACGACGTCAGCTTTTGGCCAAAAAATGCATTAAAATCGGTCTATTCGTTTAGGCGCTACAATGCCACAGATAGACACAGGCACGAAAAACTTAAAACACCCTTTTTTTGTCCTTTCTCCCATTTTAGTCTTCGATCAAACAAAATGTCCGTTAAAAGTAATGTACGCGTTTCGTTACTTAACCCGTGTACCTAAAAGTGTATTATATTATTCATTAGGGCGATTAAAACTTAGACCTTAGTAAGGTCACGGCTTTTATGTGCAAACTTACGGTATAGTAGGTAATAAAACATGCTCTAAGATATACGTGAGTTTGATGTGGACTTAGTTCATATTTTTAGTTTATAAATTAACAACAATGGATAAAAAATAACCTATTCACTGTGACAAAAAGTAGTATTTATTTGTAGTAATGGGGATTACCTACATGGGTAACATTTATTTGAAACTAGCTTCCGCCCGCGACTTCGTCTGCGTGGATAAAAACTATTCTATATTTTAATCCAGGCTACAAACTATCTTCGTGCAAAATTTCATCCGAATCGGTTGAGCCGTTTAAGCGTGATTAAGCAACAAAAATTTAAACATCTAAACATCCAAACTTTTGAATCCTACTAATATTATAAATGCGAAAGTTTATATGTTTGGATGTTTGGATGTTTGTTACTCAATCACGCTTAAACGGCTGAACCGATTTGAATGAAATTTTGCACGACGATAGTTTATAGCCTGGATTAAAATATAGGATAGTTTTTATCCCGGGTACACGCGGACGAAGTCGCGGGCGGAAGCTAGTTTATAATATTTGTTGGATATGTAATCATTTAAGTTGCATTCTTACTAACACGAAATAGACACTGGGTCAACAATAACTTTCGGAAACACAAAGGTCATTTTTCTGTCTATTTGTCGCAAAAAAATTATTTAAGTAATTTAATTATTTTAATTTAATTCCTTCTAAATACAAACAAGAATGTTTATTTTCAGTTCTGCCAAAAATAGCGTCGTAAACGAAAGATTAGCTTGGCCAGATTTTGTTCCATTTACGTAATCTCATTTTATTTTAACCTTCTACCCTTTCTCGTAAAATTCCCGGCCAAGAAATTTCATATTAAATTAAATGGCTGGCTTTCAGAACACCCCTTATGACACAACGCGGATATCCTTCTAATCCTAGATTTAAACTTTAAGCCGTTATACTTAACTTTTCAGTTTTGCAAGACTTTAACTTAAACTATCAAGATGGTTGCTACGTTGTATGAAACCTGTTCTTTTTTAAGAATAGCTTTTGCTTCTGTAAGTTCTTCCTTTCTTTGCATTAAACTTGGCGCATTTTTGGAGTATTCTGGCCACAAACGACATGAGACTGAGGCAGATTACTGACCAGACACCCATAAGCCAAGAAATCCTGGAACGGAAATGGCGATGGAGTGGACACGCACTTCGATGGTCAGATAACCAATTGTCCGAGCAGGGTTTCCGCTGGCAATCTACTGGCAGAAGATGGCCGGGCCTTCCTCGGAATACATGGAGACGATCAGTTGAGAAAGAGGCTGGCTGAACTGGTTTCGGCTGAGAGAAGATCGTGTAAAATGGAGAATTCTTTTGCCAGCCCTATGTCCCCAAAGACGGATTTTAGTAGCAGTAATATGTGACTTATGTAAAGTGCATATCTATAAGTTTAGTGAATACGTTGAGCTAAAATCATATGTAAGTCACTCGAAACGTTTCTCCTTAATTACATTTGTGACCTAGTTGTCTATATAATATCAAGTTATTAACATCTTTGGGATGATCTCATATTACGCATGTCGTATATAGACTCGCTGGCTGACTCATATAAGGGTTAAGAATAGTCGAAAATTGTACCGCAGGCCCCTCGTATCTATCACGTGTAGTCAGCCAAGAATGTGGTCTACCACTTTTGAACCTTAATGTTCTAGTGGCTCTGTGCGCTATAGAATTCGCGAGCCTGTCTTTTTTGAAAAAAAAAAAATGAAAAAGTGAATCGATAAAAAAAACGATATATGAAGCGAATACGAATATAGACTTTTCAACACAATTGCTCGTAAGGTACCTCTTATTGTGTCGCTTTTAGGCTCATAATCGTGTATATTAAACACGCGTGTTTTATAACATTACGACACTTGTGTGTTATGGTTATATCCCGATTAAGTCACGTTGGCACCTTGCAGCAAGGTGTATGCATGCTCATGGTGCATTCTTAAACTTACCGGGTTGTACAGAATGTACAGCTTTTTTTAATTCTCGGCAAATGGATTCTTACTCGACTAAACGAATTAAATCCTTTTTGTAAATTAACTGACAATTTATTTTTGTATATGATATAGAAACGTTTAATTTAGTGAAACTATTCACTTTTGATAACATTTTAAAACGAAAATATTTATTTTATTTTGTATTGGCTGTTTAGAGATTTCAACTAATGCGCGCGCACTGCGCAAACTTCACGAAAAAAAACTGTTGCGCGCCATTATAGGTTATTTCACAGATATTTGTAAACATTGTTAATGCGTGTTTGGTTATTAACAAAAATGTTGACTCGTGGTGACTAGAAAAGTCATAAAAAGAATGGACGCCACTGGAAATTCTTGGCGATGTATACAACATGTGAGTAAAACCCTGTTGTCGTCAATAAGTAAAGAAAATAACTTTGCAGGCCAATAAAATTTTCATCTTATGAAAAGGAATTTTTTCTCGCAAAATGTGTTGAAAAACGTCGTATGAAATGCGTGAGCTTTGATAATTACATCAGAGGCGGAATTACCACGCGAGCCGCAGGTGAACATACCTCACTTGTATCATAATGTACTATATTATTAATCGTCACACAAACGTCGTACAAATTAGACTTAAGATTAGACTTAAAACCTGTACATTAACGTACGATATGTGGCTCAGCGTAATGTTGCAGTGACTACATCGCAACGGTGGTTTTCAGTTAGACTCTTACATATAATAAGCTTTAATCATAATATTATGTCGGAACGGAATAAATATTTATTTTAAGTGTGAGTAATGTGGTTTGTTTGTACTTATGGGCAAATATATATATATATATGTTAGGTGACAAGTATATATTATTGTTACATATTATACTTATAATAGAATAAAATACCCAAAAAATTTAATTTGAAATGACACATAAGTGTAGTATAGTAGGCATCAAATATACGAGGGCAGGACTCGACCGCCCGGAGGTTGGGGTTATATTATTCCAGCATTTGGTTGCTGTGTATTAAAAACTACCTCGAAAAGCGGTGGTGCGATGATGAGGAATTATCAAATCTTGGCTGATCGGCCCGAGGCCATACACTGAGGATCTATTATATAACTTAAAAGAACAATGATAATATGTTTTACTAGCTGCCAGCTAAAGCCTCGCCCGCATAATGCAAAGAACGCAGGCAATCCTGCGGGATATAAAATATTTTATAACCACCCAGAAAGTACATTCTACGCGCAGGTAATGGTACCGGAGATTACCCAAAATATACAAACTTACGAAGCTACAATCTCACAGACTTTTCTTCTTTATATTTTACAAAAAGTGCACTTCCACTACTACCAGTCCTTTAGGCCAAATAGAAAATTATCATATTTCGTGCGGGATATGAGAACAACCCAGAAATAAAGAAAACGGACAAGTTACTGGTGTGTTATATAAATCTAAGAGTTACATATCGATGATCTTGTTTGCCGTATAATTTATATCCCAAAATTGCCAAGTTATGTAGATAGTAAGGTGATTTATTAATCTTTTCTTTCAAGTACGAAATTAATAACCAACACTAAATAGGTTATTTTATGGTAAGCCGCAAGCCTTTTAAAAAGAAGTTCATAATTTTAGGATCTCAATCTTGCCTTGACGTCCTTTACGGTGGCAGGAGCAAGAATAGCGTCTCTATAGGAATCCTTACTTTAAGATGCCGATACATGACGTAAGTGCAACGTCTGTATACGACTTGGAGTTCGCAACTTATTAGAGAAACTTGTATCGAACTTGAGAACTCCGAGCTGGCAACTCTACATACAATTTGTTTTGGTAATTTGTTTGGTGTGGGTAGGAATGTGTTTACACAAGTAAATTCAGGGATGTGTTCGTTGAATTTAATCATGGGCTACAGACAGGTAAGAAAGTTAATTCATGAATATGAAAGTGAAAGTAAATAAACACCAACCGATACGTAATCATACGAAATATGAATGAATACTGCCGTACCCCAGGAAATATACTTAGTATGGTGGGTATATTTGATACAGAATATTAAATTCCTAAAGGTATACCATCCAATCAGATATACCTTTAGGAATTCGAATTAATAAGTAATAATAACTATTTTTCCAAATTTGCCTTAACCCCTCGTGATAGCTCCGAAAACTTTACTGAATTAGGTCTCAATAGTGTAAATGAGATGATGGTAAGTACATATGTCAGTACCATATTCGACATAACGTGGGGATACTGTACATTTTAATATCCAATATATCATTACGCAATAAAATCCGTTCAATGACTAATATTCGCGGAAATCGGAGTCAATACTAGTATAACACAACACACACATTTCTCCTTACCTTACCGGGGTTTAAACCTAGGACTACAGAGGGAGGGTCACTACCCACTAGGTTAAACCATTCTTCAAGGTATTGTTAAAAATAACTTAACTTGCTACTGATTCATATTCTTTTTATATAATTAACACAAATCCAAACTCTGTCTCTAGAGTTATAAGCCTATGTTATACATATTACAAAGAAATATTGATTCGAGGGTAATATACTTGAACCAAGAAATTAATAATTATGAAGAAGTTAAAAGCGAAATTATCTTGGTTCGAAAGCATCATCTTTATTCAAATCTGTTTCACTGAATATATTGGCGGTTTTCCTAATTTATTTCTTGTTTCTAGCTTACAAACAACAAATATTTATAGCGCCAATGAAGACCCTGTAAACACAATATTGCGTCAACGATAACGTAAACTTGCCTCAACCACAGCCTTTCGCCTGTCAATTCTGTCATCTACCGTATCAACAAACCGTCTTGGGTGCGGTCAAAATTCACTCGCCATGTTTATACTTAAGCACACAATATCGTCTCCACATAATGGACTACTTAACCAATTTAGGGAACAAACAAACAATAGGCATTCAGCGACAGGCTCAATACTTAGCCGAGGGCAAAAAAGCTTTTAACTCTGCTAGTTCGCGGGAACATGCAGAGTTCTTGAAGGTCCAATTGACCCAAATGGACACACAAATAGTTGAAAGGGACGAGGTCATTACTCGCTCTGTAGCCCGGCAAAAGTGTCGAGACGGTGCGGGACGAGCATTTGTCTACATCCTGAGGGCACCACTGATTTTCGGAAGGATATATTAGGACAGAATAAGGGTTTTTCAAGAAATCAACGGGGAAATAAATTATTTTAGCCGCCGTTTGTGGCGTGATGAAGTTTCGATGGCGGGTGTGAGGGCGTAATTGATGTCGAAGGGGTATTTTGGTTAAGTCCATGGTGGCCCTTTGTGTGAGATAGTGGCTTTGTAACTATGTGGACGGCCGTGAGACAGCTATACTTACTCATGACTATATATAGCTGAAGTAAGAAAAGGTTGTGTCTGTATATGTTGCATTATTTTTACCTGAAGTTGTCATCTTAAATGAATCAATACAAAATAAATAATTATAAATATTATAATTAAGTTGACCTGAAGAAAAAGGGATAAACCTGAAGAATTCAAAATATTTTAAAGTAGTATTCTTTAGTAAGCATACCTAAGTGCAATTCCAGCGAGTTCCTGCATTTGTATCGATAGGGATATCGATACAACTTACTCTGAAAAGTCGTTATTATGCTTTCTCTTCAGTGTATGTAATCCAATGTCATTTAAAAAGCGCTGATATTATATTACTGAGCCAAAGCACTAAAATTGGCTAACGTATAACAAGGCCTCGCATTTTTATAATATCCTTCTCGGCCCAATCTGGGGGAAACTTACAATTCTTTTAAAACGGTTTCGGCGGTCGGCTCTCGCAATATTGTGCCCCATTAACTTCTTCACGCCGAGTGCGTATGGAAATTGGACGTAAAACGAAATATAGTACGATTCTAGGATAGTTACAACAAGATTTGTTGATGTCGTCTCGTGGATTTGCTATTTACTTGATTTCGGTTGACATGTTGTTTCAAGAAAAGCCTTATTCTTTGGAACTTAGGTTTGTGATTTTTATTTTACGACCTATTTATAAAGGTTGTCTACGAAAATGTTACCGTGCATTCTTGCAGGCTTCGATTTCTCCTGCTTAAGTTTATTGTAGGTACTAATTTTAAAATCAAAGCCTGATTTAAATCTATACATAAGTAGCGTAAGCGTAAACATTAATAAAATATTTTGCTATATTCGCGATGCTTGCCTGGCGTAGAAGACGCTGCGACTGGAAGGTGGTTCCTCCGGAACGTGACTCTTCCACCGCCCTGCAGGGTTGACCCTTACGAATATTCCTAATGTGGGTGTGGATAATTCGGACGCGTCGTTTTTGTTAGGTAGGTAGTAAACATTGCGTTCGCTTGATCCTTATAAATATATTAAATTGTCGGCATTGTGTGGCTTCTTCAACTTTTCTTCATAAACGCTATAAAATACACTTGCCCTAGCTCAGAGTGGTACTTACCCTTCAAATACGATAAAACCACAGATAAGTGCTATGCCCAGTGGTTTGCATTGCGTTTATTTTGAAACACCTTTATTGCAAATAAGTGTATTCAGTGTAGGTCATAGCGTAAATAAAATTGATAACTTGGTTTAGAACATATCTGCAAAACATTGGAAATGTTTACCTGAACATAATTAAGTATGCTACAAATTTTATTTTATTATCTTCCACCGATACATCGTCCATCAACATTTTTAGGGTGCCGTACCCAAAGGGTAAAAACGGGACCCTAAAAACTATCGACCAAGTGCGAGTCGGAGTGGGCCTCCCATACAACGGACGTGATTTTTTTGCCGTTTTTATAGATAATGGTACGGAACCCTTCGTGCTCGAGTACGACATTGTGCAAGTAATCATATTTGAAGATTAACAGCGGGCGCAGCATGCTTGCCATTTTATTACTTATTACCAATCGATATGGATAAGAGTATGCGAGTGCGAGAGTGACGCATGTCCTATCGACAACGATAAGTGATAAAATGGCAACTGTGCTACGCCCGGACTTCGTGAACACGATGCAAAAAAAAAACACAACGCAAACATAGAAAAGGTACCACTGGCCACGATAGCTACGCTGTATCAGTACCCTTTATTTTTCCCACCAAGCCGCTCCTTGCAGCAGAGATAACATAAGTGGTTTCCCGATAAGACCAGAGAAGCCTTCAAAAGTGTATTAGCCGAGCCCCTGTTCCGTATTCTTTCATTTTATATATCTGTTTATCAGATATCCACTTTTTCCTACAAACGGCGTTAAAATGAAAAGGAAACACTAAGACTTGATTTGATACAGCCCATCATGGCAAGCTTAAAGTGCAATACTTCTCGACATGTTACTGTATGGTTAAGAGTCCGCAGTAAGCTCGGCCGAATTTCACCTTCCCATACAAACGGAGTTTCGTTCTCATTTTAAAACTACGTGTTGGATTGTAACGAAACTTTGCATATACAATTAAGTGAGGTATATATATGTCTGTAATTAGTTTATATGGCTCCAGTTTATAAAACGAATGCAATACAGCTAAAACCAATTTTGTATAAAAAACGTACATTCGCTGTATTTTTTTTACTATGGTATCTGAAGCGACATAATCTAATTACAGACCTGGATATGCCTTAACTTATTCTAAGTACAAAGTTTCAGAGCAAATTAGCTAGTCTTTTTAAAATGAGAGCGTAAAGACTACGTTTGTATGGAGAATCGAGCTTACTGCGGACTCTTATGTGAAAAACATAGAACTTGGCGCTGGGTTCCGTTTTCAAAGCCAGAGCTAAATATTCATACTATAAAGGATACATCAAATTGATATCAACAGCATTATTAAAATGCAGACTAGCACAATTTCACGGAGCGGCCCGCTATCTCCGGTGGAAATTCAATTGATTTTGGACTGCGACTGGAAATGTCGCCGTTTACTACGCTTTCCAGGTAATGGACAAGAATGGACCAGTCGATTTACAGTTCTTTGTAACTAAATTTAAAAGGAAAAATTCTCAGTTTGACTGATGTTTACGTAAAAGGCCTATGGCCCGATTTAGTATGTACTGGTCGTTTATAATTATAAACTTTGTATGCCACTAAATAATATTTAGCTACCTGCAGGTCGATTACGTAACGCGTTGTACGTACGTTAGGTAGATCTAAATGTCAATTTTTATATGGGAAAATGACAGTTGAACTGTCCCAACGCGCGTTGGAAACGTTACGTGACAACCCCTGTGGTTTATAAGTTGGCATTATATAAGATATAATACGCGTATAAAACCCTCACTGCTAATTAAAGTACCTAAAGTAAAGTTAGTAAAGTAAAATTTTATTACCAGAAAGGTTCAGTACAAAAAATGCAAAGTCGATGACCCCACACTAGGCTAACCTGTATCGTGGAAGTCAAATGTAAGCCAAACACATAGAATTGACCGGACAAAATGCGGTCCGGAAATTACACTAACTCCATCTTAATACATAATTCTATTCTTATTCAGCTTTAAAAGTTCTCTAGTCAGTTGTCTCTTCCAGAACATTCCCAGCCGCGTAACTAGATAAGTAGGTCAGGCTAATCTAGCGTACCTGCACGCTGGGATAACGAAAGTGATAACCTCTCCGCTTATCATGTAATTCAATTTGGGTTCCTACTGCAACTCATATTTTCTCGGAATGCGCTCGTGTTTTGAGCTCTGCCCTGCAAGTTCCTGTTTTGCGAATAGGAACGATGCACTAATTTGAAAATTGGATACGTCCAGTGCAGTGCAGATTTGGAAGATCAAATTGCTTCTCTATTTTTCTTCGCATGTAAACTAGTCATTGATTTGTGTGGTCAGTAAAATATCTGTTTTCCTATGGCACAATGCAATTGAGTTCATTATAAACCGTTTTGAGTTTGCTAGTTGTGGGAGTGTGTGGAGTAGAATCCGAACTTACATTGTGTCGCTACTTACTCTACCTCGTATGGTCACTTCTCAATTAAATTGACTTTTTTGCCTAGTATGTTGTTGACATGTAGGACTGTAGGCAGTCTGTGCGTCTGGACGAAAATACGGTACCTATATCATTTCAATCATGTATAGTTATGTATAGCAAAGTCAGTATGCAGTTATTCGAGTTGCAGTTGGAATGCAGTCTGTCTGTCTCGGTCATGAATCTATTCTGCAACATAGTTGAGATTAATATATTGCAGCATAAAGTCATCTCCGCTCGTGCTTACTTCACAGAGGTTCTATGCATAAATAAAAATACAATAAATACATGTTTGGGGACGATCTCACACAAATCGATGTAGTCCCAAATAAGCAAAGCTTGTACTATGGATACTAGACCACGATAAACATACTTATATAGACAAATAAATACTTAAATACATAGAACACATCCATGACTACGGAACAAATATTCGTGATCATCACACAAATAAATGCCATCATCGGGATTCGAACCCAGGACCTCCGGCTTTGTAGGCAGGGTCACTACCAACTAGGCTACGGTGGTTGTCGCATTCTTTTTCTATTCATTTAGTTCTAAATCTTTATTTAATGTATTTGTTTCAGAGAGTAGCAAAGTGACACGTAGAATGCACAGCTGGTAATCAGATGGAATTGATATTAATTTAATTTAACTGCTCGAATGATTTAAATAAGATAACAGTGAAAAAATAATACAAGTTGTAACTTGATATTTTCCCAGTTAATACTGGTAAAATTCTTACTTATATTACAAATGCGAAAGTGTGTGTGTGTGTTTGTTTGTCCTTCTTTCACGTCGCAACAGAGCGTCGTGTTAATGTGATTTTTTGTATGGAGGTAGTTTAGAGGCTGGAGAGTGACATAGGCTACTTTTTCCAGCGGGAAAACATCTAATTCCCACGGGAAAATTTCAATATGTTACATTTTCCTATAACCACGCGGGCAAAGCCGCGGGAATCAGCTGGTATAAAGATACAACTCTTATGGCTACTTGACCATCAAAAAAATCGTGACGTAATAAGCCCCTGAAACGCTGTGGTGTCCGGTTAGAATAGCACCACCCCCTTTCTTCCTGTGGGTGTCGTATGAGTCGACTAAGTGAACAGGGTTGAAGTGTGTTGTGGGCGTTGGGCTAGCAACCTGTCACTACGATATCACATTTTGTCGATCTTTTATACCCACATTGATGCTAAAAGTGGCACTGGAACACAAGTTTCATGTGCTCTGCCTACCCCTATTACGGATAAAGGCGTGAATCTATGTATGTATGTATGTTTGTAAACTTCATACACTGAGCGTTTCATAAAAATATCCTGTTGCAAAATCATGAACTTTACTTACTGAATTTTAGTCCTAAACTCCTGACAACGACAATGGCTTTCGAAGAAGGT
Source organism: Epinotia bilunana (assembly GCA_947049275.1). Taxonomy (NCBI): domain Eukaryota; kingdom Metazoa; phylum Arthropoda; class Insecta; order Lepidoptera; family Tortricidae; genus Epinotia; species Epinotia bilunana. Next base: position 18,888,543 of record OX346257.1, read on the forward strand.
ACGTTTTTAAAAGTTTAAACGAGGTTTGCTATCGATTTTACCCTCTCGAGAGGAATAATCATGCCAGTTGAGACTGCGTGGGTGTCATTTCACTGTGGTCTGTACCTCTCCAAGCTATCAACTTAACAAAGTTAAGAGCGAGGGAAATTATTTTAGTTAAATTATTTATCCTTACTTTAGGTTTGTTTTTAATTTTAATGCAATTATCCAATTAATGTTTGGCTTACCGCCTTGAGTTATCCCAGTTCAGTCATCGTCATATAAACGAGTATACAAAGAACTAAAAAATATATACCTTCTACTTAACTTAAATATATACATTCTACAAATTAGTCATTCGATTTTAAATAAATATTTAACCGACGTGTAGAATAAACCATAAGGACGATTTACAACTAATATAGGTATGTTATCCCGTTGAAATCATAATGTTTTTTTTGTTAAATTTATGTGCCGTGGCAATAACTCTACATATAACTTTTTATGCTTTTCTAATGTGTATACATTTTACGATGGCAAAATTGTAGATCATAATATCAAGCAGAGTTAAGACTAATCTTAATTATATTCCTCATTGACAAAACCTAAATGACTGTTTAAGTAATCCTAATCGTAATCTTTAACAATACGATCAATAATCTTAAAACTGATGTCTAACACAAAGTAAATAAACAACGTAAACCCTTATCTAGGAGAAGGTTAATTAGTAAAACTACCCGCATAAGACTGGGGCCTATTGTGTGCGGAAACTTCAAGTGCCGCCAAAATGAGATAAAACAGGTACGCGGGCGAGGCTTAACAAATGTTCCCAGCTTATGCCCGACTTGGCTTTCATTTAAATAACACGAGAAGGAACTCGTTTGACACTAACTCTTTAATGTGGGAATAAAGTTATAATAGTAAGTTATCACTAGCCATGTCCGCCTTGAATAGAATTTCCACCTCCCATTTTACCTCGACCTCCTCATTCCTTCAGCTGTCAACACGGCGAATCCTCAAACGTATCAAGGGTCGGCAAGACCCATTTTACTCCTTTGGAGTTGCATGCGTCTATAGGCTACGGTGTCCGCTTACCATCAGGCGGGCCGTACGCTTGTTTGCCACCGTCGTTGTATAAAAAAAAAACATTTATTTGCAATAAAACATATTTAAATGCGTTCAAATACAATTAATACAAACATAATCAAAATAACTATAGACATAGGAAATAAAAACAATGTCAGGATTACACATTTGAATTATATTGAGAATTAAATAATAACAACAAATAAAATGTGAGCAAAAGTAATAATATGTCTGTGTGGATTAAATACCTATAAAATCAAGTTATTAAAACCTATGAACTCGATAATAGTAAATTAATCACCAAGTCGTAAAACAAAAATTGACTCAGATCGCAGGAATTTACGCCCGACTTGAAGGCAAGCGTACTTAATAAACTTGAAAAAGTAAACACTTGAAAATATACCGGACACAGAATGGCGCGCCGTAGAATCCTATGCAACCCTTTGATTACGTATTTAAAAGAAAGTTATGCTACGAATCACAGGCGATTGGTAACCGAGAGTAAAATATACATTGACATGATTAATTACGATTTTAATTGGCGTTTACATACACATTCTTACATAATCAAAAGAGTTAAAACGAATATATCAGAGGCGCCTCGGATATTATTATTATTTGAATAAATCCACGTATAAATCACTCCGTCGCCCACCTCCCACTGTTAGAGTTATTTTGACTTTAGAATCTTTTTTTTGTCACATCCGCTTACAAATGAATATTCTTGTAAGTCTCATTAATATCGTGTGATATAAACACCAATTTCAAGCTTCACAAATTGATGTCAAATTAAATTAAATTGTTAGCGTCTGAATGGAAAAAATGTAAACAGGGATAGCATCACGTGGAGCGACGCACCTCGTCGGAATGAAACGATTATGCTACAAAATGTCAAAAAAGCAAAAGTACGAAGGACTACAGGGGCGGCGACCGCGGTTCGAAGGGAAAGGGGGAAGGGAAGCTTGGCCGTCAGTTTCTCGCCGAACGCCGCGACGCGAGCTCGCCTCGATGCGACCCGCGCCTTGACGCGATGGCCTCGTCCACGAGCGGCAACATCGTGATCGAGTGGCTGCGATCGCTCCACTTGGGCCAATACGCGGAAAGTTTTATAGACAATGGTTATGATGACTTAGAAATATGCAAACAGGTCGGGGAGCCAGATCTGGACGCCATCGGCGTCCTGAACCCGACCCACCGTCAGCGCCTGCTGCACTCTGTTAGAACTTTGAGAGAGGAGGGTGCAGCGGCTGTTTACTTTACTTTGGAGGAAGCGGCTGCCGCTCGGGACCCCTGTAGGTGCGAGGAGGAATCTAGAAAGGAGCAGGCCTCGGCTGTAGTGGAACCGGCGAAGTACGCCGACGAGTACGAGGAAGGAAAGGCCGAGTTGGTGAAGATTCCTCGCATTCAGCTGAAGCGTTTGCTCCGCGAGCGGCTCGCACAGGACGGCATCCGCCTGAGCCTGCAGCCGTACTCTACCACGGTCAGTGTCTGTAGTTGCGGCAGTGCTTCTCGCGGTGTTCTGTGACAGTGGTACCGAATTAAAGTCACACGTGTGTAGTCCTAGTGAGTGTCTTAAATATCGAACGAGGCCGTGTAGAGGCACTGCCAGCGTGCTATTTCTTTTGAATAAGTCTGTGTGTGGTACGGGCCGTCTTCGCCCGCCCCGGGCGGATCGCTTCTCGGGACGTGTTGCCATAAAGTTTGTTGCGTGCGTGATTTCCCTCGAGATGAGGAGTTTGCGCGCCTTCCTGTCGTGAGAAGATTGTAATCGCGTGCCTCCCGGCTCTAAATTGGGTTTTACGATAAATCGCACAACCTGTTTTAGCTCCTTGAGGCGTTAATTAGCAGAACGACTTGTTCTCTCGCAAAATGAAGATCTCGGTTCGAAATAAACTGAAATGCAAATTAGTAGTCGTTAACGTTCCTGTGAAGACTTCATTGGGTAGTTTATCAATCTGTTCAGTGGCGTCATCTTGGAGAAATTTTTCAATTTGTCCATGTTTTTAGTTACGCTGCTCTAACAAAACAACAAGTTGTTCCGTTTTAATTTCTGGCAAGATTCTTTCGGAATCGGCGCTTAAAGGATGACTGATGTTGGTACTAATCAGCTGATCACAATTTTCCTTATTCTTAAATTATTCTTAACGCCAATGGGACAGAATCCTGTCTCGGCCTTGATATTTATCTACATATGTGTTGCGGTAGTTAATCAAGTGAATCCATGAAAGAATGAAATTACTTCACTGAAAATCCCATTAACATTCCGATACTAGAAAAAAGTTAAATTGTTCCAGGAAAGCATGAAAGTAGGCAAGTAAAGAGCTTTTGAGCTACAGGTATCATAAACACACGAACTTCTCGTCTCGGACCTACTTTACTTAACATTTTATGCAAAAGTCGGACGCGGAGGTGAGCTTTTTCAACTTACTTTTTTCGCTTAAAAAAGGTGTGAAGTTGATATCCTAACAAATGTTAGTAGAAAACTACGACTAAAATGTTCCAAGCGTATTTATCTTACATACAAAATATTTTTCGCATCTGTATGTATAGTACAGACATTGTAAGAGAAAACAAACGTCTAAGAAAACGAAAATACCTATACAAATAATACAGATCAGATTTGCTTACTTAGCTTCAAAATGCGACTTTCTTCTCTGCAAAGTGACAAGCTGTACAATTAGTTCTTACCTATATGACTACCTATATCACTGCAAAGAAACTTTCTTCCGAAACAAAATATTCCCGTTACAAATAGTTTAAGTAATAAGTATAATATCGCGGGAGCCGTCTGTTTCACATGGGCGGAAGCGTTGAGTTGATATTTTAATTGAGGTGTTATTAATTATTCGGCTGGGTAGTGATTAAGAGGGCGGAATATTAACATCGAGGGCACGCCCTTATGCGTCGTTTAAATCGTACCTAGTATTTGTCAGCATTACGTGTGTGGAGTTATGAAACTGACTCACATACTCTATCGCGCTATCTTATCCCTAAGTGCACCCAAAGGCATTTCATGCAATTTTGAGAACAGCTCAAGTAGTAGTTTTTCTTTCATAGGGAACTTCCTAAATAAAACGGTATACTTAGATGTGTGTCGTATCTTCGTTGCAAAAACATCCAATTAGAGTATCTTTACTGAAAACTGCAACGTTTTAAGTACATACTCGTAAATATCTGGTAAGCTAAACAAGCATTTTCTATGCTCGGGCCTAACCTTCCGCGAAAACACTTTTTACAGTTCACGGGACTTCTTTGTTTCCAACCTTGTACACAATGCGCCATTTCTAATAATGTCGCTAACAAGCGGGGGAAACGCTGGCCACAATGGACTGCACATTGTAACCTAAAAGAAACACATATTCCAGGAAAAACAAGTCTAAGAAATTTGCAAAATGCGCAAATGCCAAATAGAAACATCAGTGGTTTAGTTAGCAAAAAATGATCATGTAGACAAAAACGAGATTAATCACATCAATTCGAATTCCTGGCCTTAACTGCATTATTCAAGATCACCCGCTCTCTTGAAATAAACGACTCCATCCTTTTAACCATAAAAACTCAGCGATAAAGTCTCACGCTTCACTTTTTACTCTTGAGATTTGAATTTTCAATTAAACCCATACAATTACGTATTGGTACTGTGAAGCGATGAGCCTACCGTAATTACCTGCGGTGTTTTTTACCGGTTTTCGGTCCCCATGTTGAAACCTGTTCGGGCTCGAGTGCGCCAAGAATCCACATTGAACAGACGCACGTCGGCTCGATGGTAAAAAATGCACCTAAGAAAGCCACTGGCATTACAAACTCCCGACCGGGTATCGCTCGCCAACAAGACTCCAGTAAATATTTACCTGGTAAACTTTGTGTACACTTTTAAGATCTGTTTTTCAAGGACAAATTTCGCAAGCCTTTGCAGTCTTAATTATTTGAATAGTAGCCGTGCTATTTAACAGATTTCATTACAATAAATGACTGTGGTGGCGTTGATACCATTAGCGTCCCCATTTGTATCAATTTCACCGTTATTAATGGGACGTGCTGTCGCTGTTGGATTTTAAACCTCACTATCAACTTGTAGCACATTGTACCTCCCCCACGGCTACCTGGGAGAATCCCTTTCATCCGTTCACAGGCCGAACAATTACCTCAGTCATAGATTTTTTGTCTACAGGCAATTTTGTGAAACGATTACCGCCGGAACTGAGCACAAAGCCACTGACATATCACTGGTATCGATATCGCAGTTCCGACTAATAGGCCAATATTTATGTTTTGTTGGCTTCTATTGTGCGTGCAACATCCGTTTTCTGACGTATTAGTACGTGTTTGAAATGTAACAGAATCCGTTCAGACGTGGAAGTTGCAACATTTCGGATGAATATTTCATCCGTTTGTTTTCGGAGAAATGAACGATATGTTATCTTTGTCATAATCACAATGTTACTTATCTGAATCGATAATATCGTTATCAAGAACGAAGTCAAACAAAAAATATGTCACACATTAGTGATATTACATCAAAATTCACACAGCCCAGTCAATAAGTGCTGACGATCGTGTGTTGGAAATCTAAAACTGGTGAAAACTCGATTGCAGAGGGTGACTTTCTAATAAATTTAACAATCGAATCATAAATCTAAGGTCACGGTCACGGTGACTGTAAAATAGATCAATCTCTCCCACACGTTGCCGTAACCGATCATTTGCGCGAGCCCATTATGATCCATTACTTCCTCTGTTGCTAATTTTATAGTGGGGTGTGCGGATGTAACGGCTTACGCGGACATTAACGCCTGTGGATGCGGCTTTGGTTCGATTTTCGATCTATTCATAGGACAATTCATTTCTATCCCCATTGTTAAGACAGAAAAAGCTAACGGCGATGGACAAATAAATTTAAGCTCGTGTGACAAACTGATTGATTACTAACAACATCCGATATGAAGTCGAATAATGCAGTGGCATTTTCCTTAAAAAATGTACGTAACCACATTAAAATTGCGGAAATTGCGTCTCACTTTAGGGATACCCATTACATTCGCAATTCGTCGTCGCGTATACGTACATTGAATGGAAAGACGTTTAGCATATTAATAAATACGAGACTGTTTTGTAGCATAAATAGTTTGGTTTTTATTAAGTTGTACGTACGTAACCACATTAAAATTGTGGAAATTGCGTCTCACTAGGGATACCCATAACATTCGCAATTCCTGCTGGAAAACTTGGAAACTATTAAACTTAATAAAAACCAAACTGAAATGCTACAAAACACTCGTATTTATTAATATGCTAAACGTCTTTCCATTAAGTGTACATACCTACACCGATGAAAAAAGACACACGTTTAGATAGTCACGATTTTAGTTTTATCTGCTTTATCGCCTTCATTCGTGAACTACATAAATAATACCTATTTAGCATACGGTAGGTATAAACGGCTTCTTTTATGTCATGTCTGCTCACACCGATATCGATATGTAACGGCTTAAATGCCACGCATATTTTACTGGTAAAAAACACAACGCCATTAGAGGCTGTTTTAATCACTAAAAAAAGTGGTTTGACATCTTTATGTAACATGCTATACATTGACTTCTCCGCTACTAGAAAAACAGCGTTCAGAACATAGGTGCAGAATCACTTTATGAATGTAAATGTAGAAAACGCAATTAAAGGTTAATTGATGTAAAAGAATTGAATCCAAAAAGAGGTAAAGTCACATTTTATCTCCATTGTTAAGTGCGTGGGCGCTACTCGGTTGTTTACATAAAGAAAATTAAAATATGAAAGCCTCCAATTCTTGAACCCTAACACCGTCATAATCTTCGTGTTACACGAGGCTGTTTGACATATGAATAACTGCTTTTGTTACAAAATCATAAATTTGAAATATTACGTTATCATTATCTTCAGTCCGTCTATTTTTCGTATTCAAAACATTTGATGTAACTAATGTAATACGTTTCGAATGCTAATTTGTATTAACATTATGTAATATAACAACATATGTCGGTCTACGTACTAATGTTTGGTTCAATAAAATTTTATGTTTCCATACAATATTCTTGTTTGCTCAGAAATGGTGCAATATTAACTCTTTTTGTACCTGTTCGCTTGCTTTGTAATGAAATGTGTGCGTAGTCTCGCAGTTGGCCTAAGGTCCGTCTTGGCCGCTTTGCGTTTTATGGGAGGCACGCATTGTAATTTTACTTGTGTTGTAAAAGTAATTTCCGCACGTATTATAATTTTTATTGTTTTAGTTGGTCTTCCGTTCGTAATGGAATACTTAAAAAAATGTAGTTGCTTCATGATTTGATGCAATTAAAACCGATTTTTGCATTATTGTCTGAATACTAAGAAAAATGTTGTTTAAACTAAGAAAAGAAAAGTGTAAACTAAGAAAAATGAATGTTTGTTTGCGTAAGCTTGAGTTTAGATCCTAGTAATCATTAATCAATAAACTCATGAATCTAATGATCACCTTTATCTCTTCCCTTTTTATTTATAGCTACTGCATTTTGCATAGTCTCGTAAAGTAAACCGACATCAATATCCAAGGATGTTTCGAACGGGCTTCGTCAGGTGCAGCGCTGAGTTTGCCCAGCATGTTTGCCTGTTTGCTCGCCACACAACGGAGACCTAAAGTCGGCAAACTTCAGTAGATTTGCACTTGAGCTCGCTGGGAAGATTAGCATCCGTGATTGTAAGGTCAAGGGATTCCTCTGAATTGGATTTTGGAAATTGAATTTCCTTCTATGCAATCTGGACCGTCTGCTTAATTAATTTTAGACATTTATGATAATGCAGCCATTGCAATTTCTATACTTTCTTTATTTGTGAAGCATTATTCCGAGAGCAAAGAAAACAGAACTTGTTTCATTGCTATCAGTACATATAGATTGATAGCTACATATCGAAATGATTTCAATAAATCATCTCAACGAATAGTACTACTACAAAAAACAAAAATCGAAATTAAATTTCCTGAATCAATTACTTTCTGAGAGCAATGCTATTAAATCCAGAGTGCAATTTTTTAAAGATGAGCTTATTGGAAATATTTGTTTACTCGTCCGTTCATTTGAGATGAGCTGACCTATCCAAATGATTGGACTCGACGCTGATTAATTAACAAAAATATTTGATTCCGTGTATACATTACCTATGTTACTAAACATGTGCCTCTATTCAAATATGAATACTTATAATCATATGATTTCATCCACAACGAAAACGAATTTAATTATTGAACTTTTTTTGACAACAATAATCACATGGTGATGATTTACTAATCAAAGTCGTTGCATGTGTCGTGTCAACATCAATACTTTTAAATCAACAAATTACCACGCTGTTATATACATAGGCATGCCAACTTCGAATACGATAGATTTGGTTATTGGAAGTTTTCATTAAAGAAACATTTTTAATTCTAATGATAACGTTAACTAACATGTTGCCTTCCACAAATTGCGAAGCATAAACAGCTACCAGTGTTATCGCTCCTGGCAAGCCTGCATACATAATCACGGTACTAATGGCCAATGGATTTACTAAACGTGTAGGTGTTGCCATTGCAGGCCTTGAGTACCTCTTTGTTATTAGTTTATCGATGGCGTAGGCACCATCGATTGCTCTTGAGCTGAAATTGACAAGCGACTGATTGAAATAACAGTTCTTTGAGTCAATATTTGGCGTCAAATCGATGTTAGTCACAAATGTTGGTTTTGACTTTTGAGAGGGGTGCGATGATTTTACTGATGAAATTTTCTAGTACTATACATGTCGCCGAAACATGTAGTAATTATACATCGAAGAAAATTTTGTTGAATTGTGTTAGAGAAATTAGAATATTGTGCCTATGTCAGCCGTCATCCTCATCATCATATAATGCTATATAACTTTTTTTGCACTTCTTATGCTCGAAAAGTGTGTCATATTAGGCTTAGCAAGCGGGGGTAAAGTAGTACATGTAGCCCCTAGGGAAAATATGCATACATATTTATGGTTTTTAAAAAAAATTTATTTGACCAATCAAAACTTCACCGAATTAAATCTCCCAATCACAACTCTTTAAAAAAGCATTTGTAATCAACTAACCAGAATACAGTTAGTTATTTTTTATTAAAATCGACCAATCAGGAAACAGAATTCATTCCAAACATTAGGTGTTTTTTATTCCTTAAGTCACAATTACAAAAAAAATAAACGCCTCTGACAGTCTGTAGCCGCGTCCAAACGTTCAAGCGTGGTTGACTGCATACATGACATAAGCTTTTAGATTGAGCGGGATAGACTGCTGTGTATCTCGCTTTATCTTACGCAACGTATACAGTCCGCCGTGGTCGGCCGTTTGGACGCGCCTATATACGGTAAGTAGCGCTTATTCGTGGTGTCAATATTTTGTGTCTGTTTCAAAACAGTTTATTAAAAAATCATGCCGCCAAATTGAACAATCTTTTCGCTTTGGAATTTATTGATTGTGGATGGATAATCTTTGTTTTCACTATTTTATCGCAGTCTATTTGAAAAGCCATATTATCACTCGAACAATTTTCCCTCACTTAGCTCAGGAAAACAACCATCTCGTGGTAATATGGTTTATTATAGACCCGTGTCATAAAATCCACTATTATTTTCACGACACATCCGCGAATGCTGCTACTTTGCCGGACCTTCTACGCAGGGTAATACATTCTGGATATTCTATCTTAGAATTATGATTATCTGACTAATATCATACCCAAACTTGTTAACAAAAGATCCGTGTCTTTCAAGTCTTTCCTGGGGATTTATTTATAAAGCCTCCAATCAAATAATGTAAGAGGTTCCCTAGAAAGTGTGTTTGTGAACAGGCGGTTTACGAGCAAGTCCTTGTTTTAGCGTCTTAGGTGGTTTTCGAAGCGTGTTTACGTAGCTCGTGTATTTACACAATAAATTATGATGTTGGTACCTTTTTGGTAACATTCTTATGATTTATTATTATTTAATTTTATGGCATACATTATTTTGGCCTTTAAAGTTGGTCACTCTTTAGTATCACCCAGGAGACACGTGCATGACGACATGGTACACCAAATAAAGTTCACTTTTTAAAGTATGGGGTCATATTAAGAGAAACTTTTAAAATGACGTTCCGTGGGTCACGTATGGTGCTGTCTGAAAATCAGCGCTGTAGGTGTCTGTCTGACACCTCGGCATAATGCTGAGACAGCGACCGATTCACTGCCGCGAAGACACACACAATATGTGTCAATTGTATTGTATGTCTACTCCCTTTGTCTCTGTGTCTTTTAAGTAGAGAATAAATGTCGTCTTTCTTTCTTTCTTTTACCATATAGGCGTTAAATCCTTCGCGAATATTAAAAAGGTTTCAAAGATCTTGAATACCTACGCTGGTAACTTGGTAAGCAAGCGGCCTACCAGATGGCACGCAGAGACCGCAGAAGGAGGGGAGCGAACTTCTGTAAAGTGTTATTAATTCCCCAGTTGGGCTGCTCCAAGTATAAATATAAAGGCTCTGTCGTCGCTTACCATCAGTTGAGACTAGGGTCAATCACTGGCCAGTCTTCTATAAAATGAAGAACAATCGAAGTGAAATTAGGAAAATTGCGCAATTTCAAAATCCTTTTATGTTAAAAGAGCCTAGAAAACATTAGCTTAGTAATTAACACAAACGGTTTATGATTTAGAGCTCTAGTGGTCCGCTCTTAGTCAGACCACACACCACCGAGTACAAATACACAGTTAGGTACTCTGCGAGTCAATATTGGACAGGCGATTTGTAATTTATAATTTACTCGAGTATGGCAGCTTGTGAACAGGTTTCGTTGAAATTAACAAACCACTGTGTTCGTTATTAGTCACATCCACTGGTTAGCTAACCAGTTAATGTGTGCAATTGATATGCCAGCCACGTCATGATAGGGTTGCCTATATCAGTGTTAAATCTCCCACAGTGCTTTAGTCCCAAGTTATTAAATGTGTCAAATAAAAATAAAATAAAGCAAGTAAATGTGTGTTAGATATTTATATATAAATATAATACTAGTTGCCCGTGTATTGCACTGAACGCAAGCAAACCTGCGGGATAAGACAAGCATATGTTCTTTCAGACCCCGCACGGTCGGCCTTATCACACGATAAGTGATAGGATAGAGCGTCCGTCACTGGCTGACACCGTTCGGTAGAACGAGACGACGCTCGTATCTTGTCACTTATCGCGTGACGAGGCCGACCATGATACGGAGTCAGAAGGTCCATTCTGTACGATAGTGAAAAAATTTTTGAAATCGGATGAGTATTTCTGTAGATTACCCATTACATACAGACAAATTGTAACCTATCTTTCTGGGGGGTATCTTTGAAGGACAAGTTTTTAAAGAAAGCAACAGTAACTCTTCACAACTTTTATTTCTTATACCTTATAGTTAATTTACCTCGGCTAGGCGGTACGACACATTAAAGGGTTTGTGGGCTTGCTGGTGAAACGACCAATTACTTTTACTCTGGCTTTTGCTGCTTTTGGGCTTAATTGTCAGATTTAACGTTGGGCGCCGTCAAGATGATAATGTACAAAGGCTACCGACCTGCGGCCCGGTACCTTTACCGGGGAGCCTTCCTAAGGCTCGACGTTGCCGGATGTCCCGGGAGGATCTGAGCGCTCTCCCCGGAGCCGACGACTAGCTGCTCTCGCTCAGCAAAAGACCTCGTTAAACTGGGGTCCCAGAAGACCCTGAAAGTACACTTTTGGTTAGGTCCCTTCGAGACAAAGTTGGACGTGGTACAACTACACCTGATGGAATCACTCTCTTACCCCAGGAGACAGTAATCCTTGCTAAAAGGCGCGTGGAGAAGCTTCCAATCCTGAGGGTCTCGTGACGCGTCAGCCGGGGTGGCCAATCCCGGCGGCTCCCCAGAACTCCTGGAAATTCAATATAGATCCTATAGAGGGGGCACTAACACGGGATTTGAGCACGAATTTTGGTGAAAACACTTACAGATTCCCAAAGGAACGACGGGTTTAAATCGGGATACGGGTGATCTCGAGAATAAAAGTTCTGCAAAGTGACAGCACTTGACAGCCGGGAAGACATTGCTACATGCAGAATTCAAAGCAAGTGTTTCTGCCAACGCGATCTTACTAAGAAATTAAACCAGATAATGGGGAAATTAATCCAAGCTCCCGAACACCTTCCTGAAAAGGAATAGTATACAAACTGAATTTAAGGAACGACAGAACGCCTCATATAAGAACATAACGCGAACGACTGTTTGGACAAATAGCAACACTGGCGACTTACCTTTTTAAAACAAAGCCCATGGCCGAATGACAGGAGCACTTGATGCATTCAGCTAGCTACTCGATGGTTATAAAATCGATAATCGATAAAATTAATTAATTCATTGTAAATAGGGGCGAGGGGGTTGGAGAATTATATGTTACAAAATAAACTTTTGTCGATCTTTTCTACTCTGCCTACCCCTTTTAGGGATAAAGGTGTGAATGTATGTATGTATGTAAATAAAATTGCAAGGCTAAAATCTCACAAACTTTCCTTTATAATATAGATAACACCCTACCAGAAAAAATTACCAGTTTGTTAAATAAATCAAAGCAAGTTTGTTTAGCTATAATAGTTGACCGTTTTATCAACATAACATCCGAGGATTGACTTTGAATGTATACTTATTTATTTATTTATAAAGCCTGTACAGTGTCCCACTGCTGGACAAAGGCCTCCCCTCTCGACTTCCACTCGTCCCGGATTTGAGCAATCTGTGGCCAATCGCTGCAAAATGCGTCCAGGTCGTCCCGCCATCTCCGTGGCAGGCCGAATTTATACTATTTGAATGAATTGTTTTGCTAAAAAACTTTTTAAATTGGTAAAATGTGCCTCACTGGTCCGACACAAATTGCCAGGAATATCATGAACATGGCCGGAATTTTTCATTTGCACACCGTTTCACACCTCCACATTAGTTTAAATTTTACCTCGACGTTCCAAACATTTTGACCACATACCGTTTTGACTTTTGGCCGTTAGCTGTAGCTGTACCAATTATCCAGTTAGGCCAAATGTTTAGAGTTTGTAAACTGTCATTAACTACTGGCTTGGTTATTGTTGCTTCAGTTAGGCTACATTTTGAGAACGTGTTAGATTATGCCATATTAATATTAAAATTAGGTTAACACTCTTTACCTAATCACAAAAACTCATAGTTATACCTAGTTACGAGTATATAACCCAGACTAAGAATATAGATAGTCTTCATTTATAATGTCAATTCCTACAATTCCATTATACAGGGGTTTTTAATCTCACTTTTCGAATCGCACTGGCACCTCACCTATAGAAACTCTTCTATGAAACTATTGACATTGGCAATCTTTCTAGCCCCTCGTTGTTCTTTAGCCTCTTTTAATGTCTTAACAGTAACATATAATTTGCAAAACACATTCGACGACTTTTTTGGCCTTTAAGTCCTATGTTCACGAAGCCGGGGTCCCGGACGATTGTCGAATATGTGTTCCTGACCCTACGAGTAGAATGATGTTTGGTATCTTTTCGATTTAATTATCATTACTCTGTGTATAACTAGTAAGTACTCATAGTTAAAGCTTGGTTTAGTTTGAAACTAGGTCGATTCGTGTTAAAGTGTATGTCCTAATATTCTTTGTTTTAATGTCGTAATGTATATATTAGGGGACAATCTTACACAAATCGACCTAGTCCCAAACTAAGCAAAGCTTGTACTATGGGTACTAGATGACGATAAACATACTTATATAGATAAATAAATACTTAAACATCCATGACTCAGGAACAAATATTCGTGCTCATCACACAAATAAATGCCCTTACCGGGATTCGAACCTAGGACCTCTTGCTTCGTAGGCAGGGTCACTACCAACTAGGCTAAAGCGGTCGTCTATGTCTCTCAACACACTTTAAACATGTTTTTCAAGGTTTATTCCTTTGTTTACTCCCCACAGCCCACCCAGCGCGAAAATTATAACCTGCTTACTTAAAGAGTTAATTAAATGCGGGACATAAACTTCCTCGCAGCCTGGCTAAAAGAAATAAAATGTCTTGCCACGGATAGCATTTAGTTGAATAGTAGGCCTTAATGTTTATTCATCAGTATTTTTAAATTAATTGGCATGTCTTTACTTGCAATCAAGTATAGCAAGCTTGCGTAATTTTTTCTTCTTCTTGGTGAGTTACCATTAAAGCAAATACTACGAAAACGTAATTGGTACTACAGGAAAGAAGTAAAATTAAAATGTTTGAACTGTTTAATTCCAATCAACTTCGTAATATACCAACGCGTTTTATGTAATTACGTACTTATAGCAGTATCCTGAACGCGTCAGGGGAGCAAATTATGTATCGCTTATAATGAGGGGTAATCGAAGGTTATTATTTTCATATTAACCCTCAATCGGTCCAACCCAACCACTGAACTGGATCAAATTTAATGATTACTCCCGAAATCGGTATATAATGATACCTTGCCAGGAACAATGGCTCAGGCATCTTTTTTCCAAACTTACTCATGAAGATTTACATTTAATTTATTATTCTATTAAATTGGCCGTGTTTTTGAAAATGCTCATTAGGATTTGCATGAGAATCGAATCAAAGATAACTCCCACGCGTAATATTATAAGTGCATAATAAGTTTAATAAATGACGACCACCGCGACGGCGTCGTTAAGCCTGTACTCGCAACATTTCACGATGCGTGTCAATTATTAAACCCTCTAAGTGCATATAAGATTCACTTACTTAGTTAAACGAGATATTTTTTGTTTCTTCTCATTCTGTTCTTACATAAGCATATTACCTGCCAAATCTACATGAACCGCATTGTTTCTAATTGCACTACCATAAAGTGAATCCCCAGTCAACAATCAGCCGGTCAAGATTCTGAGCCCCGACTCACCTCCAGAGGTCAGGCTCTAGCTAATAGCCGTGAATGAAACGATAAACCGGCCAAGTTTAACAGCCCGCGTGGGCAGACACACAGACAACTTTTTATGTTTATATATCCATCAAGAAAGGCGCCTCGACCCAACGGACCCAGCGGGAACCTAACCCTGCCCATGATTATCCAAATTTATTATACACCTGTAAATTGTGACCTTTTTTGCCCGTCTTTTGTTACAATTTGTTTATCGATCTGTCCGATTAGTTCGAGAAAACAAAATTGGAAATGTCGTGTCGAATTTCGTGTAATTCTTATCACGTTTGCGTTGTTCGGGCGCAATTTGCGGCGGCTGATTAAGATACCTAATTGGCTTGTTTATTATGTTAAAAGGAACATTATTGCAAATAATATGCACAACTGTATTTTCGCCATAAATGTAGTAATGACGATTTTTTTCTGTGGAGCCTATTAATTGAAGGGATGTTTACAAACACAACGTAACTGAAAATATTGACATATGTTACGAAATCAAGTTATTGGTATGCTTATACGTCTGTCAAGACGCTGCAATTGTACAGTACGAGTAGGCATAGTTGAATTAGGATTCCCGGAGTTTGCCCAAAATTACCTTTTTATATCAGTAAAATGGAATTACATACTCAGCTCAACGGAACTTTTAGTACAATAATAATTACATTATCTTATACATTGATGTATAATTTAGATGGAGTACATTTGGTAATCAAACAGTTTTCGAAAAGTCAGTAATTATTTTTACGATAGAAATGTATTTTTTTTTGCACATAAATAACATAACTGGCAATAGTTTTATAAAAACAGCATAATTGACGAAGTTATTTTAATATTTTCCATGAGATATCAGATAACTAATGGAATCCAAAATGCAAGTGTAACTCTAGGGCCATACATCTGCTGCATTGTTTAAATAAATAATATTTAAGGAGAAATTAAGTTTTTTTTCGCTTTCTGTAAAATATATAGTATACAGGGCGTCCCAAACTTATGGGACATGAAGGGGAAGTACCTTAAATATCGTAGATAGTGAATTTTGCTCAAAGAAGACTTTATGTTATTTTTAAAAGTTAGTAATTCTGCATTCATAGATAATCTATTTTATTAGATGGCCGGCCAGATCCCCGGACCTCACACCATTAGATTTCTTCTTTTGGGGATACGTGAAAGATATGCTATACAAAAAGCGATACGAGAACGTAGGCGAGTTGCAAACAGAATTGTGCCATATCACATCGAGTGTTCACCATAAAATGATTACAAAATCAACAGGCAGCGGGCTTATTAAAAGATTGGCGATTTGCGTAAGACAAGAGGGATCACATTTTGAGCATTTAATTAATTAATTTACAAAAAAATACCTACTTAATTGACTACGGCAGTTTCATGTATGTTTTTTATTTGATTAAAATGATTAATTTCACGTTGTTCCTTTATTTTAAAATACTATGTTACTTAAGCTGAGTTATTATTTTTTAGCTGTTCTTTCGATTGGCATCATAAAAAAGGGTGATTTTTTTTCACATTTTAGTCGGTTCGATTCCCAGACGAAGCAAGTAATTTTTAGAAAATCTATGAATGCAGAATTACTAACTTTAAAAATAACATAAAGTCTTCTTTGAGCAAAATTCACTATCTACGATATTTAAGGTACTTCCCCTTCATGTCCCATAAGTTTGGGACGCCCTGTATAGTTTTGTCGTTCTGTAAACATCCCTTCAATTATACCCTGTGAAAAAGTTGACGTGTCTGATCTGGCCATAAATCCTAATTTGAGACACCGATCTGTCACCGCACTTTAGGATAAATTTAAATAGCGAACCGAATAAAGCAGCAGACATTGGGACAAGGAAATAATGAAAGGCCTAATAATAAAAATAATAATAAATCGCCTAAAGGCTAAATTATAAACGAAATCAGGTCAGAGAAGCAGTCAATAACAAACGCTGGTCGATTTTTGGGGTTATACACAAAACAAGCACTTTATGAGGTCCCGATACGCTCCACTCGATCCGAAAACTCCAAATGGCTGCCGAATTGAAACTTTCGCTTAGTTTGCTTGAAATTGATTAGGGCGAAAACCGAATAAAGATTCCCCCATTTGAAGCTAACTTTTTGCCAAGTAAAATTCCTTGTCTTCAATTTATTTAATGAATTGAATCCCCAGGATAGTTTTTGTCTTTGCACTTGGATAGAGTGGAAAAACTTGGTAAACAGCTAGATTAGGGCGACAGCTCAAAGAGTTTATTGTGCTGGAATAGTGGTGATAAAATTGTTATTTTTCTGTATTTGAGTCAATAATAAAGACACTTTGCAATCTTATCTATGTGAGTCATTGGCCTGGATTGTTGAGTGACGCGTTCAATAAACCGACCGAGTCAGGCCGGGAGAAAATATCGGCTTTTTACGGCTACTCCCGGAGGTTGGGGCAGTAACGGGAACAATGCATTCCTATGTTGTTACGTTCGGTCAACAAAAAGCCCAGCGGAATAAACGTTTTTGTGGACAACCCCCGCTAAATTAAACAGGGTAGCTGATTTTTGTTATTTTTTGTCAGTTTTTTGTTTTAGCGCCGAAAAATCCTGCCGGGTAAAACACTGTCATGCGTAAAATTATCTTAACAATGCAACACTGTTTTCGGTTTTGATCACAATAGCTTGGAGTTTGCCTACAGCGCAGCGGGAAGATTCGCAACTGTCTTTGCAATCATTACTTGGCATGTACAAGTAATTGGTTTTCTTTTTCAGGATATCGTATTAACTTCCAATTTGGGCTCGTGCCAGTACAGTATCTGCTGATCTTATGAGAGACTCTTTCTCTTTATAATTAGCTTCATTTGTCCGAAAATTACAGCAAAGGTAGACAATTTTATTCCTTCTTTTATTTAAAATGTTGTTTTAGATAAAGTATCTAAAAACTACTCGCATTTTCCGTTTTGCTATGCTAATACAAATAAAAATCCTGACTCTGACATAAGTTCTAAATGGACGGTTTCAAAACATCAGGATACGCGGTAGTGTACCAATGCTTTACATTCCCCTATACATTCCCGTCATTTTTTTAAAGTGCCTGTAATTCCATGACTCAAGAAGGAAATAAACTAAGGATTTGGAGTGAATTAAGTAGAAATGCTTTGCACGTCGCATGTCTGTAATCGCGCTCGGTTGACTAAATATTTTGTCGCGTGCATGACAAAACGACTTCACTTGGCAAACTGAAATAAGTATAATCGATTTCCAGTTACAGGAACTAGGTGACATTCCAATAAGAGAACTTGTAGTAGCTTGAAGAATTTTTATGGGTTTCTGATCGAAAATTATTCGATAAGTTTGAATGGGAAAATTGGGAATGTTCTAAATGAAAAACGACTTTACGAACTTTCCTTATACCCGACACTTGAAAAAGTTCTTGCGAAACATGTTATTAAACACGGCACATTGTCTTCCAATTCGTTTCATTAATTTATTTCACACTAGCTTCCTCCCCCGACTTCGTCTGCGTGGACTCGGGATAAAAACTATCCTGTATTTTAATCCAGGCTATAAGCTATCTTCGTGCAAAATTTCATTCAAATCGGTTCAGCCGTTTAAGCGTGATTGAGTAACAAACATCCAAACATCTAAACTTTCGCATTTATAATAATAGTAGGATAAATCTTATAAGACAAGGGATATATATAGATGCATTATAAATTCTCCCTAAGTATTACAACGTAAGTAATTTTAATTATGACTAGTTAGAATTTCTTGAAAGTTCTAAAATGAAAGGTTATTAGTGTTATTACGCCCTCGTTTAAACGTCTATTAGTCTTCCGATTTTATGACCATCCTATCTAATAGGACGGAGCGGCAAGCGAAATGGCACTGCCGCAATATTCGTTTAGAAATAAGTGCGTTTAAACCATTAAACAAACAAACATCGGCTCGTCAATGCCCGCTCAATTACCGGGATTGTAGTATGATGCCGGATAAACTGCTTTTAGTTGACCCTCGAGAGCACAACGGGGCTTAATGAGGACGAGGCGCGCAGCGTTTTATCAAAAATTCTCAAAAAACGCCCTTTTTAGGTTCGAGCTTCGTTTGATGTTACCTTTTGTACCTAACAAAGTAAAAGTTTAAAGGATTTGAATCTCGATGTTGATGAAGTTTTTGCAAAAGTGTTACTCAAATCAAACGAGAAACAATCTCGCATTCCTCTTTGCGAATCATCGTGAATATCACCCGTTACTAGTAGCTCATTCACGAACCTAGGTTTTTTTAACCCATTCAGGGCCAAGAATCGCTACGCGCTACGCTCGTACCTCGTGGTTTTCCTCGTATGTAGCGGAAAGCGACTACGGCGGTCTGACGCATATGTGTCGTCATTGGCCCTGAATGTGGTAAGGCACGTTCATAAAGAACTAGTTCCATACTAATTTTATAAATGCGAAATCTGTCTGTCTGTTACCTCTTCACGCTTTAACCGCTAAATCGATTTAGATGAAATTTGGTATACGAGTATATAGTTTGATTCCCGGGGATAGACATAGGATAATTTTTGTCGTGGAAATCATCCTAAGGGGATGAAATGGGTGGTGAAAGTTTGTATGCAGCTACGATATAAACGAGTTCCACGGGCCTCAGCTAGTTTGCTATTAAATATTTTCTACTCTTTGGAGACTATCGTGCCCGTGTCATATTAGGTATGCCCTTTATGTTGTTGCTGTTGCAAACGCCCCGATTAAGTTTTTTATCGCAGCGGTCACGCAATGGTCCGACCTCCGTGTGTTTCCGTATTGTGGGTACGGCTAGCATTCCTCGGTCCGTATGACCGTCTAGGGACGGACAATCTATCCGTGGCACACTTAATTGTTTGCGGACATGATTTCATCGGAAAATTACACTAGCCCTGGATTCTGTTTGAACAGAACGTTTGATAATTTATATACCCACTCACTTGAATTCGGATTTTAAAAAAGGTAGCCTAAATTGCTTTCAATTTTTCTTTATCAAAGAAGTCCATACTTCACTTGGCAACCACAGTTGCCACCATCAGTTTAGAGGTGCGCGAAATTGGCAACTGTGGTTGCCACAAGCAAATAGGGATCTTCTAAGTTTGTTTTTTTATAAAATCGATGGACGCGTATATTGCTTTTAATTAAGTGAGATTTCATGCACGACGAATTTATTGAAATGTTCATCATCATAAGTCCACTGCTGGACATAGGCCTCCCCTTTTGGTCCCAAAATGACCGGTCCTGCGCCACCCGCATCCAGTCTTCTTTCTGGTAACTTTTCCGCCCTAACGGCCATCGGTTCTAAGTCCATTGTGCCCTGCCCACTGCCACTTAAGTTTATCGATTCGGAGGGCTATGCGGTTGCCTCGGTTCTGTTGCGGATAGCCTCATTTTAGATGCGATCACGATGTGAATCTCCCAGCATAGCTCTATCCATTGCCCTTTGGGTGACTTCAAATGTTCACTAACTAACTATACAAATGCGGGCGCCGGTTATACCCCCCGCTCGCCGCGCAGGGGATGACTGAGTGAAGCGGCCGGACTATAGAGGTAGTTCATTCTCCTCTCAGACCCGCCCGACGCCATTACGGCAATGATACAAGCTTTTGACGCGACCGACGACAACGAAAACACATCGCCGAACCCGCCGCCGGGGGAGGCCACCGCGAGCACATTACTACTCCACAGCACCACACTACCAGTCCCGGTACGGACAGTTACCTGGACAATCCACTCCGACACACACTCCACACTAGATTTGCGAAATACAAGAATTTAAATGTACCTTACACACAAGATGAAACCCTACACTGCCCCATAGAGGCGCCTACCCACAGGCCAGCCAAGATGAGCAGCAAAAGCCCTTCAGGCTGCTGCGTAGAACCGGGTCCAAAAAAAAAGGTAGTTCATTCACTACGCTTTACTCGGCTGTCGAGTAGCCCCATAGTGGCGCCTACTCACAAGCCAGACAAGACGTGCAGCGAAAACCCCTAGGGATGCTGCGTAGAACCTCCCAAAAAACAAAAAGAATTGCGCTTTACGCGATGTCATGGAAAAGTGTTACACTGAGTTTTCGTTACATACGAATTTAGTTGGTAGCTTGGTACAGACCACGGCGTAGCAAGCTAAGAAGTCATAAATTTATATCATTACAAAGTTTTATTTAACAGACTGTTTGTTTGTAAGTTTTTGTATATACACACACACACACCAAAAAAATTAATTTGTCAGACACTTATTATTTTCATATTTATCTCTATTGTGTTCTCACTAAATTCGGGAGGTCAACAATGCTGTTTCGTCGTCACTAATAGTTCTGAGGCAGTTTAGACAAAAAGCCGCAGCTATTTATGAATTTGACTTTCATAAAATCGCATGCACACGCATATGATGCACAAGAGGTAGATGATTTACAGCAGGCAAGTCCAAACTCCTTGGGCAAAGGACAACCAACAAACAACTCGAATCAGAACACATGCACACGCAAATTTCCCTATAAATTTACACAAAGCGCTTCGGGTGTTTAACGAGTTGCACGCACGAAGCTTGGGTCACTTTAATGACATAATTAAAAATCCTCAGTCCAAGGTAAAGTTTCCCGTGGGATTTGGAGCTTATCCTTACAGTAAACCGGACAAGTTGCCCTCGCTTGCTAATCTCCTAAGCCAAGTAATGAGTTGGGGCAAGCGGTGAACTTACGTGGGAGGGTGTATGGGATACCGGAATTATTAATTAACCAACGGGCATCATGAAACAAACGTATCATGTTGCCCGTTAAATCGTCCAGATTTATGTGCAGAATCGATATTTCGTTGATTTGTAAAAAAATGTTAGCAATTTTTAATCAGTTACTGGAGATTTTTTATGCTGGATCGGGCGAATGCAAGTTATGTTTGCGCAGTGCAAAAATGTTAACAAAATATAATATACGTGATTCCTCGCTCATATTAAAAATCTATTAAAGTCATGTAGATAATATAGGGGCGAAATTGCTTCAAGTACCGACACTAGAATTATTATGCCTTCATTCTTAGCCACAAATATGTTAAATACCTATTTGTGGTACCTTCTGCACTCAACAACACTGAAAAATAATATGATGATAAAAAAAAACAACACTCATATTTAACAGTTACTGTATTGATTCTACTTGAGTATTACATATGTATAATATTTGAGTATTAGCTATACCATTTCCTAATGTCAACTTACCAATTTAGTTTTCTGATGTTAGTTGTTCCGCCTAAAAGCACTGTGTTTTGACGGGTTGGGGATTCGCCATAGCATTACGTCTGTCCTTTTTACGTTATTTCTATAAAGATGAAGCAAAGCAATGTAAGTAACATGCCTATCCATCATTTGAGCGCTAAAATTGAGAGATTCCACAAGCTAGCCGGTAAACGCTAGCGCTTTCGCCTGGGACTGCCGCCCAACACAAGCTCGCCAGGAAACTAGCAGGTGCCCACGAACGTGGAGTAATGAGTTTTGTTGTTGAACAGTTACTCCAGGATTAAGAGACATACTGTAGGTGCAACGGCCATTACAAATATTAGCTTAACGACAAGGCGTTAGCTGACATCTGTTTGGAAAAGAGTGTAATAAAAGGAATTTAAAAAGGTTATTATAAAGGTAATACCTATTTATTGTGTAGTTTAAATTCCGTTATTATTAGCATCAATCAGTTTTGTTCATCGTTTAATCCACGAGAAGTCCATTTAATTGTATTTTGTGTTTTTAAAGTCAAAGTCGAATTTAATGCATTCACATGCACCTGTCAATATAAATAACTATACAATTTCATTAACTGGCTATCGACGAACACAACGTAGTGAAATGGTTTGTAACACTGCCTTTCGCTTGTAAATTATATTTTTAATCACAAAGGTACTATAATTAGGTAATATCGACTACCATCATCAAATCTGTTTACCGACGTACATTAAACCAGCATTATTTGCATCGGCAACAAGCGATAAAGGTGTGATTTACACTGACTTAAAGCAGAATTATCGACAAATCGATCAAATCTCAGTTCCTTATAATCGGCTTACAGAATCCAATAAGACCCTTATCTGGCGTACTGTAATATCTCCGTACCTAATATAATATTAATTCAGGGTAGAAAACTTGCCTTTTAAGAAAGTTTCGTGTTTAAATTGTTGTTTTATTTACTGGTCGGTTTTAGGTACGGAAGGAAATGAATCTGTGTTGTTATATTTATGACCCGATAGTAGCTAAGCTTATAAATAAGATGCGATATTTGTTGTTCATTCATTTAAGGGCGCAGACATTGCTGATATACGAATATCATTCATGATATTAAAGTCTAATTTCGGCAAATCAAATCAAACAAGCTGTAAAAAATATATATATAAAAAAACATTAGTTTTTACTGTATGAGAACCATAGATATACCGACTCTAGTCTAGATTATTAAAATATTTTTTGTACCAAGGCAACCAGTGTCATGAGAGAAAATTACCGTACAAAGAATAAAAAGATTCACCGCTTAATATGAAATACCGTTCTCGGCTAGGACTTTAGCCGTGGAATTTATTTAAATTTTCGCAATAACTTAAATCTTATTTAGAGTCAGAACGTGCACTTAATTCTCTCTAGGTTCTAAATTTAACTTGAATTATAATTAAGTTAAAGCGCCTTGAACATGTGCTAGCCAGGTGAAGTCTGTACACCTGCCGTATTATTCTTTTGCGAAACTTAATATGGAGAGCTAATTTTGTTTTGTTCTGTAAGTAACTTGAACCCCAATGAGACCGCAGCAAAGGACAGATGAGCCACTTGACGTTCACTCCATTGATTTCCCACAAGGTTGTGTTCTAGAATAAAAAAAATAAGAACTCATCTCGACGAGCATACACGATGAGATCGATCATACGTTGAATAAGTATGGAACTTGTTCAACAAAGTTATTTCAAGTTAGCCGGGGTTATAAATTGCTGGATTCTGAAACGTTGCCAAACGTAGGTATAGTACTTATGTTTATTCGCTACAATAAAATGACAATTCTTTGTGTAGTTTAATTGGTTGAACTAGTACAAGCGAGTTCTCGTATCAAAATACAACGAAAGAGTTTATAAAGAGACTCATCACTAAGAAACCCACAGGCATCATTTACTGTCAACAGACGATTGTAAGATTAAGTGCTTTTAAGATATATGAAACTCGTTGAACAATAGTTACAAATAGATTCCCGATGGAAGTAACATCGGCAACTCTTGCATATCGATGTAATAATTTACTTACTTTTCGCGTGCCCTTACGACACTAAAGATAAAAGTACTCTCTCATAAGTAACAACAAATCGTTTATTAAAAAAAAATAACCGCATGCAACACTCCGGTTTGATAAATCCCAGTCTTATAATGTTTCTCAAACAATCACTCACCAATTGAAATAACAAATTAACTTTCAGTTACTCATAATCCGTCTACACTATCGAAACTGCAGTCATTAAAACCTGAAACAACATCATTAGAATCACGTGCCATGGAAATCATTAACTTGGCGTTCCTTGTCACTTCGTTCAAATGACCGTCATTCATTTTGAACTACTCGAAACTAACTAGGGAAAAACTACTATAGTAGTTGTGTCACGAATGCGAGTTTGTTGTTGCGCACACACGTGCACGAAGTTTGTTTAACAATTTCCGAGGTTTATTGTTCTTGTGGAGAGGAGTTTCTGTCAAGAAAATAAAATACATTTTTCGTGCACAACGGGTAATATTTGATTATTTACAGAAAAGGTTAAGCATCTTTGCGTAATGTGCTGCCTGCTACACTAAGAGGTTTTTTTATACTCCGTCAGTGGCAATCAAACGTACAGCCGTTTTGGGGACTCGCATGCGCGTTGCTGACCTTTATACGCCTCTAGTTTAGGGTCCCGTTCTTCAAAAACCCTCCCTAGTCCCTCGGAGAATCGCACTGTAGATGAAGCGTCGTAGTCAGTAGTGACGTCAAGGTGCGAGTTGGTGGTGCGGTGCGTTTTGTGAAAAACGTACCGTGGGGGGGCATCTACCTGGCCGACCGCAATGACCGTATGTTAGAAACGTAAGCAAAAGAAAAGGAGGAAAACTTTCATTTTTACGCCGTCTAACGGATTCAATATCGGCGCTGCTTGAATGAGCCTGGGGTGGAAAATCGTTAATCATCCTTTGTTGGATTTTTGTTACTACCTAACTCGTTGCTCGCTTGTTTGGGCTCCCATTTTTCCTTGTGAACGAAAGTAGGGCTGTTTCAGTCTTTGACGAATTGTTTTCATACGAAAACAAGGGCAGTTCTACGTTACTAATGTATGTGGATCTGTTACTGAAATATTAAACTTGTTACTAGTTTGATCTAGTTATTTTGTACTATTATCCGTAAATGATAACTATGGTAACAAAAGATGAGGCCCATTCTACGTAGATTTCTACCAAGAAAATTGCTATATGATACAAATACAAAATGTTTTATTTGAAAAACCCAGGCATGTACATGTGTATCACTATGTTTAGCCACAAGGCATACAAATAGCTATAATTAGCATGCAGCATGCAATCTTCATAAATTTAATGACAAAAGTATTAAAATACATTAAATTAGAACGTCATACTTAAATCGTTATTTTGCGTCATAATCATTTAAAAACTCTTGAGTAGAATAATATGCTTTTCTGACTAAAAAACTATAAAAATATGGGGATCTTGCAGTTTCAGGATGGCTTCTGGCAGCTTAAGTATTATAAATCCTAGGTGCCATTCCAAATATGTTTTTCGAAAGTAAAGCGGTTTTATATGGTCTATAGTTGATCATGCCCTGCATCCTTATACTATTAAATTTTGTAAACTGATTTATATTATGCCTTACATAAATGGCTGTTTCGTATGTGTACAGAGACGGAAATGTCAATATATTTAATTTTATAAAAAAGGGCTTGCATGAGTCACTTGGGAGTAAGCTACATATGGCTGGAATACATTTCTTTTGACCTTTAAAAAATAAATCTTTGTCGGTAGAACTGCCCCAAAATATTATGCCGTACCTTAATGTAGAAGTGACATAGACATGATAGTATGTCAAGGCCGCAGATTGATTTACTACCACATTTTTTAGGTGGTATAATGCATAGGATTATGTGTTAAGTCTCTTACAAACAATGTCTATTTGGGTCTTCCATGTCAATTTACTGTAAGGATTAAGCTTAATCCTAAAAAAAATCTATTCAACTCATCCTACTAGGGAAGAATTAACTTTTTACTCATAGGTCCGTAAGTCCTTTTCTGCAAATATCACTGTGCTATCGCCAGCAAAAAGAACCATAGATTCTTTGATAGCCTTTAGGAAATCATTATTATAAATGAGGAAAAGAAGTGGACCTAATTCGCTGCATTGAGGGACTCCGACATTTATTTCCCTGAAATTGGACGCAAAAGTTGTGAGTTTTTTAGTTCTGGTACAAATACGATCTATTTGAGTGAGTTGTTTTCTATCTGACATATTATAACATTGAAGTAAACTTAACACGTTTTTGCGTATTCCGTATCTATATAGTTTACTAAATAAAATCTCATGATCGACACAATCGAAAGCCTTGCTCATGTCCATATAGAGAGCGCTGACGGGGATCTTATTATCTATGTTGGTCATAATATAGCCATATTGATCGACTTGCCTTTGCGGAAGCCCTTCTGTTCCTATGCGAATAAGTTTCGTGTCTCAATATAGAATATTCGTACAATAAGTACGAGATTCTTTATAAACTAACCAAGAATCTGTCAAGACCTATGAAGAAGAACGAGTTGTTTCGTATTTTATACACACTTGTATAGGTACAATTAAATATCCGTTTTAGCTAGCACTTGTATATTTAATTTGTTCGTATATATAATTATGTGAGTACCTATCTACTCAAAAGAGGGTAGTTGTGTGAAGGAAAGTAAATTAAAGACCGGGTATATAAATGCGAATGGCGCTGGATTTACTAGATAAATAAATAAGATAAGGCTGCAGTAATTATTCAAAGTCACTACTTAATAATGCCTATTCCTTCATTCGAATTTAACTTACCTTATCTAGGAGGCAAATACCCGCTATCTATTCGATTGTCACGGATATCGCTTATCAGCTGCCATGGATTAATATAAATATTTTATTAAATTATCCAGTCGGTTAGCATTATCATGGTTTAAGTGGAAACGTGTGTTGGTTCTGATTCAACGCGGGGGTAAGAGAGGTGCAGTGATTGGTAGACTTTGGGTGCATACAACCTATGCTTACTTGAGTTGTATGTTTTAATCTACTATCAAAATACCGGAGTATGTATTAATGTATTGTAATCTTCCTTTATATGCCTAGAATAATATTAGGACTACTATCTAAAGTGTAAGAGCGAGCCGCACTTAAAGGTTTTATTATTATTCGGATAGTGACTGTTCCGGGCCGTTCCTTATATCACTGCCACCATTACTGACTCATCTTTGTATTGTGATCGCCACTTACTACAATTTTTGGTCAAGTGCTGCTATACATTTGTGTGACATGTATATTATTTAACCTGTTATTGTGTACAATAAAGTGCTTACATACGTACATACATACATGCATACATTTATTTATCAAATATGTCATATTTGTCGTAGAGTGACGTCTCGCACACGCTGAGCTTAAATAATTGTGTAAAAACGTCGAGATATATGTCAAAAGTAACATGTTAAATGGAGCCAAGCAAACGAGTCCTTTAAGACATCAACCTTTCGTGTGTATATGCTTTGCTGAAATACTCGAAACTTTGTTTTCAACGTCTCGGTCAAATGGTTAAGGTTAATGTATGTATATATGTATGTTAAGTACTTTATTGTACACAATAACAGGTAAAAAATATATATATATATAATATTTACTGGGTCATTTTGGGTCATGATCCGGAATGACCAAAAGCGAATAAGATTAACCGTTAACTAATAATCCAATTAAGAGTTAACTGTGAGTTAATTTAGAGTTAACCTCAATTAACTTTTAATTAGCTGTTTTCTTTGCGATTTCGTGGTTGGTCCCATGGGAAAAGTTGTTCAGTATTATCATCTTATTCGCTTTTAATCATTCCGGATCATGACCTCGAAATAACCCAGTATACACACTATAAATACAAATATACAATAAATAAATTAATACCATATTCAACCAATTCAAAAGTAATTGGAAAGCCGTTGGGAACTTAAGTGACGCAACATACCGCGACTGTCTCAGCGACAAAGGCAACTCATTCCACAACTTAACAGCGCGCGCGGTAAAAGATCTGCAGTATGTTAATAACCTGTAAACCAACATCACAATCTTCTACCACATTCAACTATCTCTTCCATTTACGAATCCACGTTAACCCTAGTGAAAACACTTTTCCGAATGCTTGTAAAACAATCAATAGCAATTAGTTGGGAGAGGTTTACGGTGGCGGCTTCACCCTTCATTGTTATAGCACAAATCAGAGCCGGGTAAATACTACGGCGCTGCCGATATGGCTGCTTACGGAACGTGGCGTGCGAGTCACAAGTTAAGGGCGGGTTCTAAACTAAAAGGGCCAATTACGCCCGTCGCAGACTTAACTATAATTATAATAATATACCATAATATATATTTATAGCAAAGCATCATACGATATATTACGATATATATACTCTGCTATAATAATAATTTATTGATAAAACATAATGTACCTACATCAGTTTTACTATTAGACTAGGAGCTTACTTTTAGAAGCAAATAAGACGTGCCTGAGCTAGGATACCCTGTGTTTCAGGCAAAAAAGAACTAATAATTGAAAATGTTATTCATATGCAAAATATAATACAATATCATTCTTATAGTATAAAACATAGTCGCTTCCCGCGGTCTGTCCCTATGTATGCTTAGATCTTTAAAAGTACGCAACGGATTTTGATGCGTTTTTTAAAAATAAATAGTGATTCAAGAGGAAGGTTTATATGTATAATATAGCATATGTGCGAACCTGGGGCGGGTCGCTAGTAACTAATAAATAGGAGGTTATAACCTAGGATAGGATAATAAAAGATAGAATAAAATTATTTGTGTAACTCATACTACGATACAATCTGCAAGGCACTGTCTCAACCTATAGTAAGTTATACCTAAAATAAGCGTTATAATTTCTTTCATTTGATCACGAGGTTGCAGTTAAAAGGAAAAGAAGATTCACAAAATGGATGTCAGATCAGTGTAAGGGTTTTTAAGAGCACGAGAAATGAGAAAAACCTCAACACATTCAAAAACGGCGAAGCGTGCGGTGTTTTTAATGTGGAAATCTTTTAAATTTTAAAAATATAGGTATATTTATTTTAATAAGAAGAATAAGTTTACATGTAAAAATAAATCAATACTGAGTCAAATAGGATGTCATGCCAAGTGCAAATCATTATCACACTTGGGCAGCCAGGTGACACAGTTCCTACAAGAAAGCATATTCAAGGATTTACTTAATAGGCGCATTTCTATTCTTTTCGTTTTTTTAATCTCTGCATTGTATTATGTAACAGAGTTTCAGACATGTTTTCTTGTAGAACAACGCATTGTTTTGTTTATTTTCTTTGTATTAATTTTCAGTTTGACTTATTTTAATTATGTTAAGTTCTATCATTGTAATACTAATAAGATATTTTTGACTGATATTTTTGAGTTTGTTTCGGGTTTCTTCTTAACAGTGGTCTTCTTTTTCAGAAACGCTGGTAGAATTTTGACTTGTTAAACTGCTACTTGCAGAATAAAATTCATTTATTTCATTAATTTAACAGGTATTTTAGAAACATAGAAAATCGCCTGTTAAAAGACTTTTTTCGCGTCGCTAACACTTGCGCTAGCCGTGAATAGTTCATTGCATAAACAGCATCCCATCTCGACCCGCTAACTCTGATGAACTCGTACCAAACCCCCGAAACGCAACTGTGTCAACAGAGTCGAGATAATTCGAATACTCAATAAGGAATGTGTTTTCTTATCTCCGGGTTCGCGACCAATCGGGCCCTTTGAAGAACTTCCGCCAACTTCTGTCACTACCGCTTTGAGCAAGAGTTACATGAACTCCATTTAAAGTTCCCGAAATGGCAATGACGAATTAGATTTCATGGATAATTCTGTCATTACAAGTTTTAGTTATTTATCAGTCATTGATGTGACTTAAGTAAAACGGTTCGGGGACTTAATGAACGAAATAGTGAACGTTTGAATTGCTATTTTGCAGTTAATTTTAGGTTTGAAAATAAAATTCTCATATTTTAAAAATCACGATAACACGGATAGTAGTGATACATAGTGTAAGTAAGGTCACGTTTATGGACAGGCGAAGTGTGACAGAACCACAGAATTATTAATAGTACCAAAAAAATAAACAAAATCAATTATTTCTTTGCAAATACGCCTCAAGGGCACTTTTAGATGTCAAACGGTAATTTACGATAAAATTATAATAAATCTTACACAATAATCATTTAAAATTTGCAGACCGGCATTTATTAACGGTTTACAAACTAAATGTCACTAAATGAAAACAAAACAAAATTGCAAGATATGACCATTAGATTCGATCAAAGGTCTGTATCAGCATTAATAAGAAGTTAATGATATTCATTCAGTATTACAGAGATGTATGTCTCTTAGCCTGCCCAAACACAAACATTACGTTACTAAGGAGTTTTACTGTACTGGCGATGGCGTGAGAGTTTACATAGTCAACTGATAAAACACGCGTGTTGGCCGGCGCACGCGTCGCCCGGAGTAAACAAGGCATTAACCGCTCATGTGGAATAGTTATATATTTTATTTATTATCTCATGTAAGTAATACGTCGGTGGCATAGTTTCAGTTACGACTTGCCATTAATTTACACCATAAAAATTGAGACTATCTACAGACTATCATAAACCTACTTTATTATTATGTTCCCTACATACTTGTACTACCAATTAGCACTCGTGATCTTTGCGACAAACAATTTTTTTTATAGACGTGTGTTACGCGAGTTTTTGTGGATACACGTTTCTGAATTTAATCATAACGTTCTGTTCTTTATTCAATTGGGAATTAAAGCCAGTTATAGGAATTACATAAGAAATGTAGAGGCAGCGTGTGTTCAGGTAATGTAACAAATAATAAGTTACGCTAAAAAGCATATTACAATCTATATTTTTTGTTTGCTTCACACTCAAGAACATCAAAAGCGAGTATAAGGTACAATTTGTTTGTTTTTGCTCTTGGGAGTAGTCAAGTTCAACTGCGTTTGTTTGTTTGCGCTGTTGTACTTTGTCCTGGACGGATACCTTACTTAGTATAAAGAGGTTTTACTTCACTCATAAAGTTGCCTGGTATTTAAAGGTACTCATGAAAAATAACAGAGTTATTAATTAATAACTACGTGATAAAATCAACGATGCGCCTATCAGCGCAACTAAACATCTTACGAAGGCTTCCGGGTATATATCCATTATAATTTTACTACGGCAGTTGAAGAGAACTGTAGGTGTAATAAGGCACTCATAAGCTGTAAGTAGGGAAGAAACTGTTAATTACGTGCTAAGTTGGGTTCGCAATAGATATATTGCGCATTGGTTCGCCGAGACGCGCGTGGTTATAGATAAATACTTGGTAGCATAACTTACCTACCTGCTTACTGGATCTTGGCTTTCGGTACGAGTTCTTGGCAACGCCAGCACTCCCTGGCTTGTGCAATCTCCTCCTAGTTTTCTGCAGGTATTTCTCTACTTCATTCCTACATCGGTATGTGGGTCAACCAACCGGGCGTCTTTTCCTACGTCGGCCCTTTTCTCCTTCTTTTCTAGTTACCTCTGACCTAGTTATTTGATCATGCATTTTACAACACTATGTTAAATCAACAATGAAAAGCTGGATGTTTTTTCACTTTAATTTTACTTAGGATAGTATGTCATAGGGGAGTCTACTTTCAAGTGAGATTTAAGGTGGTTCGATCACCATAAAAAACGTCTTTTGACATTCGCAGGCTAACGGCGTGATATTTTAAGAAACTTATCTAATAATCTTTCATAAATTGGCTTCCTATTTGCGCGAAATTCCCCATTTCTTAGAATAAACTTGTATAAACCAGAATAATTTGAGTATAATCGTTTTCGCAAAGTATCACGTGACACACTAATTTCTCAAATTATTAGTTTATACAAGTTTATTCTCGGAAAGGGGGAATTTCACGCAAATGGGAAGCAAATTTATGAAAGATTGTTACATAAGTTTCTTAAAATATCACGCCGTTAGCCTGCGAATGTCAAAAGACGTTTTGTATGGTGATCGAACCACCTTAATTGCGACTAAAGTAACGCATGAAATAAATATAACATTTCATAAAACTATCTACCACACTATGAAAGAAGACCCTGAACATAGTCATAGTTAGTTTGATTCTTTTGACTCAGGTTCTACTATCGCCGTGAAATTGACCGCCAAATGAATTACCGTCTAATCATAATTACCTTATTCATATCAACTTTCAAGTGGACTTCTATATGGTCATGGTAGCCTAGTACTAATTGCGTGTCAGAAAGGTGGATATACCTATCGCACGACATTTCAAAGCCTCGCCGCCGTTTCCGGCTGTCTGACCGTACGAACTCTATTACAATTTTTAATGCCGTAAAAGTATAAAGTCTGCCTTATCTACATCTAGTAAAGTAACTCGGTAGAGTTAATCAGGTTAAATCGCCAGGTGAAGTTGACGAGTTTATACATTTATATGGAACCTTGAGAACTTATTCTATTACTTACACAAAATGTTTTTGAATTCCGACAAGGTCTCCTAAGAATGAAGTTAGACAAATTATTACCCTCGATAAAACGAAAAAGGTATTTCAACGCGGGTATTTCAAAATCAGAATCAGAAAGTTTATTTTATTGTAGGACAGGTAGGCTGTTAATAAATACATTACATACATACATACATACATACATACATACATACATACATACATACATACATACATACATACATACATACTATACATTTTGTGATCATTCTATATCTTGCCAATGGCCGTACAAAACATTAGGTAGGTAGAAAAATAAATTTAAAGCCTCATGCAACTGAAAATATAATGCAATTGATGCTAATTACTTACAGTTAAAAATATATAATCAATGTATAATTAATTACAAATATAACAATAATAAAAATAAAATGGAAAATGTGCTTTTTTATACCCACATTTATGCTAAAAGTGGCGCTGGAACATAAGTTTCATGTGCTCTGCCTACCCCTTTTGGGAATAAAGGCGTGAATGTATGTATGTATGTAGAAAATGTGCAAGGTATTGCGGGTAAAGGGTAAGAAGTTGTGGTTGTTTTAGAGAATGCGTTATGCTTAACTACTATTTTAAAAGCAATTTTCTGGAATGACAAAGGAATACGATTGTAGAAATTTATCGAAAATCACACTCACAACACATCTAATTCAATATTTTTTAGTGCTACATTTAATGCAGTGTTCCTTGAACTTTTGTTAGGCATGGACCACTTTCAGAGTTTTAAAAATACCGCGGACCCCTTTAAAGAAAGTGTTGAAAAAATAAAAATGATAGTGTGTCTATACCTACCTACGTACCTACGTTTAAGAGTAAACGAACTGGCCGTGGACCCCTAGCAATCTGTGACGGACCCCTAAGGGACTACAATTTAAGAAACCCTGATTTAATATGTCGAAAGGCATACTTATAGTTGAAAACTCGAATGGAAAAAATAATGGAACTTTGTCAGATTTATACGCTTAATTAAATAAAACTCGTTTTATAGAAGTGAAATATTGCCCGATATTGGGTAGATTCCGGTTTTATAAATAACGGCGAAAGTCCATACAAAGGGCCGCGAAACATCATACATACACGCGATATGAAAATAAACACGCTACCTATTGAAGCGCGATTCTGTTACAGCTGAGGCGTTCAAATTGTTAAATCTTACGACATTTTAATAAAAAATATATTTAAAAAAAGGTTTAAAATAATTTCATACTAAACGTACTTATGACACTTGAGTATTACGATTTTTTGTTGAGTTCCATACTATACTGCGTCTCAACTGTAGTTCTACCACCAGAATACGTATAGTTTGACATAGTATTACTTCTTACACTAGATGAGCACATATTTTCCACTAATGGCCAAACTTCGGTGTATGGTACCAAGTTTTGATACGTCGTTAGGTTTTAAAACAGGCTTTTACGGCCTAGTAGCTCATGTTTTATAGTTATTTGTTTTATAAAGCGTCGAAGTTTTTTTTTGCGTGAACATTACTTTGAATTTCAGGCTGACGTATTGGCTTTGTCATTCTAGTGGCGTATGAGGCGCCGTTCGGGGTAGTTTTTTACTGATTGCGAAATTTTGTGAATTCACAAACATTTTCTTTTGACATTCTACATGACTCTCCCTGTCCTCTCCTGCTCACTCAATTTCAAAGTGCAGCATTTTCCAATTTTCTGTTTAAAAATGTCGGCATTTTAATGCCTGATAAAAACTGACTATACTCGCCCTCAACCCAAAAGACGACTGAGGCCATAAAACTCGAGGCAGGGGTAATAAAGCTGGGCGGGAAGTGTTTTAAACGTCGATGTAATTCTATTTTATTTTAGTTTCGCTGTAATTGCCCAATTATTGCCTTTTTCAGACTAGTCCCCAGTTTTTATAATAAACATTTGTACGATATAGATCCTTTTAATAATTCCTTGTCTAGTCTAAAAACGCAGTTGAGACGTAAACTCTCTTTGTAAATTAGTAATTCCTAACTGTAGCATTAGGTATATTTTCGATATACAGTATTGTTGTATCTAATCACTTACGGGCATTGGGGATGGGTCTGTTTGTGTGCCAATTACTGCACAAGGTGGCCCATTTTCATTGTCCTTGACTGTATGTATGCTTAGTCGTGTATTCTTATACTATTTACTACGTTGTTCTTACCTTTCCTTTTTGGTTTTATTAATATTATGTTTTATGAACCTCCAGGTCTGTTTGTATAACCTCTCAGTTATTGTACATTGTGTACAACATATGTAACAAGTTTATTATGACTGTTTGTGTTTCTGAATAAATAAAAAAAAATATATTATTTAATGATTTAATATGATATGATATGAATATAATAATGATTTTGTCCGTGTCAATAAGGTAATTATTTACTAATTTCATAATCTAATGAGGTTTTATACTTCAGTTTTACACTTCTATACCTTAAATAAAGAAATTGTATAAATTATTTATTTGAACACATTTTGTCGATTTTTTATACCCACATTAATGCTAAAAGTGGCGCTGGAATATACGTTTCATGTGCTCTGCCTACCCCTTTTGGGAATAAAGGCGTGAATGTATGTATGTATGTATTTATTTAAAATATTATGCACATGTTTTTAATTATAATGTTACACCGTATTTCCACTTTTATTATAATAATATTGAATTCATGCACAAGAAATGTACCTATTCACTCACTCAACTTATCGACAACTTTGTGTTGAAAAATCCTTTATGTGGGCTTACGGTTTACTAACTGCACTAATGGTCTCCGCTCGCTCCGTGCAATACAATGGGAAACTGATAACGCGAGCTTAAGGGTTTTATTGCCCTAGTCGTCTTTTGGGTTGAGGGCGAGTATACATAATGAATTTAAACTATAGTGACTCATGACTACGACGCACGCGCGGACACTCGTCCTTGAGATACCTCTGATAGGTTCGAAACATATCTTCCGTAGTGAATTTACCGTAGTATCGTGTGAGCATTCGTTTAATCCTGAACTGTACCGAATTTTACTTTTACGGCGACCCTAGCAATTACAGATTTGCCCTATTGTGAGCTCTGATATGGCTGGCTAGGCCAAACTTACTCTTAAAAACTCTATTACATGGGGGACAGTAGAGTTGGCCAGTTGTGTTATAGGTGTACAAGTAGGAAGGTTTAGGTCTCTCCTTTCGCAATATTGGCGTTTTGTCTCTAAGGTGGTTAAGCGGTCCTTTGAACTTTTCTTATTGTGTACATTAAAGAGTTTGACTACTATTTACCTAATACTACTGTAATAACTTTCTATAATGATGGCTTGTATTTTCTTGCACACACGCGAGCAAAATAGTTACTGCATAACTTTGAATAGTTACATCGTCATTGGTAGCATCCCCTTCTAATCTTCTCGGGGTAAGCGAGGCGTGTATATTCTTTTATTGATCCCTTACCCTTCGTCCTGTCAGAGTTCACTCCCTTGACACTTATATCATCCTTCACACTGTCCGATCTCGCTTTTCCGTCCCTATTTGACCATTTACTTTCAGCTCAGCTGTGCAATTTACAACTTGTGTCGACTTGACACTGAAATTCGTAACAACTTCATGTAACCGTAGGTCAGATATACTCTGGTTTACGCCTGTGAGCTGCCGGTAAATGTTGTGAATACCTGCTTAATTTACCAAGTTCGCTTTAGGTAATAACATTTTTTTTAAAGGATGATTATTCTCACAGTGCAAATGTATGGAGAATTGGACATTGGACAGACACATCTGACCATGCGCCGGCCGGAAATCGGCGACTGTCTTCAAAATCGCGTAGGAAACAGAATGACAATAATTAAGCTGCGAAATATGGGACTGTAACAAACAATTTATTTAGTCAGGTTATATGTTGCGTCGTCGATCCAAGGGGTGATCACGTAAAGTTTTGTACGCGCGTTAGGACAGTTTAAATGTCATTTTTCCGTATAACATTTGCCATGTAGAATCTACCTAACGTACGTACAATGTGTTACGCGATCGACCTGCGGGCACGGCAAGGCCCAAGGGCACAGATTGTACTGCGAATCATTTTTTAAGTGAAAAATACCTATTTTATTTGACAAACAAAAAACTTTGTTGTCGGTAGGTAATAACGTTAACATTCTCTTGTAGGTAACAAATTCCTCGGAATCGCTTTTTACTCAGACGATAGACAATATATAATAAAATGTTACATTGTAAAAACTAAGCGACTGTAGTATCTAGTCAACATGACCATCATCTGTATTCCTGACAAGGCTCGTACCCCGGAGTCACCCAGGGGCGTTTGAATTGCAAAACGCTCGGACTAGCGTAAAAAGCGGCCAGGGAAGTTGATTTCATAGATGTGTTGCGTGCGGAGATACCGGAGCTAGAATTCACAAAGCGTACTCACCTCATCAGTTTAACCAGTAAGGTTTTTCCTGCGGTCACGCACAGTTACGAGTCTCGGGGTCAAGATGTGCTTGACGTGATTGGTGCGTTTTAACAAGTTGTGAACCTCCTAGGAAAAACGTATGCGAGGCGGTGATAACGTCCCAGTGGGGCCGGTGAGAGTTTACTTGTATTTTTATGATACAACCACGTATATAAATACATATGTATATATTCGGGAACTAATGTCCGGGGAATATGGTTCAAGGTATACTATACCTACTTCTTTTTAGGGTTTACGGTTTGGTTGTAGTGTTTTACTTTAGTTTTAACGATATTATTAATAAACTAGAAGCATTGTACTTGTTGACTAAGGTTCTTAAGGCAGGAAAACTTTAGAGGACGCAACCCTTGAAAGTTGAGTTGGATGAGATAAAATATTTTGGAAAGCGGAAACGTACTCGTATTACTTAGGTAAAATGTCTTTGTTTTAAAAAGGATATTAGAGAATAGATAATTATAGTTTTCCTTTATAACACTTTTGTTAGGTACCTACTAAAGATAATTTTTGTCTCGTTTTACAAACAAAAACAGGTAAACAAGTTTTCAACGTTTTGGAATAGGTAATTCTGGGATTATTGGCCCTTAGTTGGTATTCATTATGAGATTTTTATACCTAGTTGTAATTATTATACTAAGTTTTGTACAGTTAGGTTCTGAGCTTAAAGCTCAGCTCGCTGTAAATTTAACAAGGTGCTAATGCCCTTGCCGTGCTCCCTGGCACGATCCGGTGGTATGAACTTTACCTGCTTATTAACATTCATTGAGTCCTAGATGCAGGGTTAATAGGAAAAACATCGACTTGAAAAAAGCTCCTACAATAAATGCTGATAGTTTCCATGAAATCATCGTGTCACGTAACGCACTCACATCACAGTCAGAAGTTACCTTAATCGGGCTCCGGTAAGGAATACCAAATACGTAATACGAAAGTCAAATAAACTGACGCATCCAGATGAGGAATTATTACACAGCCGTGTAGCCCCATTCGCTGAGCGATAATATTGTGCCCGATCTCTACAATCGGCCGAAAAGATGAACTTAATGCCGATATTAGGATATCGCACGCATTCGAATAGTCTACCTAGTAAAGTCGGAAACGTTAATACTGATTCCTTTACACTGGCTGTGGTGATTTTATTCCTGTTTATCGTGTGATTGTGTTGGAATATCTATTGCGGCGAGTCAGCGTCGTGAGATATTTTAGGCTATTTTGAGAATAGGGTTGTTTATAGTCTAAGAGCTATATGCAAAATGGGCCAAGGTTTTTGTTTTTCAACTGTTATTTTTGGGTTATTTATAGCTACGAATGTAAACTTACCACAAATGCTATGTTCATTTTTAACACGATGGTGGCAAACACGTGTACGTGTCCGCCGGACCTAAGAGGTCAGAGCGAGGGTCACACACGAAGTTACAAATGCATAGTGCAAAGTCAACTGGGCATGTTCATTAATTTATATTCCTTAAACGGATAGTTACGGATAGTAACTAAACCGATGGTCAATGTTAATCGCATACGTTTAGTAACCAAACCGACAGATTAGACTTGACTTAAACATCACTTTAATTACCTTTTTTTAACTATCCATCTAGGTGATTCTAACTTTGTAGGTATAGTTCATTTAGCTAACACGTTTTTGTTTATATAATAATTTCAAATAAAACAAGTTGATTAAAATGAATAATCCTCGTTACGAGTAAACGCGTAAATAATTCCCGATTTCCATTGAATAAATGGCAGCTATCTCTCTATGTCAATATTTTAATAGGTAACCGGATACTTTGCGCGAGCCATTTATAATGTTTCTTCGATATCACTTGTTATTTTATCTTGTTTTATGTATTTAAAAAATGTTATTGATAATGATATTTTTGTAAAATTTATTAGATAAAATATAGTTCTTTAAAAGTTTAAATAAACCGTTAAGTAATCTCCGGCGCCAGTAAAAAGATTACATTAATAATAAAGATGTAAAGAGTCGCACTGGTTTAAATCTCTTCTCTTTTAGGACAAAACACCTACAACAAAATGACGATGTACCTATATAAAACCTATTGAAATTAAGTAACAATCCCATATTACTTATTATTTTTAAACAGCTAAAATAAAACAGTTGCTCTGATGCAAATTATGTTTTTTTATCTCCCCGATAAAGGATAAAAATGTGACGCGTCGAAAATATGTCACTTTCCTAATCTAGCATCTGGCCAAACCAGGAGGTAGCACGCATGTTCAATACACATACCGTCAAAATATCTCTACATGTCAACTGATACGGTCCCCCTCTATTTGCACACTATCAACTATTAAGACCTTATGCCTTTAGGATTAGGATTCAAACTCCTTTGACGATTGATGTCGTTAGATAGTGCCACTCCACTTAAGGTCTTTGTGTAGGTTAAGCACCTTAGCTTCATACGTTTAAGATTCAAATTTGTTTG
The DNA here is from genome assembly GCA_947049275.1 of Epinotia bilunana. Taxonomy (NCBI): domain Eukaryota; kingdom Metazoa; phylum Arthropoda; class Insecta; order Lepidoptera; family Tortricidae; genus Epinotia; species Epinotia bilunana. The sequence continues at coordinate 18,928,274 of OX346257.1, forward strand.
ACTGGTGCCTTTTTTAGATAGTAGCACTATCCTTAGGGTTGCGACCCAAATTACACACGTGCTGTTTATTGTGACTATAACAATAACGTTGTGTTTTTGTTTTTACAGGTAAGCATCAGTTTCAATCATCATGTTTGTAAGTACAAAGGAATAATACAGTGTTGTTGGAATTTGTTGCAGTGTCATTAGTTAAAAACGTAAATCTTTTTCTCTAAATACTGATGCTAATAGTAACACATTAGCAATGCCCTCGATATTGTTCGTGTAAAACACATTGACAACTGGCTCAGCCTAGTAAGTTAGTGTCCCGGCTTGCGTAGCTGACGGGCCTGGGTTCAAATCCCAATAAGGGCAAATATTTGTGTGATGAGCTTCAACACCTACCGGTTTCTGAGTCTTTGATGCTTTCCCTTTATTTAATTATCGGAATACTAAATAAATCGTCGTTTACTTTCCATAACAAAATCTTACTGAGTTTGCTACGGGGCTAGCCCAATTGGTGTATGATTGTCTCATTATATTTTTTTATTTATGGCACTCCCAACTCTCACATTATATCTCTTCCAAAGAAATACCCGGGTTACAAAGTACATCGACTTTAAAATATAGCTATGTTGGTATGTATTTACCATACTTCTCTAATGTACCTATAATTTAATACTCTAATTCAAGTACTTACATCTCAATATTTTCAGTTCACAGATAAATAATACTAATAAATATATTGTAAAAATACTATAATAGAACAACGCGGCTAGAAAGTATTATATCACTAGACAGACCCTTAACCTTTCGTCTCTGGCGAATTCAAAGAAGAGGTCACCGACGTCACCGTCACCGCAGATCCATCATTGTTTAGGAACATTAAGAAAATGAAAACAAAACCTGACAGTGCGTATATATTTTTTAACTTTCTGTGACAGTTGAATCGTTATCGCGTCTGATTTGTTTGTAGAATTAAGAATGTTGAGAATATTCGCGTTATTTGTGTTGATATTTATACTAATTTGATGAAATTTAACTACGGAGAGTATATATATGATTTAGTATACTGTGTACGGTTCAGTGACAGCTATAAATGGACAGTCACGTAATTCCCTTACATGTAACTAAAACACGACAAAAAATACTGCCGCTTTACAAGGTCTATTACCGATAAACGCTTTATGACTGCCAGTGTCTTAATATCCTGTATAGTTTAATTATCGTAATTACTATTGATACAAGTGCTAAACAAAGAAACATATTTCTGGCTATCCATAGAATTTAAATAAGCACTATTTCATAAAACCATAGTAATAGTTAAGACTTTTATTTTTACCCTATTATGACCCCGGAGAATGTAACTAGTAACTGCCGATAGCAAACCCTATTTAAATAATGACAAATCTATTCCATTTCTTTAAAAACACAATCATTCCCAGAATGCAGTCAAGGCCGTTTTATTCGGAAAGTGTTGCGACACGGAAAGGACATAAATAAGCACGCATGCAGGGGATTCGTTAAAAGGCGGCGGTCCCGTCACATTGTTTATTCAGACCATCGTCGGCGGGACGTAATCCGGATCGATCGCTCCGGAATTTGCTCCAGTTAGGCTAGGAGCTTGTCTCGAGTTCAGAAATTAGAAATAACCGGTTCAGTTCGAGTCTAACTCGCGTACAGAGGGTTCCGTACAAAATTAACACCTGTACCATACTCGTCACGACCTCATTAATTCTGAACAGCACGTAGTAAAAGTGACCGTCTTGACACGGCAGCGCTACCTATCAGAAGGTACATTTTGTTATCATTAACTTGCAACCTAGGAGGTTTGTTTTACGACGATATATTTTTTACCACGTGAACCGAATTTGGCTAAAAAATATTCAAAGAAGGTAGTTTGTGGATAGTCTTATAGGAATATGAAGTACAAAAAGGAAATTTGTAAACATGTACATATTTTAGTTGCAAGGAATTGTGTATGTTATAATATGTTTTATGAAATAAATACAATACTTTCTTAATTTTTATTTTAAATAAAGTACAAGAAATACATATAGAGATAATAAAATTACAAACTTAGTTAACACATGTTTTTGCGAATAAAAATATCTAGCGGAGATTGAGGTTGGTAAAATTATTTTTTTCCTGTAGTATCCAGTACTTAGTTATGTGTAGTGTAGACGTTGATAATGGGGGTAAAATAGAAGGTTACAAAATTTTGTTCCATTTGAGTTTCTGTAAATTTGTGGTAACATTTTTATGATATATTTAAAAATAAACTAATTATCGAGACCATTTAAACGAGCCGTAATACTGGTTTATCATGATTACTAAATTAAAGTCCTTATACCCAGTTTATGTGTCTATCCGACTGACTTCAAGGATGGCTTCACGGATACCACAACATTTCAACAGGATTCGTGAACAAATAAGGCGCAAGATTTTATCTTACCTATACATTATTACTTTTTTACCCTTACCCTACATAATATTTATTTTTGAAAGTAGGTATTAAATGAACCTAGCTCTTAGCCTACTCAACCAACCTTTGAGGTACCGTCACGTGGATCTGCGAGATAAAGCGGGTTGTGTTTATAGCCTCAAGACGAGGGTTCCGTACGTATTGGAGACCCGTTAATGGGTTCTGTAATAAGGCTTAGGTTCGCCTTTTTACGACTGGCCAAATCAGCAGAGAGTTCGTTTGGTCAAACGAGAACTGTTTATAACCGGACTTAATCAGCTTGCGACAGGACACTTTTGAATTATTGAACGGGGTTTATTTAAGCAATGAGCTATCTACACATATCGGATGTGCGGGAGAACGGCACATTTAAAAAACGATGACAGAAATTAACTGTAGCGACAGGATCATTAATTGCTTAATTTAAAGTAATCTAACATTCAATAGGTGTGTAGACACCAAATAAATCCAAATAAAGTCAGAAGCTTCCATAATTAAACAAGGTTAATTTGAACCTGGAATTAAAATTACGAATGTTAATCACAGCAGTTATTTTCGTAATCGATCATACATTACACTCGCTAGCTTATACCTATGAATATCTGATTTTGTGTAGCAAGCATTGCAGTTACGTAGGTCTAATTAAATTGGCTTCATGCCTGTCATAGGGGTCGGTCACTGTTCTCTTTTTGTCCAAGTGTGAACAGCATCCGTCTCTGTCCCCCTTGAATTGCCCAACTCGTGTTTATAATAACTATGCAAATTGGACCATTTCAATTTTGCGCTTCGCCGGTACGGATATATTGTAACTGTGCCTTTTTTGTTTGCGTAGGCTCTGAGCTACGTTAGTGGTTGGTCATGTTAACGAAGGTTATACAAGATAGGTACGGCATTGAAATAAGTGAATGGAATGAAAATTTTCACAGATACGTACAAAATCAAAACCAACGCTACAAATTCATAGTAATAACAAAAGATATAGTGGAGAACGCAGCAGATGACGAAAATACTACCTTCAACATTCCAATCAATTCACAAGGCGTTGTGTAAGCGTGTACTAACAAAGCTCTCGGTTTACTACCGAAGTCGAGACTTGCCACTAAATCCCTGTCAGTGCCAGCTTTCTATCATGTCAAGTGCGCAAAGGCAACTAGGAACAAATACTCCAACGATCACCATAAATTGACCCAACGTCTATTATAATTATAAGCGTTCGTAAATTCCAACCACGAAACATTAACAAGGCATTGCAAAATACAAGCAGGTAGCTTTAAATGCAAATGATTAGATACGCACAACAACTCAAATGAACGAACAATAAAATAGAACAATTTGCCAAGTAACTAAAACGGACTGCAGGTAATCGTAACGAATGAGCAAATATTGACCCAGCGTGAACTTGTAGCCCTAAATACACAAGCAAATTTAATCATGGTAGGCAAACTTTCTAACTTTATCTGCTTTATCTCTTTCGTAAGTCTCAAATCGACTTTGATAATTATATCTTTGATACAGGATAGAAAAGATTCGAGTATTTATTGCCTCGTAAAATCACTTAGAGTTTAAAGTATTAGTATAACAGCGTCTGAAGCCATGCCTAAAGTTAAATTGGCCCGTTTATCGTGGCTTATCTGCTTAATTATTCTGGCTCAAGAAGCCCAGTTGAAAGCAATATTTATTGCACGGCCGACAATAGTCACAGTGCATTCGTTCTAATGGGTTCATTAAAATTTATTGTGAACTAAGACTATTGCAAATTGGAGTAAGTCGACTACCGCCTTGTTTGCCTTAATGAGTCGGACGGGGCTGCTGCTCTTTGGTTCAAAATGAAATGTCAAGTTTTTATTTTCTTCATTCTTATTTGCATTGCGTTATTATATTCTTACTTATTCTTACTTCTTGGCATTTAACGACTGAGACATAAGCTTAGTCGTCGTAGTTAAGGAACGTAAGCTTTTTTAATACAGCATATTTCTTAATTAGAAGTCTTAAGATTACTAATATAGCAGAATTGCTATATTTCATAGCACCCTCTTTCTACGACCCTTAATTTGCGGAAACTTCCCTTTAGTCTCTCATTGTTGTCTTGACCATTCCAAAATTTATTTTGAATGTTCCCTCGGGTGAATTACGGGTACCGGGAACCCTTAGTTGAAACCGCGCGGCGTAATTCCGAGGTATTACGCAAGCTCCTTGCTTTCTTCATAGCATCAATATGTATAATGTGTGTGCCTTAATATTTTCTTTCATTAAATATGAACATCGACGTAATGCTTCATTTATATTTCATTGGCACACAGTACGTGTCAAGTGAGTTTGTAATCATCAAATACAACTTAAAAAGCATTAGTCGTTGAAAGACATCCGTGTGAAGTAAAAAGAGTTAAACACAAGTGACCACTCGTGCGCTTTTAAGATTAAGACTTTTAATCGCATCCTCTGTGCGACCCTCCAAGGATTGTGGCAAGATAAAGTACCTTCACAAGGACTTACCTCTTCAAAACTCGGCCCCTTACTATTGTGAGGCGCATATTAAAGCAGACCCGGCGTTTCTTGTGAACTCGCGTCTCGATTGAGCTCGCCGATTGTTTTGTACTATAATTCTAGGCATGAGTTGTTTCGGCTTCTGCGCTTTGTAATCACGGGATGGTAATTAGCTTGTTTCTTGTTACTTCTGATTTTGCGATGTTATTTCGGTGCCTCGACCTTTATAATTCGTTAATAGATCTCTATTAAGCCAGAAACAACGAAAACTATCTAGTTTTCGTTGTTTCTGGCCCAGCCCTTCTTTCAGTTCTCTATAAGGTAAGTAATCCGAAGTTTATTTCGTATTTTCAGCTAAATCACTGAGACTCAAGGTTACTCACATTTTCCTTATCCCCAGCTTCTTTCGTTGCTCCGTTTCTTATGTTATTGTAATTCACATAACACCTTGCTTACCTTTATTCGAAGAACGCTTTATTTGGTTAAGAAATACGCTCTGTTTTAAAATAAACAAACTAGTAATTACTTTTCTATAAACCGGTCTGTTGTGAGCATATATCTAAGCTAGTTCAATAAATCATCTCGGTAGTGGAATGAACAATCGAATATTCATGTATGTAACAAGAAGGAGTTATTAACCGAACATCAAAAGGCTCTTCGGGCGAGAACTTAACTATGTATATGACGATACAAGAGCCATTCTGCGGGGGCAAATTCTATTAAATAGTGTGGAAACACATTTTAATAACAGCGACAACGTTTCCGTTGGCGGTGCTGAATATGCGGCGAGAAATCGTTAATTGGAATAAACGTATGGTAATGACGCTTTGCTTGAAACATACGATACTCTTATTAGTCCGTTAATGGTGGTCATGGGTACCAAATCAATACTATATAAATATAAGTGGTCAATTCCTATTGCCCTAGGACATAACAATCACCTACATAATATCGATAGGATCCCAGAGAGAAAAAAACAGACACGCGCATGAACATTTTCCGTGTCTTTAATACGAGAAAAATGTTAAAAAGCAACTAACAAGTTTTTCAATTTGGCCGATTCAATTCTTGCGCATTAGTACTCCACCGTACCCGATAGCCACCTACAAAGTGCGGTTTTATACATTTTTTGTTCGACCGCGTTTGAACAAAAAAGCAATCTACGTGTATGAATACGAGCAACGACGGCCACAATACTACTACCGTCAAATAGCTGTGTAACACTTCTTTACTGCAGCCAAGTCAGTTTATAGTTGAATAGTTCAAGTTTTTAGAGCTGCAAGTTAAAGTTGGTTGTGTAAGACGAGATTTGCGCCCATGAAAGCCAGTGTCGCTGAGCTTCGTGTATTAGATTACCTACTCTTTGTGGTTTGTGGATACGTCACGAGCATTGTGGTTAGGGAGCTTCTCACGGTTACTACTACGTCTAATCCGAATTCCAACTATTGTTTCAACAGAACGGTGTCGGGAAGGCGCTTTTTTAACTCACCTCATTAAATGACGTGTCAGACTTGTTTACTGTTTCGGGTTTTTGGTATAATATTTGCATATTTTTTTGCAGATTTAATAAGGCATTTTAGTTGTTTAGTTGTCACTAGATAGTCTCGTGAGCACGTAAACATAATTTGACGATATCTTTTAATAAAATTTGTAGGTACATAAGTGAAAAAAAGATTACTGTTCCTCTGTGTTATAAATATCTGTTAGACCAAGATTGGTAAGTAATTTCAAACTAGTTTACCGAGCTACTGAAATTTGACCTGACATAAGTCAAGCGGTTCTTTATAAAACCAGACCTGAAGTAGAGTAGATCTCTAGTCCGCCCAAAACTTGTAACAAAACACCGTTCACCGGAGTATGTGTCCTACGCAAAAGCGGAACCATCGAACTGCCTGCCATCGACCACCTTGCCGAAATGCAAAAACGCTGTAATGTAACACAAGTCGCGAAGCCCGAGTTGCGAAGTAATTAATCGCGACTGTCGCCGCGTCGGGGCGTATCAGTTGGTGAGCGCGGTCTTCTGGAAAATTGGACCTGGGCGAGTCGACCGCGAAACTCCTGATCGTCTTTCGACAGGTTCGAATGAGCGTTTTATGGATTGGATTATCAAATGTTTATGTACAAAAATCGTCGTCTCGTACAAGCTTTGCTTAGTTTGGGACTAGGTCGATTTGTGTAAGATTGTCTCAAAAATATATTTTTTTATTTATTACACATTTTGTTTACAATATTGGGTTACTGAAACGGTATTATTTGGTCTATCATGATGGGACCATGAAGTTATTTTTATTTTATGCCATCAGCATGAATGACGACGATAAGACTGGTACAGTCAGCATCATATAGTTAGTAGCAGCCAAAGTAGCCAAATATATCGGAACACGTCTTTATTACGATAGGAGTAAGGATGTGTTACGATATATTTGGCTACTTTGGCTGCTACTAACTATATGATGCTGACTGTACCCAAAAAATATTATTCTGATTCTACGTACTTACTAATATTAAGTAATTTTCTATTGCAATCGCTCCATTTCACGTATATATTCTGCACGTATAAGTAACCTATCACCCGTCGCAACTCGCACGGATCACCCAGAAACAACGTGACTCCATCACAATTTGTCAAAAAGTTCCAGTATCGGTTCTGTCCTCGAGAAGCGATAGATTCGATCAAAGCGAATTCATATGAGCTGTCAGAATTTGCCTATTCAGTCAAAGATAAGCCCCTACCAAAGAGATTGAAGCGCTCGCTCCTCGTGCTACACGAATTTCGCTCTTGTTCTTTTAATATCTCCTCCGTCAGCTGTAAGATTTATCGTATTAACTGCTCGTTCTATAATTTATACATCATTGTTAGTCGCAAATAATAAGAATTAAATAGGAATATATCTCTGTCGTTTTGTTATTCATATTACATTGCTGTATCTTCCTTTTCCAGACGTTTTAAGCGTTGATTATTCAAGCGCTATCGTAGCGTACCATCTGGTGAGCTTTGTTGTACAGTTTTAGCATTTATTTTTAAAGCAGTAAGACGTGTATCGGTTTGAGGAAGCGGGCGAGAAGAAGGTTATGTAGGAGACATTATTTTGTCACAATGGTGGGAGCCGCCCACTCACAGGCTGCAGTCTTCGGTGATGCACTGCTTTGGGGAACGAATAAATTACGAAAGAGAACTTTCCCAAGAAATACACACTCGGCCGAAGTTGGTTAGTTTAGGAGCCCCTCTGGAATAATTCGCCCAAACGGACCTAAAATAGCTTTGCTATCTTCCAGTGCGTTGCCATTATTCGTTATTTTGCTTCGAAACAAGACAAAGCGCCCTGAATTCTTTAGTACCTACTCCGAAATAGATTTGTAATAACTAAATACGGGCTCTATTTATATTATAGCCTATAAATTAAATACGTAAAACCTTTATTATCTAAATCATATTCACATTATGTTAATTTCTCTTGACATATTAATTATCATTTAACCAATTTGTTCGCCAAGTGTTATCAAAGAGTTATCTTGGTATCATTATAAAACTGTCTCCAAATATGGATGCGGCTAATTTTACGGGTGACATTCCCTCTTAAGTATATTGTATCATTTCCCTGTCAAAGATCTAATTTTCGAATGGAGGATTATAAATTTCAATTACATAATCACTTTAAACCTTTGAAATTCATCAGCAGATTTGTTAATTGAATAAATTAAATCTGATTACTCCTTTTAGAGCACGATTAATCCTTTACAAAGTTCGTTCTAAATTTCATGTTCATTTAGGCTTCATGGTATCGAAATCATTATCGCCAAATAAATAAATAAACCTCGATACCTGAACGAAACCTTTTATTTGAATAATTTAAAAGTTAACTTATGGATGTATTTGGCTATAAATTCACTACAATTTTCTTAAATTTTTGTGACTTGGGACTGAATATTCGTAATATTTACTCCTTATATCAATAGTACGATAAATATTGCATTTCGGGTCATACAGAGATTTGGTAAGGTTAGGTTCTCGCTGGTCCTTCTGTGGATATTGCCAAAGTTAAGGGCTATAAAACCGAATTTTTGGATGGATTCTAAATCAGCACAAAAGGCGTGTCTTCTTGAATAATTTCATGCAAACATTTTTTTATATATATTAACCACAGGAAAGTAGAATTTTGTTTTACTCAATCTGTGTGACTGTTATTATAACCTACAAAATAAACCCTGCCTGATTAATGTTTCGGAATATTCTGTGGAAGCCAACCTTGAATAAATATAACTTTTTCGAAAAAAAACAACATTTTCTAAAGAACTTTCTTAGAAAATTTCAGTTTTCATTGCTCTTGAGTATTTATTAATATGCATTATATTTCCTTCAAGAATGAAACGTGTTATTTTATTTAAAAAAATCATAAGAACACATTTACTAGAAAGTTTATTAAAAAGAAACTCCTTGTTCCACAGCAGTTCTAGTTAATTTAATCAACACTGGCAAACCCAACTCCACCAAGTTTCGTGAAATGAACGCGATATACAGTGTCCATAGATTAACTTAATGGTATAATGTAGACGCGTCAAACTTAGGTGCTTACCTAAGTTGGACTATCCAGGTCGGTTACGCTGCATTTACCTTCGAGATACCAACGACTATTTCAACTTCAGTTGACGTTATGAGATTGGGTCTCTCCCAGACGATAAATTCTTTATTCAAGGAAAGCGGAGGAATTAGTGGTTTTTTGTTGCATTATCACATTTTATAACACTTTTAAATAGCGTTAATTAAATGCGAAATTAGTTGTAAATTAACCGTTCTGTTTAACTAAGTGCAAGATGGATATAATTTTTTCAGAGATCAGTAATCCCTACTGGCCTTTGTTTAAATAAGATCAATTGTTCAAAAAACGTTCGTACTAGAATGATGAAATAATAATTTTACTTAAAGCCATACAAAATACAAAACCTTGTGATAAAATATATGTATCACCCTAAAGAAATTAATAAATCTCATCAGCTCATCACTACGTATAATGTCTGAGTGCTTAATAATCCTCATGCATTATTATTATTTATTTATTTAATAAGTACATTTAATTAATACTAAAAATTATAACATAGCCCCACAAAACTGTAGTAACAGTTTGACTGTGAGAACGGCGCAGTCTCTAGGTTAGACATACATTAATATAAATAACAGTGTAGTATACTGTCCATAAATCGGTGATACATACTAAACTTTCTAGGTGTACATAAGTATATCTAGGTAATGCGTTTTTAATAATGTTTTTAATTATGGTAATGGATTAAGTAATATCGATGGACATCACACCATAGGGGCGGAGCGTATTTGTTATAATACTATTTATATTCATTGTAGAAACGACAACACTGTTAACTGACCATCCTGTGTTTATATAGAACCTATTACAATGCACTTAAGGTCCACCGATGGTCAGTTAGCTGAATTGTCGATAGTACGAACGGTTCTGTGAAATTGTGTACAAGATGATTCTTTAGGCAGCCAATTTTAATGATGAAATGTCTTAAGTCTCGGCACCATTATCGGACCGGGTAGCTTACCTCAAAACCGCCGTAAAGGCGATTAGTTGCGTATCTCGTTTATGTACCCAGTCAGTTTAGGCCTAGACTAGACTTACTAGACTAGCTAGTGGGCACCGTGCCAGGCGGTTGCATGTGCGGTCGTGTGCACTGATTCATGGCCAGCCAGCCAACTTCTGCCTGTTGACGGTTTGAAGTCTCGCTTGAGGTAGGTACCTTTCTTCGGATTCATTTTATTTTACCAACTCTTTGATTCGCACTGGAATAAATATACCATTTTTTAAGTTTGTGCAATGCATCAGGTGCCAACTGGGCATTTTCGCGAGAAGAGATGCATCGTTAGTGACGTCACCGAGTATAAGTTAAAAGTTTTCCATTTTGCAACTTTTATTTGTCATACAAATTGTATGGTTAATTTTGGTTACAAAATGGAACATTTTTAACTTATACTCGGTGACGTCACTAACGATGCATCTCTTCTCGCGAAATTGCCCTACTATTAGGGCAGTGTCGGGCACTAGAACAATTACCTTAATAGTTTTTGTAATACTTACTGACAATTATGTTTAGGTTGCCAGTTGTTTCTGGTTGTTGCAAGCACGCGTGTGCTGGATGCAGCTTCTTTGTAACTGCGCACTGATTCGTGGCAAACGTTCAACTTCAGATTGTTAGAATTGCCTTGTGGTTTGGCCTTTTTCTTGTTTATTTTCGAATTTCAAACGACTATCGCGTCTGTATATTCTAGTCTGTGTTGTTGATGGCCGACCTGGTGAAGTGTAGCGTGCTGCCTGCATGCTTGGACGTTTCAATTGATTTATGTCCACCGTTCAACTTCAACTGGCCGATATCTCGCTCGTGAGGTTTAACGGTTCGGTCACTCTCCATCATATTGTTCAATATGGAATGAGATGGAGTTTGCATCATTAATTATACACGAGTTTCACCCCGCGACTTAGTAGCTCCATACCACCTGGCTAAGCCTCGAAACTCTTCCACCGTAAAAAGTTGTGAGATATTTTGTAGAGCCAAGTCTCAGGCATTCTTATTAATCTTTATTTGCTTGTTAAATGGAATGTTTTTTTATGGGATCTCACTTTCTCTAGTCTTCATCAATACATACAAATTATGAATGCAGTCCCATTCTTGCTTTTTCATTTTTTGTCCCATTCACTGCAAATGTAACTTTGTAATCCTATATATGGGATTAGAAATATATTAATGCAGTCTAGATACGGTGTATCTAGAAAACTAGACCTACGTTCCAAAACATTTTAGTTTTGCCTAGATAAATACACTAAACACTAATTGTATTCTAAATTTTAAATCCTAGCTGTAAAATATCTTCGTGCAAAATTTTATCCAAATGGGTTGAGCCGTTTAAGTGTGATTGAGTAACAAACATCTAAACATCAAAACATCCAAAATTTCGCATTTATAATATTAGTTGGATGTTTATTGGGATATGTAAATAGTTATGAAAAATGTTATCATTCGACACTGGTTTGTTGATCGCTATTGCCATCATACGTGCGGGAATAATATACCTATAAAGGCTTAATACAATTGAACATTCGTCTCTTTTTCACAACATACGAATACTCGTATACTGGGCATACGCCCAATAACTACGTGCTATACCTACGGTGATGAATGAGATTTTTTGTCATGGCATTCTGTAACTTAGTAAGCTATTGACTTGATCCTTATTTTGATGCATACGTCCTACCTATGCTTATATTAGATATAGGTATTTAAAGGTAAAATATACCTGTATCAATAGAAAACTTGTACCAATTGTACTTTACTTCAACAATACGAGCGCACAAACTTAAACAACTCCAATTCCCCCGTGTAAAGCAAACACCTGTAATGTCACCACAATTAACTTTAATGTTTGCTTGGGTCACGTGAAGGAGTATATTGCATCGAATGTTACCTGGTAATTGAGAGTTAGACCGTGCTTTGATATGTTAATGTGTGTGGACAAGCAACATGTGGCTCCCTCCGCAAGTCCTTCGACCGGCAAATCGGTTTACGCTTGCCTGAGGAGCGCTTAGAACCTGCTACAGTTTGGATATGTAGGATATTTTCTTAAAAAACATCGTCACATACGACTGACACCGATAAATATATTTGAAGGGTACACGGAAAGTGTCTAGTCAGGTTATTGAATATGAGACTTCAATACGTTTAGTGCGAGCTTAATGTTGAGACATTTCCCTTTTTACAATAAACTATACGCTTATTAAAAAGTGATTGGACATATTCTTTCCGTTTAACTATAATTGAAATGTAACAACTAACACAAAAAAGATAAAGAGCTTGCTAATTATTCATTACCAAACTAAATTAACTTGTAAAATACAATTTTATAAATAAACGATTGAATTGAATTGAATTGAAATTTATAAAACTACGGATATACTTAGTACCTACTAGAACATCACACACTACAATGAACAAATTTTCGAAAAATGTTATCGGTTATTTTTACAAACCGACTAACCAATATGCCTACAGGCAAAATAAAATGTTACCTATCAACTGATGACATCAATAGTTTTTCCTATTTTCAATGACATTTGTCACTTCGAAAATAATCAACGTTAAGAAATGAATGATAAGTATTTACATATGTATGTATCTATGTGAGTATAGAACTTCACACATTCGATAGTATGCAAATACAGTTAGCATAGATAATGCAGTGAAATCTACTCTGAAAAAAACTGAGGGGGAATAAGAATAGAACAATCAACTAAAAGTCGAACACGCCAAAACGTGGGCATATGAAATAGCCAATAAAACATAATCAAGTACAATACTTAAAAAACTTTTTATTACATTAGCTTGCACTACTATCGTACATTTATAAACATATAAATGTGTATTTAATTATAGCTTGAATACGCCATTTCCCTCACATTGCGTCGAATGCGGCTCATCAATGCTTGCACGGCATTGTCAGGGTACTTTTTACCAGCCCAAGTCCATGTTTTTTGCAAATCAGCCACGGAATTGATTTGCCCGCCCTTCTTTTTTAATATCCCTTTCATTATGGACCAATATTGCTCGACAGGCCTAAGTTCAGGGCAATTAGGAGGATTGCTGTCTTTAGGCACCACAGCAACACCATTCTGTTTGTACCAGTCTAACACAGCTTTTGCATAGTGGCAGCTTGCTAGATCAGGCCAAAACAATGGTTGCGAAATATGATTTTTTAGAAAGGGTAATAGTCGCTTCGCCAAACATTCTTTTTTGTAAATTTCGCTGTTTACAGTGCCTGTAGTGATAAATGATCGACTTTTTTTACCGCAGCTGCAAATAGCTTGCCAAAGCAAGTACTTCTTCGGAAACTTGGACCTCTTTTTTAACTTACAGCCCTCAGGAGCATTTTTGCGACTCGTACTAGTATAAAACTCCTGGCCTGGTATCTGTTTGAAGTCAGCTTTTATGTACGTTTCGTCGTCCAACACGATGCATTTATATTTTGTTAAGAAATTATCGTATAACTTTCTTGCCCTTCGTTTGGCCGTCAAATTCTGCTGAGCATTGCGGTCAGGTGCAGCTTGAGCCTTGTACGACCTTAATCCAGCTCTTGTCTTTACTTTTTGCACATAAGATTGTGACATTTGTACCTTTTTAGCGACATCGCGTGATGAGATCTTCAGATTTGTGTTAAAAAGCTGTAAAACCTTGGCTTCTTTTTTCTTATGTCTTACGCCTTGCTTTCCGCCAGTAGGTACCTGACTTCCGTTCTACAGTCAACCGTTCCCGGAACTTTTTTAAAACAGAACAAACAGTGGATGGCGGGTATTTCAATAACTTTGCTAGTGCTCTGTAGCTTAGAAGGGGATTTTCTGTCTGTTTGAGCAAAATCATTTCACGCTGCTGAAGATCAGGGCTCGCCATCGTGAAAACGAAGGAACGAAGTGACATGCTGTCATATAATTTTTTGTTCATCACACTATGGAGTTTATAAAAATATTACTAAATAGTTTGTATAAAAGTGAATAAAAAAAATATAAGAACATATGTATGCCCACGTTTTGGCGTGTTCAACCTTTATTACAAAACCGCATTTCTATTCCTTCTCCAGAAATAAAGGGTGCCTTTGCGAAATCAGCGATTACTCTTGGGTAAATAAACACAATAGATATGTACATGTACTGACTTCAAAATATAAAAAAAGTTTCTTCAATTACAGTGAAACCTGGATAACTGGGACTTCAAGGGACCGGCAAAATTGTCTTGCTTATAGAGGTATTCTATAAATAAATATCTGTCTCATTTACAGAGGGTGCCGTGAATAAAGGTGAGATAAGAGGTTATTTCAGTTATAGAGGTGTGATTTTCAAATGAAAATAAAACAAAAAAGGTAGTAAACAGAAATAATCTAGCACGTTTTTACACAGTATAAAAATCCATATAGAATGTTGTGCCCTAAAGGAGCCCGAAGTCTGCTTTGACAGAATGTACGTCAATTTAAAAAATCTGTCGTTTAAGTTTGTCTCTTGGAAACAACTTAAGGACATTTATCAAGGCACACTCACTCAAGTGCGGGATTTCGGGAAGACTAAGAATTAGTAAACAAAGCTGACATTTGTCAGCAATAAGGAGTTTGAGATGTAAATTGACGTTACCTCAGTTATAGAGGTGAAATTAAAGAAAACAATTTAGCAAAAGTATTCCTTAAAATAAAGTTTCAGTAAAATCTCAATTATAGAGGTAATTATGACGATAAAACCGAAAACACTAATTAATGAAATAAATGATGGTAATTCAGTGCTAAAGAGTCGGGACCTCGGCATGAGTTCCAGCTATGGAGGTTTCTCAACTTTCTCACTTAGCCAGATCCCACTTATCCAAGTTTCACTGTATTAAGTATTAACCAAATACAAAAAAATAAGGGCATTCGATGTTATACAACAGACTTAAATTGTGCCGAAGAAGTGGGTCACATTATTAGATTAAAAAAATAATTTATTTAATGAAAGTCACAGTTATTTACGACATTCTATTTGTGTCGGTTAAATAAAATTCATTCGTATGAAAGCAAATCATTAGTCAATCTAAACGCACGCAATCGACACATTACAACTTGTGATTAGTAATATAATAGTACCTAAAAATATAGGTGAATTAGTTTTGCTTCTAAATTCGACTTTAAGGGATCCGGTTAAATGTTGAATTTGATCAAGTCAGTGATTTTTTACTTCACACGGCATACGAGTGTATATATGAAGACAGGTAGGTACATGAAATTAGACCTTACCCGCATAGCAACAAGGACCAAGGTAGGCGTCTACGTCTTCGTGAATTGAACTACGAGTACCCTACCCTTCAATCCGTGCACTTCAGATTTGACAGCTGGCGTTTGCTTTGACATTATTGACAGGGTAATTCATTAGCTGTTACGGGGGTGAATTTACACCGGCCCTAAAATGGGGTGTAAAATTTTCCATCCATTTTCTGCGTTGGGGTGAAATTGTGGCTTTCGTAAGCGTTACCGGAAAGTCCTTAACTTGTGGGGTTTTGATGCCATTTCAAAGGGTAAACTTTGCAATTTCATTAGATTACGTCATTCTGGAAGGAAGTTTGATGATGAGATTTTTTTTAATTAGAATTATGAGTTCATCATATACTTAGAGCCGTGTCCATTATTACATAGCTACATCTATAATTCTAGAAATTCGAAAGTAATCTACTACGTATCGACATGGTTACCTTTTATTGTTAGCTATTACTATGGCAAGCTGCCAGTAACTTATACGTGTGAAGCCATATCTCACTGCTTACTTGAAAAATGTTAATAAGTAACAAAAAATATTTCAAGTTCACTTTAAACACAAGAGGTTATTTCAAGTGCAGCAAGCCAAACACTTATAACAACCACTTTCTACGACCGACGAGATTGATGGCTCGCATCGATCGAAGCTTGAAAGAGAAATTAACATCGATCATGCAAATAGTGCTTTATTATTTTATGAATAAATCATTGGAGCTTCAATTTTGTTGATTCAAAGACGGGGAAACGAATCGTGACTACGAGTGTTACTGTAGGTACATAGAAAGAACAAACGTACATAAACTCACGTTCTTTTTCCCATAAGGGGTTGGCAGAGCACATGAAATTAAAATTGGAACGGCACTTCTAGTAATTGTCGCTTAAGAGATAAAAAAAGGCATGTATTATCAGTTTTTAATCTTTCTCATATATTCTTGTTTCATATTTTTCCAGTGGAAAATGATTTTAACATGCGAGTTTGAAAGTATTTAATTATTTTTAAAGAAACGTTATTTATACGAATTGGTCGTGCTGGTGTCGTCAAAATTTCACTTGCCGTAAACTTTAAAGTTAATGGCGATTCATATATTTGATATGCTTTCGATAAACATCAGCGTTTTATAATTGGTAAAGTGATATTCATTTGTGAGATGGGTGTAGTGAAATTTTAATTAAAATTACGAAACCAAAGATAATCATAATCGCTCGCCGCGTATGGTCAGATTGGCTGAAGAAAGTATGCTATTGGTTATTTGTGGTGGTTAACTTTATAGACTTCCATGTTTGGGTGTCCCTTTCCACTCTTTAATCTTTGAATCTTCTGAAATTGACCGGACGTTGCGATTAGGTAGCCTTATTCATAACGGTTGTTCCTTGATCACAATAAAATGATGCATTTTAGTATTTTTGTCTTTGATAGCGCTTCGTAACCTGATACCTAAATGGCATATGTATAATAATACATACGAATTCTTAATCTGCATATTAGGATATAATTAAACAGCTGACTGTGAACACTATTTGAACGTATCATGAACATAGAGCGTGTTTAGATGTTTCGTAAATTAATAAATTTGTCACTGTTAATCTACGCTCCCTTTCCTTCCAACTGCTATAGTTGGAAGCTGTAAGCCAGGTATTGTACTCGCATATCTAGAAATGCACCTACACTTGACTAGGCTTCCAACTGGCTATGCAATTCACAACTCCCTCGCTTTAAGTCACGTCCCTAGCGCCTATGTAGCTTGTCCCTAGGATCCGAACAAAACTATGCGGAGTCGTAGGTCAAACGTACACTCAATGACTTAGACGAGTTGTAGGTTAGTGTTGTGAATACCAGTTCAGCAGACGTGTTTGTTTTAAAGCACCACGCTCAGTTCTCACTTTCGGCGCGCTAGGGTCCTACACATTTCCGATTACACCTACCCCCTTCGCTTATTGTGTCACCCTCGTCTCGATTTTTCATACAACTCCCATCCGCTCTTGAACACACTTGATTTGCAAAGCACGTACGTACACCCACTTAAGGAGAAGGCTGGATATCCTAAAATCAGCTTTATGACTTCGTCTTACTTGTCATTAGGCCGGCAGAATGTTTTTTGTCATGTCTAGACGTTATCCGTGGTTTGTTCTGTAGTGCTTGTAAAGAAGGTCGTATGTGCTAGGGGAACACCTTGGTATTACGCCGTTTCATTTTAGCAGGACACAATTTTGATGAGATGTTTTGCTATACGGAGTTTTCTTGCCTTATTGGGAAAGTAAATCGAATGACAGCGTTCGTGCTAGCTCGTTGTTGGAGAGGGAATATAAAATTTCGACTTCAAAGTAGGATTCGTGATGCATTTCAATATGTCAATTGGTTTAAAAATCTGCATTTAAATTTTGAAATTGTTAGTAGTTCTCCGCTTGCTTCGGTTTTGATTAACAGTGTATGGCTTTTGTGAATGAACTCTACTATATAATTCTATTCCGCACCAGGAAACCGATTCAATTTAAGAAATCATAAGCGAAGTAAGTGTAATATCCTTTCAAATCCAGACTGTTCTTGGCTTCATTGCGTAGTTCAGACGGGTGATTACAAACCTTTCAAACGTACGTTAGGACAATTCATCTGTTATTTTCCCGTACGTTTGAATGTAAGTTCTAGCTTGTTTTAATTGTAGCGACTCCGGGTTGTCACGTTATGATTGAGACGGTTGATTAACATTGTATTCTTGTTTTTTTACAAGCTTTTATTTAACTTGCAATGTAAGTATATAACTACAGCCTGTTCGCGTTAAGAATGCAGTGAATCGTCAGTGCAACTGCAGGGTAAAGGTGTATTCCCGTGGTGTTAAAAAATCAAACAACATATATATATTTTTTCAAAATATAGTTAGGAACGATTTGATTGCTTTCGGGGCGTGGCAAGGTCAATGATAATTCATTGCATTCTTAACGCGAACGAACTGTAGGTATATTTGTTCGGCTGGAATTTGCAACTCATTTTTGAAGCAGATATCTTTAGCCGATAGAGCTGAAATTTCGGGGTTAGGTTGGGTAGATGACAATTCAATACCATCGAGCTGGAGATAGAAGGTAGCCATGGGAATTCAGGACTTAACAGAGGTAACCCCGTTGAGTTTGGGCTTGTTTAAATTGTAGTCGGTGACGGTATGTTACCTAGTACCTACATAAAATGACAGTTGGCAATAAAAGCTTGTACCAAGAATGTTTTTTTTTTTACAGAAAATTATCATTCTTACTAAATATGCTATGCTTAGTATTTTCTATAAAATATGTGGTTCCAGTAACCTAAAAATACAGACTGCTCATTTTACCCAGTAATAAAGTGGCCTCGTAGGTACTTGACTAATTACATAACAAGTTTATCGCACATCAGAATTTAATCCATGACCTTTGGTTGAGCACAAAAAATGAACTTCTTATACAAGATCATGATCCGTAGATCATCGCATACCGCTTTCATTAGCGGCATCCGGTCGATCATTAGAAAAATCTGTCGGTAAAAAACTAGTTTCCTTCAAACTGCGCCTGACCATTACCGCCGTCAGCGGCAAATTCTTAGTTTCCGCGTTGTCATGACAACGGCTTCAAGTTTTTGCCCTCTTCCAATGCTAACCCCTTGTTCGCAACTTTGCGGTATCAAATTATATTGCGAGAAAGTTTTGGCAGATTTTGTATGAGTTGTTGACGTTCAGTAAATTACGTGTGAAAATTTATAGCAATTTATTATTCGTAAATAGCTTTTTGTGGATTAGGTAACGGGATTGGGTTAATGGCTGTTTAGAGATTTCATCTAATGCGCGCGCACTGCGCAAACTTCACGAAAAAAAACTGTTGCACGCCATTAATGCATGTGGTAATTTTTGTAAACGCGAAAAAATATTTCAAAACAAATAAAATATCCTATATTTATATTCATAAAACTATACAATTTGAACGGATTTTATCGCTCATATTATGGACAGTCGACAGCAAAAGAAACTGATGAAATAAGGTCCCAATATAATATATAGGTACAATAAACTAATTCGAACACAATAGGTGGTAACATCTACCACCTATTGTAGTTTATCAGAAGTAAGTCATGAATTTCGAATCTTGAAAACTAAGTGACATGCCATTCAAACAGTTAGTCATTATTGAGTGTTTCAATTGAAACTGATTATCTATAAAATCCGAGTTTTTGGGACTGCATGACCGCGCAAGATCACCTCGGAATACAAGTTAGATGTTCGGTTAATCTCGGTTATGTTCGTCAGACAAACACGCGAAGCAACTATAACACCGCTCGTGACCTTCAAATATTGAAATAAGCTCCTATTACATGAGATTGTTGTTTTGGGTATATTTATAAGCAGTAAATCCTTTTTTAATGCTTAGTTTTCATTTCGACAATTTGAAATGTACAATTTCTTTTGTCACGTCACTTGACACTTGGAAGAAATGTGTAATTCATCAAAGTTTTCAGTACAGAGATGGTTATGACATCGTGTATAATTTCGTTTTGACATATATATTTGTCATTCCATTTCGTGTTATTATGATCATTTTCTTTTGCATAATTAATTATTTAATTAAAAGTTGTACTTTAGTATAATTGTTATATCTGGGGTGTTATGCTACAATATGTATTGAGATATTGATTTTATAACTTACTTTTGACGTTGACTGTACCTATTGAATATCCATCCCGGTGGAAAGGGTACGAAACCTCGGGATTATACTGTATAATTTATGCAATAAAATCCGTCTATTTACCGTTTTATTTACTAATGGCCGGTTCCAATAATCAATCCACCGATAGTTTTCCTTACCAACAGTTACATTGTGACACATTTCCTACGGGTAATCTGTCAAAATGTAACTGCTGGTAAGGAACACTATCGGTGGATCGATTATTGGAACCGGTCGTAAGTGTAATGAGTAATAAATTATTGCATAAATTGAAGTCTCTTTATAAGTTATAAAATAATATGATATTCTCCTTTAAAAACATAATATTCTCCTTATAACTTATAAAATAACTAATAACTTATCTTACATATATTTCAAAAGCGCCGTTAGTAATTAGAAACATAAATAAATTGCTATCGTTTTTCTTGAGAAGTCAATTCAGGATTTTAAAATTTAACGTTGATACTTTGTTACTAATAAGGCCCTAAAACGTGAAACCTAAGGCAGCCTTTGTAATACGTATCCTAGAACCTTGCAAATTTAATCTCGGGGTAATATTTCATTCCGCTTTCGTAATTCAAGGGAGAACACGAAATTGAACAATCCACTGCCGACCTCTGACTTTGCGTGAAGTAAATAAATCCAAACTAACAGGAGGCAAACCGTATTTTACTCCAAACTAAGAGTGAAGTGAAGCAGCGAGATTGAAAATTTAGTTTACTCATATCACATATTAGATTGCTATGTTTGAGATAAAATATTTAATTAGTTTAAACTCATAAGATACACTAAAATATTTATATCATTGTGTAGTTTTGCGGCAGTCTCACCTTCATTATAAACCACGAGGATAATAAGCTCTCGTACTCCTCTGACCCAATTCAAACTAGAAGTAGTATAAAGCCTGCTCTATACAGTGGGCCATCACGACCCAAATCGTACAGGACGCAACTATGCGTTAGACGGAGAAAGACATCGCCGCGCCATAAGCCATCTGACACCACTACCCTCTCTACAAGCTGGCCCATCCTAGTGGGCCATTAGGATGGGCCATCATGTAGAGGAGCCATAATAGTTAGATATGTACTTTTGTCATTTTGATTATATTGAATTAATATCTCTCCATGACCATCATATAAGCCGAAAGATGTCCACTGCTGGGCATATGCCTTCCCCAAAGAGGGCCACAATGACCGGTCCTGTGCCACCCGCATCCAGCGGAATTTAGGTTTAAGTTTGTATGGGCAGCTAGTAAATAATAAACTCAAACCTCAGGTGGCTTATGAGAGATTGAGGAAAGGACATACAATATCGATGTCGTAGTTTTAATCAAGAGGGATCATTCATTCAGCGAACCAACTTCACTTCTGTATCAGACAAGAATAACTGTTACATAGTTACTCGTACAAGTGAAAGTTATGAGTGTATAATGCTCGTGGGTGTCTTTTACAAAATAAATGAACCCTAACGTACAGTCAGTTTTGTCGGTGGCGTGAATCTGTTACTTCCGTATTATGTGCAGTCGAGTTCATTATAAACATTTAAAAATATCTGAGCAACTAACCCTATACCCTTAACAATATAGTCGTGGTCACATATTTTTGAGCTCTTTGTTCGTGCATATATTTTCGAACTTGACTTTACGTACGTACACTGTACTGTATATTTGACAAACAACCTTTCAACATGGGTGCCAAACCTCAAGCTAACTACAGACGTAAGTACCCGTGCCAAGTGAAGCTTCTAAAGAGCACTTTTTATACTAATGACACTTTTTAATTCTCAAATAATGAGCTCGTTATATTCACATATGCCCAAGAATTGGCGCTTTGATTTTACAGAATAAAAACGTTGAAACAGTCACAGTGGTTTTTTAGCTTTTACATACAACTTTATCTTTTATATACAACGTTATTATTGTAAAAGAATCTGCAGGAGCTTTATTATTTACTAGCTTCCGCCCGCGACTTCGTCTGCGTGGACCCGAATAAAAACTATCCTATATTTTAATCCAGGGTATAAACTATCTTCGTGCAAAATTTCATCCAAATCGGTTAAGTCGTTTAGGCGTGATTGAGTAACAAACATCCAAACTCTCGCATTTATAATATTATAGTAGGATTGAATAATGCACCTCGGGACAACATCATTATGGGTAATTTACGTATCTCCCATTGCCACTTGGGTACTAATATTCGAAAACCTACAATTAAGAAGATTAAAAAGTAAAGCCGGCTGCAGTTTCGCCCGAAGGTAATGTTTTCGCCCATTAGCAGTACAAACACATTTATTTGTGTTAACTTTCTCCTTGGCTCCTAGCCGAAGATTTTTTGGCTCCGTTTACTGCTCTCCTTAAAATAAACAATTCAAGTAGTGGACTTTTTCGTAACGTAAAGTTTAAGCGTATTTGGCTGTGCATTAGGTTTTGATGGATGGTGTTGTTTGCCCAATTTTTATAAAAATAATTCAATGAGCATGGATGCTTACCTTTTGAATGGTTTTATACAAGATCATATTTATATATTTTTTAATACAGTTTCTCAAAAAGTGCTACTTTACGTAGCTGTTTAGCGTGCGGAAAGTTGGTTTTCGCGAACTCGTGCTTTTCACTTTTAATTATTATGTCAATAATCAAGATAGAACTGTATTAAAAAACATTTTTTTTAACAACTTCATTATTTTTCAACTTTATTACAATGTAAAACTATGTTAGTTTAAATTTTTTCGTTTTATTATTCTTATTTAGTATCAAAAAGAAATGTATTATCACTTAATTAAATCCCTTTCTGTTACAGAATTAATAATATAAAAGTTTCGAATTCCTTACTTGTTGTTTTTCTTATTTTTTCGCAACTGTATTAAAAAACGTCGTTCGATACACGTGCGGAAATTTCATTCTTCACTCGTCCCGAGTCTTGTTATCTCAGTGCTCGTGACTTCGATGGGTGTTTGAAGTTTAGTTTCAATGCTTTACAACTTGCGCGGGCCCGCGCAGCACACGCGCCGCGCACGACACGCGTTCGGTGGGTGGAGGCCTTTAATGACATACTTTCCGCACTAGCATCGAAATTTATATTATAATAGTGTTGTAGACTAATTTTAAATTGATAACGTAGTGTGGCTCCATTGTCCATCTTTAGAAAGGTCTATTTCTCTGTGCAGTATGTTGGCTTCTGCCATCTCAGTACATTACAAATTAATAACGTTACCAAATTGATAGTAAAGAAAAGAATAAAGTATAAATTACAAAATATAATTAATATCATAAAAAGATATGTACCTTTTAAGTTTAGAAAAAAAAAGTTTCTGTCAAAAATTTCATTTTTGGTACAAGCTTTTATTGACGACTGTACTTTTCTGTATACCATCATCAACTACTCAGTGAGACGATTCTAACGAGCCCAAACTCGATGGGGTTATGTGTTTTTATTACGGAGTTCCTATGACCACCTTCCAACTCCATCATCAGATCAGCTCCACGGCATCATAATATCGCGTTGTCACGCGATTTGCATATTAGTGCGAAATTTCAACTCAATCGGAAACCGGGAAGTGCATCAAATTTAACTTGCAAGATTTGATTACAGACAGACAGACAGACAACGGGACAGGTGAAACTAAATAAAAGCTTGTAAATTGCCTATTTTTTTGTCCAAGAGTAAATGTAAAGCTACCAATAGAATACTTCTTTTATAGAAACACAATACGTAACACATGATGACCTAGTGTTTCAGAATCCAAGCGTATCCACGGGGCATGCTATTCACGTCATTGTGGCTACCAGAGGTCAGCGGGTCGAGATTGAAATGAAAGTTATGAATTACTCATCTCGTTGCTTTGAACTTAGTAGTTATCCTTATCGGACTACAATTGTTAGCTGAGAAAGCGGGTTTCTATTGTAGTGGGTAAGTCGAGAGAGACCAGCAATCACATTTTTGGGTATCGTAGACTACGGTGACACTATTTGGATGGCATATTTAAAATTATCAAGTAATATTTTTTTATAGTTAAACAATTAGAAACTGGTAAAGCGTATTTACTATATAAAGGCGCGAATATAACGGCGACCGAAAAGAGACGCTTTTAAATACAAATGATAATCAGACGACGGCACTGAAAAGTAGTAGCTAGTAAAAAGCTAAGATACAATAATCTACAGAATATCTCACTTGTGACGAATGTGATGACTTAAAATTAACAAACGTCAGCACTGCATTAATTCGCTAAAGAAGCGTTCACAAATGAAAGACAATTCCAATAACATGTTGTTAAGCCATTACAAGCCCCTTTTTGTTCGGTACAGAACAGAAAATGACAGGAAAGGACATCATCAGTTGACAGCTAACGTCCATCCATCACCGCGAATGGCTGCGACAGGGTCATTATTTATTTGGCAACATCATCATCATTAGACTTGATGTAGCTGCATCCTTGTGAGATCTCTGGTACGAGTTAAGTTTAGAGGCATAGGCGGAAAGATCACTGACTGATCAGACTATCGATAATATAGGCATGATGCCTCATGTTCACATTAATAACGTAGTGATGCTAAATGGATAGTAAACCATCAAATTATCGTACTAAAGTATAAATTATAAAATATAATTAAAATCGTAAAAAGATATAAACCTTGAAAGTGTAGAAAATATGCATTTTTCTACTGTCCAAGATTAAATTTAAAGTTACCAAATACCAATAGAATCCTTACGCTTTTATAGAAACAAAATTGTAAGACAACTATGTACTTAAACGCAGTATTTCACGACCGAAATAACAATTTACCTGATTTTCCATACAACGATACATGTACTTTGTACTAACAAATGTCGGTTGTGACGTCATATCTGTCTGTCATGTTCTTTACTTATTGTAGTTGCTCCTCTCCAAAAACTGGTTCGAATGACATCGTAAAAATTTTTTAGTCATCATCCCTATTGTAACATGAAGAAGTAGTTTGTGAGCGCATAACTTTGTGAGGGTGCAGCTTTGTAAGTTTGTATGTAGGAGGATAACCTCCTACATACAAACTTACATAGCTGCACGGAGATAACTCCGGGACTACTTATATGATTTCAAAAAATATTTCACGAGTCTATAAAATGGACTTCGGGAGGACGTAGGCTATATTTTATCCAGCGCTTTCGCTTGCGTTCTTTGTAATACGCAGGTGGTGCGGTGCGACCACCTAGTGTATAACATAAGCTAATAATAAATATTGTAACAGACAGTCCCTCCATACTTCGAAAAGAAAAGTTATGGAACGAGCGAGCGAAGCGAGCGAAGTTCTTCTCTTCAGGTTGGGTCGTTCGTCTGTCCGGCGTCCAGTGTCCGGTGTCAGGTGTCTGTCCCGCCGCTGTTCTCCTCTACAAGTCGCATTTCTCAACCGATTCTCATTTTTTTAAAGACAGGCTTTTGAGTTGTACAGCTCACGGAGCGAAGAATTTTTAATTTCAAGTCCCTGTTTGATTTTTAGACTCTTTTTAGCCTGGAACATGATCTTTTAAAGTATCAGCATATAGAAACCAATAGATTAGGTAACATACTAAAAACCAATAGTTTTACTATCAAAAATGTACGGTAGCAGACAAAAAATACATAATACGATATCCCAGGAAACATTGTTAACTTTGTAGTGTTTGTGATATAAAAAGAGGTAGATAGGTTATAAGTGCAAGTCAATTGCACGAACTTGCCTTAGTTTCGCGACGTCAATTGACACGTATAGACGTATCTCAGCTGTCAGATGTGGTGGCCATTTTTAAACAAACGCCATCTACGGAACGGAAAAACTCCATAAGTCTATACTATGTGTGGCCACTGCCAATCTTCATTATTTACTCTGTTTCTGACACGCGCACCCTAGGACCGATTGACATTTTTACAGCGGTGTTAACGCTGAAAATATTATACTACTGCGGCCGATTGTATTTTGTGGTTAGATAATTATCAAATAAAAAACAGTGCCGCGCCCATCGACAGTATGGCAAGAAACACTCGGAGCTATAGCGAGCCTATGGCACTGTTACGAAAAAGCTTACATTTAGGATATAGTATACCTATTTAGTGGCGTTTCATCATGAAAAATTCGTAGCGTCGTTGAATCTCTGAGTTTATATGTAATTCTCGGCCGTTTAGGTAGATAGGTTATAAGTGCTCCAAACGTGGCACACTAAAACTGAGTCAATTGCACGAACTTGCCTCAGTTTCGCATCAATGGACACGTATAAAAGTGTCTCAGCTGTCAGATGTGGTGGCCATTTTTAAACACGGAATTTCGTATATACAGCGTATCTACCTCTTTTTTATATTACATGTTTGTTTGTTGTGCAAATTATAGGGTTGCACTGATTATTGGAAGTTCATCATAAGTTTCTTTCCAAATTGAATACCATCAGTTTTAGTTGTATTTGTATTTCTTTTCTTTTCTTACAATTATTTTACTTCATATACAGCGACCTCCAGTAACTTATTCCAAACGAGCGGGTTCCAATTACATGAAAACGCGGTGTTCGCTGCCTGCCATAATTTGACTGAGATCACCGTAATTTAGTGTTCTTAATATTTCATTATATGTAAGTAGCTCGCGTGACTCAGTCGCGTATGGAATACATATACCCAATGCGTTTAAAATGGCTTAAGTGCATTGGATTTAAAATCAAAGATTTAAAGGCTTATCAAAGCTTTGATGCCCTGGAAATTGACGGTTGCAAAATGTTCAAGTAGGGTGAAATAATTAAAAAAAGTGTATGTAAAGGTAATATAATAAATCAGGATGATTTTGATGGGATATTTATCCTATATATCCTAATATTGCACGATGATGACTTCAAATAACCAGAAGCCATAATATACCTAGTGTTTACTGAGTTGGTGGTATTACATGATGTTTTTTCTACTAAACGATATTTTAATGAACTAATTGTATATACGATAAGTACAGTCGCCATAAGTACAGTCGCCATAAGGTATATCACAGCGAACAAGGCGCTTACAAATAACTGAACACAACTCTATTGTCGAGGAGTTAAATTGCATGTTCATATATTATTCATCACCCTGAAGTGTAAAGATATATTTGATGGCGACTATAGCCTACTCTCTCCATGATTATAAAAACATTAATAATAATTGTATACGTGACAGTTCTCGTGACATCTTCATAAATGCTTCATAGATTATTCAAAAACAGTATCCGGTAGAGTCACCAGTAATTGGACGTATATTTAATGAATTAAGTTATGCTAATAAGCATGGAGCTGATGAAATTGTATACAATTATAAGCAAACAAGATTATTATCATAATTATAACGTGCTTCCAAACTGCTTTGTAGCTTATTAATATGTGTGATATTAACATTACAATTGATGCACGTGCAATAATTATTAAATTGTAGTATAATTTTATTTCGACTGTCTGATGCACATGTATATATATATAAGAAATAAGAAACCTAGCATTATAACTAAATAATAGGGAACACTGGCAAAAATATATAGATTTGGTGTTTGTCATAAATAAAACTACGATTGATGATTTTAATGCAAGTTTAAAAACCTCGACGTTAATGCCGTAATAGAAGTGAATTCCTGAGGATTTATTTCTAATACTACATACACAAGTAACCAGAAATAAAAATAGGGACGAGATTAGAAAAGTGAGAAAGCAGTGTCAACGTCGACGTGGATTTCAGCGATTGCGTTTGGAATACTTTAGTAACTATAGATTGGAATAAAAGTAGGGGTGAGAGTAGAAAAGTAAATTATGAAAGTGCAGACGCACCCCGCGTCAGAGGGCACGTCATAATCCTTTAGCCGGCCAGATTAACATTTAAACAACTTTTATGTAAATCACTTCGGATCAAACCAGTTTCATTTTTTAAATCACCCGTTTGGAAAGACGGCTTTTTAATCTCTTCGCTTGAAAGTTTGTTAGAGCTCTGCAGGATCGCGTTGATTTTCGAAGTTTTCGATTCGGATTTTTTCTCCTCTTGAATGTAGTAACTATGTATGAACTTTATACATTCTTACCACCTTTTCACTTTGAAGCAATATTCCACATTCTCTGAGCTTGAATAATAAAAGGTTTGCATCAGCGTTCCTTTCATTTTTGGCGGACATGGACAACAGAATCAAGGAAAATGGATGGCGAGATAAAAATCTCTATTGATGAAATTCTAATAAGCCAGCGGGTCGGGTAAATGGATTATCCTCTTTATTTTATATATTGCATTGAAGTGGGTTACGGATGTTATTTATTGACTTTTTTCTTTGTTTATCTTTACTTTTATAAAATGTTCTGTAATATCAAATCATATCAAACATCATAGCAAGACCAGTAGCATGGAGATTTAAGTCAGTCTATTAGTTTTAGTATGGAATCAATTTAACGCTTTGGTGACAACTGTAATGTGATGGTTCATTAAGTGTGCAACTTAATGATCCAATAAATAAATATCACATACCTGGCATTTAAACGTATATATCGCGATTTACTGAAGAGATATATTTCATATTGATTTATTTAGTTAGAACGATCCTGCTGGTAATTTAAAAACCCTTTTCTAGACCAACGGTCCCCATAAAACCGTCGCCATCACTCACACAGAAGTAGTTTCATTTACATACGCGTGAAACACAACTACGCCATACTTCATGCATATTCTAACCAATTAGCTTGCAACGTACAGTTAGCATCAAAAGTAGCTGCCCAATCGAAGACGTCAAAAGCTCTTATTCCCTTTTAATAAAGACTTTTGACGACTTCGTTTGCGCAGTTACTTTTGATACTGACTGTACCTACTACCTGATCTATTGAAAGGTCCTAAGTAATCAAATTTTTTTAAGGCCATGCGATTTTTTTCCAGCTGGTTGTTTTCGTACCACCCCTTTTGACCCCGCCTTTCTATTTACCTTCGCGGGGAGCCGGTATTAAATAATGGTATGAGGACAACTATTGTTTTTCCGATGTGAATATCGCGCCCTCTTTTGTCGGCGTTTGATTGTTGTTACCCAATGAAATCAAGATGGATTTTAATTCAAGTCGTATTTATTGTATTTAGACCATTTTACATGCCCTAACGTATATATTTTTTTTCAGTAATTTTGAATAATACCTCTCGTATTTCAAAGCGTATTCCGCGCATGTGACAGCAACATTAAAGTCTATGAAGACAAATCACCGACACGTCCTTTAATCTGACGCCATTTTTTCTCGCAAGGCATCGATTGACCTGAAATCGGCTAAAAGCATGCCGACACTGATTTTCGAACGAGGAAGCGAAGCGAACGAAGTTCTATGCTTCAGCTTAGCCGAAAATCGTTTGTATGTCCAGACGTCTGTCTGTTCTCCTCTCCAGGTCGTAATTCTCAACCGATTCTCGTGAAATTTTGTGAGCAGGTTCGTTAATTGTACAGATGTTTTTTGCAGAGTCACTTTTACCAAATATAAACATTTTATTTTAAACACCGGCTTGCGAATTCTTCAGCTCACAGAGCTACCTAGTTTAGGTGATTTAGCCGACCACATTACAAAACAACCATGAAAAGTGTATGTGGAGTTAAAGCTGTAATACACATATGACTTTTCAGACTGACGAAGACAGGGACGTCCCAGGGGGTCATCAAAGTTCGTTCCTTTACTGACCTAAGTGCTTCAGCTAATGACTCATTAACGCAGAATAGAAGCCTCTGAAACTACTTGTAATATTAAAGCTGTTTACTTTAGGGAATAGGGAATTCTCTGCGGTTAGCAATAATGTAGGTGGGTTCTAGGTTTAAGGATGTTTTGAGGATTATATGTAAGTATAGCTGGATTTATTGAATAACTAGGACAGCTACGGACTAATTCCATTAATGGATTATACATTTTGTATTGAGTTATAATATTACTTATATAGTTAACTGTACAGTTTATCTTCTTCACTAGATCCAATCGGAAGATGGATGGAATTGATATCATATCATAAATATACATCAACAAGGAAAAATAACACCAATGTCACCTGAACGACACAAAAAGAAGTTTTACTCATCACCGGAAGAAAACGAGGGAGTATATACCTCATCATCATCATCATATCAGCCGAAAGACGTCCACTGCTGGACATAGGCCTCCCCCAAAGAGTGCCAAAGTGACCGGTCCTGCGCCACCCGCATCCAGCGGACTCCAGCAACCTTTACCAGGTCATCAGTCCACCTTGCGGGGGGCCTACCCACGCCGCGCCTAGTATATACCTAATAGCGTTAAATCAAAATGTTAGCGATATCAGATTACATTCACGCCGGCTAAATACTCCCATGATATTAAAAAAAAGTTTACATAGGTATCGAAATAGAAAAATGCATTTTCACTTTATCAGAGACGTTCCATACTCGTAAGTCGTACATAGACTGCTCCCACGACGCCGACTGATTGGATCGCGCCTTCGCCATGCGAAATAACACGTCACTCAAACACATCCATAATAAATTCAATTTTCTTCTCCGAACCGTCGAAATGACGACCGGACAGGATTAAACGCGTCGTATTGTTCGCCGCAATTCCGCGACGCTGAGCGGAGCGAGCGATGTTTTTCATCGCTTCTTTTTTGGTGGATTTCCCGTAGTTAAGCTCCGCAGCTGTCCATGGTGAAAAATCAAGCCGGGTGTTAATTCCAACAAAAGGATTCATGTCTTTGAATTGAAAATGTTAGCGGATTAGAGTATTAATTTGAGAACAGTTCTGTAGATAGTTGGCACCGCTATCAAAAAATACTTTATGTTGATACTCCAGGGACATATACCTTTGAGAAGATTTAGAATTTGCAAGGAAAAAATATGCAACAATTACAAACAGCGTTATCACATAATAAATCTAAATCTACTTATCTCTAGATCTAAACAAATTTTGGTGATAATAACCATCTCTTTGTTTCACGTATTAATAGCGCTAATCTTCCTTATAACACGAACTCGACCCATGGGTAGTTAAGAAACACGACCAAACCGTTTTATTACAAATTAAATAAGCAATTCTTCTCTAACGCGCTATACGCGAACATTGTTTCTGGATAACCGGCCGCCTTCTCAGAAGCGCGTACAAGCACTGCAATTCTACTTCTTATTCTAAACCCCAATAATACAATGTAAACTTTATCTACGCACCATAAGGTCGCTATTGCAGTTATTAACGAGAAGCGATACGAGTTTGATACAGCTAGAAGATTGCCAATTAAAGCGTGTGTTGGCACTTGTTTTGTTTTTCTCTGAATGCAAGGTAGCTCTAAGTTACAATCAAGTTGGGAGTGCGGCCGTGTATCGGCGTTTTATGTCCCTGGTAGGAATTTACGCACGCATTTTAACCGACCAATATTTTTGAAAGCAAGTAACATGAAAATGTATGTTATGTTAGTCGAATGCTTGTATTCAAATGTCATTTTTCTATTATATTTGGTTCGCCAAAAAAAACGATTGTATGTATATTCAAATCTTATTTCATGGATAGTTGGGAGTTGCAATTTACTTTAATAAACTACTTGCAATTTATATTAATTTTTATTTATTCGAACTACCTGTATAGATAGATATTTCATTGCTGCTGCCTCGACTAGTCATGAAAGCTATGAAAGATATAAAACACGCCTTACTTGTTTGTTTTATTGGGAACCAGTATTTATAAGAATAGGCTAACGACACGCAGCGATATGCGAGTAAAGATAATTATGTAGTTCGAACACGAAAGGCACAGGCGACATTTATTTATTTTGGAAAATGCAATCCACTTTTTTAATCTACACGCGGTATAATGGACAGGTCTTTTGAACCATTCCGAAAATCTCTAAGGTTGTAATCTATTTCGCAGTTGACGAAAGCTATCCTATCTACTTATCTTCAAAGGTTTTTTGATTTTGGTTAACTTTATTAAACCATTACCTGTTTGCGGGAATATCGCCTGCTTGTTACGGGAATTAATTTGTAAATACGATTACTATACCCCATTCCATATAGATAACATTAGAAAAACCGTGCAGCATCCACGAAATCCATTTTGAAACGCAACAACATTAGTAGTGTTATATTCGAAAGGCAGTTAATGGTCGAAATAAGTAAAACAAATGCAATATTTGCCTTTGATATCTTAGATAAACGAACAAACGTAGACGAATTTGTCCGTAAATAACTAATGTTATATGGAATCCCAGGTTAAAATATTTTAATTACTTCTCCCAACAGCACACGCACGCAGAATTTCAGTGTTGGTGCTTAAACTTAGTGTATTTATCAAATATGCGCCGAGTTCCCAGTACTAAGCTCTCAGATATGCAGAGTTTGTTGTTTATTTACATGGAGCGTTCTCGTTACTTTGTGTGCTTTCGCGGTTTGTGGTTCGCCGCCGTGCTACAAACAGTACCTGAGAAATCCGTGTAGGCATTAAGTCGATATACACGGCAGGATGCGTGTTATGTTGTCAGGAAAATACGTTGGTAGATTTCTTTGTCCCGGCTTATCGAAATCGGATGAAGTGGTTATAGGGGTAAACTTAACTTTTTAACCGACCATCTGGAGTTTGGATTACTCAACAGTAATTTTCCCATACATAAAATTACAGTTCTACCTGTACTTAACGTAGGTACGAAACGTTACGCAATCGACCGGCAGGCCCGGTAGATATTCTATCCACAATATTTGACAGAAAATGACATATACCGACTTTGCTGTCTCTGTCATTCTCATTTTGTAAGAAAGATGCAATTAGGGTCATGTTTCTCTGAGTCTAATATAGATCGAATGCAGGCCCAGGGACTGGTTTCAAAATGACAAAATGTGACGTTCGAGGCACTTCAAAGGGATATTCCATCCTTCAAAACATATATTTATAGCTTAGAGATAATGCTAGAGCTGTTTTATTAATCTGTTACTGAGTTTCCTTGTTTAAGCTGTAATCCCGTTACATTATTATTGTGTTCATTCTCAAAGTAAACTTTACCTTGAACTTGGTTTGCAGATGAATATTTTTTCCCGAAAGAAGGAAAACACGATAATATCAGGGCTTTGGTTCAGTGACCGGGAAAACTTAAAAGATATTTAAGGAACGAGACTTTTTAAGTAAAATATTAGGAGTACCTTGTCATATTAAACATTTCATACGTATTATATTATGGTGACATGCTGTGATTTACTATTTCTAAAACGAAAGAACTTAAAGATTCATGTTCATGTTTGCAAAGACGGCAAACATAACTTCATTCCACTTTTCTGCGGAATTGATATGAGATTTCACTCTGTCTTCACTTGATTGTATTATTTGATTGCTTAGTTTTGACACATAGATCTTATACGTCTCTGTGGGTACCTATGAGATTTAGTATAATTATTATAATTTTGAGACTTGGAGACCTTATACATCTCTAAGAAATGAGATTGTATCCTTTTTCTCGTATTGTATTTGACATGTAAACTCTAATGTAGTTCATTCTATTATGAATAATGTACTCGTACTATTTAGAGTCTATAGTGCCCTAAAAGTGCCCTCGTGGCTTATTTGCTGAATAAATATTTTGAACTAGCTTCCGCCCGCGACTTCGTCCGCGTGGACCCGGGATAAAAACTATCCTATATTTTAATCCAGGCTATAAACTATCTTCGTGCAAAATTTCATTCAAATCGGTTCAGCCGTTTAAGCGTGATTGAGTAACAAACATCCAAACATCCAAACATCTAAACTTTCGCATTTATAATATTAGTAGGATTTTGCTCCACAGAAACCAATAAGTTTCTGATGATTAGAATACAATTAATTTTTATGAAGCACAACGCGAACTTTGACATACAATCTAACCTAATTGCATAAAATAGGTCCCAGTGGTTCCCCAATGCATGCCACATTATAATGCGAAACCTACCTGTTGTATTTACTGATTTATTACTGATTGCTTTTTGTTATAAAATAATGCTTATTCTTCAGTGCCTGGAGCCGTATTCTTATCTTTTTAATAAAAACAGTAACAATAAATCAGCCTATATACGTCCCACTGCTGGGCACAGGCCTCCCCTTATGGATGAGAGGGAACGGGCAGTAGTCCCCACGCTGGCCCAGTGCGTATTGGGGACTTCACATATTTTTAATGTTTTGGCTTAATTAACAGATCGCCGCCTTGTCATATCACACCGCTATGTCACAAAACCCGCCATGCCATTAAAATCGGAAGCTTTTAATTAAACGAGTGAGCGTAGCGAACGAAGTTCTCCGTTTCAGGTCGGGCCTTAATTCTTTCGCATCTCCGGAAGTCCGGCTGTTCTCCTCTTCAGGCCGCATTTCCCAATCGATTGTCGTGAAATTTTGTGAGCAGGTTCAATTAATTATGCAAGTCATTTTTTCTAAATATAAAAAAATCCAAAGGAAGACAGCGAGTTTTACAGCTCACAGAGCCACAAATGCTACTAGTGTATATTCCCACCCAACTCATAAAGTACCTAATGTAGAATCGCATCGGGTAACGAAATCGAAACCGTTCGTAATTGGGTGTGTTATAACGGAGTTTGCGAAAAGTGCTGTAGGTAACTGTAACCGAATTAAAATGAAATTGATCAGTTCAGAGTCCGGTCACGAAAAATTAAGGGTTCGGTATGAAACTGATTGGCACCGTTTGGATACAATGTTCCTACTGTGCCTTTAGAAATGGACATTATGCTAGTCAGCGAGTCTGTTCTAACACTAGAATGTAGGTTATGTCGCTTTATAAACACGCGGTTTTTTGCTGCTACTGAGTAAGGGTTAATTTTTTCGCCCTTTCTTCTCATATTGTCTTTGGGTTCACTTAGTGCAACGATGTTAGTTTAGCGTCTAATAATTATTGTTACTTACTCATTGATAGGTAGTACGTATATTTTTGTAAAAAAATAATATTACCTACTCACCTAAGGTGGTAACAAAAAGATTGCAGCTATTTGACGAAGATACAGGCGATCTAAGGCTCTCTTAATTACCGCCCGTAGTGCGCGCAAAATTGTACGTCTCCTGGCCAGTAAGTGGGATTTTCCGCACATATGTGACGTAAAATCATGAATCCCTCTGCTGATGTTGGGTTATTATTGAAGTGATTTAGTATACATTTTAATAATACATGTCAGTCACATATGATGTACTGATATGTTTGGAACCTTTACGAAGGGGAGGGGTTCTTTGCCTGCCAAGGGATCCCTAAAAGCTGCGTGCCGGTGCACGTTCAATTTGCATGCGTAACATGGCCGTTACAAGCGGAATTATCTCGAACGCCGCCATATTTGTTTTTTTTCCGGCACGAGTTGACTTTCGCAAATACGTGTGTGTAATTTGAGTTTAATCTTGTTTATGCGTGATTTTTTGAAGTAAAGGTAATGACAGTGTCTGATAAAAGTAAAACCATAGGTACCTTTCTCTATCTCTCGTCGGCTGCGTTTTGTTATTATACACCTTCTCCCAGTACTGTTTGTTGTTTGATAGTAACCGTCAAGTAACTAGAACTTTCTGCTGCAGTGCTATTTTGCATTAACATTGTTCTTGGTAATCACTTTCACCTGTTTACCCTCAGAAAGAGTTGTGGTTGCAAACACTTTAATAATACCTTTATAACGAAACAAATTATTTAATAAATATATTGTTATTATTATGTTATATGTGTTATATAATATGTGTTAATCTTCACTAAACGAAGAAGGGGTTTTGCTTAAACAGAATACTAATGTAATCTTAAATTCTATTCACTGGTTTCTGATTGACAGATGTATGTAACTATACGAAATTCTATTTCTCTTTTGCTGTAAAACGCCTATATCTCACAAAAGTCTATTAAAAAGATACGTTCATAAGTTTAATGACCCGCATTATAACCTTAAAAGTAAACGGCGGTGTCCTTTGATACCTAGCCCAGCCCATTCCCGGCAACATCTTGATATCACTGACAATTCAATACTCGGCCTTCGGCCACTACAAATATCCCGTGACAGCACGCGAGCTATCGCTGCGTGGTTTACCTAGTCGGGGAGGTTCTTTAGATAAATCAAATTTAATTAATACTAAGTGGCATTTAGGAACTGGCAGTATATTAGGTTTGTTTAGGTCACGAACACTTAGGCCAGCTCACTTGGCGGTGCGGAGTCAGTGGGGTATTAGTAAGCGAAGGTGTACTGTACCAAGTCAGTACAGAATTATTACTGAGTGATCCCTGATAGGCGCGGGTGGGACGAAAGCGGGGTGGTACGCATGCAGTTCTGCATGCCCTCTGCCTGACATTACTTCGTCAGGAGAAATACTATGTCACGCAGCTTTCGCTTAAAATCTTGCCCACTAATGATCGAACTGTCTTTTAACTTAGTGATGATATAAGATTAACCATAGATATGATATTGAATAATTTAACGTTCATTCTTATACGTAGGTTCAGGTCGATAACCTGTAAAGAAAAATTGGGTTCAGAAAAATTGTTTGAATTTCATCATCGTATCACCATGACGCGTTTTAAAAATGAATTGTATACTATCTAATCATACTAATGTAAGACCGCTTTCTGTCTGTTCTCCTTAACTCAAACTTTAACTATCCGTAATGCGTATAATAGAGTGACAATTATCTAAAAATATTTCACGGGAAAGTAGAACGGAATGCAACTGAATATTGTCAAGATTATAGTTGAAATCCTGTTTTGTTTATTGCTTTGAATACTCAATACTACAATACACAATACTTACGAGCTTTTTTGCCGACTGTATTTTTTTCACAAACATTGACTTACTCGTTGA